>JAECXF010000307.1:0-589178 GCA_018151655.1 Drosophila bocqueti
CAGATGTTAGGTCTTTTGTGCCGGCCTGTAGGATTAGGGTAAAGCCCCTATACCTAGGCTTCTAATAAAAGAAAGCACTTTGGTAGGGTCTATTTGTTCCCAAATCCTGTAGGGGGAATAAGTTCACCTCCTAGATGTTGAAGTCGACGTCTGATTAGCGAGGGGCACTCACATAGGATGTGTTCCGATGTTTCTTGCTCCATCTCGCAGAATCTGCATGTGTCGATTTCTGAAAGTTTTAATTTCTTAAGGTGATACCTAAGGTTGCAGTGACCCGTTAGGTAACCTGTTAGAGTTCGAATTTCGCTCTTTGGTAGGTTGATGATGCGTTTTGATCGCGTCATCTGGACGAGAAATTGTTTGGCTTGTCTCAGCCCTGCACTGTCGGTCCAGTGACGGTTTATCTCCGATTCCTCCCATTTCCTGAGCAGTTCTCTTTGTGTCCTCTCGATAGTCCACAGAACGGCTCAGGGCCGATAAAAGGTGTCATCGCCCCGCGTTTGGCTAGGGTGTCTGCCACCTCGTTTCCCGTATGGCCTTCATGCCCTGGTACCCAGCCCACCGTTAGGGTGTTTTTGGAGGCAAGGGCATTCAGCTGTTGGAAGCAGGTTTCTACAAGTCCGGACGAGATCGTGAAGGGAACTCAGCGCTATAAGCGCTGCCTGACTGTCTGAGAAGATGTAAATCCGTGCGCCTTGCATTTTCCTGCGAAGGCATTCTCGTGCACAGATTTCTATGGCGTGTATCTCTGCTTGGAAAATGGTGGGGCGATTTTCCCATGGCTATGGATTTATTGAACCTTGGTCCGAAAATACCAGCCCCGGTATCACCGTTTTCCAGTTTCGACCCATCAGTGTACCATGTTTGTGATCCACTGGGTAGAGATATTGATTTTGTTTTCCATTCATTCCTAGTGTATAGGACTACAGAGAAGTTTCTGTGGAGAACAAGTCTTGGTTTCTGATCGTCAGTTACGCGCAGAATGGGATCATTTATTAGGGGTTCAAGGACCCTAAGATGCCCGGTAAGATCACCACTTTTGATATTGGTGATGTTTTGAAGGCGAAGTGCCCCCAGGCAGGCCTCCTTTTCAATGTAATTGGTAAAGGGGGTATGCCAGTTATGACTCCTAGTGCTGCAGTGGGGCACGTCCGGATGGCTCCAGTGATGCCAATGCAGACTAGTCGTTGTAATTTGGTAAGTGCAGCCGCGGCTGTCCTCTGGGTAGATTTCGTCCACCAAGCAAGAGATGCATAGGTTAAGATCGGTTTTACCACAGTGTTAAAAGACCAGTAGATCATTTTGGGACTTAGGCCCCATGTTCTGCCGTAGAGCCTGTTACACGCAAAGTGTGCTCGAATGGCTTTGTTTATGGTCTTTCCAGGTGTGCATTCCAGTTGAGCTTGGAGTCAAGCGTGACTCCTAAGTAGTTTGCCTCAACCGAAAAGTCAATGATAGACCCATTTAGGGATGGTCTTCTTAAGGAGAGAGACCTTTTCCTAGTAAATGGGACTATAACTGTTTTGATGGGTTTATGGACAGTCCTTTGTCCTGGCACCATCTGTTGGCTATATCTAGGGCTTGCTGCATGCGGTCCGAGATGGTTTGCTCATGCCAGCCCCACAATATAGATGACTAGATCATCAGCGTAGCCTTGAGTGGGGAAACCTAAATTGTTGAGCTCATAAAGTAGCTCGTCAATGACCAGAGTCCACAGAAGGGGAGAGAGTACTCCCCTTGAGGGCACCCCCTTGTGGCTGTGATTGAGGTCATAGTTCCTCCAAGGTCTACAGTTATGATTCTGGATTTAAGCATTTCCAGAATCCACCTAGTGATAGGTGTGGAGACATCCTTGCGTACAAGAGAGGCACGTATAGCCTCATATGACGTGTTGTCGAAAGCTCCTGAGATGTCTAAGAAGGCACCTAGTGCTATCTGTTGAGCACCAATGGCCTTTTCAATGGTTGTTGTAAGGCAATGTATGGCGGTCTCAGTTGATTTACCAGCTTGATACGCATATTGGTACTTGTTTAGGGATGTTGCTTGAGATTTACCTCCCTGATGTGCTGGTCGATTATCTTTTCCATAGTTTTGAGGAAGAAGGAGCTAAGGCTAATCGGTCTATATGATTTAGGCAATTGGGAGTCTTTCTTCCCTGCCTTTGGGATAAACACAACTTTTACTTTAGCCCAGTTGCTTGGTATGTGTCCAAGCATGAGACTGGCTCGAAATAGACGGACCAGGGGGAGTGCGATTAGATGCAGTCCCCGCTGCAACAAGCATGGATAGATCCCATCTGGTCCGGGTGATTTGTATGGGCTGAAATTTTGTAGTGCCCATTTTACGCTATTTTGATGAAACAGTCTATAGGGCATGTTTCCAATGTGTTCTTGAGCGATAGGGGGTTCCCTCTCTCAGCCCCATTTGAGTCTGCCACCATAGTCACGTGCAGGTGCGGGCATTCTCCAGTCTCCGAGAGGTAGGTTGGTGCCTCACGCTCTGAGATGGGTTGCTCCACAGCCCACACACCCAGGGAAGTGAGTAGCCAGGAGTAGACAGCTCGTCTCCTCTGGGTTGTTTGTGTGTGTTCCATCCGGCTTTTTCAGCGTGCAGGTGCCGTTTGAGTGGTCCTTGGAGAGGGCTTTTGTAGCCTAACAGCTTCCGGGAGAGATGAGATCTGCCCGCAGTGTTGACGCCACGTAGCCCGTTTTGACCTTCTCAGCTCTTTGTTGTAGAGCGTTAAAGCAGTAGTGTAGAGTCCCATGAGGCCCTCCCACTCCTCGCTTTATTGAAGAGCCTGCGCGCAGCCTTTTTGAGATCGCCAAGGCTTTTGTTCCACCAGGGAACAGTCCTTTCGGTCTTGCGTACCTTTTGGTCGCAGCTGGCGTGATATGCTAGTTCAACATTGCTGTGAAGCACAGTAGCTTCACGCTCTAACTCGTCTATGGATGTTATTGGACGGGTTGAGCAGTCTCTGGTTTGCTCAAGTTCAAAGCAGAAGAGATCCCAGTTGGTTTTCCTGGGATTTCTGGTGACTAGGTCACATTGCAAGGCACATCCTATGTCAAATCTAATGTGTTGGTGATCTGACATAGTGATCTCATTTGCAACGTGCCAGTTGGAGACAACGGACAACATATTAGTACTACAGAGAGTCAGGTCAAGGACTTCCTCTAATGGCATTAATAATGTGGGTTCGCTACCCCTGGTTTAGTAAAACCTATGTTATTACTAATAATGTATTCAAGAAGGTACTCACCCCTCTTGTTGATGTCACTGCTCCCCCAGACCGTATGGTGTGCATTGGCATCACAGGCGATAATCCATCTGAGCCGGTTTCTCTGGCAGTGCTCAATCAGGGCACAAGTAGCCGCCGTAGGCACCTCCTCCGAGTCGCCGGGTAGATAGGCAGAGGCCAACACTGCCTCCTGCTCGCCGTGGGCGGTGGGTATTTTGACCCAAACCGCCACCAGGTCCTCAGTTATGAACTGTGAGAGGGGAACAAATGTTAGGTTTTGTTTATTAACAACGCCGATCTAGGGCGAGGTTGGTTATTTGCATACAGCAACTTACCGGATGGGGTGCTAAGCCCCAGGACACGTCCTGCATTTATCCAGGGCTCCTGGATGAATGCAATGTCCATGGTAGCGAACCTCTCGCAAAGTACGTCTGATGCGGCCTTTGCGTGGTGGAGATTCGCTTGGAGACATCGGAGGTGTCTCCTGGTGTTGGGGGAAGGGGGAGAGGCGGGGAGGACATTAGTCCGCCCTCGCGCGGCCCCTGGCCGCTATCTTCCGGCCGCGGTTGGTGCCTAGAAGTGCCTCCTCCTCCTGGGTGCGCCTCGCACTCTTGGGAACGCGCCCGGTGCCTCGTGTGGTGCGCCCGGTTCCGCGCGTGATACGCCCATGGAGTGGGGGGCGCAGGAACTTCCGCAGTGCTGCGGGCTCCTGGGCCATCGCGGTGCCCTGTGGTGTCGCAGCAGCCATAGCAGGGGCACTGGCAGTAGAGCAGGTGGGCTTCTCCGCTGCGGGAACGGGAGCCACTGCCTGTCTTTTTGCCTGCGTGTCGGCCTTAGGCTTAAGGGTAGCCTTGCCGAACGCAAAGTTCAGGCTATGCCCTAGCTCTTTCAGCCGGTTGGCCGAGTCACGCGATCGTTATGACCGCCGTGTTCTGCTCTAGATTCTCGGTGGAAGACGCGCCAGTCTCCCACGCTTAGGCCACTGTTTTGGCCTTCAATCAGGTCCAGAACCTCTGAAGTTTTCATTTCCGCATTAGGGAGCGGAAAGTAGCCGATGTAGACAGCGGCACGTGGAGCCTCTGTCTCGGGGACTACTTTTATGTGGGCGTCCTTCCACAACCGGAGCTTGGGCACCTCGGTGCTCAGCCACTCGGCTGTCTTTGCGTCACCATCATGTTATGGCCATCCAGCCTGGTCGGAAGGTGCAGCCCGAAAACAGCGGCTTCGTGGAGCCGTGTTTCAGGGCCATCACCCTCGACAGAATGGCGGATTGCACCGTCTTCAGCTGCTCCGTCGTGAGCAGATTTTTAGGGTAGTCCTCAGGGAGTATTGCCATCTTCACAGAGCTGGCTACGTCCCTGTAAGAGGCCATGACACCGACTTGGGTCGACTGCTCCAGTGCTGCCTGCCTAGCCGCAGCAGCGGATGTGGAGGCTACTGGAGCCTCCGTGGCAAGCTGCACTGTTGCAGGACCCTTCGTCAAGGCACTAGGTGCCGCGGTTTTCGTCATGGGCCTCTTATTCGACACTCCTTCTGGGGTCGTGTTGGCCGATCTACCCTTTTTACCGGTCCCGCCACTCTTGCTAGGCACTGCCCTAGGAGGGTCCATAGGCTTCTGGGCGAGCCTTTTGGCCTCCTCTAAGGGTATGCCGTTCGCAAGGTGTCTGCGCAACCTTTTTCGTGCGGCGCCCGATAGAGCGATCCGCTTTATTTTATCAACCTTGGGAGAGGCGAGAAGGGGCTTCTTCCTCTTCCTTGGTGATGTTGTCGGTGCCAGAGCCTCGTGAACACACCCCTACCTGCTTCCCCCTGGCCCCTGGGGTGGGTTGTGATTTATTGGGTGGGGGGGGGGCGAACCCTGTTTCAGTTTTACTTGTATTGGTCTCCATATATTGGTCCCACGAGTAGTGAGGAAGGAAGTATCCCCCGGGGCAGAGCCTCCCACCCCGGAGCGGGGGGCTTGTTCGACCGGAGGGGCCAGGTTTCCGGGGCCCCCGTTAAAAAACCCCCAACAAAATGGCCTTTCTCCCCAGGGGCCCGCGGGGGGAAAACCGGGGTTAAAGGGTTTGTTTTTTTTTTTTCTCGTTCCCCCTTCTTTAGTCTTATTTAGGCTCGGGCCGCGGGACCCCGGGGTGGTTCCCCTCCTTCTACGCGGGGTTTATTTTGTGGGGTTGTTGTGGGCAACTAACCCTTAGCTGAGTCGGATCAACGCGGCGGCAGGCGCACACGCTTCACTGACACAGCCTTCGCCCCCAACATTTTCATTTATTAATATTATGTCCTTAAGGGTTATTTATTGCATAGTTTTTAGCACCTCTTTTTTAACGATTTTGATATTATAACAATTTAATTCTTATAATTATTTCTATAATAAATTTCTCGATTATTCATTAGATATAAAATATTTATATTTATATTTTGAGTGCAATATGTGCCGCCCTCAACATTTCCTATTTAGTAGGCCGTCAAGCCACTTGAGTCCGAGACTTTGCTACTTGAAATTTTGGACAAAGCAGCGATGTCCTATCCTCCTTTGCTCTTTCCTTCCGCCCACACTGCATATCCTGGCCCGTTTCTGGGCAATGTGTAACGCTGTCTGACTTGAGGACAACGAAGGAGCAGGCGGTGGCGGAGGCCTACAAAATATGACAAATTACAAAATAATTGTGCGCACAGTCAAAATGTTGCCCTCGTTTGCTGCTGCTCTGCTCCTGTTTGGCTGTTGTCCTTCTTTTGCATTCTCTTTCTCGCTGTGCCTGCTTTTGCCTTAACCCCTGACCTGCCGCCCTCGTCGTAATAGTCGGCATACCTTGCAATATTAATGAACTCTTTTACATCGTCTGTCATTTCCATGGCATTCGGTGGCAGTGTAAACCGCAGTGGCGTCCCACACCGACTCCTACTCCTCCTCCTCCTCCAGATGCACTCTGGAGCCCAGAGTCCCCATGTCTACCCCTTTCCAATACTCACTTGGCTCCTATTTGCATGGCTTTGCGGCGTAGGTCGGCCTTATAGAGTCGACTTCCAGGGAGGCCCGACAAAGTGATGTATTTACTTTGGGGAAGGCCTAACGAAAAAAGTTCTACGGGTATGCGGCAGGAATTGTGGTTATTTTGTTGTTAACAATTTGGTAACAATATTTTTTACATCATTTTAGGGGAGGAATATGAAATTCTTTGTTTAACTTATAAATAATATTGTCTAAAAAGTTTTTTAATGCTAATAAAAATGCATTTCAATCAGAAAACAAAAGTATAAAAAGCGACTATTATTATATATTTAAATATTTCTAATAAAACTCTCTAGGAACCATCCAGAAATCCAAAATAACTAAACCTGCATTGTTTTAAATATATGTATATGAAGTTAAAATTATAATGTTATTAGATCTCTAGTTAAAATCCCAAAATCGCTGCGCATAAACATGCCATAATTGACTGCCATCCATGGGGTAAGCTTATGCACTGGCATCCCTCAACTATTCACCCACAACTGTCCCCAAAAACCTCCTGGCAATCCGCCACCCTCTCCCGCCCCTCAGTTTTCCATTCCCCGAGCCACCCACTTGGGGAGCAGGAGCAGGCACATCCGTGGCGCTCCCAAATGAACGCGTTTACAGTGTTTAAAGTTTGTTACTCGAAATGCATTTTATATGGCCCGTTAGCCGTTACAGTTGTGTTTGCATTGGCCCGCGGGTATTCATTAATGTTGAGGGATCGGGATGGCGACAGGGACCGAGGCCAGGATCGGGAGCAGCACGTGGCTGTGGCTGTGCACGTATAGCCGACTTTAAGCTGACAATATTCCGGACGGAAGGCAGGCCGACAGACAGACGGATGGATGGAGAGGAGCTTGGCGTGGCATAGGCATGAATGCACCCAGAAAAAAAAATATGACTCCGATTTAAAGACATTGAATAAACGTAATAAAATTTACTTTAAAAATTGTTATTTAAAATATATTTGACTTGATTTTTAATTATTTTTAATTTCTAAAGCTTAGCTTGACTCTGTGGGAAAAACTCACAAAGATCTTATAAAACAGGAGCAGCAGGTTTGGATTAAACCTATTTTAGGAGACAACAACAATTTTCCTCATCAGTATCTATTAGAGACTGACTTTAGCATTCATTACATAGATCCATTTTGAAATTGTAGAGTTAAGTACGCCCTAAAAACTAAACTTTAATGGAAGAAAAAATATTTTATTTAAAGAAAAGCCAAAAATTTTTCTAAATTTAAAAAGAACATGTTTTCTTCTAAGCTAGATTTTCCTAGATTAATTTGATTTTATTAATAATTCAAGCACACATTTTTCCGAGTGTTCAAGCATGGCAAGTTAGTTGGGCGTCTGACAAAAAACTAAAAAGGAAATTAAAGGAAAATGTTGCGTCGCTCTCCTGGTTTGAGTAATGGAAGTTTTGTCGGTTCAGGCTGTGGGAGTGGGATTGGGACTGTGCCTGGGACTACAACTGTGACTAGGACTGAGACTGAGGTCTCCGACTGGGGCGACGAATGGATAGACAGTTCAGACGTACATAGTTGGCTTATTACATGGCCCAACTCCTCTGCGTGTGTGTGTGCTGGCCAAAAACTTATTAGACAGTCGGAAATTGAATATTGTTCCTGCAGAATTGTTAAATGTTTGTGCTGGTCTCCTCTCTGTCATGTTGATGTTTCCTGTTTCGGCTCTTGATTCCTGTTCAGAACATATCCTTTGTTCGCTCCGTGTGTGAGTGTGAGTATGTCTCTGGTTTAGTTTTCCCCCCCGCCATTCCGCCCATCCAATCTGACTTTCAAATTGTTTTGTCATGCCTCTTGTACTGGGGGCCAAGTAATTAGAGCAATGTTCAAATGTGCAGCCAAACTTTGCACTCGATGTTCTGTTGATAAAGTTCTCACTCCCATCTCTGGGTAATGTGTGAAAAGTGCCAGGATTAGCACACACACACCCGCACAGGACGAGGGCGAAGGCTAAGGCAAGGAAGTCTGATACGAGGATGAGGGTAAGCCGGATCAGAGCAGGGATCAGGATATGCAAGGGAAATACTTTTTCCAAATTTTGGCTGCTTCATTATGGGCGTTGGGGTTCCTTGGGCTTATCTGTAGACACGACTAGGCTAAGCTGGGTTTATGATTATGTAGTGTCAGAAGGGCCACAAGTAGTTAGGGAAGAGCGAAAGCATTTAAGATTAAGTGTGGGTTTACTTAAGTCATTGATAAGAGGTAACTCTTCGAGGGGGGTTTACAAAACTACATAGAATTTGAAATACCTTTCACATATCTATTTCCATAACTATTTGCATTGTGTTTAGTTCCGTCGAAAGTTTATTAAAGACTTTTAGGCACTTCTCTGGGAGATTTAAAAACCTTGGCATTTTTGTAGCATCCCCATAAGTTAACAATTTAACTTAAAATATTTTTAAAATGTTAATGTTAATTAGGAAATCGGTTAACTTTACTTTAATTTTGTTTCATTATTTTTTCAGCAATCTTTCGATACTTGCATTATATTTTTTGAGACTCTCTACTGGCTTCTACTGAATTCGTGTAACTCCCTGGGTTGGCATGACACATAAGCCCCGGTGAACGATAAATATAAACACACTCGAAAGCCGCGGCAGTCACTTCATTGGTTACATTCTGGCCCTGATAAGCTCATTAGCGTAATGCAAGTAACAATGTTGTCATTTCGCTTCGCCTGCATGACGATCCCGAGGCGACGCAGCTCGGGGACACAGTTGTGAGCAAAATAATAGGACTAAAAATATGAAACTTTGGGATGTGAGACATAATATAGTTAACTATTTGCCTAAAGCAAATATTTTCTAGTAATTTAGTTACAAAATATAAACATTATATCAAAACCGTATCTTATATTTGAACAGAAAGAAATACATTTGAAATGTTTAAAGTTAATAATACCAAATAATTGATAAACAGCCTTAAAAACTGACTAAAACAATACCGCAAATCATAAACATAAAGTCCTTGAAAGCCATCATTAGTGCTTCTGCTACAGCCTCATCTGTGCATTACGTATACGCAGCGTGTGCAGTGCTGTTAGGGGGGCGGAGGTGGGCTGGGAAATAGGGAGGTACGGGGACTTTAAGGAAACTGCTGCTTAAATTGTAAGTAAACCATAGAAACCAAAGTTTGCCCCCCGGTGGGGGTGCACCGGAGTTCCGGCAGCTCCGGCACTCACCTGGAGCTTATTACAGCCCTTCCGCCGTAGACGCTCTCAAAGCTATTTTCGTTGGCCACTCTTCTTCCCCCTCCGCGGGGATCCGTAGCTATACGGCTATATATCCATCTATCTTTCTTCTTGTCTGTGTCTCTGTCTTAATGCCCCTTGAGTGCTTCGCTTGGCTGGGCTTAAACTCTTTGCTGGCATTTCAACGCTGCAGCAGTTTGCAATTTCACCCCCAGCCACCTTCAATCCGGCCACTTGCCCCATGCAACTTTGCCACTTTGCATTCGTTTCGCCCGCACACACTCGCAAAAAACAAAACCAAAGCAAATGAAAAAAAAAACTCTACTCAAAATTGAACTTCAATCTTCTCTTTTTCGTGCAACAGCAACGGCAACAACAGCTACAGCAGCAGCAGCAGCAGCAGCAGCAGCACAGAAACACAAACGCATGTAAATTGGCCAATTTCGTGTAGCCGCCTCCCTTAGTCCAGACACGCCTCAGCGCCCCCTTTTCTATGCCACCCCCTAACCAGTTACTTTTGCTTGGCATCCGAGGAGAACACTGAGAAAATGTAATGGAAGTATTAGAGGGTAGAGGTAAAGGGGTATTCCCAGAAACCACTATTTAGTTGACCTGAAAATATGTAACTACAGATAATATTTGTTATTTACTATTAAATAAAATTAAAATACAAATTTATAAAGTCTATTAGGGTTCTTAATATCAGTGTTTTAAACTTGTACATAAAGAAATATAATTACTAGAGATTTGAAATCCATTTGTAGCCTGTCTAAAAGTATGAAATAATCTTTAAAATCCTTGGATCTTTTAATATTTGGAAATTATAGCATAGCATCGTTTTCGATGCCTTTTTTTAAGGGTATTTCAAAGCGCAAACTAAAATGTAATTCTAGTTGAAGGTTTTAGGTTTTTGTACTAAATATAAAATATTTTTTCTTGTTATTTAATAAATAATTTGTGAGTTTATAAAAATTTTTCCTCTCTGCATCTCCTTTTACTTCTGCAGAAGCAGCGTAAAAATTGCACAAAAATCCTTTTCTTTTCGTTTTCGTTTTCTTTTGATTTGTAACTGGCGCACTTTTGTTGATTTCTCTCGGTCTCTGTGTCTGCCCGATGCTCCTCCTTCACAGCTTCCAGAGCCCATTGCATTTTATTTGTTATTTGCTTGACAGCCGCTGAGCCGAGCTTCTGTCTCTGCGTGTTTCTCTCCCAGGAAATGCATTTTGCCAAAAAAAAAGAAGAGTTTGGAATATGAAAATTGGCAATTGGAAAGCTGTTACATTTTTTTTTTAGAAATAGCAGCAGCCGGAATTGGAATTGGAAAAGTTTATTAGCATTTCTAAGCTGTCATTTTGGATGCTTGCGGCTAACAATTTGTCTTTCCAGTTAAATAATGGAACCTAGTTTTTTTTAGTTACAAAAAAATTAAAGAAAAGGATAAAAAGGAGCAATAAATAAAGAAATAAAGAAAAACTTAAATTTTTAGTTAAATAAAAATGAGAAGTAAATTCTAAGGTGTTATAGGAATCGTAAGAAGATTGAAAGACTGCTAATTGCAGTACAAATTATTACTTTGAGAAGTAAATATAATTACTTTGAAGTTTTCCTAAGAGACCTTCAGTTATTTATAACTTTATATTTTAGGTGGAATATTTTAAGCTGATTCTAATTTGTCATAGCTTTATTTCCTTTCATTTCGACTTAGACCTCATTTAAGAAAACATTTTAACGGAACTCCGAATTTAAAGAATGCACTTGCTAGAAGCCCGAAAGGCATATCCTTAATAGTCTTTCCGCGAACTCATGATGCAGCCTTCCCCATCGATTCCTGGGGCTGTCTAGTAAGAACTCATTGCTATAATTACAGCTCTATCACTTAGGGAAACCAAATCGATTCCGATGCGCATTGCAATTACAAATCGAGTCGCATCTTGAGCCGTAATGAAAAGTTGCGGTTATCCCTTCTGTTTTCTATTTTCTCCTTCCAGTTTCCAGTTTAGTTTTCTGTTTTCCATTTTGTGTTCTAGCGCAGACCGCAACCAATGCGAAGCGTGGTGCGGTTAAAGTTTTAATGAAGCTGCCGCCGCTTCACCTGAGTCACCTCAGTCACCTCAGTCACCTGGAACCGTTTTGTCGGTCGAGGAAAGCCATCAATCGGGAAAATGGCGGCACTCCAATCTGAAAGCTGTGGCAAATGCCTTTCCCGGCCTTTTCCAACGCTAATCAAATTAGAATGCCAAAGCTTCTGCGAAATATATATAGTATTTCTGTATATATATAGTATACAGAGAGAGAGAGAGTTCTGGCTGTTAAATTATGAGCCAGCCACTTTCTGCGGTCAACCGAAGTTTGACGAAGGCTTCGACTTCGTTTCGTTCTGACTTTTGGGCGGATGGTGTTGCTGCTATTACTTTTCATTAATTATTTGCACCCTCGACTCTGTCCCCGCCGACCCGACATAATATTTATTTAAAATTTTAATGAGGCGGTGCGAGTGAGTGGTCCCAGGAACACAGTTTCCCCCACTTGCAGCTCCCAGCTTCCAGCTTTTCTTCATTGCGGTTGCCTTGACAAATCTTGGCTAAGAAGGTGGAGGAGCGAGCGAGAGTGGCAGCATATTTGTGCGGTTTCTCTGGGCCACAATAAATTCACGCACACACAGATAAAGAGCACTGGAAAGAAAACATGCTCCAAATTAATAAGAAAATTATTACTAAAGTATTTAATTTAAGGAACAACAAGACAAACATCCAAGAAAATGTAGTAAACTTAAATATATAAACATTTTTCTTAGTTTTCTGCCTTAAAAAGGAGAAGATACACAGATAGAAAAATTAATCCCAAATGGGCACGATTTCGGCCCAAGACCGGATATTCTTAATCTAAGTATGAACGCACTTAATATTTTTGTCATTTAATCCCGAAACGGGATTAATTCAAGCATTTTTAGGCTTATTTTGCCATTTTAGTCCCAAAACGGGATCGATTTAACCATTTAACCCCGAATTGTACTTAAAAATTTTAAGTAAAGATAGGATAGGGTTGATTTCAAGAATCTTTTCTATCTGTGTATTATACCCTTTGGCGAATTTAACTTTAAATTTATACATTTAATGTGGAAACAGATAAAATAATTGTAAATTATGTATAATAAATATTAAAATATGAATTTCCTTGTAAATTTATTAATTTCCTACTGTGTATGACAGAGTCAGTTACAGATAAGGATGCGGATGTGGATGCGACTGCTTGAGTGCAAACAGCGTTGCATACTTTTCGGTGCACTTGGACAAGGACACGGCACATGATTGATGTGGCCGACAATGCCACTCGAAGAGCAAGGGGAGCAGGGATCCAGGGAACCGGGAACCGGGCAACATGCTCTTTACATGGCCATTAGTTATATCATACGTATCTGTATGTTGGGTACAACTAGCAAGGAAATAACATTTCAAGCTGATTCCGTCTTCCTCAGCCAGCCTTTTCTAAGGGGATTTGTGTGCGTAATATATCTAAACTGATTTCAGTTTGATGCTTGGCAGGGAATATAGTATTCTCGGCAGAATAAAAAGCTGAGATGTTGCATTTTATGGCTTTGGTTTTTTTTATATCTTTTTTTTTTTGGGTCCTGGCAAAGATTTAAATCGTGGAAACTGAAGAATTTTTAAATTAGGGAATGTTTAAGTGAGATGGGAATTTTAAAATAGAAAAAAATAAACTTCCAAGTCGACAGGTTAATTATTTTATAATTAAATAAAATCTATGCTTTTATGTATTTAATGCTCAAAGCTTTACAAAATTTAGTTGTTTTATAATTAAAATAAGAAAAGGGTTACTTAGACTGAAGCAAAATAAGCCTATCTTTGCTCCTTAAAAAATATACTTGTTTATATCAAAATATAACTAAGAAACCTTCTTACATATATTATATATATTTTTTATATAGCTATTTTCTCATATTGTTCTTCTGATTTTCCCATTTCCATACCTAAATAAATCTCCCACCTACCTTTCAATATGACTCGAAAATGAAATAATTAGCAAATCATGCAATTTTCCACTTGTTTTTTTCCACCTGTCTCGTTGAAAACTTTTCTCTTATTGGCTTGTCATGTTCCCACAGCCCAATTAGTGGACTTTTTCGGATTTTCATATTTTTGCACATATTCTGTAACTTCTGGCCATTTGCATAGTTTTTTGCCCAACGCGTAGCTTTCAATTAATTTAACAATAATTTTGTGTGCTCCCTAACAGAGAAAATCAAAAATAATTACACAAATAAATTTATTTGGTTGTTTTTTTCTTTCTGCACTTGCAATTTCGCATATTTTTGCGTAGCCATGTAAATGGCAAAGGAAAATTGCCGAGAAAAGAAAGAAAATTGGCGAAAAAAAAAACCGGAAAAAAATAAAAGCAGAGAAATCCTAGCTATAAATAAACGACGTCAGCGAATGGCGACAACGATGGCACTCCTAAGTGCCCCCGCTCAACCCCCCCCCCCCAATTCCATCTCTCCCCTTGTGCGGGACGGCGAGCGGGGAAGCGGGAGGGATCAGCGGAGCGGTAGGAGCGGGCTGAGATTCTCCGCTCTATGCCAAATGCAGTGGCCTCAGTTGCCTCACAATAACACTCGACGAGAGTCGTCGTCACAGGGCTGGGGGCAACAACTTGCGCCTGCAAGCCTCCCTCCGACCCCGCCTCTGCACAGTGGGTGGGGTGAGCTAAAGATCTGGATATAAGGATAGGGATATAGGAGCTATAAGTATAAGAAATAGCCTTTGGTGAAGTAGAAACCTTATACTTATCCAGCCCACATGGCGTATGAGTAATTTATTAAAGAGTTTACTTTACACTTGTTTATTTTTGTTTTACTTGTTGTACTTTATTACAATTTTCATTATTAAAATTATAAAGAAAGCAGGCGTACCTCCTTTTACTCCACCTTTTTAAAATCTTCTTTTGTAATTTTATATAATTTATTTTATTCCAATGCCACTGTGCCATCTCGTCCTGCCTTCGAGTGGCCCTGTCGTTGGAAAATGTTTACGCAACTCGGTCCAGGCGAAGTGGTTTATGATGCCACGGCAATGGCAACATTTTAAGCTTCATCGGGCACCGACTGGAATAGTTGTGGAGAACGTGAAGAATGTCGGTGGGAAAAGACTCGAGAAGAGATGCCAGCAGAAGAATCCTCTAGTTGGCAGGCAAAAAAAGTAATAAAAGTAGGGAGCACCCGGATTTGAAGCGAGGATCTTTTCCGATCTGCCGTTGAAAGCTTTTTCCCTGAGGTATGCACCCAACTGATGAAATAATGAATTGATTTTATTTAATTACTCCGTGGGGGCCTTGGTTTATAGACCACAAATTTTAATCAAATGCTCTGCCCTTGAGCTATGACCTCAACTAAAACAAGAGTTATTGTTTTAGAATCCCTAATAGGCTTATGTTAGGAAAAGTATTGAATTCCATATCCCTCTTAAAAGGTTTATAGAAATCAGGTTTATTAAAAAACCGAAATAAACACAAAAAAAGTAATTGGAATCATTTTAGTTACTTTCCTTTGAAGCTTTAAGTTCCAAACTCAAATAAGTATAATTTTATTAGATTTCTAACACATTCATAGTCAGAATTCGTTGAATACAAACAATATGTATTCGAATAGTTTTATAATATGTTCATTTCAATAAGAATAACAATATTTATACTGTATCTTAATTTATAATTAGGTATAGTTGATGTAATTAAATATATAATTATAATAAAACATATAATTTAATAACTCTGCTAGACATAAACTCTGCCCTGAGTTATTCTTAAACAAACACAAGTAATTAAAAGATCGTCTTCCCCTTTTTTACATAAATTTGAATATTTTATCAAGTGCAATTAAATTAGTTTATTGCTTGTCTTGTTTCCTAGAGTGCATAAGAGATTTTCCGCACTTTTCTTGTTGCCACTTTTATTGCGAATGCAGCCCTAGTGGATCTCGCTCTCTGTTGTGTCGGCATCTGAGCAGCATATATGTGTGTAGGTTGTCTCTATATTATGTACTAAATCTGTCGTTTTCCTTCAATATGTCAACGTTGTCGAGGTACAGGTCCCCACTCCTCCGGGTCTGGGTCTGTGCTCTGCTGTTCTGTTCTGTTCTGGTTGCGTTGTCGTCGTCGTTGCTGAAATTTAATTAATGTGAAAATTTGCACAGACTCGGGCTATTTATAAGTTGTTGTAAGTGCTCGCCATGGCATAGCCGGCGACCCCTTCCATAGCCCCCAACCCGAAGCCTCCGGTAAATGCCATGTGGAAATTGAAAATTGAAAATTCTCCCTGGAGAGCTGAAAGCTAAACTTGGTTTTCCGCAGGCGACCGAGAGAGGGGGGGTTATTTTTTTGTGGGGTTTTTGGCTAATTTAAATATGCAAAATGTTGCATGGATTGATTTTCGCTTTTGTTTGCAGAAGCTTGCCCTCATTTTGGGATGCATTGGGTTTTTGAGGGGGGGTTAGGGGATGGAAAATTTGTGAAAATTGGTGAGTGAGGGTCGGGTGTAGAAAATGGAAAATGGGGCGTGTGTCAGTGGCACAATCAAACACTTCAAAGTGAGCCTGGGAAAGCCTCTGAACTCTGTGTCACTGCCAGGCGGCGCTCCTCTCGACACAATTTCGATGATGGCGCTGGCCTCCCTTTGCTGCTGCTGCTGCTGCTGATGATTTCCAGGTGTGTTCAAGGTGTTTCAGGTGTTCCCGGAGGGGAATTGGGGGGTGAGTTGCCACAATTCCTAAGAGCTTCGAAGTGTAATTGAATTTTGATTTAAAGTCCTTTGATATATCAGCAACAAAGTGAAGGCTCCGCCGCCTCATTTGCCACACGCCAGCGCCAGAGATCAGAGCCTGGACCAACTTGGGGGTCAGTGCCATTCCAAAAGCCAAAGTTAATCGATAAGCTACTCGCAGTCCTAAAATTCGGAAAATACGATATACCAAATAACAGAAAATCCCTTGGAAAACACACACACACACAAACATCATCCGAAACCAATAAAAATTCGTTGCAAGCAAAATGGATTCAATGTGTGGGTGTGCGGGTGAAGTTGAAAAGTTGTTGCAATAATTGATTTGTTGCAGATGTTTTGGGGCTTTGTCTGCATTTGCCAGGCATTTGCCAAATGGAATTCTTCTCCCAAAATCCTCTCATTTCTCCCCTTTGTCTTTGCTGAATTATTGGTATTCTACAGTAATTACTTAGATTAAATGGCAAGCAATGCCTGTGGGTGCGGCTGTGTCGGCCGTGGAGATTGTAAATTTAATTATAATGAAATAGTTAGCAATCATTGAAATTGAAAATAGCCATTGATATATTATGTAAGAGTATGTTTGGGTGTTATTTTAGTTGGTCAATCACAAAGGTGTTAATTCGGTAATGGTTTTACTTTCATTTTAGATAATTTTGTTGTGTTATTTCAAAGCAAACTAGGCAATTGGTTTTGGGTTAGTTATTAAGATAATTGACATCACATGGTGGTGTCAGCAACAAAGAATTAAGTTCCGAAATTATTTGGAACTTTAAATACTTTAAAAATGTGTTTAAAAAGTTTTCAATGATTTTACATCTAAAAAAACATAATTTTGGTAACCTCTTTTAGAGATTTAATATACGGGGGTTACTAGAAATTCAAAATCTTTTAAAATGTGTCCAAAAGTATTTGAAATACAAAATAAATTGTATATTTTATAAGTTCTCAGCAATTTAATATTTTGTAGCATCGTTTTTTCCCCATTTCTAAGAGGTTTTAAGATTTCAGGGGTTTTTAAAGCATCCTCCATATCATTTTTAAATTTTTCTCTAGCTAAACAATTAAGTGAAGCCTGCAGAAAAAGAAGTCTTCATAGACCCAAGTGCAGCATCCTTAAGTAAAGAGTTCTAACCCCAAAACCGAACTCATTACGGGCTCATTAAAGCTCAACGGTCCAATTTTAATAAATTACTTAAACTCTCACCCAACAAACCTTTCAGGGTTGAGGGGCATTTTCTAATTGACAGGCACCAGAACTGTGGCAACTCTGGCGGAAAATATTTTTGTAATTCAAAGCGGGCCACAGGAGGCGGGAGAAACGAGACGAGAAACCAATCCCGAAGCCAACAAACGCTTCGCCTTCTGCGGTGTCCCAGCCACCAAAGGCCTCACCCCGTTCTGGTCTGCTATTCCCTTACCCTGGTTCCCTTACCCGGGCTCCCTTGACTGGTTCCCTATTCCTACTAATAGGTCCGCCAAGCTTTGGGAATTCCATGCTGCGCCAAAACTCCACGCCCTCCTGCGGCTATGCCAAAATGTGTTTTTTGAAAAAGAGAGCCGAATAAAAAAGAAACGGGAAAATGAAAATAACGCAGGGAAAACCCCCAAAAAGCAGTGCACAGTTATTTTAATTAGAAACGAAGTAATTTGCATATTAAACAGGAGATAAAATGGGTGGGAGATGGCTGGGAATATTTAGATGGGACACAGGGTTAAAAGCTATAAAGGAGAGGAGGGTAGAGATGCATGAGGAATTCGTGTGAAATTGAGAAATTCTCAATTTAACTGCAGAGATGTCAGAGGTCTCAATCAACACTCAATTATTGCTTTATTATTAGCTGAAAATTGGAATTAAAATTTCAACATTTCAACAATGAAAATTCCAGAGATAATTTAAAATTCCTTTGGATATTTCTCAGGCTTTTCAAGGTCACTTAAGTAGCTGTATTTCGAAATAAAACTTAATACCAAAAACTTGAAATTCTCTTTGCCATTTTGTGACATTTTTCACATCTTATAATGGTCTTTAAGGCGGCCAGAGAATGGCAGAAAAAGGCCGACCTTAAGCCCACGAATTAGGGGGATGCCTTAGATTAAAATTGACACTTAACTGCGATAATCGCCAAAAAGCTTTTTAGCCGCCAGCTAAAACTAAAGCGAGCTGCCGGCAGTCAGTTGTTAAAAGCAGAGAGCCGATGACGAGGGACAAGGGACAAAGGACATGCGAGGCAATCAGTCAATCACTCATTCGTCCAGTCACTCATTCGCTCACTCTCGCAGTTAGTCAGACAGTCGTCAATGCGTCACTCCGTCAGTTAGTCTGTCAGTCAGTCAAGTCAGTAAGTCAGGAGTCGTAGGGCACTCGCCCTTAAATGCCCCCAAAAAGCCTCAAGTGTCCTGTGCCTTTGTCATGCTGTTTATCCTTGTTTAGGAACAACAACAGCAACAACAACCTCAACATAAAACATCAAAGTGTCCCAACCAAGGAAAATTCAATTTCAATTCCGTTTTATGCGCCAAAGGACATGCAAACTAAAACTGATTTCGAATGCAGCTCCTCAAACGGTAATCAAAACTCACCTGGATCCTGGAAGGACAGAAAGGCAGGACGAAGGGGGACTATAAAATTTGAAGAAACCTGATGGCATGTAAACGGAGAAGTTAGCCCAAGCCAAGATGGGGCAGCACTTCATCCTAAAGTGGTTGGTTGGTGACCAACTTTAAGCAGGAATTCTGGCAAAGAGGCGAGAATCCGATATGCCAGGAATTTATCGACGAGGCTTAGAGATAAAATCTAAGACAAGCGCAAGGAAATCGTGTGTCCTGTGACATTGAAATTTAATTAAAGCATAACTTAATAATAAATAATAAAAGTTAAATATGTGAATTTATTAAGGTTTTGCTAAAGTTAAATGCAAAGGTTTAAAGTTCTTGAGATTGTAATAAATATTATATCATTTTAACAATTTAACAATTTAAAGGCAATAAGAAAATGTAATTTTTACATTAATATCCATTTTACTGTAGACTTTTTTGAAAGCACAATTAAAAACCTAATATTGTTATATTTAACCACAGAAAATAATTTTCTGTAGTGTTCCCATTTCGATAAACAAACAACCTTTCCATGTCCAATTTTTGATGAGCCTTTCCCCGTCCTGTCCTGTCACTTTTTGATGATTTTTAATTGACCACTTGGACAAGGACAAATTTCCCCTACCTTCCCCGTGTTCCCAGGTATCTGGCAAACTATTTAGAAACCTGTTTACGGAAAAGTGTCACTGCAAATCCCGGTCAAACAGACACTCCGCCAGGAACCTTCCATGCATCGTAAAAAACCAACGAAATTTCCACATCATCATTATCAAAACACAACCGTGAAAATTATCTGCTCAAGTGAAGCGGCCTGCAGAGAGCAGCCGCTGCTGTGGGGCAGCAGGACCTGTCCAAGTCCTAACAATGCCTCACCCTGGTCTCCATCCCCTTTTGCCACTAAAGTGCTGGCCCAAAAGCATTTAGAGGCAAACTCTGCGACGCGTCAATTGCCTCACGGGCAACTTTGTTGGTAGTTCTCGTTGGACGGGCCTGCGTTCCCTCGTTTTCCAGCTTTTCCGCTTTCCCCGGCGGTGGCGGTGGCGCTGGCATGGCCTGCCTCCTTGCCATTCGCCATTCTCCGTGTTGGTTGTAACACGGCAAATAAAAATTGAAAGCAAATGAGACAGCAGAGGCAGACATGGACACGCTGTCGTCCGCTCCATCGAGGAAACCAGGCGGGACATAGCCAGCCGCCAGCCTGCGAGTGGGCACAGAGAGAAAATTTTGGTAGAAGTATATAAGTTAATCTACTATATTTAATAGAAGAAGCAAGAAATCAAAAGAATAGCAAAATATTTTAGAGCTCTCTCCCCAAAGCATTTATTTTAAATTAGGATTAAATTATAAAGTATATAGGATTTTGTTTTAAAAATGTTTAAATTAAAAAATATAATAGCTTATAGCTGGGATGGTTTGATACCCAACTAACCCTCTTGGGTGCGTGCAAGCGAGACAGAAAGATGGTTAAAAATGTATTTTGGAATATCTTCCATGAATATAAGCGAATTGTATTCTTACTTTTTAAATAAAATCCTGTCAAGGATTTTATTATATATTTAAAAAATGTATATATCTATAAATTTATTTATAGTATAGATTATATTATATTATTTAATATATATTATTTATAGAGTATTAAATTTGTATTTATTTTAACCTAAAATAAACATTTTTGTCATTTATATTTTTAGAATTAATTCTATTTTAAAAGTTTCCCAGTGTAGCTCTCTTTTACGCCCATGTCCTATGTGTGTGTGTGTGTGTCCAGTGCCTTGACAGCTTGCGCTAAAAACGTTGAGTGTCTTGCGGGGGTGGGAGGCTTGTTCCTTCGTCCCCATCCGAGTTACTAGGTAATGCGTGACAGAAACACCCCCGTCCTTTCCTTCCTCCCCATTTTGCGAATTCAAATTTGATGGCGGCTGTGGCTTCCTTGCCCGGATACCCCCGGATCTCCGCCCCTTCCTCACTCCGGATGTGAGGCAACAGCAGTGGAGCCTGTCTATGCCGTCCCTTATGCCCCGCCAACCCCCTCACCAGCACTACCTGTCGCTATCCTGATCCTGACTCAGGCTGAAAGTTTAAGCGAATTAAATTATTTGCTTTTTAGATTTCAATATTTCCGCAGCTGAGATTCCCAGTCAATATCCCATGGACGAGGGGGGGGGGGCTGTTTGCCTGTTTGCCTGCCTGCCGGGGGTGTGGAGGCGTGACTGGTCTAAATTGGGTTTTTATGATGTGTCTGTAATCATAAAAAGCTTTGGGGCAAGTACTAAACATTTGTTGAATGTGCATTGAAACCCATTGTTGGGGAGCGTTTTTTGTCGCCAGATATTTTATATAATCTCTGAAAGAGACTTATGGCATGGAAATTCACATATTCCAGGGTTTAAAGTAGGGAAAAATAATTCAATAAAATTAAGGGGAATATACTTGAGGAAGGAACTTAATATACAAAATGTTTCTTACTAAGATTGATGAATTAAAAATATCAAAACGAAGGCGAAAAGTTGTATTTCTATTACCAATAGTATTTATTATACATTAAAATTGTACAAACTAATATATAGAAAAAATTTAAAATTCTTTTCAGCACAAAAAAATACACTTACTTTTTATTATTTTTCTTGAGTCAAAATTTAAAATGTAACCTTTCTTAGCTTGATAACTTAATTTTCAGCTAGCTTAAAAATACAAAAAATTTCCCATAATTAAGTTTTACAATTGATAATTATTTTTTTAACATGACCTAAGGATAATTTTATTATAAACCCCTAATTTTCTTGGTTTAATAAAATTGCATACATGGCTGCAATTGTTATCCTTCTCACCGTATCCTTCGTGACAAATTACCCCTTAATATTTCACATGGTTTCGCATTCAGCCATCAAAGTTTAAGTTGCGGTTTGCCCTTTTCCGCCTGCCGCCCAGCCAAGCAATTCTCAAATGATTTCCTAGCACGCTTTTGGGCTGAGCTTTGACGGGCAGAAAGTACAAACCAGAAAAAAAATGGCTGGAAAAATGGGAGAAAAAAAATTTAGAAAAAAAAGAAAAATGAAAAAAGAAAACTGTGTTCCGCCCAGTTGAGTTTCGGTTGTGGGCTCCTTTTTCGGGTAATCACAATCATTAAAATAAATAATATACAAACAAGGACGGGCTACGTGCCACCGCTGAAGCTGCTTCCTCCTATTTTTCCAGGCCTGCCTTTTGCCATTTAAATTTTCAACTCTAATTCAATTTTGCCAGCCGCTGAGTTGGCCTTTTTCCGCATTTTCCGCATCTAGGCCGTTTGGATAGAGAGGCAAAAAAAGAAAAAGTGGAGAAATATCAAAATAAAGAAGAATTATTTCGAGTTGAGAGAGGGGAAACCCTAAGCTTAATTATTATGAATCCACTGAAAGTTAATTTTTTTCACAGCCGTAGAATTATGGCTGGCCAAAAGGAGCTGGGCCAGGGATCCGGGCTAAAGTTGCCAGGGAGGAGTAAACTATTCAAGCGCGGACTCATTTACCATTTACCCATTTACCCCGCCCGAGCTGCTCGTGCTTCTGCTTCTCTGCCTTTGCTGTTTGCTGGAGTGAGCCAGTCCATTGCATGCTTCAATGGTCGCGCGAAACATGCCATCATCATCATCAAAGGGAAATTAACCTAAGCGGCCACCAAGCCGGCCTGACCCGGCTGCTGTTCAGCTTGTTTTAGCCAGGCCCACACTCTTTGGCCGAGTCGGATTGCGATTGCAATTCTGATACCGATTCCGTGTCCGATTCTGGCTGCGAATCTGAATGTGACTCTGACTCGGCGACGACCACAGGCAGAACTACAGCTGCGGGTTTTGCATAATGCACTTTGAACTTAAATCGACCGGAAATCAGAAAAATATGGATACAAATTAAATGGTAAACTGGAAATTACTGAAATTATTGTAAAGGATGTATGCAGAATCTGTCAACTATTTTTAGCTGGTAGAAAATACTTTTTAAATGATAATTTGGTATATCATTTATAATACTTGCATAGATTATATGACCTAAATAAAAAAGGGTAGTATGTAATTTAAATATATAAATCTATAAATGAAATAGATAAATAATTGGAATATATATGTATATCGGAATATTTCTTTCTTCATTTTTTTCTATTTATAATATTGTCCTTTCTATCATTCTAAGTTATTTTGTTTTATTTTGTTTATATTATATTTCTTTGTTTTTTTAAGTTACCAATTATTTACCCATTTTTACCAGTGTTTCCAAGGTGTTCAAGTCCGCAAATGGCTGTGAAAAATCTCCTTTTTCCTTGCCTCTCACCGCCCACAATAGTTTGTCCTAAGCTGCAGGATGCAGGCGTGGCAGTGGGATTGGCGAACTCATGGATCGCCGTCGATTCGGTGCTAATTGTGGGGCTGCTTTGCTGTTTGGCTTGGCCGGTGCTAATTGAACTCTCCAGAGCTCCTTACGGGCACCCTGAAAGGTGCTTATTGAGGCGGACTTTCTGACGGGGAGGCTGTAGGATGCTGGCCACAGAGGTTGAGATTATTGCTTGGAACGAATGCTCGATTGACTGCCCTTCTTGCTGGCTTGGGCTTAGGGAAGGAAAAGCGTTGTGAGATTGGGAAAAATGGTTTGGGATTTTACTTCAAGCAACTATAAATTTGGAGAATCAAAGCGGTAAAGAGTAGTGATTGAAAATGGAATAATTGTTTAGCAATTTAATTTAATTTCTTTCTGAATATTAGTATCTGTTTTCCTTCTTTTACAAAAATTTCTTTAAGCTTGCAAAATTAAAATAAATATATGTATCCAATGCTTAGGGATTATAAATTAAATTTTTACTCAACAGTAAAGTTGAAATATACAGAAAAATATCTATAAATAAATTGGTTTGTTTTTAAAGCTCAGGCAAAACCTTGAGATTAAATCTAGAAACCCTAGTTAGTTAGCAGCTTGTTAGTTAGCCACAAGTAAGCTATGTACTTGTTACTCCTAAACGGAATATTCTTTACGACAGCAATGATTCATTCACATTTGAATAAGTAATTTGGACATCCTTTGCCGGAGGTTTTCCTCCGCTTATTGCCATACATTTCCACCGCAAAGCAGGGGGTGGCTTGGGGGTACATTTTGGTCGCTAATTACCCGCGGGGCTGCCCTGCCCCAGCCCCTTAACCCCAAGGCCGCCCCTTAACCCGCAACCCCACAATGCCCCGCCGCGTTTGAGGGTCCAAAAAGTGGTGTCTGTGTGTCGCAAAGGCGGGACTTTGGTTTGGCTTCGCGGTTGACACTGTTTAGCGAGCGGATGCGGGAGCTGGTTAAATGAAGCAAGTGCACACAGGAACAGGAAATGCGGGAGCCGGGGAAGGATTTCGGGTGAGGAGGAGGAGGGACCACGGATCTGGGTGACACGAGCTGAGCCTTATTAAAGGATTTCGTACTTAACGCTGGGCTGAGCACTCGCAAGGTGAGCGCACGAGCATATTGATAAAAATAGTCATTAAAAGAAGGGTTGTTGTTCCAACCCAAGCTCACCGCCCTCCCCCCTTTGTGCGCTTTATAAATACATTTTCATTTAGCTTTGTGCAGTGAAACATATTTAAATTAAGGAGCAACGGCTTGTAAAATGCATCCCCACCTTCGCTCAAACAGACACTCGTCGCATGTGAGGGGGTTTTTCCCACACATTTCCCAATACGGTTTTGTCATTGTCCAATGGGCAACGCCTCCTGCCTCCGGACTGGACTGGACTTATTTGCGCCGCCAAGCGTGCTCAATTGTGAGGCTCGATGTTGGCCCTGGCTCCGTCCGACCAGTGTCCTTCGGTGTCCTGCTGTCCAGCAGCCTGTCATCCGTTCGATAAAATTAAAACGTCTGCTCATGTGCACAGGACCTCCGCTGCCAGGTCCGAAGTTTGCTCCTTTTGTTTATCGACTTGGTAAATGTCCTGCTGCCACATCCTTTGCTCCGCAACCCGTTAACTCATTTGACTCGCTCAGGGGTAAGAAACTGACCCCATCTCCATATGGTCCTTGGGGCTGCAGGAATGCCAGGCTTAACAGCAATTTAAATAATAATTTGAAAGCATTTAATAACTCGTAAATTGTGGGAAAGAATGTTTAAATTAATTGAAAAAATTTTGGAAATGCGTAACCTATTTTATTTAATAATCACCGAATTATAAATCTCCTCAGATTTGAATTCTCTTTTACTAAAATCAAACAAATCTATGTTTACCTCAGCAATCTTTGCCTTTAATGTTTATTATTTCCGTTTTTCAAAGCCAGCGTAAAACCCATTCGAGTTGATGTTAAATATTTGCATCTTCCTTGTGTTCCCTTTGTAATTTGCCTGACCATCGTGGTCCCCATCGTCATCATCATCATCATCATCGGGTGCACACAGCTGCTGAATTTACAAGCCATTTTTTATGACAACAATTTTGCCAACTCTTCACTTCACTTATTTATCGATAATTGGAAATTGCTGCCACAGAGAGTCAGTGGCAGCAACAATAACAGCGAAAGGGCGAAGCTTTGACCATTTGCATATGACATTCATTGACCACATTATCGGATAGCCCCTGGTTCTGGTGCTACTGCTCCTTCTCCGGGCTTGGGCGTGGGAGCTGTTCCAGTGCACAGCCACAAAAAAGGGTGAATTTTGATGGTTTACTTAGTTAAAAATTAAATGAAATATTCAAATATTTTTAGACAAGCAAAATATGAAGAACAAGTTAAAAAGAAGATAAATAAGTTAGCCAGAGTAAGTAATTTAAGTATGAAACACATCAATTAAATTTAAATGTATTTCGAATTGAAAGTGTTTGCTTAAAAATAGATAGGTATATTTTTTTGTTAATAAAGCTTATAGAAATATTAATTAAATTTAAAAAGGGAAGAATTATATTTGGACTTTCAAAAATTTAAATATCTTCTTTGAACACTTTAAAGAAGTGACTTATGGCAAAAAAATATTATCAACTCTTTTAAATAAGACTAGTTCAATTATGACAACTATAGAAATAACTTCAAGAGCCCTTTCATGTGATTTTAAAAGAATATAGATTTTATACAACAATTTATTTAGACCCAAAGAAATACAAATAATAATTATTTAAAACCTTCAAGGTAGTTTGTCCCTATAATATAGTTTAGAAAACGACAAAACTAAGTGAAAGAAAGTATTTAAATTGTTCTTTAAATATTTTTAAATAAAAGGTAATTTTTTTTTTGGAGTGTGGCATTGATACACTGATTCATTGCCCCGACAATGCCCATCAGAAAATGTCATTATGTCCCAAGGAAGGTCGGTGGCAACAATTCCTCACGGCTGACTTTTATTTCGACCCGTTTGAAACAATAAACTCCGGTCTTCCTTTCCTTTCCATCCGTCTACCACTGCCTGCCGGGCTTTTCCTGCTGCTGGTCGTGGTGGTGATGCTGCACTCTGCCGATAAGCATTGATTCTTTCCACGTGCCCCACGGAGTCATCGGAGCTCCCCCCGAAGCACCCTGCCATTAGCTGGCATTGCGATATTGTGTTGCATCGACGGGCGGGCTAATGAGTTGCTAATTAGACATGTGTGTGCTTAAATCTGGCTTTAAATGACAATGTGTCGACGGGATGGTCGTTTGAAGTTGCAATTAGATGACGGCCATTCTTGCTTTTATTCCGGGATGAGTCATGGGTAGACTGGGAAGGGTGTGCAACTCGTTAAAGCTTTAATGTTGCATTATCCAACGATTGCTTTAATAAAAATTAATAGTAAATAAAATACTTAACCTGTGCATAAAGCAACAACTATTTTAACTTGTTAGCTCCGTAGCAAACTTTTATATTAAATTGCCACTCAATAAATGCCTTCATTATCTGAAAAAATGGTTCAAAACTTTTAAAAATAGGTTAAGAGCTATCAAGCAATTAGTTGGATTTAGCGCAGGTCCTCAAAAGGTCACCTGGTAATGGAGGCCATAGACGTCATTCGCTTTGGCTTTGATGACCACTCAATGGCAGAGCCCCTTGACTATCAGAAGCCAGGCTTGATTTCCTCTAAAGGGCACACATTATGCCACCTCTAATCCCTCCCCATTCCCTTCAAGGCCTTCTTCAACTCTCACTCGCCCTGTGTCCCGGTGGCATTTAAAGCCTTTTTTTCTGCACCAGCCCAGGCAGCAGCAACAGCAGTGCAATTCCCTGGAGATTTTTATGTGCATAATCGTAATCATAATCATAATCCTTTCAGATCGTGTAATTAAAATGTGTGCATATAATGCTTTCAATTATAAATGCGAAGGGGAAAAGAGAAGGGGGATGGAGAAGGTGGAGATTGTACCGAGTTTATGCCTAGGATATCATGAATTTGTGAATATGTAAATGCTTACTGAAATAAATACCGGATTATCAGAATGGTAAATTTACACATCTTTAAAAATTTAATAAAACAAATTCATGATAAGGTGCTAATAAAGTGACTAGACATCATTAAAAATCGATGGAAAGGACATGCTTAATTTAGGTCTGGTATTTCATGAAAGTAATGAATACACGAAAAATATGGCCAGATTGCACTTTTCGTGAGGTCTTTAGGGCATAAACACATTTATAAAAAAAGATAGAGAGAATTGCAATAGAGAACGTAATTTACATGCTAACATGTCCTTCCTCTCACTCTGCCTCTCCATTTGGCGTTCTCTCCCAATCTCTTTCTCTCTGTGCCTCCTCTCTCTTTCTCTCATTCTATCACCCATAGATGAAGATAAATTGAAATTTCATTAAGAAAGTTATGTTAGAAAGAGATGCCAGCTCATCGCACTCTCTCCCTCCCGCTCCCAGGCGTCACTTCAAAATTGAAATGTGTAATGGCTGACTGGCATATATATATATATATTGGTGCGTATCTGTGTGTGTGTTTATGTGTGTGTATAAGTGTGTAGGCGCACTTCAGCGACTTAATTGTGTCGCGTTAACGTCAAACACATGCAACAAACATGAGCAAACAAATGCTTCCGGTGTGTGTGTGTGTGAGTGTGTATGTCAGCAGGCATCGTGTTGACAGATCCAAACCACCCACTAAAAAAAGCAACCCAACGCCCCTGCTCATAACATACAAAGCCACTCTTTTATTTTATGCAAGAAACACACGGGGAAAAAAAAGCAGCACTCTCTCCTCGCACATACAAACGCTCACTCGAGCGGCAAAACATATCCGCACACATCCGTTGTACCGCCTCCCAGTTGCCCCCTCCTGGAATCTTTGTTTTCAGCAGCCCCGGAGCTGGGAGCAGGGGGAGGAGGGGGAGCTGGGAGCCAGGAGCTGGGACTAGCAGGCACAGCAGCCAACAGCCCATTGCCACCTGTCATAAATTTGCATGCGCGCAAAGGTTGAGCCCCATATAACACACATATTTCCAGTGCCAGGACAATAACGAGGCGTTGCCGAAATACCCTTTGACTATATTTGAGGGGGGATAATGTTTATATTTAAGTACGTGTTACTGTTTATGCATTATCTCTAAAAGTTATAGTTGCTTTAATAAAAAACTGGTAATACAGTTGAATATCATATTTATTTCATGATTTTTATTCGAAGTACTACCCTTGGACTATTTCGTAGGCCATCAAATTAATTAATAATAATAATTCGTGTATTTCATTATTATTAAGTCGAGGATATTTTTTAGTCCTTCAAATTATTAATAATTTACTTGTTACTAGTTATGCATTATCGCACAGAGTTTTAGTTGTTCTAAGCAACAAATTAATTAAAGCTAAAACAGTTTTTCCTAAATCCACAAGGCCTTTAAAAGCAACCTTAAAACTTTTTTAATAATTTAAAATGCATTTATAAGAAATTTCCAAAGCTGAAGCTAAACAAAAGGAATAGAAGGATTTAAACTAAAGGGTTCTTTCAATATGTGTTTTATAAATTATATCAAGATCTCAAAGACATACTTCTCCTGTATAAGATTTATTCTAAAAATCCCAAGTATTTTTAAAAGTTTTAAGACCATGCTGAAATGTAAATGAATACAATTCTAGCATTAAAATATACATCACAATAATGATGCTACTAGTAAAATATCCTTAGTGCTATAGAGCTATACAACATATCCTTCTTTTACCTCAATCCTCAACAACCTTATTAGCTGTACATACCCAATAACATGTCTATTCAAACCAAGCATTGCCTTCAGCCAATAAAAATGTAAGCTCACAAAGAGGCAGGAATAGAGACAGAGACTGGGACTGGGTCAGGTTGCTCTAATCATACCAATAACCAGCGGGGGCAAAAGGATATTTCTAAGCTGGAAATACTGAGCAGTTTCTGCTGCTTCATCGCATCGCCTGGCAAAGGGAGCGAGCGAACCCGAGTAGCCTCATCTGGTTAAGGCAGTGACTGGAACATTTCGGATAGGCAGCGGCACTACATATCGCATAAAAGCAGCTGTTCCGTTTTGCGACCGAGTGGGAGGCGGAGACGAAGGCAGACAAGGGCTTATGCATAATAGACATGTGTGTGTGAATGGCTGGAAAATCCATTTTCATAACCGACTCCGGGACTCACGACTCAGTCCGGGACTTGAGCGGCGATTATGACCTGGCTAAAAATACCGCGAGCACATGGAAATTTGAATCAGCCCACTGGCCACCACCACCAGGCATTGTCCGGGCCAAATTGGATTTTCATCGAGAATTCGAAGGAGGCAGAATCCCAGGAAAATGTGGTGACCGTGGAGGCTCCCCCTTTGTCTTGGCCACGTACTTTGCTCTCGTGGCCGGCAGCAGATAAGTTTTAAGCCTTCAAGTGCTTTGAGGGCTAATCAAACGATGACCAGGCAATCAATTTGGTGGTGAGCTCACTTTTAATGAAGCCTCCTTGCGTGGCATAGGGATGTATGTATATCGAGAATGCAAAAACATTATCGAAATTATCGAAAGTAGAATAATAAAATATTAATAAGCTAGAAACTTAATAAAAAGCTTTAACGACTGCTATATTTTTTGTACGAGAGATCCGATAACATTTATTAATTAGCAATGACCGATTTGCTCAATGTTCATATAGAAATTTACTCTTTTTATTAATCTGATAGCTATAAAAAATCGATATTTTGTAGCTTTCTCTAAGCAAAATATTACCATCACAAGATATCGAATCCTTGAATTGATATTTTATAATGGCCTTACTATCATATGATCTCATGAAAAATCAATTAACCAATCGAGTTTAACTTAAATTATCGCAGAAATTTCGATATATCGATATGTGGTAGCCATCGCTAGGCTCAGCCTGTTGCTCATCAACGAGTGGATGGGTGGTTTTGGTTTAAGGACAAGTGAAAAAGTGAAAGGCAGGGCGATAAAGCGGCCAGCACTGGACTCAATCCACCTTCCGCTTCCTTTTTCCCTTGTCCCGGCTGTTGCGGCCAGTTGACAGTTTCATTAGTTGGTTTACATGGCCAAAAGGGAGTGGGTGGGCCACCGGGCTGGCACTGTTTGCACTGTATCGCCATGTTGTCCAGGATATTGGCTGGCAGTCTCTGTGGATGTGAATGTGGATGTGGATGTGGGTGTCCCAGTATGCACAACCCTGTGGGTGCCTCGTTGTCACTGTGGTTCTGTTGTCCTGTCTTGTTGTGGCACCCACAAGCAGAGACACTCGCACCGGAAGTCGACTGATACGTTTAGTTGGCATGTCCTCGCCGCATCCTTGTCGCTCCTTTCCCCTTGGTGTCTCAAAATTAACCAGCTGAAAGCTTTCATAAGTTGATTTAAATCTTAACTTCTTTACTGGGTCTGCCACGGCAGAGCGAGCTCCCTTTGAGTTGGTTCAATAAACTTTTATCGCCCAAGTTTTCAACAGCTTTATGACACACAGAGAGAGCTGTGAATAATAAAATATCAATATATATAGTGAATTTTAATTAGATTGTTTTTGTGTTTAGTTATTGCCTACAAAATTTGTGGAAAACTTGTGGCTTAGTATTTGAGTAAATAATGAATTTTCTTCAATTCAATTAGAAGACCTTTTCATTGGACTAAAAGCGTGAAAGTTAAGTCTTAGTTTACTGGGAAAATGAAGGCACATTTAAGTGTCCTTTGAGAAAAAAAATCTAAATTAGCGGTAATAAGAGTTTTCTTAAAAATTCAGCAAAAATTAGGTGGGTTTAATAAATTGTTGATTATGTGGATTTAATAAATAGATTTATGTGATACATTTGCCTTTCTGTGAGTTTAATTTGATTCCTCTAAACTCTTATACTATATTCTCTCATTTTATTATTTTGAATCCTTTTTAGGTGAGTGGTCAGGGCTACACCTGTCCCTCTGCCTAACCTAATCTGTTCCGCTGTCAAGACAAACCAATGCCACCACTCCACGCTTAACCCTTTCGAGCACACATATTCAAAATCGGCGCCATTCCAAATGGTCCAATCCGATTCTTACACAATCGAACACGTCTAACGCACAACAGACAAATATTTTCATTTCGTTTTGTTCGTGAGCGTTCGCTCCGGTGACCCATAAAAAACGGACGGTGGCCGGGAACAAGGGAATCCGTAAACGTTAAATGAAAAACAAAAAAAAAAACAACGCATCAACAACAAAAACGAAAAGCTAAAGTGGAAAAGAGCCAGCACAGAGCAGTGCACGTACAGGTCGGCATCCATCTGTTGACCAAGAAGGTAGCCATGCAAAATTGAACAGGCTCTTGGCTGTCAGTGTCAGGCACAACAACCTCAAATGCAGTGGGAAAAATTAGGAAGATTGGTGGGAAAATGAAAAAATATTTGAAATAATTATTTTGGGTGTCTAAAAGTCGGAAATGATTTAATTAACTTTAAGAAAATTATATAAAGAAAGTCTTAGGAATTGTTTGAAGTTTAGAGTCCCTTAAAAATTGTGTCTAAAAATATGTTTTCAAATAGTACTAAGAGTAAAATGTAAATAAAAATATTTCGTTGGTTAATTCTGGGCATATTTTCTCAAGATTTTAAAAGGGAACTTATTTTATTTCGAACTATTAACTGATTAATTTTCATATTTTCTGATATATTTTAAACTTGAAAAGGAAATACCTAACTAAAGTTATTAATTTAATTACACTTTTCTCACAGTTACAAAGTGCAAAGTCGTTATACAACACTTTGGTGCACTGTGCTACACAAAATACGAATTGGTGGGGCAACAACACCAACGGCAACGCCATCGCCAGCATCCAATTGCTCGCTCCTCGCCACTCTTCGTCCCCTCTGCATATGCATGAGATGGGCCAAACACGCGATGTATGTATAGTCCTGTCCTGTTTGGGTCCTGGGTCTCCGGTCTCTCAGGGCCGGATCTTCTCTCTTCTCCCTTGGTCCTGTTCCTGTGTTTTTTTTTTGTTTTGGGCACCGCCTCCTGTGCCCATACATACATAGTACGTGTCCTTTGGTCATCATCGAGTTGAGTTTGGCATATGTGTAGGTGTGTTTGCTTGTGCCTATAAAAGTGAACGGAAGTTAATACGTTTACCGTTTGATGCGCTACCTGAAATGCCAAGAGATATCCGTTTCCTGTGATAATTTTTGGAAAATTTAAGTTAAAAAAACTTTAATATGTAATAACCTCAAGGGAAGTGCATTATATTTTAAATCAGCTAACACATTAGCTCCAAAACTATTTTTTTACTATATATACTATATATACTAAAATAAAATGTCATCTTTAATATATCATTGCATACTTTTAGGTAATTTTCTAAAACATATTTCAAAAAAGGTATTTTCTTTTTAAAAAAGGACAAATAGGTTAACTGAACTTTTCAGTCTTAGTTCAGGTTAATAATTTCAGCTAGAATATAGAAAGACAGTACAGAAAACCAAAGCAAATTTAGATATTTGAATAGATGATGGAAATCGTTTGAATATTAAACTCTCTAAAATGTATTTAAATTGTCCTGTCGAGCTTATCCTTTTGGTGTCCATTTGTTTTTTGATTTGTTTTTTACATTTCTGCTAATCTAATTTCACCACTTGAAAAGGATACCAAGGATTCAGTTAAGCCGAATCCACCACCTGCTCTCTCTGTCGCCCTGCGCAGGTGGCGCCGTCTACATTGTTTTGGCCAGCTCGTATTGCTGTAGTTATCCTATCGTTGTTGCCTTTATTTGTTGTTGTTGTTGCTGCTGTCCTTTAGGGGGGGGCGGCCAGGTCCGAAATTGAATTGCGTTAATACGCTTATGGCATATACGATTATGGAGAATGGACCAAAGGATATGGCCAGCGGTTGCTGCGGCTCTGTAATAAATGGCCGAAATAAAAATGCATATGAAAATCTATGATAAAACAAGCAGCTGAAATCGAACTCTTCGAATACAACAATACCTTTTGCTAAGCAGATTAATATATATGCATATATTTCAAAAATTTTAAATTTCAATTTCAATGCATAGAATATTACTTAAAACCCTGTTATACCACTTGGCGTCCGCACTTTAGGCTCACATAATTAATTGCATTAAATAATTACATTGTTTTGTTCCCCTAAAGCTTCATAAGTTATTCATAATGAAAAGCCATATTTATTATGAGCTTGTGATGAGGTTTGTTCGATTTACAAATCAATTATTTATAGGGTTATCAGTGTTGGAAATTAATGTGAATACAAAAATATATAAATGTTAAATGGGAACTAAAGTTACTGCGAAATGTTAAAATGTTTCTTGACACATTTTAGAACTTTTCTGTAGCAAAAACAGAGTCTCTGCCAAGTCCTTCATGTACTTTCCATGAAATCTGTGAAAAATTAAATGCGTGGCAGCTGTAATAAAAGCATTTATGGTTATGCCTCCGTCGTATACTTACACCTGCGCGAATAAACCAAATCCTTGTACTCTTCAAACACTGACGAGTACAGGGTATGCCACATAGGCATCAAATTGAGATTAAGTGCAGGGCAGGACACTTGGGACTGCCGGGTGTTTATATACATATACAGGGATATACATAGCATAGGTGGGAGTACATAAATGCATGAACATGAAGGTGAATTTCGGAACGGGACTCCCTGGGAATCGAGGCTCATACAACATTTATGTGTGTGCCAACATGGCTGTAATTGTTATGTTGGGCTTATGGAATTTACTGGGTACATTCGCTTTTTTGTTTATTCTGTTTATTGAGTGCCAGCGATGAAGCTGCTGCTGCTGCTGCTGCTGCATACATTTTTTCGCCAGGGAAACTCACTGCTGGAAAATATAATCTGGTAAGCATCCCCCCGCCCTGTTCAGCTTCCCTTTCAAAAGCCGACTTTTATACTTTCCTCAATTACTGTTCTCTTATTTTTTTCGAGATTTTAAATTCTTCCCTGGCATTTGGCCTAAGCCAAATGAATCCGCCTTGCTCATTGTCGTTGTCCTTGGCAAAATTGCATTATTATGTATTAGTTCCCCGAGCACGCCCCCCAAATTCAGTGCCAGGCAAGCAGGCGGGCACCTGCTACATCTTCGAGTGGAGCCTGAGCTGCCAGCTCCTTTGACATTTTCTTAATACACTAAAAGCCAACGTCATAGTTCAAAGTCGGAGCGGCACTTACGCCACGGCAGATGCAGTTGTAGCATCCGCCAGTGCCACGTCCTCCCACCTTGCTCCGCACTCTTCGATATACACTGGGCGAAGCCTTTATATCGGAAAAGGATTGGAAACCAATCGAAGAACATATCAAAATATTTGGTATATGATTTATTATTCTCAATTATTTTTGTTCAATTTTTTTCTGAACTATTTGAAACTCTAGGGTAACTATGTTCTGATTCCAAAAAGTTTCTTAAGATTCTTATCAACTTTTTGGAAAAACTGACAGTCCGAATAAAGAGATTGTCATTCTCTAATGAGTTTGCATGAGTTTTAAATCTAATTTTATATTAACACTTGAGCGCATTTTGATTTCGCATTTATAATAGTGACTAAAAGTATGCTATGGTTTTTAATCGTGGTCTAGCTATAAGCTTCATAATAATTTATATGTTATTTAATTATTTTAGCGCATTTTAAAGTTTTTTTTTCAACTTGAACCCTTAATAAGTCACATTCTTTAATTAATCCTCTTTGTGACATATTAAAATTTACCACATCTGCTGGAATAACCAGTATTTTGCAACTGTATTGTATAGCATACTTTTGAACAGCAATTAAATATTATACATAATTTTAATATATCCTTTCAACTTCTTTCTTCCCCTTAAACTAAAAATGGGTTAGTTATTTAATTTATTTCTTACTTATCAACTTATAGGAATGCTAGTAATATTTCCTTGTTGTGTAGTTGCCTTCCTTCTCCTATCTACTGTGAAAGTACGTATTTTTTCTTATAATATTTCCACTTTGATTCAATTTCTTAATACCTTTAAGTTAACATCCGCTTTGGCAGGCACTTCCTTCAGCGAAGAGCGAGAGCGAGCCAGATAGACTTCCTGCAGGAGAGAAGAGTACTTTGGCATTATCCTTGCAATCAGCGCAACTGTAAATCACACACACACAGAACTGTAGCTTTGCAGTCGAGCGAGAACTATTAAAATAGTTGACTGAGAGAGAGAAAGAGACACACACTAAAAATGGCATCGGGAAATGATGCTCGCTGGGTTTGGCCTGGGCATCCTTTTGTATTATGGATGTGGCCGTAACACGCTAGCAAACACTGCACACGCAGGACACACTTTTCCCCATCACCGCCATCATCATCCTGTACCCGGGGATCCGTCTCCTGGCAGGACGCAGTGTCGTCCGCTTCGTCGCCACACTGACGGATATTCCGGTGCTTGTGTCAAACGCTTGTCATTTTACCCAGTCACTGTTACAGTTACAGTCGCCCTCGCCAGCACCCCGCTACAAAAAGGACCTCATCCTTATACCACTAGAGCAAACACTCACACACACACATTGAGCCTTGCTGTGCTATGCTGTGTCCCCCTTTTATCGGCTTAAAATGCGAAAATTGCAAATAAATACGCTAAAGTTTTTCTACGTCTTCGACAAGGAGCACTTCGTCCTGCTGCCTTGGCTGCTAAATTATTTACTTGGTTTTTATTTGACGTTAAACGCTCGGGACTTCAGCTTCGATTGTCGAAGTGTGCATTGGAGGCACTGAGAGAAAGCGGGGGGAGAGAACTCTAGGAAATGCAGGCTTATAAGTAACTTATGAAATATATTAAAATATCTGTAAAAACTGTCGTAATAATTTGCATTCTTTAAGACATTATTAACCTTCTCCGAAATCCCTTCTTTAATCCTTTTTTGCACTTAAAAATTCCGAAGTACATTTTCGGTGACTTGTAATTGCGCCAATCTTAAAGATACAAATTACTGATAGAGCCAGATGATCTCCTAGTGTTCTGACTATCCTCGGTTTATGTGGTATAAATATATATCTAATACATAGAGTATTTTCATATTAACCTCGACTTCTTTCAGTGCTCGCTTAGAGCTGCAAGATACGCGCACTGAAAGATGCGTGCGACGAGATACAATTTCGATCGTTAGCTCAATGGCTCGTACCATTTGCCAACGTGCAAATCCTCCTAAATCAGGCCCGCCTTTGCCTTCGCCTCTGCGTAGTTGTAGTTGGCCATGTTCATTTCGTGTACGCGCCACGAGTGCTGTCCAAATAATAGCTGGCATCCATCCATCCATCCATCCATCCATCTATCCATCTAACCAGCCAGAGATTGCAGATGAAGGAAGGAAGTCTGGGCAGGATCCAGGACTCCAGGGCGGGTCCACTTCCAATTCCGTAGCTTGTTTGACGTTGTGTTGAGTGGAAATGGAATTGATGTTTTGGGGCATCGTCTGGGGGTTAGATGTTAGCCAGTTTGTTATCGATAAATATTCATTCAGACGGTGATTGCCGGGAGAAGTGCCCGTGCCCTCTCCACCAAAAGGAAGATCTTCCGGGCAGGAATCCCCTTCTACCTCTCTCTCCCTCTGGTGGTGCTATTTCCCCGGGCCAACCTTTAGCACCTCGAAAATAAAAGAGAGAGTTCCAGTTTTGAGGCGCGGCATGTGTCAGTATTTGACACATTTCATTTAAATTTGTGCCTTGTTTTCCCTTCTCCAGTTTTCCCAGCTTTGTCTGCTGCTGCTGATGCTGCTGCCCATTGTCCATTCAAATGTGAAAAACATATCGGGTTTTTTCAATTTTCTCCCCGTATTTTTTTTTTTTTTACTTTTTCGGGTCGATTTCCCAGCCACGTGCGAAGGGAGGAGGCTGCACGGGTTGCTCCGGGGTGTGATGGGTTGGGATGAGCGAAAGGGGAGTGCTAAGTAAACACAGCAGGAAGCTGTTGGCAAGGGGTTAAGGCGATATAATTAGTTACTTTGTGTCCTTGCGGTCGGGCAGGCTCCCAGTTACTCCTCCCCAATCCCAGTCTCTGTCCCAATCCCACTGCCATGTCCACTTGTGTGTCTGGGAGGCGGATTTGCAGTAGTTTGGCGCGTGCCTTAGTCCAACGAATGCCCGGATTCCAAAGCGGAATGGAGTTTCCAGGAAGAGGAGGAGCAGGAGAAGGAGCCGGAGACGGAGCCGTGTCTGTCTTCCTGCCTCGGTCGGAGTATTTGTATTGGTTGAGTGTATTTGCTTATGCTCTCTACGGTCTGTAGGGTTAATTGAATTTGCTTTTGAGGTTCCTTTTTATCAGCAAAAACGCCCTGCTTTTGGGCAAGGTGGGTTGAATTACTTCAATTTTGATACCACACACAGGACGCGACTGATTTATAAATATTCATGAAGTGACCCCCAAAAATCAATCGATGTGTGAAGCGAACTTAATTCCTTAAACCCTTTCATTTAAAATAAATTAAGGAACTTAAGTAAATTCTAGCTTTAGAAAGTATAAGGTATTAACACCGTCTCAAAAAAAAGGTTTAAAATCATATTATGTTTTTAAAAATAGAAATTTAATTAAGCAAAAATAATAAATTAATTTGTAATGTCAATTAACCAACCAATTAAGCCTAAATTAATTATATTCCTTTCCTTTCTCTAAGCAAGTGAACTGTTTTTCTCTCCTGTACAGAATTCTTTATATTTTTTCTTGCTTTTAAAAACATTGTTTTATTTTTTCCCCGTCTCTAAAAGCAAACTGCCTGCATATATCTGAATAAATAAAATATAAAACAATGCTTTTACTTACTCAAAGCGAACCATTTTGTTAAGTCAACCAATTTCCATTAACCGACAGCAAAAAATTAAACTATCGTAAATGCAGTTAAGCTGGGGGAGTCGCAATGAAAACAAACTACAACTGATATTATTCCACTTTTGGTTTTGACTATTCCCAGTTCCGTGCCAAACAAAAAGTTTTTAATTTTGCTTTCATAGCCTTTTCAACTTTTTAGTTAGGTTATATGTTATAGTATATTTTTTTCTCGGCTGTGTGTATACAATTTTGTGGCAAATTAAATACGCGAGCCAAGCGGGGCCAAAAACGCACACAATAAAACATACTCGGGACTATACAGATATGGTGAATAATAATAAATCTGATCAAAAATTGTTTGGTCAACCAAAGTATAATATTTGCATTCAATTAAAAAGTTTTAATGAAAATTAAAATGACAATTCTTCATTACATTTTGTTTATTTATTAACAAGTTTAACATGTTTTTATACAAGAAATCTGTTATTTTAAGCTGAAGATTAAATTATTTTTATCAATAATAAATGTAGTTTCTACATCTTAAAGAAAACAAGAAATAAATTTAAAAAGTATTAGAACAGCTTAAACATCAAATTACAAATTAAGTCCCTTCTGCATTTAATATTCTCTTTACAGAGATGAAAAGAATTATTTACAACAAATGTATTTTAAAAAGTGGGTTTTCTTTGTATTTTCCAAATAAAAATGTTGTGATTTTTTATTGCTATTATCTTGCCCGCTGGTGTATATGTGGCACACCTCGTTGAGAGTCTGGGCGCAGCAAAGTATGCAACGCAAATTTCGGGGTCGCGCTTTGCGTGCCACATTTAAAGCTTCATAAGCGGCCACAGCTGCTCGCCTTTATCGCGCTTTGGGTGTGTGTGTGTGTGTGCGGGTGTGCGAGTGTGCAAGTGTGCGGGTATCAGGGTAGGTATATAGTGGCTTTCCCAGTTGCTGAAAAAACTGCCAAAAATTGCGTCGGCTTAGCGGTTTACGGTCTTAGCAGTCAATCAATGATTTGATAAGTTTCTTTAAGTATATTAATATATTTAAAAAGACAAAGGAAGATTGAAAGAAGCCTAACAAATTATTATTAATGCAAATATGCATAATGTAAAATAATATATGTATAGTATAAAGTATATAATATATTCTGCAAGTAAAAACAAACAGCAAGCTTATTAATTGGTACTTTTGGCTGGATTAAGTGCTTAGTTATTCTTATAATTACAGGGCTTAAAGTAACTATTACTCTGTTTAATGTTAAGAAAGATATATCATCCTAATTTATATATATATATATATTTCTTTCTAACATTTTAATCAAATTCAATTTCAATTATTTCAGATAAAACCAGGCCCAGGAAGTCAAAGAAAACGTAAGTTTTGCCTGCAAAAATATTCTTTATTTGGTTCTTAAAATTATATTCATCCTGTAAAACCATGTTGTTTAAATTATTTATATCTACGCACAAAAAAACTTTCCTGAAAACCTCTCTCGAGGGTATGAAGCTGTCTGAACTCATGTCTGGCTCTTTTGTTGGTGGAATTCATAGCAGAGTCTCCAGGAAGAGCCCCCTTTTGTCTTTTGAGTCACAGAAAAGGCGAAAGTTTTGTCTTCAATTTAGTTAATTAACAGGCTCATATGCTCCCTGGTCCCTTATCCCCGTTTCACCACTTTTCCATCACGAACTGCTTATCGCATTATCATCTGTAGCTGCAGCCGTCTTTGGGGCCCATTTAAGTTCTACTTTTTGGAAAAGTTTTCCTCACGCACACACAGCTCCATAATTTTTATTTCAATTTTGAGCCTGCACATCTTTTTTTGTGTGTCAAGACGGAGATTTTAAGTCCTTGCCTTTCGGACTCCTTTCGCCTTATCAAATAGTGTAAGCAAGTTCCAGCACCACACAAGGAAGCTGTCGTATCCTGCTGGTCCTGCAGTCCTGCAGTGCCGGGTCCTTGGGCAGTGCTGGTTATATTTTAGCAGATAGGCAAAACATTAAGCGGATTAGTTTTGCTGGCTAGCCGGCCAAGCAGGAAAAGCAAGAAAAGCAGGAGAGCACAGGCAAGGGGCTCCCCTCCAGGGCGAGACAGCGGTTCAGGTGGGTCAGGCCATTAGTTTGTGTGTCCTCTCAGGGAAACACAGGTATAGAGGGATACACAGGGATACAGGGATACACAGGCATACAGGGGACACAGGGCAGATGGCGGAGTTCGAGCTAGTTATAAATTGTTGGCTATTAGTTAAATGAACTTGCCGCTTTCTTGCCCGAGCACGGCTTTGGCCATTTCAGTTAGCAACCACTAAGCCACTGAAAGAGGCCAACTCAAATAGATTTGTATTTAAATGTTTCCTAAGAACTTAAAGCTTATGAAAGGTGAATGATTCCGAGAGAGAGCCAAGGAGATAAATTGAAATCAGGAGAGGAAGGAGGCAAGACCAAGGAAAAGGATTATGGCCATTTGTAGTAGTAGTTTGCTCAACAAGTGTGGCTAATGGGGAAGCTCCTTAATGGGCACAAGTAGAATTCAATAACATCTTTGGCTTATTTGCTGCAAATTTATTTGTTTTAGTATTTAATTTCATTGAAAGTGTTGTTATTTTTATATATTTTATTTTATTTGCTGAAATAAATTCAATATTAATCTCTTTTCCTAAACTCTTTAATTTATTTTGATTCATTTTCTCTTTGCTAACACAATCAAGAAATTTAAAACTATTCGATTTTTTCTAACAAGCTCTTTATTAAATTGACATGCTTTTTATAAAATGAATAAATATTTCTGGGTTTAGTTTTCCTTTTTTATGTATTCCATTTCATTCAACCATCAGCAGTTTTTGTACTTGCAACAAATTCCATTGTTCACATAACACTCTGGTTTTGTCTCTTTTGTATTTTAATCATTTAATTTCTATTAAAAACAAAAGGAAATTATGCTTTTATAAAATTGTATTATATTTTACAATATATTGCTACCTTTACTATTATTTTAATGTATTTTAAATGTGCGTTATTTGTTAAATCAATGTTTAATCGGCTGTATTTAATCTACATATATAGAAACTAGACTATATATTACATGACAACAAATGTATTTTGTTTTGTCAAGTTTTGTTGATGTTGATTGGGAATGTAAATACAATACTATTTATATATTCTTTATGACTTCAAAATTAAAAGATGAGGAGGAAAAGCGCTTAGGTTATTTCCTCTCCTTACACAATTCATACCCCATTTTCAGCCTGCTTAACTATATATAATTAATATCCTTAATGATTATTTGAATATTTTCTTTATGAAGTTCATGTTTTTCCCTCCAGAAGCCCTCCTCCCCCCAACATCAGCAAACTTTCCCAACATATAGTGTTATCTCAGCGCTTTCCTCCAACCAAAAGAAACAAAGTTTATCGGCCAGAAATTGTGTCAATGTAAATGCAAATTGATTATGAACTGGACCAGTATGCCGATTTGCATAATCCGAATCGATAATGAGTGAGGATTGTGTGGCTGACAAGTGTGTGTGTGGGGGTGTGTGTGTGGGGGTGTGTGTGAGGGGGCGTGTGCTATATGTGTGTTGCTGGCAGGACTTCGAATCGGTGGCAATCGAATCCAGCTATATTGACAATTTTAGCCGCATTTTCATGACAATTAGAGTTCATTCAAAATTCAGGCGACCTAATTTCGCCTGTCAAACTGCTGCTCGCTTGGTGGCAAGTAGAAGGGGCTTCGTTGTCGTTTTTAAGCCAACCGCAGCTGGCAGTTAACTTTTCCGCCACAGATAGAAGCAGCCTTTTTGTGGCAATATGTCAAAGTTTTTTTCCCTCTTGATGATTTTTTCTTCATTTCGGTTTGTTTGTTTATTTATGAAACTCAATTTCTGCTCCTCCAGGTGCAGGGCGGCGGGTATTAAGCCCACACACACGCAGTCAAATGAGATTAATAATAATTTAATTAAAACTCGTGGGCTTAATGCATTTCGCTTGTAAAGGACTTCAATGGGAGAGACTCGACCGAAACCAGAGTCAGTCAGAGCGATGCTCTCTTTCGTCCTTTCTCCTGGCTTTTACATATATTTTTTGTCCCTTTTTGTTTCTGAAATGAAATTTAATTAAGTTTTGCACTTATCGTTTTTACACATCGCACAAACACACACACACACACAAGGGGGATGGGTGCGGGAAAACCCCTTTGAACTACGGCCGAGTGCCACATTTGAATGCAAGTGCCACGCCCACACCCGTTGACCAGCGTTAACCAACGCCCACAAATATTTTTGCGCCAAGTGAGCACAGGTTTTTTTCCTCGCTTTTTCTGCCATTTTTAACTCGGAATGTTTTGCTTTCGGTTTCCTTTTATTTTAAATCAATTAATTGACTTTACCTTTGTGTCCGGCAGCTGCTGCAACTCTACATATGTATATGTAAAACATGTTCAGGTATACATAACAAAAGAAATATTTAAATGTACACACATTTGTATTTAAATGGGCTTGCGAAAAGGGGTTCCATAGTTCTCGTGTTTGAGCAATTTTTATCGTTTTTGGGTAAAAAGAGAACATTTTTCAAGGACATTAAAAATAATAAATTAAAATTCAATATTTTGACAAGTTTCTTTACAATTAATATTCATATCTACTGTATACCATATATGAGTTGTGTAAATATAACCTTTTTTTATATTATTTGGTAATTCTAATTTTTTAAGAATATATGTATTTATGCTTAAAACTCTTTAAATTATAAAACAAATTAAAGGTTATTACCATTAAGGGAGTAATAATGTTATTGTCCTGATTGCTTGTAATTAAACAAAATAAGGCATCCAAATATTTTTGTAAGTTCATTTTATTAATGAGCAAATGACATCGAAAAGGCAAACTGTGCACTTTTACATTTTTTATAAAATTGACTAATTAAATGAAAAACTAAGATAAAATAATAAATAAATATAAATTTATTGGGTTACCCCCTCTACTATATTTTTAATTTGTACATCACATTTATTATTTACACGTCATAAATTTCATAGTTTTAAGATTTGTTTTCATTCAGTACTTCCGTTTAGGTTAATATAATGATATTATAATTTGATCTTAAAAAGGCAACTTGGTTTTCCATATAATGCATATATAAAACTTATTGTAACAGCAAACAATATTATTAAAACTCAGAATCCTCGTTTCATTTAAACAAAAATTCTTTATAAATGTTTATGAATTTATTGAAGGAGTCAAAGTACACATATTTGTATGTGGGAAAGCAGAATCTTCTCAGCCAAATTTCCCCCGAATTTCCACCCACTCAGGTGAAACAGAACTATTTTATTTGAAGCCTCGCAAGGGAAAACTTTCGTTTGCCGCTGCAATTTTCCACTAATTTACACTGCTGCTCTGAAGGTCATTTTTGGGGCAACGTATTGGGAAATAAGGGAAAACCTGCTCCAACCAGAAACACTGAAGTTCCACCGCATTTCGATCTAATTGAAAATGTTGATTTTTCCCCGCCGCTGTCATTGGTGTTTTTGTTATTTTTAGTTGTTTTTATTATTGTGTGAGTTATTTATAATTAACTGAAAATATTTGTGTAATCCTTTGTTGTTTTTGTCGCTGTTTGGCACAATATTAATTGCATAATTTAATTTAAAAGCAATTCATTACATCGACCAATTATTTATTTGTAGCTGCCTTCGATTTCTGTACGTTATAGTTTAATCCCTTTCATTAATTTGCATCCGAAATGACGAGGTGGAAAATGGAGAACAAATTAATATGCAACAATGGCCGCCGAGATAATAAAGGGCTGAAACTATAATTACAATTTAATTTAAATTAAATATTATTCTTCTTAACTGGTTAAAAGCTTTATTTTTTAAATTTAAATTAAACATATTCCAACCATTTCAAAATTAAGTTACGGATAATAAAATGTTTGTTTGTGTAAAAATTAGTTTCAAGAATATTTATTATGTTTAAATATTGTCCTTTATGTACATCATTTGTGGTACTATAATAAATCATAATTGTAATAATAAAAATTGTTAAAGTAATTGCTGTTAGTTCATTTTAAAAGCAACCTTTAATTTACATAATTATTTAAGTATTGCCCATTAGATCTAGCGATTTTGAACGCTGCAGTTTTCAGACACCATTTAAGCATTCTTAAAATTACTACTACTACTACTAAATAATATATTTACTCTCGTATTTGGTTAAATCTTGTTTTCGAAATTGCTTTTTTATACTCAAAATCTAGCCTTACTGATGGTTATATCCTGGCAACACTGTACAGCGCCATGCTAGGTTCCACTCAATTTAAAACTCACTCTAACTCGCTCTGGCAAAGGCACTCAAAAACGATCATGCGCAGTGACGAGAAGTATGCGCAAATGAGAGAGCATTATTAGGGAGCGCAGAAATGAAGTGATTTTGCGCAAATAAGAGAGAACATTTTCGGAGAGAGCAAATGAGTAAAAGAAATTATTTTGCTCTGTTTTAGTTGCATTAGTGCTGCCAGCTTGGCTTTTTTCAGGCCAGATCTAGTACAATTTGAAAAATAGATCTTGCTTCCGGAATCCCGTGTATAATTCTGAATATTCACTGGCGTACACTTAATTTTTGTTATTTATCCGCGACAGAACCGTATTCGCTGATTTTTTTTTCGAATTTGAACGGTTTTCTGTTTTCAGCCAGAGAACACGTTTTGACTCACGCCGCAAGTTTCACTCAAGAGCGCAGATCGCCTATCACTATCTCTCTCGCTAACAACGTCTCTTTCTCGCACGTACCGAATTAGTGGTGTCATTTTCTGAGCAGAAAAGACTGGAACAACAAAATAGGGCTAAATGGCTATTTTCGGCTACAAAAGATTTCTTTGAGATTTTGCGCAGTTTAAGATTTTAATTAATAATTATATTTATAAGTCAAATATATATTTTTTAAGAATATTATAAAATAATAGAAAAAAATATTATGGATACCAAAAAACCATGAATTTTATTAGGGAATCATATAAATTCCAGAATCTGACATACCTTTAACATTAATATGGTTTTCAAAAAATTAGTTAAGTGCTGTATGTACAGTGCCGAACTTGGCACAGTTGGCATGTGCGACTTTCGGAGTGTGTTTCTCCATGAAGAATGGTCATATTTAAATGAAACAAAATTTATTTGTATACGTTTATCAATTTCTAACTAAACTAACTTAATTTTATATTTGTATATTATTCCATTAATTTAACAAAATTAAAAATGTAAAGAAACACCTACATTTTTCTGATCAAAATTATTGGCACACTTGGGTAATACTGAAATATTCTGTTAAAATTTGATAGATTTTACAACTTTATCATATTCGAAAGCCTTGTTATGTTTATTTCCTATAGTCCTGTTGTTAAATTTTCAAGTTTAAAACTTCCTGGTACTTTTTATACCCTGACAGGGTATTATAATTTTAGTCAGAAGTTTGCAACGCAGTGAAGGAGACATTTCCGACCCTATAAAGTATATATATTCTTCATCAGCATCAACAGCCGAGTCAATATCATATAGCTGCCATAGGAATATATATATAAATTAATTTAATTTGTTAGCAACATATTTCGTTAGCAACATTTTTCGCTAGCAACATTTATTGTTGGCAACATTTTTTGCTAGCAACATTCCGGAAAGTCTCAACATTTTTCTTCTTACTGCAAGGGTATTTAAACTTCGGCATGCCGAATTAGCTTCCTTTCTTGTTTTCTATAAAATAGTAGCTAGATTTACCAAACTGACCCACAAACAAAATAAATCCATTAAATCTCAGTAAAAAATTATTTTATATTTGTATAATCAGGGCAAATTGTTTATTAAGATTGGGGAAATTATATAATAACACGGTGCAACAGTGATTTTGCACTTTTGAAGTGACCTAGTAGAGATTGTTAAGCAGGTCAAAAATAACACAAAACCATGTTTGAAATTCTTCTAACACCCTCAAAATCTTGAGTTATGGTCAAAAACCCGTTTTTCGGCTCTTTTTCACTTTGAAAAATTCCTGCTCGAAAAGTTGTTGACCAATTTGAAAATCTTTTGGAGTTTCTTATAGCTTAATAGTGTAGCTTACAGGAAAAAAATAACTTATTGTTTGTTTCGAATGAGAAAGACTAAATTTTTGCTTCGAAATATGCAACTCGCACTTTTTTTCCATGTTTTTTCGACTTTGATGCCATTTTTTTTGACCAAATCACCAATATATCGCAATCATTCGCACCTAATGTTGTTGCCTAGTCAATTACAAATAAAACAAGACCAATTTCATGAAAAAATAACGAAAACTGATGAAGTTATGACGATTTTCCCCCCTCAAAAAAAAATTATTTTTTAGAGCGCTTTATAGTAACAATGTGTAAAGGGAACGAATGAGGACAATGAATGGGTAATTCAGAGTTTAAACAACAAATTGACATTCTGGAAAATATTTTTATAAATACCATAGTTCTGCAAACTTAGTTTTTCACACTTTTCTAATTTCTTATATTCAAAATGCACTCAACGTAGAAAGATAGTAAAAGTTCGCATATCAGTTAAAAATGTTGAAATAAGTATTTTTGCACTCTCATTTGGAATTTTTCCTGGATAATCTCGGTCAATTCAGCAACGAACAAAGTGAAAGATTGCACCAAGAAATATAAACAATTGAAAAACGATTTGTGGAAAGAGCCAAGTTAGGATGTTAGCTAATTACTGCTGATCACTCATGCGTAAAACTTATGACTCATCATATAAACGCAAAAGTTCCAGAAATCATTTTTAGTTGATATATTTTTCAAACAAATACTTTTTTTTTAATTTTTGTACTGAATTTCTGTACAAAATAAATCCATCAAATCTCAGTAAAAAATTATTTTATATTTGTATAATCAGGGCAAATTGTTTATTAAGATTGGGGAAATTATATAATAATTAATAATTTTTGCTAGAGGTTAGTGCACTGCGACCACTAGGGTCTATTGTGCCCGAATTTAAATTCATGGTTTTTTGGTATCCATAATATTTTTTTCTATTATTTTATAATATTCTTAAAAAATATATATTTGACTTATAAATATAATTATTAATTAAAATCTTAAACTGCGCAAAATCTCAAAGAAATCTTTTGTAGCCGAAAATAGCCATTTAGCCCTATTTTGTTGTTCCAGTCTTTTCTGCTCAGAAAATGACACCACTAATTCGGTACGTGCGAGAAAGAGACGTTGTTAGCGAGAGAGATAGTGATAGGCGATCTGCGCTCTTGAGTGAAACTTGCGGCGTGAGTCAAAACGTGTTCTCTGGCTGAAAACAGAAAACCGTTCAAATTCGAAAAAAAAATCAGCGAATACGGTTCTGTCGCGGATAAATAACAAAAATTAAGTGTACGCCAGTGAATATTCAGAATTATACACGGGATTCCGGAAGCAAGATCTATCTATCAGTTCTCGGTGTGTTATCCAAACAACATAGCTAACTAAAGCAGAGTAAAGCCGCTGAATATACGCAAATATCGCAATCCGAATTAAATTGGCAATTGGCGAATTGCATATGCAAATCTAAAAAGTGTGCGAAGGCGAACGAAGAAAAGGGAGGCGAGAAACCAGCGGAGAAGTGTGAACAAGGAACACAGAAAGAAAAAAAAAATAAGAAAAGCGTGTAATAACAGTACGAATTCCGAATTCCGATTCCGATCAACGGCAGAAAAACGTGAGCCTCCTTTAATTTTTGAGTTTTCCAAAACGGTGTTTTGTGTTTGATTAACAACAAATTAAGCATAATTAAAGCGTTCTCTCCCCCTACCTTCTTCTCTCTCCCACTCTTTCTCTGTTTCTCCGTTTCTCTGTATTTTCTGTGTATTTTACCCCAACCGGCAAAAAGCCGTCGCGTGTTGCTGTCTGTCTGTGTTCGTGTTTGCGTGTGTTTGTGCGAGGGTGTGAGAGTGACTATGTGTGTGTGTGTATTGTATACAGCTTTTTTTACACTTTGTGCGAAAAGAGGAACGAATAAGTCGAGAATCCAGAATCTCCAGCAGCGCCAGCATCCCAGAGCCGACAACAATAACAACATCCACTCAAATTGATTTTTGTTCTCCTGTCCTCCGCTCTCCTTCCAGCTGCATCCCTTCTCCCCCGCCTCCTGTGCTCTCCACCGTTGCTATTCTTATTCTTATTCGCCCTGTCGCGTTCTCGCTCTGTTGTTTTGCTGCTCTTTGTTGTTATTGCAGATTCCCTTTGTGCGCCTGCATTCGTGCTGTGATACCCTGTAAAAGCTGAGCCGGCCTGATAAGCCCCAGTGCCAGCTTGCCGCCCTTAGCTCGCTTGTGGCCAAAACCCCAAATAGGGGTAAAAACGGTTAACGTTTCACGCGCATTTCCCTAACGAGGTCTGGATTTTGCTCCGCCAGAAAACCAGTCCCAACATGCTCTCTATACCCTGGCCACACAAAAAGGTTGAAAGAGGAAAAAACGCGTCTCTGTTTTACGCGCGTCTTTATCGGCCGCTCTTTCGCTCTCTCTACCTCTCTGAGCGCAAGTCGCTCTTTACGCTCAATTGTTCAATTGCGCTGCCAGACAAACTGGCTGAGTGCACTAGTGTGCGTGTGTGAGTGGCGTCGCCGTGCAGTGTTGCAAAGCGCTGTCCAGTTGGATTTATAATTTCTAATTGGACAAAGCGCGCGTTTTTCATTCCCTTTGCTTTGTTGTTTCGCATATTCTCCAGTCTCCGCTCGGCTTATAAGAATCAATTCCTGGCAGCCCTTTTCCCTTTCGCGCATTTTCGGCGCTGTGCTTAATCACTTCCGCTTCGTCAAACGAAAAAAAAGGCGTTGCCAATGCTCCTTTCTGCTACATATTTGCACATACAAATATATGTATGTACACATATATATAAGTCTTATCAGAGCCCTGCCAAGGCAACAAATTCATCACGAGCATTAAAAAAAATATAATAATAAAGAAAAAGGAAACTTTTTCATCTTTTTTCGCACTTCCCCATTGTTATTGTTGCTCCCTGCAGCTGGGGAAACTCAACAGTGATTACTTTTCGCTCACTGCACTCGAAGTCGGATTTGAATCCGTCGCTGTTCTACACAGAAATAAAAACTTTCCTCAGTTTCCAAAAACATTTGCAAAAAAACACACAAGATCTAAAGTAAAAAATAATTATTTATTATTAATTTAAAGTCGAAACTAGAATTAGTTTTCATAACAAAAATTCCTGGGCTGCAGTTTTCTTTTAACATTATTTCCGCAGTGCAGCTTTCCCAAAAAACCCTTCTCGTTCTATCCCCCTTACCCATTTATTATTGTTGGGGAATATCATTTACTATATTTACGAATTCTGCGGCGGCGGGAGATGCTTTGGCTTTTGGGAGTTCAGCTCAATTGCAATTATTCCGTTCGATTATTCATAGCCGCCAATTAGTGCTAAATTAATGGCCTTACACTGAATCAGCTGAGCCATTATTCAACAGTAATCCAACTTTAGTTAGTTTGTATTTTGCAATAATAATGTTCGCAAGAATTTAATTTTCATTTCAATTAAGGAAGAAATTGGAAACTTGAAAGTAAAAGTTATATCATCTAGATACAATTAGCAAATTCATATAAAAAGTTACTAATTAAATTAGCACGAATTAGGTTGATGTCGGCAATGCTTGGATGAAAACTAACTGACACAAAATGGGTTTTAGAACTCTTACTTTTGTTTCTGAACTGAAAATGAGTTAAGTTTGACATAACCAAGTTGTAAACAAACCAAATTTATTAGCAAATAAATAATGTGAATAAAGCTAAATCATTAATATATATTCCATACGTTTATATACTTTATTTACAAAAATTCTCATTAAACCAGTCAAAAAAAATATAGCATTCCAATAATTGATGAATAATGAAGCCTCTAATTATATGTTATTATTTTCCTCTATTGCCCTACTTATAACACTTACTTAACCATAACTTTTTTATGACTAACCATATTTATTGTTATGGCTTGACTCTTTATATAGTAAAGTAAATTAATATAAAATTGAAGTCTAATTTTTGGGAATTGTTCAGAATGTGCGTCGATATTTAAAATCGATACGTTATTATATAACAGTTGCATCGATCTTTAGACCGATCAATGGTGCTTTAAATTGGAGGTTTAATTTTTTTTTTTTATAATATTAAAGTCCTTGAAGTGATATGGACTAAGGTTATGAGCAAGATTGTTTAACTTAAATGTGCCAAAATAAATCAATTCTACGACATAGTAAATAAACAGTGAAATGGTTAGCTCCTAAAAATATATTACTTATAGATTTAAAGAACAAATAGCATTTTAAAGTATGCTGAGTTAAGAGATGGATTAAACTATATTAAATGTAAAATAAAAATAATAAATCAATTTCTACGATTTTGGTAATGACTGTAAAACATTAAATGGGTAGCAGATCCTATATAAATATATTTCCTATAGATTTAAAGAAAAAATATCATTTTAAAATTATATAGTTTATAATGATTTGAAAAATGGAAGAATATACCATTTTTCCAACCTAATCTTATCCATTTTCTCTGCTATTTTTCACTGATTTCTTCGGCTTCTGGCCGCTTTGGCTTTTATTCTCTTAGGCTTTTGTGTATTTGCACCTTTACTGCAATCTGCGCTTTTTTCGCACTCGTCAACGTCATCAGCGCGTTTACGCTGCTTTCTTTGTTGTGTGCATTTTCCTAGCCATTTTCCATTTACTTTGCTCGGTCGCTTCGTTCGTTTCGTTGCGTTGCGTTTCGTTTCGTTTCTTTTCGTTTCTTTCGTTCTGCTGCGTTGGATTTCAACCTGTCAGGCGGGCGCCAGGGGGACGGTGGGTGGTGTTGTGCGAGTGTGTGTGAGTGTGTGCTTGTGCACTGCAGCAGATTGAGGCCTGTACTTTGTTGCACTTTCTTGCCTCTTGCATTTGCCTTTGGCTCTGCCTCGACTTTGCCTTTGCCTTTGCCTTGCCCGCCTGCATTTTCTAACTGGTTGGTCTAGGACGGACCCATCGTCGCTAAGTCGTCGCTGCCAGTCTGCTTTTGCCTCTGCCTCTGCTTTTGCTGTTGCAGTTGCAGTCTGTAGTATGTAGTATGTTTTATGTAGTCTGTAGTATGTAGCATGTAGCATGTGGCATGTAGTCTTTAGTCTTTAGTCTCTAGCCTGTAGACTGTAGGCCGTTGACTGCATTGAGTGGCGTCGCCTTCCAAAGCCCCAGCAACGCCCATCCACCCCCTTGTGTCCCGCCTTTTATCGTTGACCCTGCGCGCCACTTATTGCTGCATTTCTCTTCACCGGCATCTTCTCCTGCTTTTGGTGGTGCTCGTAGCTAGTGGCAATGGTGGTGCCGCCAGTGGTGCCACAATGTGCATTGCATTTCTTTTGGCTTCGAAGCCCCACCAGAGCCAAGTGCTCAACCCGTTTCAGTGGTGGTGGGACAGTGAGTCCTCCAAGCGAAGACAGAGTCTAGCCCTAGGGAATTATCTGAACTAAATGGGTTTAAATGGATTTTTTAGTTGGATTTATTTAATAGTAAATGTTATAGAAAGAGCTTATTTGCTTTTTTCATCCATTTTATATCTTTTAATTTAAATAAACTAAGCTTAATTTTTAGGCTCTTGCTATTAGGTTTTCCTAATTTATTTAACAACTTTGTTATAGAAATTAAATCTAAATCTGTTACTTTTTAGCGTAGAGCATTTAGAGCCTACACAAAACCCATTAATCCTGGTAATAAATCATTCTTCTAGGGTTCCAAATGAATGCATATCCATTATATTGATTGTTTCTTTTAACCCCTAAGATTTCCGTGGCCGTGTGTGTGGCTTCGCATATCGAGCTTCTACTGTTGGATAGAAGTGGGCATAGGCTCTTTCTGTAAGGGCTTTTGGCTGGTGGTGCTGCTGCTGCTACCTAGCCACTTAACCGCTTTTCCGTCTTTTGTCTTTTGACACTCTCCCCAAGAGGAGGACTGGTCTGGAGGGGGGTGTAGGAGCAACCACCTGACCTGACAACCAATTGCCGTATGCCACCAAATGTCATTTAACCCACCCGCCGGCGCAGCCACCCACTCGAGCGGCCCACTCTTGCCCGTCTGTCCGTCTGTACGTCCGCTCTCTTGGCTGGTGAAATATGCAAGGCAAATGTAATCATTATTGATTTTGTGGTCTCGCTGGAACTGAGAACTGAACCGGGGCTGTGCCTGCTGCCTGCCGGCTGGGGGAGGAGGGAGGTGGGGGCAGACTGGGCATTCGCACACATTAGTATGTTAGATTATCCAAGTCGTTGCTGCTGAGGCTGCTTAAATATGCAAAACGTTGACGATCCTTGGGGTCGGAGGTAGATATACGAGGCATGATGGGGGTGCGGTGCTTAAGGAGACCAAGGACCCGTCACACACACATTAGAAATTTAACAGGTTAATGTCCAAAGTCGTAAACGAGACCATTTATTTATGGCCACATTCTGACTCCGTAGGGTTCTCCTAATTTTCATAAAATATATGAGACTACCCGCTACCCGGCTGCCCTGTTGTTACCCAGGACTCACATACTCGAGCGTGTGCGTGTCGTGAACATAAAAATCTGTAAAACAGACGCTTGCCTTGAGAGACCTTGAAGGGCTTTGATAATGACTGCTGCCTCTCCTCTTTAACCACCCCATGCCCAAACTCATGCCCATCTCATCCTCATCCCCGTCCTCGTCCTCGTCCTCGTACTCTCGTACTCGTACTCGTCCTCGTCCCAATCCCATACCCGTTCGCACCCCCTTTGTGCCAGCATAAGCTTTATGTTGTTGAGCTCCTTTTGGGGGTTGGAGAAGAGCTCGTTTCTTTTTTCGGGCCAGCTGTCAGATTTGTCAAAGGAGTGAAGGACTCGAGCGACTTGGGGCAGCTTGTGTGGCAGGAAGTTACTGTGGCGGCGGCGGTGGCAACTCAGGAGTACAGGAAATGCATGAGGTTTCTTTGGGGAGGCAACAAGGAAAAAAGGTATATCTGGATTTGTTGGAAATGTATCTATCAATCTTCATAATTGCAAGCGAAGGGTAAAGCTCTAGAAAATGCAAGTATTTTTCACTGGTACGCCGTTGCTCTGCAAATGGCAAGTACTTTTCGAATTTCCTGCAGTACAGCCATTATTCAGAAAGGAAAAACAACTAAGCTGGCTTGAGGGAAAACTTTCTGTCAATCTTCCAAATTGATAATAAAAAATGTATCTCAAGCAGCAAGGTTATTTCACCTAGTCGATGTTTGTGGCAGTTGGAAAAGTTGGAATATTTCTGGCAAAAATAAATCTTTTTATCAGTCGCAAACAACAAGTCAAAATTTCTCGAAGAACAAACATTTTTCCAAGTTAAAATTGTCTAGCAAATTCCCATAAATTGATTATGAAAAAATTTCTCTCGGAAACAGAAACTATTCCTTGATTTGACGTTCGACATCCCGGATACAACTCCCGCTTGTAGCTTGTTCTTTTTTGATTTTTTATCTCGGTAGTCAAGGAAGTATTTATCAATTCAAAATGATATCTTGTCAGTCTGCAAAATATGCGCAATCGTTTCAGTTCAACCAGTTTGATTTGCATCTCGAAATGTGTCTGCAGTGGGGAAAACCAGTTGGGTTGGCACACATTAAGACCGAAAATAGCTGAGATTTCATCAATGCTGCTGCTGCTGCTGGTACTGCTGACAGTTGCGAAAATGTATTTGCAAAGTTGGCCAAATTGCATCTCGATCTGGAGAAATGCAACTGCAGCAGAGCAGGCAATCGTTTGCGGTAATCAAAAACGCATCCGGAGACACGGACCATCATCCATTTCTTCTCTGTTGCCATGCTACATCTCCGATCCATCCAGTAGAGCTAGTCGTCCATCTACTCAATCAGTGGCACGACCATTTCTAGGAATTTTGTAAGCCCAACACAGTGGCAGCAGCAGCAGCAGCTGTCTTTCGATGCTGTTGTTGCTAATTACCACACAACCAAATAGCAAGCCGCAAAAAGGCAACGCAACAGCAGCGGCAAACTGCAATAAGCATTGATTTTTCCAAAGACGTCGAAGCGGCTTTAACCACATGACCGATTTGGTCTCGTCGATGGGCCATATTTGGCAGAAGCGAAAAACGCTCAAGATTTTTCATTCCCAAGAAATGGCAAAAAAGCCCAATTTGTCGGTGCCACCACAAATGCTTATTAAATCTGGCAAATCATCCGGTTGTGACACTATCGATACGATATCGTAAATAAATCGATTTAATCGAAGTGTGGTCTAATAGCAATACATAAATAATAAATAAAGAATAAAATGCAATTCAAGTGTCATCAACAATATTAAATCGCTTTTGGTATTGTATTTTTTTGATAAACTCGAACATTAACACCTAATAAATAATTCCATTGAGCATATTTTGTAATTAAATGTTAATTAAATCTTGACAAGCTTGGAAAATAATATTTTAAAACAAATTCACATTCTTTTAGGGCAAATTCAAAGCGCCGATACTTTGATATTTAAACCAAAATATTATTAATATATTTCTTTGCCTTATTAAGACATGAATCATTTAAAATTATGATTTATTTTCCAAGTGAGTGAGGTAATCCCAGGAAGATAAAAAAAAATCAAATGTGTTATTTCCGTTGTTCCAGTTTCTTTTTCACCTGGCTTTAAATTCATTTTTTCTACATATCTCGAATCCCTCATGCCAAATGTCAACGTATCAATTCCGTTCTCACTTCCCTCGTGCGAAACAATATGTATCTGAGAGATACACTGATATGGCAACAAATCTTCGGGCACGTCAGCAAATTAAACAATTCTAAACGGGTCGACATCGACAGAGACTTCGACCTGTTTATGCAAATCAGACGAGAGGCTGAGAATATCTTGTTCGCAAATTCTTATACAAAAGTTGATCAAAAAATATACAAAAGCGCGCAAAAAAAAAAGAAAAATTATAAAATAAAATATATGATGAAAACATTTTTATTGAGTTAAACTGCCTGCAATGTGTGGGCTGGCCTATAAATGTTCTCAACGAGGAGAACCCGAGAAGAGAGAAGAATAATAAGGGGATACGCGGTGAGCTGGGGTAGAGGGGGCATTTCAATTGCGGGGCGTACAAGATTATTAAGGCAATTTGATGATTAATACTTGTAGTTCGGAATAATAATGGAAGCGTAACAACAGAGATGGCGGGAGATCGGGCTGGAATTTTACTTACAGGGGGGGATTATTTATTAACTTTGATATGTTTAAAGACATGTGATAACAATGATGAATTAGCTTTTATATTATTGCTTATACTTATATTTTTTATTAGTAAATTTAGAAAATATATATGTATAGGTTATATAAATGATGTTTTTCCAATACATTTCCCTTATTAATTCCCTAGTAAATCCCTTTTAAATAAATTATACGTACGTCTTTTAAAGATATTTTTATACAATCGATCGTTCCACACCTGAAAATGTTTTTGTTTGTATTAAATATTGAGCTAAAGTTAATTTGAAACTAATTGTTGATAAATTTGTTCCATATTCAAAGACGCTTTTTAGCTTTCTAGTTAACTTATAAATATAAATTTTCTGCAAGTACTGGGCAAGGCAATAAACCCCAAGTAACTTTTAATCAATGACTGATTAGATAAATTCAACATAGTTAAAGAGTATGGGAATCGAACATGTGTATTTTTAGATGTTTCAATTTATTTGCACTTTTACATTTTTTCCTATTTGGCAACTGATGCTTTGCTTGATTTCGTGTAAACATTTTGATCGCCAATTAATTATTTAAACGTGACGCATCGCTGAAAAGGTAATAGAGAGGGCTTTGTTTTACTCTCTCTCGCGGTGTCGGTGGAAATGCTCTCCAGCTCTGGCTCTGAGCTTGATAAACAATTATGATGGCTCTCTAAAAACGCCTTCTGTTTCTGTTTATTTGGTTTTAAATGTTTTTCTGTTTTTCGCTGTTGCTTTTTCGCTTTTGATCAAGTAAACTAAATGTGAGATGTGTGTGTGTGTGTGTGTGCCTTAGTTGTTGGTTTTGTTTATGTGTCGGCATTTTCATTCATAGTCAGTGGGACGGACGGACGGACAGTTTTAGATGATAAATCTTTTTATGCGAGAGGCAGCACGCGCTATTTTTTATATACTCACGCTGTATCCGTATCTCAGTATTTGTATCTGAACAGAAGAGTGTTTGTGTGTGTGAGTGGGCCCCGTGTGTGCGTTATGGCATTATCATTAGCTCTTGGGATTTTGCTCTCTGCCTCTGATTCGGACTCTCAGGCAAGTTCATTAACTTCTCGGATTGTGCGCGGGGGCAACAATTTGTCAAAAATTCTGTCAGACATGCGATTTTTTAATTATTATTTTATATAGCCCCGAATTATGTGCACATTCATTTCATTCGTTCAGATTTTGTTTATTTCCCTCGGCTCATTCCCAACCCAAGCTGACCCACATGCGGTGTGTGTGTGTGCTTGAGCTTTTCTCCTCCATAATTCTCTATTTATGCTTGACATGCAAGAGCTGCCAAATAGAAGTTTGCCCAAGCAATTAAGAAGCCCCAGACAAAGTTGTGTCCGGTTTTAATTTTTGGAGTTGTCTTTGATTAGCTGCTGCTGCTGCTGCTTTTACTGCTGCTGGTGCTGGCCCACTTGGCCAAATGATGGACACACTGACTGAATAACTGACTGACCGACGGAGTGACTAGCTAGCTACCTGCTGAGCTGGTTTACTTTAGTTTTTAACATCTGTGTGTTTAGGGGTTACCGGTACCAGTTCCGTTTCGTGGTCGCCCCGAGTGACGTCAAAATGTCTCGAACCAGAAGAGGTGAGGCTTAGTTAACCAGCTGAATATGAGACAACAACGGATTATGCCATAAATCGCATTATAATCATGCGAATACTGGTGGGAAAATGCATATACCCTGTCTTAGCGGTCCGGTTCAAGGGTGTCCGAATCTGAATAAAAACGAACCTGATCCGCACGACGAATCCACCTGCCAGATCGAGTATCAGTTTCCCTAATAAGATTAAATCAATAATCGAAATGGAGCTAGCAAAACAACGATAGGACAACTGATAGGTCAAGGCCATTAATATTGAGTTTCTAAATGATTTTAAATAATTAAAACCGAAGCTTTTGACTTTAACAAGTTGCTATTTTTGTTGCTATTAAAGACTTTTCCCTGTACTACCTGTTGAAATAATATTTTTTTAAATTGAGTCTCTTAACACGACTTGAAATACCAAATTCATAGGCTAATGGTAAAGTAATTTTGGCCCTAATATACGCACTATTTTGTAGTGTACTGGGAGTAATTTTCCGTTTCCTGGCCTAATCTAAACATTTCAAATGTGTTTTCCAACAGCTGGTTGTTCGGTCGTCCGAGGCAAAAGTAACCCAACCAACCGTATGAGAAAAATCCAATAAATTCGTCTTTTAGCGGCCAAGTTTGTTTATCTTACAGATACTTTCCGTAGCTCATTTAGTGTTCCTCCAACTACAACTAGAATTTATTCACTTCGCCTTAGTTGGCTAGTGAATTGGAAGTTTGTGCTTCGTTGCATTTCATATGCAAATGTTTCCGGTGGAGGAGATTTTGATTTATTTATTTAAATACACATGTACATATATGTATTTTTGACTTTGCTTTAAAACACATATTTACTATATTTCTGTATTTTCTCTCGTTTCAGGTACGTGTCCATCCATACATTGAATATTGTTGAATTGTTGTGCCAACGAATTTTGAAAATGAAAAAAACAAAAACAAGAAAAAACATCTCCTCTCGTGTCGTGTAAGATTTTTGCCCCGGCCATAAAACGTCTGGCTGGGAATAGATTTCTCGGAATGAACTGCTTTCCAGTAGCGCAGATGTTTTAGTAATTACGGCATTCATCAGTCTAGTTGGCTAGCAAGTGATTTAGCCATCAACAAATTGGGATTAATCATGGGAAAATAATGGTTATGGGATTGGACAGGGAGATAAACGACTGGGGATTATCTTAATAGAGGGGCAGCAAGTGATAATGGTCCTGATAATAATAGGATTCTACTCGAAAGAATTTTAATTATAAACGGAAACTGATAAGATTTCCCCCTGATGGTGTTTTCTTTGAAACACTTTTTTTTTCTGGGCCACTAAGGTTTACTGAACTTTTGAGCAATTTTGGCGCAACAAAGTCTTGGCGGATAATAATAATAATAATAAGCAGCGTGCAATCAATATTTGAACAATCAGGTTTATGATGGACTGACTTTAGGCGTGTCTCTACGAGGGGTTAATAATTTCCGGCCCAGAGAGAGAAGAGAGGAAGTCGCTTATTTTCCGCTGCGGATTTCTTTCAATCAGTTCGCTTTGGGAGCGGATTTTAAGAGCAGGCAGCGTACAAGTTTGATGGCTGACAAATAAGTAACAGAGAAATTGTTGAAAATTGATTTTTCTCCCGCTGCCGAGGAAAAAACTAGTTATATTTCTGCAGCTCCTCTGGCTCTGCGTCACAGTTTCCCACTTTTTTTTTTTATTATTTTTTGGGTTCAAGAAAAGTTTTCCCAGCTCTACGGCAAAAGAGCTCGTGGTTATCCAGTAGCAAAAAACTAGTATCATGGCCAAGAGCCACCAGCTCCTGTTTCCCTCTTCTCTGTATATGCTCTGCCTCAAACTTTTCCATCATAATCTACTTAACTTTTGCTGCAATCAATTGCAGACTTTTGCAGCAGCGCTGTGCCGCCTCATTGCATTTTACACAGCCTCTTCACAGCGATTTCTTTGTGTAGATACAAAGCGAACTGAGATAGATACTTTGCCTCCCTGCTTTTTTGTATTCGTATTCGCAGTCGAAGTCGCAGTCGTAGTGCGGACCGTTAATAGAAAAGTTGTCAATGTTTTTGCTAGAAGGGAATGGAAGTGGGGATGTGTCAGTCGTTCTTATCTTATCACTGTGCCAAAAGGCGGAGGGAGGTGAAGCTGCCACATTCTCCTGCTGCCGCTGCTGCTGGTGCTGCTGCTGTCTGTCGTTTGCATAGACCGGGCGTAGAGGATGCATCTGCGTTTCGTCCGGTTACAGATACGGCCACAACTGCAGATACTTGTACAGGCAACAGAATCATCTTTATAGATACACGGAGAGAGCACACACACACAAAAGCTTTGCAGATATAGATACAGCCCACGGGCGGCACATGCACTCTGTAGATACAATATCTTATAGATGCATTCAAGCGTAATTGTTGTTACCTATCCCAAGCTTCCTTCTCTCTCTCTCTCCCGCTGTCTTTCTCTGTCTCTGTCGCTCTTGGAGAGCTTGTTAATAATATTGAAGAAAAGCTGTTGTCTGCACCCAACGTCGAAGGTTATACGGTATGTGCGGACGAAGTCTATAGAGGATCAAACAAGGGGCAATGTTCTTTACTTTGTAAACGGCGGAAAATGATTTTGCTTTTAATGGGAAACGATGGGGATGGGTAAACGTTGCTGCAGGGAATATTCTATTTAGAATTTTAATCTTGAGTTGAGTTCTTTAATCTTTGTTCGTTCTTTTCCTTAAAATATTTATTCTAAATCAGGTTAGAAACTCTCTTAGTTTTAACACTTCAAAATTGATTTATTAGCCAAGGGTTATAGATCAATATAAATGATTTGCCTCTACATTTGTATCTTTATATTTCCAGCAGCTAATCAACTTTCCTCTTTGCTGTTTTTTTTTGCGCTGTGACCTGCTTAGTCATCTTAGAGCTCAATTCCCAGCTCTCAATTTGGAGGCTTGGGTCTGGCCGTATTGAACCCTTAAGCCCCCTTCTTGCCGCTCCAGCCGCTTATCCGAGTATCTCGTTTTTCAAAATTGGCACATGAGTGTAGTATCTATCGCTCTGTATGTCTCTCTTTCTCTTTTTCTCTACTTCTCTCTGTTTATCTGTCCCTTTCGGTCGCTCTTTCGATTTAGTTTTGAGTTTAAGGCTTTGTGCTCTGCTGACTTTTGGCTAATTGTTTGCTGCTGTTTTTGTTAGTGCCGCCTTGCAATTGCTGGTGGCAGCAGTATCTATCTATCTATCTATCTATCTATCTGGGCGAGTAAGTGGATGTATCTGCGAGTATCGAGTATCTATTTGCCAGTGAGTGTGCATTGTTGTCTTTCGTTTGTGCACATAATTGTAATTGATAGTTTGACTTTTGCAAAGCCAGGGATACAGAGAGCGAGAGAGAGAGTGCAATGTGCATTAGTTAAGGGCTCTGTTTACGTGTCTTCCAAGTTGTTGTTGTGGTCTGTGACAAGGTAATTGGATAGCTACGAAAATAGTGCAACCGAAAGACCTTCAGCCAGACTTGGGACACCGACGCCGCTATATTGCAGCTTGAACTGTGATATTTTCCGCATGGAGCCTTTGTTTCTATAGTTGCAAACAAGTTTTCTCAACGCAGAGACACATTACTCATACGCCAAGTGGAACATTAGCACCTCTCTCTCTCTATCTATCTCTCGGTGTGTTCTAAGCTAAATTATGTGCATTTCAAATGTGTAAGCAATGGAAAAAGTTCATTCTCCTACTTGTGCTTGGATTTTGCTTTTATTGCCATTGTTCTCTATGGCCAGCTCAATCAAATGTTTAGCTTGGCTTCGTCTTATCCGGCTTGCACTGGGAATAATATTGATGTTTCCAATAATTTGTATATCTAAATTTAGATAATCGAACAGGAAAAGCCTAAATGTGATATTTTTACTTTCATTATGGTTTAGTTTTTATTCAAAACAAGTTGGTAATTGTATTTGAAATAGTATAGAACACACTTTAAGGTAATTTAATGATAAAACCCAAATGGGTTAAGCATAAAAGCTTTGAAAATGTGGTTTTTAATAAAATCTTTAGCTACTATTAAGGTAAAAAGTGGTAATAGAACAACTGTAATTCCTCTAAAAGTAAGAGAAAGCGTAAATAAGTCATCCAATGACACTTATTAAGACTCGGAATCTTGGTGCCTTGCCTTTGTCTAGGCTGCTAGTGTTTTTTGTTCAGTGCATGTGCAGTGGAAAATCGTATCTGTTATGTGTGTTTCTTCGCTTCTCGTTCCGTTGGCTACTTGTGCTCTTGCTCTTCCTCAGCTGCTTGCTGTTTTTTCTTATGTTTTTCCTCTTTTTTTTTTTGCGTATATCAAGCGTTCATTGCCCGCGATTTGCTGTGCCTGCTTTTTTCTTGCCCCTGTGTATGTCTGAGTGTGTTTGTGGCTTTGGCTTTGCTGCATTTTGATTTTATTTCATTTTATTTTTAACGTACACACAATTTGTTAATCTGCTTTTTTCTGTTCCGTTCTTTGCTCTGTTCTTTTTTGGATTCGCAAAACGATGTGAAGACGGAGTGAAAATTGTGGAAAATAGGAGAGTAGTGGTTGCATTGAGGTGGAAGCGATAATGGGTTAACATTTGCCCTGTGAACTCCATGTGGAGCATATCGCTCAACTCAAGGTCACAGCATGTTGACCTTCTTTTGCATAATTCTTCAGTCATGGTTGAATAATGGCGGGGGAATAAAACGAAAAGAATGGAATAGAATTTAATATTTATGACTATGTTTTGAAGGGGAGTAAAAGCTGCGAGAAATTTGAAGATATTTTTGAGATGGTATTTTTATTTTTCCAAATAAATCTTATCGAAAATAAAATAGGATATCTCACAAATATTTGAATTGCACAAAATTTTAAACTTTCTTAATAATATCAATCAAGTTTTGTTCTTCTTTTCCCAAGAATGTTTGGTTTATATTTCCTTTTCTATTTTTAACAAGCCATTTAAGATAATTACCTGTCGTATTACAGATAAGATCGTTTTCTGATTGAAACGTTTTGTTCCCTGTTATCGGTTGTTTTTATGACCGATTATAAAACTTCATTGTACAAGTTTGCTTACACTGACGATCTGTTTAATAGTAAAACTATTTTGGTATATTAATATATTTAAAATGTAAACAATTTTAACAATGATTTCCATGCAACCTTGTATGGAAATGTCATCTCTTCTTTGCTTTAGTAAATAATTGTTGATTCTTAGCTTGGCATTGTATACCCAACCCAGTTCCTTGTTTTTCTTGGCTGCATAGTCCAATAATCGAAATAGTGTAGTTAAGGAGAACTATTACTACACATTTATCGCAATGGCAGTTCACCTTTCCCTTTCCCACTCTCTGATTGCTGATTAATCTCCCTAACCGATGATTGCTTATCAATTTATGGTGGCTAGTCGCCGTTGTTTTTGCTGTCCGTACGACTTGCCGGTTATTCTGTCATTTAATCAGTTGGTAAACGCTATATATGAGTGTGCTTTTTTAGTACACGGTACTTGAGGGTATATAAGTTGAAGCTTATTATTCCTCTATAAAGTCCGCCTCGTGTAAGTTCAGACTTTTACATTGCTTCAGTTGCTTGTGATCAGTTCTTTTGTTTCTCATCCCTTCTGTATTTAATTTGCTGCTTTAATTTAACCTGGTCGAAATCGAAATTCAACCACAAAAGCAAGGAGCGATAAAAGCTGTTTCGCATTTTATTTTAAATTCTATTTTTATTTACTTGCCCATGCGTTTTTTGCTTTGCATTTTGCCTCCGCCTCGCTTTGTTTTTGCTGTTGTTGCTGGTGCCGCTTTGCCCCTTTTTTGCATTTTTACTTTGGCCTGCCAACTATTTTTGTTTACTATTTACTTTGTGTTGTTGTCGCTCACTGTCCCCGCCGGCATTTGCACGAGGTGGCGGAGGGGAGGGAAGCATTATGGGTGGGGCAAAAGGGGGTGAAGAATAGAGCAGAGCGGTGAGCTTAGTGCGTTGATTTCCCGACCTAGCCGGCGACAATATTTGTTGTGCACTCGACGCAAAAGCCGCCAGGAGAGGAACGAGTCTACGACGAGGAGCGGCGGGGCGAAGCGGAGGGAGCGGAGTACCCAGGATCCACAGAGGCGTCGGCACTGGCGGGGGCAGGCAGGGGGAGCAGACAAAGGCCAATGGGAAGGCAGTCGTCCGTCCGGTATTCCTGCCACTAGGCACAAGAAGCCTAGGCATTTTTGTGGTTACAGTGGGTGTAAGGTTTACAAAATAATTAAAAAAATTATTTAAAAAAATATATTTATTATATTTTTATATGTACAAATATATTTTTTATAATAATAATATATTATACTATATTATTTTATATTGCATAAATATATATAAATTATTAAATTTTTTAAAAGGGAAAGATTTCAAAATATTCATTATTGTTAGTAGAAAAATATTGTTTCCTATTACTGTAAATTACAAACTTTTATAATAGTTTAGGGCAGAGTTTAGGGAACATTAGTAATGTGTTAAAGAGGAGGTTATATTAATTGCAAATTTATAGAAAATTAAATTTAAAAACTATGTTCCCCTGCCTAAAGGTTGAGATTTCAAACCAAGTGTGTTGCTTATTATTACCTATCCATTTCAGTCTTTTGATTTTCTCCTCATATGACTGTGTGTTTATAATTCCGATCTAGTTCTCAACTTTCTTTCACATCACATGACATGACACAATTTTGTGCGGAGAAAAATAATTTAGATACGATTGGGAATTACACCGCAATTCCCGTTCCGACCACAAAAAGTTTCCCACACCTGATTGTTTATGGTTATGGCCTCCACTGTGCCGGCTCTGGATCTCTCTCTCTCCTCTTTGTGCTGAAACACAACTCCCCCCGCCGCCGCCTCTGCCAAATGAGTTTTGTAGTTGCTGCTGCTGCTGCTAGGTTGCATGCCACTCGCAACAGCGCAAAAGTTCCTAGACCACTCAAAATAAAAAAAAAGAAATAAAATAAAAAATAAAAAGAGCACAAAATTTATATGCGCCGCACAACGGACGGAAAGATACAGATACGTTGCAAAAATCAACTTTTTGATGACAACTGATCGTAAAATTTGTTATTGCATTCGACAGGTAATAGTTCAAAAGGGTTGAATCCAAAAAATTATTCAAATCGGTTTATTATTTTAGAAGTTACACGTGTTCAAAGTTGAACCTTTTTGGGTTACAAAAGAAGCATGTAGTTTTTTAGAAAAATTCTGACTTTGCGGTCGATTTTTAAGTAAAATATGTAACCGACCGGCATGGTTATGGTCTCTATCGAAAGGGTCATCAAATCTCGGTAAAACAAAGGTAGAATGAAATTATAATGTTTTTTGCACGTGCAGGCATATCTGTTTTACCGAAGTACTAATTTTCACCTATTTTTCAACTTTGATGGAATGTCAAAAATGGGATTTTGGTTGATTTTGTGTTTGGCGTATGAGGTGTTGTTCTTGAATATGTTCTTTATCATATTCAAAAAAGATCGGCTGCCCGAAACTGCCTGTACGAATTTCCCAAGCAAAAGATACTTTCAACTCGGCGTAAAAAACGCCCTGCTTCATACAAATTCTGGTACGAGCGCAGTCGCTGCGCAGTACGAAATTGTATGGCGGGCATACATTTTTTCCTGTATTGGAGGCTTGTTTTTCAATTCCTGACTTTGTAAGGACACTTAATGGTTTGAAATGAATGTATAATGATTAATTATTTTTCAACAATATTTAATAATGTAAAATTGAATGATTATTTTGAACAAAAAGTGCATAAATGATTGAAAATTGGTCAAAAATTTGGTCAACAAAAAAAATAATTTTTTTTTCTTTAAAATTTATTCTTTTTTTGTTTTTAAAATATTAAATATGCACCATATTAGCATTTTCAGAGAAAACAAATGAAAAGTATTGTTCGGAATTGGATACAAATTGAGGAAACTGCCTCAAAAATCATTAATTTTCGAGTATAAAATATACTATTATTCACACCATATAGTATGACCACTCAATCGAAAGGTACTAAAACAACCTTTCATTAAAAAAAAAAATTATGAAAATATCTCAACTGGTTCAAGAGTTATGATTTTTGCAACCCTAAAATATCTTTCCGTCCATTGTGCGCCGTCGCGCATGCAGTCGCTGCCTCAGCCTCAGTCGCAGTCGCAGTCGAAGTTGGCGTCGAATGTTGACACGTACGACGAAGTCGCGCCTTGTATGGCTTTCAATGGCAAGCAGATTATTAATATTGCAAATGTGTGTGTGCGAGTGTGAGTGAGTGGGGGGAGCCAGGGGAGTAGGGTGGGTGGTTTGGAGCATCCGAGCCTATAAATGTGTTTTGGCATTAGGACCACGGGTTTATCTGCCTTTAAGACGGCAGATCTGGGTGGATTAGGCGAGTATTTTACAGTTGGAGTGCATCGAATGTTTATGGAACTGGTTATAAAGTATTCTAGTATCTTACTGGCCCCAGTCAAGCCTCTTTAAGAGGAGTTTATTGAATACAGCATATGAATTTGATACTAATTTTAGTACTTCAACAGACTTTATAGAAGTTACCTAAAAGTTGTACTCAATTTGAAAATTATAGGGTATTTCAAAAGTATACTGGGTTATTTATGTTTTCATTGAAAAGGTAACAAGTTAACCAGAGGGATTTATTAAACAACATTAAAACTATAAATTATACATATATTTTATAACTCAACCGTCTTTATAAAAGTTCGAGTGAAATAGGAAATTATAGGGTATTTCAAACATATAACTTACTTATTTAGCTTCTCATCCAAAAGGTTACAAGAAGTTAGCCAGAGTTATTCACTGTAAAAAATATATATTTATTATTTATACAAAAATAAATCTTATATAATATAGCACGTTTACGTTAGGAATTTTTAGTACAAATAGTAATTTTTTTAGTAATTCTGCTGTATCAAAACAAACAAAAAATTCCTTACAAATCTTAGGCTGTGAAAAGGTCCCTTTAAAATAATATTTACAATTTGTACAATTTAGTAATACTCTTAATACAAATAAGAATACTTAAAACCACAAATTTTACAATAAAAATATCTACTCCCATTTAAAGATTTCATTTTTAAGATTCAGTCAGCAATCATGATAGTAGATGATCCGCTGCTAGTAATAATTGCAAATCTTGCTATCTCTATCTGGAAGTCAGCCTTTCGCTCCTCTCTTTCTTGGCCGTAGGGCAACATCATTATCGGTGGGAGAACTTCATTATCAACTTGGCAGAGGACGCATATCGCACATTGCCATTGCTCACTGCGAACTGCAAACTGCACTGCATACTGCACATTGCACATGGGCAACGTCGACATGCGCCTCTTTTGTCTGTTGACTTCCACTCGCCCAAGTGTGAGTGAGTATCTGTGGGCCTGCACATAAACTCTCTCACAGATATATATACCTACATATATAGAGATACATGTGCTTGGAGCGGGCATACTCCATTCCGTATACTGATGTGTACATATCTGGGTATATATTGCGACTGTGTCTGCGCTTCAGCGTTGTATAGCAATTGAATATTTGCAAGAGATTTCCGTTCATTAAACCCGACAGCAGCCGCCGCAGAAGCAGAAGCAGCGCCCAGACTCAGGAGGAGTATTGGAGGCGAACGAGAGGGCCATAGCCGGGTAGAAAGAGATGGTAGAGTAACCGTAGGTGGACTATTGGGACCCAAAGGGGGAAAAATGGATACCCCTCTCGAATGGGGGCCCTAGAGCTGGTTCTCCTAGCCATCATCATCATCATCCGCTTATGCCGCTGATGATTTTAATTTTTATTTCATACTCCCTCGGAGCCGGGGAACAAGATAAGCTATGCAGAGAGAAAGAGAGAGAGAGTGACAGAAAGGTCGAGAAAAAGAGACGGCAAGCTTTGGCTATAATTAAATTCCTCTTTAAAGTTTCTCGCTGCGATTTTCTGCACTGCAATTTAGCGGAGAAGAAAAAGGGGGCCGAGAAGAGCATTAAATGCTTGCTTATGTTTTAAATATTAAAGGAATTCAGACTTTATATAAATAATTTAATAATTGCAGTTTAATTTAAAACAAATAAATTGAGACTGAATTATGTATCTGATCAATTTTAGTGAGTTTTTTTGTTAGAAGACAAGTCGGTTTCACTTCCATGATGAAAACTCATAAGCAAACTTGGCTACCAATCGGAAGAAAAGAGTTATAATTTAGTAAAAGTGTGCTCAAAGGACCTTAAAACACCCGACCTATACCCTAACCCAAGTTCAAGCCAAGGCTTTGCCCTCTCTGAGTGCAACATGAGTGTGGCAAAAAAGCTGCTGCTGAAATTGGTAAGAAGAGATTAGCCCCGCTGCCATGAGGAACTTTTGCGCTACAAATGCAGTGAACTACAAGTACAGACGAGGGTAGGTTTCGACTCTGATGGGTTTTTGCTCTGCTTGCATATTGATTGAAAGTTCATTATATCAGCAGATTCCCCAGAATTGTATCCACCAGCAGCAGCAGCAGTTGTAATCGTAGTAGCCCCCCATTCAATGTTGCAGCCACCCATCCATCTAAGGAGTCTGCTGCCAAAACTTTGACAAGAAGTTTCGGGAAGCAACCGCAACTTAAAGTTCAACTTGAGCAAGTTTTTGGGATTTCTGCGGGAAAGTCTTGAGTTTTCCTCTGGGAGTCAGCCCGCCCGCGTTGGCTGTTTCTAATTGCTGTTGCACGTTGCATGTTCTCGGGTTCAACTGGTGCATGTAAGCTACTTCCAACTCCGCCAAAGGGGGAAACAAAACCAAATGAAAACCAAAAACCCAAACCCAGCTCTCGACTTGGTTCGGTGCCCATTATAATACCCTTGAAGGATTTTCTGCGGCGACCCAGGAGGACCGGGCGGAGAGCTTGGGAATGAATGAATGACCGACTGATGTGTGCTGCGGCGGAGGCTACCAATCCGGATATCTTTGCCGAAGATTGCGACTGCAACTCAACTTGAACCAGGAAAACATGTTTGCAACTTCTCCAGCCAGTCCGATCTGTGGCAATGAAAACTGCTGGAAAACTGCGGAATGAAGTGAAGAGGAGTGGAGTAGAGGTGGAGGAAAAGGCGAGGAAAAACCTGCAGGTTCCACAACTTTGACTCCGAGAGAGCTCGCTCTGATGGCAAACAGGCACGCCAAGTTTTCCTGGCCAACCTGCCTCGGCTCCTGCCCCGTTTCCCCATTTCCCGTTTATTCATAGAACATGTTTGGCCATTTTCTGCTGGCTGTCTCCCCATTTCCCTTTTTTCCCCCTCAGCGTTCCGCGCCTTTCTATTTTCCTTTGCATTTTATGCTGCTTTGGCTTCTTTTCTTTCTAGTCGCTTTTTTTTATACATTTTTCTTTTTGCCCGCTTCAGCATGCATTGATGAATTTTTCTTGCTAACAACAGCCAGTTGTGGCCAGAAGGAGGGCTGGCCAGCATGCAGGTATGTGTTGTTAGCCCGGTCTGGTCTGGTCTGGTTTGCTTTCTTGCTTTCTTTCGCTCTCCTTGCTTTTTTGGCCTGGCTTTTCACGTTGTCGCTGCTTGTACTAAATATGCACTAAATGCTATTTATTCCACTGAGTGTGAGTGCAAGTCAGAGTCTGAAGCAGCATAAGTTGTTACCCGGGCTGGGATATGTGTGTCTCTCTTACTAAAAGTTGGATAAACGAATTAAAAATGCTCTCGAGTGCAGCCAAAAAATGTATGTAGCTGCAGTTGAGTGCATTTTGTATGTAAAGTATATTTCATTTGGAGTTTTCAAATCAAATATATAAGCTACAAAATCCTGTAAATGAATTGTAGGTGAATAAAACACTTTTAAATGGAGATGCTACTCGAGGGCCTTTCGAGTGCAATGAGTACCTTGGCAGGGTATGTACATACATATATCCTCCAAGCAAAAGTTGTTCTCTTGTTAGCGTTGCCTAACCCTCAACCGTGTGCAGTATAAAGGTTTGTGTACATATGTACATATATATAGTACATAGTAGATCTTCCTTTGGAGTGCCCCGCTTGGCATATTTTCAGCCAGCTTCCACAGCAGCTTCCACCGCAGCTACCCACACATTACCAGCATTTTGGCTCTGGCAATTATTTCAAAAAGTGATTTTTTTTATACAAAAATATTGCATAACTGCTGCGAGGGGGGTGGATGCTGTGTGTGTGGGTTGGGCTGGGCTTTGGTTTGGGTTTCCATTTTACGTTTTTCGGGTATTCCCCCGTGCGCTGTGCTGCTGTTCTGCTGTAAGCAAACTTTTTGCGGTATTTGTTTTGATTTTATTCCGGAAAAATGTATGAATTTCATGGAAAGGCTCCAACCGAAAAGAGAGAGATAGAATGAGAAAAGTATTTCTGAAGTAGTTGCTTTTGTTTGGATTCTAAATGCAGCCTTTGCTACCCTTTAAGATGTGGAATTTCGGTCATTTCTCTGGCCCCGAAAATTGAGTTTGCGTTTGTAGATTATCCGCTTTGAACGGGGCCGCCGAACGGCACTCGAAATGTTTTCTTTCTCGCCTGCCAACTTCATCAGCGACTTCTTGTCCAGCTTTGTTTGTTTACCAATTTGCAACGAAACCAAGCCACCAAGTGGAGCTCGGAGCTTGGAGTCGTTTTGGTGTTTTGGTCGAGTCTCTGCCGACCATCAATCACAGAAGTATCATTTGGCTAGGCCAAAATGTTGTATCTTTCGCCGGCCCCTGGCGCTTTTCGGGGCTCTTCAAACAGGGCGAAGAATACATATAAAAAAAATAAAAGCAAACTTCGAACAAAGGCATTTTTCAAGCATTTCCTTAAGCGTTTCGCTCAAGTTTCATTAAGCAAAGCAAACTTTTTAGCACAGGAATATACTATATAGAAAAAAATAAATAAATAAAGGGGCCGGGGTAACAGGGTAACAAAAGGTTCCCCAAAGGCTGCCCGCAGCCTTTCCATTATGTGAAGAGTCAAGGCCCGGGCCCGAGCGCCTAAAAGTGCTCTTTATTAAAACCCAATTTGTTATTTATGCTCTGCGTTTTTTAATTAAATTTTTAAACATTTATTTGCCGCCACACAAAAATCTCGAATTTATATTGCTCTCCGTTGCCCGGCTCTGATTCATTTATCCTGATATACTCTCGTATATATATTTTTGTAGCCGCTTTAATTGAAATTCCTTTTTCCGCCATTGCCTTCCTTTTCCCCACAGATTTCTTTCCTTTCCCTTTTTTTTTTATATATTTCTCTAAGCCATAATTATATTTCTGGCCAGCTCAAATCCAATAAGCATTATGACTTGCCGCTTACGTCGTGCCCTCAAGACATCGTTTGTCCTGGCCTCCGCCCCTGAAATTCAACTCACACTCGTCGTTGTCGTCGTTGGAAAATTTAATGTACTGCCCATATTTTGTCTCTAAAAATAGCCAAGAGCCAAAACTTTTTGGGCTGCCTTAAATTTTATGGCCTCAACGACTGTCGCGCTAAATATCCTTGCTCCTGGCACACAACTCCTGCCTTGGGCAATGGGCAAACATTTTCTGTCGCTTTATTGAATTAAAAATTCAAAATTTGCTTTGGCAAGGCAATTTCTTTCCCCACTCAACAGCTTCGACAGTTCCGTTCCCTCTGCCCTGCATGCGCCCGCCTGGCCCATCATTAAATTAATAAATTAAAATGGAAAGCACTTTGTTTCAGACTCCACTTTGGAGCGACAGCTCACTCAGTCTCTTCGCCAACAAAAGCGATGAAATTATTAATTTATGTCATTTAGTTGGCGCTGCAACGTTTTTAAATTAGCTGCGACGTTCGATCAAAATGAATGGAGCAGATTTTCTAACGCTTTATAATTGGAATTGAGTGTCCCTGTGCCAAGCTCATTAAGGCTTAAAGTTAGTTGGAGTCCAATTTTACCATGGATCGAAAAAGCAAAGATTGTGAATTCTTATTTATAGAAATTCGAAATGTATTTCAGATGGATAATACTTTAAATAGACAGATGAAATTCATTGATTTATGATGTAATAGGTTAGATAGCAGCTTTATATAATATAATATAATATATTTTGATTACCTATCCCAACTATTAATTATCCTATCATTCTGTGGGATATGAATCATTGCCACTTTATGTATTGTTTATTTATTAAATATGATAGTAAAGTTTACCAAACGTATACTACCGTAGAAGATTGTAGGGCTAGCTACGCAGCCTTTGACTACTTTATCTTATTATTAATCAAATAAATAATTTGTTAAACGTTGCTCAAGTTTATCCTCACAATATAAGCAAGTATCATGGGGAATTATTCTATATAAATATTGGTTTATTGTAGGAGATCAAAAAGGATGCTTTCCAAGTGTATATCTCTTCCAAAAATCTCCTTCTTGGCCCCACTGTATTCAGCATCGGGTAAACTTGCTTCGGGGCGAATGTCTGCGTCTTCCTGCTCCTTAATAGATTTTGTATTTTGATTGATTGCCTCGCTTATTCAATTGTGTTTGTTGTACAGCACCCACCCCCTGTAGCTACACCTACACCTACAGCTAAACCAGTCCTAAACCAGTCAGCAGCCCCACCACCCACCACCCACCGCCTTACACCCAACACCCACTCAGCCCCCGCAGGCAACAAAGTCGCGTCTGCCTTGGCTTATGAAGCGTGTGATTGCTTTACTTACAGCTCCGCTTCCAAGTTGGTCTGGTCTGACAGGATTTAACTGCATTATTAGTTAAATCTGTAGCATAAATTTCAATATCGATGCCATCCTTTCGTCGTCCCCTCCTATCTTCCCCTTGGCTTGTGGCCCCGGGGGCTTTGCGATGGCAACCTAAATGAATTTTAATGCCTTTTAAAGCGACTTTCATATGCTGACTGGGTTCATGTTCTCGATTCTGTTGTTGCGAAACCATACTAGTGACAGCGTGTGTGTTCGGTGTGTGTGTGTGTGTTAGACTTGTACTGACAGATACTTTTCGAAGTGCACTGTTGCATAAAAGCCGAGAATGAAAAGCTTTCGTTCTCGCAGCCCCTCAAATTTCCAACCAGCCACATGTCCACCCTACCCTCCGACCTGCTTTTCCGCTTTTCCGTTAGTTGCCATGTAAACTAACGCCGGTGGACAGCAAAAAGTTGAACATTTTCGACCACGCCCCCACAGTAGAGTGTATATCCCGTTCCCGATGACATTTGACCGACAAAATGTTTGTAAGCAAAGGTGAGGAGATGGATGGATGGGTGGTCCAAACAGAGGGAGATTGAGATGCGCTTTCCCGTTCGTCCGGATGCTTTTCGGGGGGACCCCAAAAAAGCATATTTCTGCCGCTTCTCTTTTGGGGTGTGCATGTTTGCTACAACGATTTCATCTGCAGGCTGGTGGCTCTGCACACCGATTTCAGATGCAACATCCTGTTTCCTGGGCCAAAGTTGTGCTTCTAATTAGGGCCAGGATAACGAGATCGGTCAGTTACATGCAATTAGCTAATTAATGACCAGACTCGAAGGAAAACCTTAGTGGGTTTGGGCGGAGTTTCCCCCTTAACTCAAATTGATTGTGGTTTTGCAATCACCGATTGAAGATTGCTTGTGGTTGCATTGTCGGTTGCTGTGCTGATTGTTGTTACGTTTCGATAGAGAAACTTGTTTTAATTCTATTCTAGTTTACTTTTTTATAATATTATTATTTATTTGTATATTTAAAAGTATATTAGATACTAGAATATAAAATTGTAGCATTGAAATACGAATTATTAAAGTAAATATTATTGGGTTCTTGGAAAATCTGGTAAACTTTGCACCTAAAATTCCCAAGTACGAATTCAGCGAGCAAGATTTCTATAGATATCTTTGAGTATTTTTGGGATAATAGTGGGTGGCATGTTGATTTATTGACTTAAGTAAGCAAGAAGCTCATCTAATAATAACAATAAATAACTACAATTAGCTTACAATATACCGGTAAATAAATTCCTTAATAGTTGAATACTCTTTACCCTTCTTTAAGCAATTATTCTCCATCAACCATTAAACCCTACTCATCCTCGTCAATTAAAAGTTTTTATAGTTTCCATAACTCTTTATTCTTTTGCCAAACTCCAATTCTATTTCCATTATACTTCACCTATATACGGATAAAGCAAAAATTCGTCTCTATTTTTTTATTTTCTTCACTTCTTCCAATGGCAAACGAATCTTGTTTAAGAAATTAACGCCGCCTTTGATGGCTGATGTCTGTCGATGATTATGATGATGATGATGAGGATGGAGATGAATGATAATGATGATGATGGCACGGCAAATCGCATTTCACGCTTCGGCATAATCATCTTTGGATGCTAAAAAGGCGAATGCCCCCTGAAGTGAGGTGCAAGGAAACGGGTTAGGGCGCGGAAAAGGGGGTGTAATTTATGCGACTTGCAACGGTGTCTTCCGCTACTGCAACAACAACAAGAAGAAACACGCAGAAAAAAAAAATGAAGAAAAACAAACATGGGCCATATTTTCACTCAGCTGTTGGGTTTTTTCCTCTTCTATTTCTTTAGGTTTTTTTCTCGACATTTTTCTCTAGGTTTTTTCTCTAAATTTTTCTCAAAGTTTTCCCCTACATTTTTCTACAAGTTTTTCTCTGCAGTTTTTCTCTAGCTTTTCTCCTCTTGTTTTAAATAAGATTTCTTCAAGCAGACGATGACGATGTCTCAAGACAGGTGTACCTGCCACACACAGGTGCATGTCCATATGTTCTTCCCGTCTGTGTTTGTTTTTTTTTTCTCCTCTATTTATTCTCTCCTTTGCGTGGCAACATTTGTAATGTTTCGCCCCGTTGACGTCGTCGGCGTTAATAAAGATGCGCCTCCATCTTGGACCTAAGCCCGCTGAGCTGCCCCAGGTGAGCTGGGGGCGGGCGAGGTGGTGGTGGCCTGTGGAGGCGATGGCGATGGCGTCTGCCTGCATTCACTTGTCTATGGGTGGCCTACTTAATTTATGAGACGCGAGAATTCGTTGCTCTGTGTGGAAGAGGCACTGGCACTGGGCACTGTCGGCGGCAGGCGGCTACATGCTGCAATTTGTAATTAGTGTAGGGTGCAGAGCGTAAATCTGCAGCCAAAGAAAATGTATCTGGCAGATACTTAGTGCCTAGCAGGCGACAACCGACGACAACAGAACGGAACGAGGCAGCAGCAGCAGCAGCAGTGCGGCGGAACCGGGCAGATAATTTGCAGAAAGCCATGGAAACATCATGTGATTGACCGCGTTGTTGGTGGGCGAAAACTAAGGAGGAAATGAGGGGATTTCTTAGGTGGGTCTAAGGTGAGAGAGCGAGCTAAATGAGTTGATGAGAAACGGCAGGAGAACTTAATGAAAAATGCTAAAGGGAAAATTATTGGTTTATGGCTTACTAAATTACTAAGAATATCTCGTGGACAGATAAGCATGTTGGGGAATAAAATGAGTTAGGATAGGATTTCTACTGGAAGAGGAGCCGCAAAATAATAAAATATACAAATCATTAAATTTTTTATAAGATGAGTAACAATTATATTATTTTCAGTCACATATCATAATTGCTTCTCTAATTTGCTCTTTTATACAATTATTTCATCACATTTAATCACCCAAAACTAGTTGTTTTAAAAAATGTTGCTGTTATACAAAATAATTACCGCCATTTCCCTTACTAAGCATTCCACAATTTCTGCACACAAGCTTTTTAACTGGGAAATAGTTATTGTCAGGTCACCAAATCCCGAAAATGTGGAACCGCACCCGAAATCCGTCCAAAAAGTCAAATTATAAACATGAATTGCGGACAATTTAGCTGCAGTGGCCTCATTAAAGTTATTATCAGGATGCGCAGACTGTTTGTTGGTGAACTTTTTGCTGACACTGTGCGTATGCCGCGCTGCCACAACAAAGACCCGAAATGCGACAGGGGACAGGGGGCAGAGGACCCAGGACAGACAGTTTTAATGTCAAGAGAGAGGGGGGAAGCAGCTCGAAATGATTTGGACCGACTGGCAGAATGGAAATGTAAATGCACAATAAAGTAGAAGGATTAAGGATTATGTCACAGCCATACACACACACACAAACACATGACTGAGAGACAGGGAGACAATGTAGAAAACAATGACAAGAGTGACAAAAATGTTGGCACAGGTTTTTCCTTGCAACTTTTTTTCTCCCCCTCACATCATCTCCCCTTCCATCATCTTTCATCCTGGCCAGCAGCCTTTATCATCCTGCGGATGATGATGATGGCGATGTGGACATGTGTTTTGTCAAAGGAAAAGACAAAACGATATGATGATATATATGACACAGCCAGAAGCGAAACCCTCATACTTGTACATACCATATATATTTTGATACTTAAATGTCAGGCAATATGAAGTGACATTTAATTAGACTGTCCCAAAACTGATGACTGGGTCAGAAGCAGAAAAACAAAAATAAAGCATAATCAAAGCAGCTGCCAGAGTCTGCTAATCAAATCCAAGTGAATGCCGCCTGTAAGGGAATGCATTTTGGGGCTGCTTGTGAATAAATTTATAATTTACTAGCACAGAGACTTATTTATTAATCCTGCAGTTTAGTTGAAGTCATTAAAACGACGGAATGACATGAGGAGATGCTGCTGGCGATGCTGTTGTCCCTCCCAAAAATATGCAAATCCCTGTCCTGATAGGGGACAGAGAGAGAGCTTAGATGAGTAGAGCCAGGCCTAAGCCAAAGTAATTGGAAATTAAATTGGGGGATTTCTCTCGAGTGGCAGTGTCAGCCACGTGACAATCAAAGGCCGTACCATAACGTAACCCACTCACGACCTCGACGCCTCACGTACTCACCTCTAACCCAACCTTTGGTTCCTCGTTCCCTCGTTGTTGATGATGGCCAATAATTGCTTTATCATAGCGATACTCACGGGCAGGGAATATCATTTTACCATTAATGGAGAGAGAAAGGAAAACAGAATTTCATGCTGGAATGGAAAACTATGGAATACAATCTATAGAAATGCTGTAATAGGCATGGCAAAGATTGTTTTGCCGGCTGGGCGGGTCTGAGTAATTTTAATAGGTCATCATATTAAGGGATTCCCGACGACAACGATTCGTTTGCTGCTGCTGCTCCCCAGTTCAGTTATGGTTATAGTTGTTATTGCAAGATGGTGGGGCTCAACTCGACTTGTGTGTGTGTGTGTGTATCGATTTCATGGCAAGGGGGATGCTGTGTGCTCCCACCCACTCTCCCTACACCCCACTTTCACCCCCCATTTCACCGGCTTGGTTATTGGCCATTTGCCCACGCGATGACATGTGCGTTTAATTGCGTTTTACTTATTTGACACAAATTAATATGGCACTCGCTCTCCCACCCCTTTTCGCATAAGTATGCTATATATTTCTGCTCTCCCTCTCTCTTGGCCAATTAAATATTTCTGCAAGACTTAGTTGGCCAGAACACAACTTTGAGTTTGAGCAGGGCCCTGCGGCAAGGACTCTGCGAGGAAACCGAACCCTTGAAGTGCGAGAAGAAATCTTTTAAAGTTCTCCCTGTGTGTGGGAGTGGGAGTGGCATCAACCGCACCATAAATCAAATTATGACGACCTGACGAGGAGCGGAAATCATGACCGAAATGTTATTAAGTGCAGCCAAGGGACCCAGCCAGCAGCCCCCAACTTGAAGGAAAGAGGAGCGCAAAAGCTTGAGCAGTCCAGAGAAACCCTTGACCACTTTCGACTCGCAAGTCTGTTTGAGTATTTTACGTTATTAATATTAATATTATTACAAGAGACGACACAAGTTTTTGTGTGGCCCAAGCAGGCGCACAGGACGAGGCAGGCCGTCGTGTGTGTGTACACATAATTATGCAATTTAATGAGTTTTCTCTTTGCTGTCGCAGCCCCCGGGCTGCTCTACCTTTGCAGAGACACACACAAACGTACCATCCATAACTCCATCACCACCACCCCCTTGATGGGACAGCAGCTGCACATGTGCATAATTAATTTTAAAAATTAATTCTACATCAAGGAGTTGTCGCTGGTGCAAGGATGTTTCAAAGGCTTTAAGGCTATATCTCTTGGGATTGTGTACAGTCGAGTGTGTGTTTTTTTCTGAGAAAATCTAAATGCAGTGACATTTAAGAACTCGTTTAGCTTTGAAGAATACGTTTTATTAAGTAAAGTAATAGAAATCTGAAAAACTGTTCAATAAAAATGCTATATAAAAGTTTTTCTTGTATTGCTTTGAAGCTCATAAAAACTAATCTTTTTTGAAGCATTAAATCATAGTTACATCTAGAGTTTATAGGTTTATATTATTATTACTACATCTTTTTAACTGAAAACCCTTGTACAACCCAAAACCCCTAGAAAAAGGCTAGAATCTCAGCTCTGAGCAAAAAATATGCTTTAGAGATGCGAAAAAAATCGACCTGCAGTCAAGGTGAAGCTGTGTAACAAAAATGTTGTTGAAAGCAGCAGATGACGGCGACGTCGACGACGGGGAGGGTGATGATGCTGATGGCTGCTGGTGATGATGATGGTGCGGTTGACTTTGCCACAACAACGCTGCCACCAACGACAACTTGACATGGGAGCTAGCTGAGGCCGAGGCTGAGGCTGAGGCCGAGGCTGGTGACTAGAAAAGACAGGGGCGAAAGCCTCCTCCGTCTGCCACTGATGTTTGTTTTGAGCCCATGCCACAAAGCCGCCTGCCAGCCAGCCAGCCTGTGAGGCAGCCTCTCTTCTCGCATTTCCCCTGGGCTGCCATAAACGGAACGAAAACTCCTCACGACAGCGATGAAATTGACGTATAAAGTCAACGGCGTCAACAAAAGTCGTCCCTCCTCCTCCTCTGTCAGAGAAGAAGGGATTCTCCATTTCTCCAACTCATCTCTGAGCACATGACAGCACTTTTGAGGCATGTGTGTGTCACGTTCAGCATTTAGCATTTATTGTGTCTGTGTATTTGTTTTTTTCTCCCTTATTTCTTTATTTTTTTTTCTTTTTGTGGTGGGGAATGCCCAAAATTGAATTGAAAAAGTTGGCAAAAGGTGCCTTGCCTAGGAGAAAACTTGTGGTTATGGTTGCCCCAAAGTAGACTATAGTGTTGGTTGGTTGCTTGGTTGGTATTTCCTTTTATTAAACCATAACTGGCTTTCCCGCTCTGGCAGAAATTTTGATTGAAACGCCGCCAGGGAGTGTAGTGACTCTGCGGAGTATGGAAATGAGTTTGGAAACGAGAACGAGAACGGGGAGCAGAGCCTGATGATGTTACTCCCATTTGCCAACTTTGATGAAGTTGCCAAAGGAAAACAGAAACAGCAGCAGAAGGATGAGCGCAGATTCTTTTGTGATTTGTGGCATTGTCTCTCCTCTGGCTTGCAGGAAATTAGAAATCTTTGTGCACACATACACACACACACACACTGCTCTCCCCTCCTTCCGCTGCGTGTGGAAAGCCAAGCAAGAAAATTAGAAAGCAAACTGGTTTTTCTGCCATTACAGACATTGGCATTTATATGTCGAGTTAATTAAAAGAAAACTAGTTATGCTAGTACCTCAGTCACTCCATCTCCACTCCATCTCCGTCTCCATCTTCAGCAAGAAAAAGTCATTAAAAACCAAGGATGAAGTTGGAGTCAGAGTCGAAGCCAGAGTTTGTCCGTCAGACAGTGCGTATGATTGATAATGAGTTGAGAGTTGAGAGATGAAGAGGAAGAGCAGGAAGAAGCTGCCGAGACATCTTCTTTTTATCCCAGCACATCCTGTCTGGGCAATGCAAAGAATGCACATTTCTTGCAACGGAACTTATTATTTCATTGCACTTGCCTCGGACACTTTCCTGCCACAGTCTCCCCTGGCATCCCAATCCCAACCCACACCATTCCATTCCATTGTGTGTGGCCACAGCTGCCAGAGCGGCTGTCATTGTTGTCCTGCCAGCTCCTGCTGGGCTTCAATTCCTGCTCCTGCGACTGCGGTGTTCCCCGGTGTGCCACCTCAAGACATCGCTGCGGGTGTCGTTCCCCCGAGCCGAGCAATAGATATTAACATGGCTCTGGCGGTTGGAAAAGCTGGCAGAAGGAGGAGCAGCCCGGATAGGTATCAGCTCCTTCGCACTCAACCCGTGACTGGTGGCATCCCAGGGCGGCTTCCATTGTCATACCTGTAGGTGCAATTTACATATTGCCCGAGAAAAGTGGTCTCCATGGAGTAGAGGATTGACGATGGGGCGGCAACATTCATGCGAGCTAGAATTGTAATTTCTAATTTACTTTCATCTTTGATGCGGGCGGCTCGCTAAGAGCTCCTTCAAAGGGTTCCAGCGGAAATGTAAATCCCGCTTTTAAGCAGAGGGAGAGTCGAACAGAATTTGATTTCAGTCTACTGACAATAGATCAGAGTAAAGTCAGGGGGTTAAGAAATATGGAAATATTTTCTGGGAATCTAGATACAAGTTTAAGTGTTCTTAGAACTCTCTATGGGTGGGTTTTATTGCTTGCAATTTAATGATAAAGTCTTACGATTGTGACCATAAATAAACAGTTATAAATATAGATTTATTTTATTAGAAAATATTAAAGGAATTCTCTCTTTTAATAGATTTTCCATTTGCAATTTACATCTTCTTGAACTGTCTGCATTTTGCATTGTTGTTCTTCTAATCCTCCAAACAGCAGCACTTTTAACCTTTAACCGACTTTCCTTTGAACATTTAAATTTGGCATAACCATGGTTGGGGCCATCTTTCATATGTATTTATTCTATTTTCCACTTTTTTCCCCTCCACCATAGTTATCCTGTCAAATGTTAAGTGCAGCAGACTCGCACAAATTATGCGCATTTTTCGGGGAAGAAGGGAGGCGACACAGCCAAAAGCTTCGGAGTTGTATTCCTCGCGGTCTCTGGCTTTTTCCGTCTAGGTGAGCTCTGAGCCAGCGCTACATGGGGAATTAGTGCGCATAATTTCATAAGCAAGCTCCATGGAGGAGCTGCTGGGAAATGGGAAATGACAGGAAGCTTTTCGCAGTCATCGCGTTGGTCGGTCGCTGCGCAAATATTTTTTTTTTGCGGGCCCCCGGGAATGAATGTCTGCTGCCGATGCTGCCGGCAACATTTGTACATATCCCGTACATATGCCTATGTACAACGAATACATCGAGTTATGCTGGGAATTTCTTGAAAAAAAAAGGAGGCTGGGAAGGATGAAGGCTGAGCAGGCAGGGGAAATGTGTGTACTAAATTGCACATGAAGTGATTTCGAGCGTAAGAAATGCCCCAACAGGAGTACATCAATATTATATACACAGAAATGTATATATATGTATATACGCAGTACGTTTGGAATATGCAGAAAAACTTGGCGCAGGTTCAAAATAAAAAAAAAGGAGGAGGAAAAATTTCATATCAAAATTACAAACAGGCCCAGGACAGGGGCCTGCAACTCTCTGCCAGAGAATAAATGTGAATGTGGATGGGATGATGGATGAACGAGGCCGGTCTGGGGACCCCCTGTGTCCCCCATTGTTGTTGCTGAGCCAAAAGTGCCGGAAGTCGTGAACTCTGCCCGGGGAACGTGATTAAATGCATTGCCGGCATTTTGTGCATAAAACTAATTTGGCTAATTTTGTTATTTATTGGTCAGAAATGGCCAATGAAATTCCTAAAACGATTTATGTATGTTCTTCGACACAGTAGTAATTATTTATTATCTCTCTCTCTGTCTCGTTGCAGCCCAAGGAATATACATCTCTAAATGCATCAGCTAAGCAACAGTATTCTTGCTCAACAATAAATTAACGAAAGCTCTGAAGACAAACAAAAGATAAACAAAAATATATACACAAGGAATATTTTCATAGCCGTGATTATTTGTTGCATTTTATAAAAGTAAAGTAAAGAGGGAATAAAGAGAACATAACACACACACTGAAGATACAAGAAGGCGGCCAGAAGAACGCAGCGAGCTTAAGCCAACAACGTAGTACGACTAGCAAAAGACACCACCAATTTAGTTTTGATCTAGAGAAGAATACAATACTAATAGCCAAAATCTCTAAATATATATGCATAGTATATGTATCGATCATCTATGATTGGTATATAGCAAAGGAGATATATACATATATATATATTTACAAGCCCCGCAACATAAACGCAAGGTGTGCCGTGCCCCCCTCACAGACACACCCACACACACACGCATACTCAAAAGACAGACTAGAAGAGATACTGCTGAGATACTGACCGACCTCCCCGAGTCCGGTCACATCCCAGATACATTTTCATCTCAACCGCGTTAACACAAAGGCAGCAAAATAGATACCATGGAAGACAATAACACGAGCAGCAGTGCGGGCGGTGCGTCCATTAAACACGAGGATCCATCGGTGACACTCACAATAAGGCTGATTATGCAAGGAAAGGTAAGTTGGATGGAAACTGGATTACTTTTATATATAAAAGTGCTTTAAAACAATGAGAGTTAATCTCAACGTTTAGCTTAAAATGTGTCGCTAAACCCCTAATTGAGAATATCAACGTTTAGCTTAAAGTGTGTCGCAGATTTCGTACTTGGGAATTTCAACACTGTACAGATTTCGTACTTGGGAATTTTAAGTACATTTCCTGCAAAAAGTCTATAGTAAAACGTTTTCAAATATTAAAGACGTTAGATTTTATAATAAAATTAAATGGCTTTTATCTTTATTACAGAAATATTTAAGAAACTAAAAGGTATAATCACTAACTAATTCAAACTGAGAATTCCCTAGATTTTCGCTCTCGATCCCTGGCCAAAGGAGATATCCTTTATTTGAATGGTGCTTGAAAAGTGTCACTGCCAGAGATTGGGGATAATTTCTTTGAATGCCGAACAGACATATCTGATTGAAAACAATCCCTAAGAGTCACTCCAACGCAACGCAGTGACATCGACCGACCCCCAAAGTGGGCTATTCAACTCGCATTTCCGACTCCACGCACATTCGCTCCTCCTCCTCCTGCATCGCTTCGAGTGCAAATGTCTATTAAAATATGAACGCTTTTGTGCACACCATTGACTTCTGTCATCTTAAATATTTATAGACCTCTTTTTCAATTCGCACAAAAATCAATAAAGCGGAGAGAGCGCGAGCAAACAACAAAAGGCAACCTGGCTGGCCAGAGGAGCAAACAATAACGTACAAGAATTATAAATTAACGCGTGCATTTTGTATGCAAATTAAAATTAAATACGCGCCACGTCACGCATTATGCCATCGCATTTAAGGTAAATTAAAGAGGAGCACGAGGGTAGGAGAGTCAGGGAAATATATACTATACATTCGTACAGATATGTATATAAATACAAGGCCATAAAAAGGAGGAGGCAAAGGAAGGCATCGCCATCGGCTATTAAACAATCATTATGGCTTCCAGATATGAGTAATAAAAAAGCAAAAGGCAAATAAAATACATCAATTTATAAATTGTTTTCATTGCACACACCAACATTATGTGGAAATGGATATTGTACGGTGTGTAGGAAGGATATATTTCGTTAACAAAACAGCCTGCGGAGCCAACGAGTTCAACCAGTCGGGAAAAAAATATGACAAGTTTATATAAAAAAAATTAAACTTTAAAATATATATATATTTGCCTGGACAACATTAACCGCAAATCGGGGCCAAGAGCGCTTTAATCAAGGGAAATGTTTTGATAGCAATTTCCCAATATAAACACCCCGTGGGAATCCCTTTTTTAATTGCAGTAAATACAGGAATATTAAATAAAATAGATTTAAATCAGTTGTTAATAATTTTCATTGGGTTTTTATAGTACATTTTATAGATTTGATTTAATTTAAACTTTTATTTTTAAGTAAACCAAAACCATCTTTCTAGATTCGAATTTAAGGGATTTTCATATTGTAACACCTTCTATAGAGCTCTATAAAATATAATTTCAAACTCGACACCACTTAAAAGTGCAGAAGATTGACACTTAACTCAGCTCTCAGGTGTCTACATTATTTCCCAAAAACCAAACGATAAGCCAACAAAAAACATATTGTTTGCCATCAAACTGCAGCTTCTTTGCCGCTCGCCAGTGATTCATGGCAATCGCCGAACTACTCAAGATAAAAGCGGCATCAGGCAAAGAGCTAGAAAACCCGACACTAAATAGCTGCTTATTTATTTAATAACAGTCAACAGCCATTAAAAACTATTATTCAACGACATTAGCCAGCCACAACGAGACAGAAAAGGCTGTCACGCAAAACCGTAGTGTCGCAGTGTTGTTGTTTCTGTTGAGTTTGAGTTGCGATGAGATGCGACGAGGGGTTTGTGCCACTCGAGAGATCTTGGCCAGAAGCTGCTGCGAGGAGGCTGAGGCGGCGAAACCGAACCGAACTGGGTCCCACTCCCCCGAGCACGTGTTGAGTGCTGGCAAAGCTGTCATTTATCTCTTTTAGCCTTAATTCCCCGCACGCCGGAGGCATGGCTACCAAAAAAGCTGATTTTCAGCTTTGGATTTTGCCCAGGCATCGATTTAATTATAAATTCGGCCGTTGTTGGATTTTATTTTTATCCCCATACCCATAGCCTGTACCCTTACCCTCATCCTCATCCCCAGCCTCATCCTCGCCCGTTTTCTGTGCTGCAATTGAAAGGCAGCGACAGGTGCAGATAAGGCGACAGTGCGGCCAGTGCACTTTACACGATGTGTAGCTGAAAATTGGCAAAAAGGCCAAAAATGTGTTTAGACGCGCGACAATTTATGGCAGAAACGGCAGACAAAGAAAGCGATTTAAAGCCAAAACAGCTGGCAGGAGGGGGGTAAACAGAGAGACGGGAAAATCCGGGCTACCTGGTCGATATATTTACCTCCTCATCTCCCTTCACTGATCTTCGTAGATCTCATGAATAATTGCGCACTTCTTGGCTTTTACGCAATATAAAGCACTGCGAGACAGAGAGAGAGACGTTTGTGAGGGAATACATATTTTGTAAATGTAAATTCTGCACATTTTAAGATTTTCTGAGATTTTCCTTGATTTTTTTTTTCTGCTAGCAAACACAAGGACTCGGGCAATAAATTCCCAAGACACTTTTGTGCGGCGCCGACAACAGACTATGGCTGTCGTCTCTTGATCGATAGTTATAGATTAGCATGATTTATGCGATTTTTTCAACTGCCGCGCAGATGTGAATAAATTTAAAGCGCAATGCAAATCAAGTGGCGAAAAAGGAAAAAAAAGAAGAGAAATAGCTCCGACAGCCGCAAATAAACAGCGATATAATGTCAACTGACTTGGCACTAAATTGAAACGAACACGAGTCTAGACGACATACCCCTAATATTGTTTAATTGTGCCTAAAAAGAAAGGTATGACTTTGTAGTAGGTTGAGGTGGATAAAGGGTTGAGATAGGCTGAAGATTCATAATTTAAAAAAAAAATACACAACGATAGCTATAAAGGTACCTAATATATCAGGTATTAAATAGGCTGTGTAATTAGCTTACATTATAAAAAGATTTAAATAAATTCAACCACAAGAAAGCTTTTAGAAAAATGTTTTAAAACTTGTTCTTCCTTTTTTTTTTAATCAATTTTATGAATTCAATTTAAAGGCTTCACAATTTATCCATCTTCTCATCGGATAAATCTCGCAAACAACCGCCCATAAATGCAATTATTTATTAATGAGCAAATGGAATAAATGCTTATTAGCAGAGGTAGATACATCAGACCTTATAGACAAAGAAGCAATTACAGGAACCCAGAAAGCAATTGTGTGGCGCCCTCAGGCTGGGAGTAGAGCAAGGCCATTAGCACCGCCAGAGCTGGCATTGTTATTCGAGTATTTTTGATATTTTCCTGCGTCTCTAATTAACTTTGGCTTATTATTAGTTTCATGCGGAAAGTCACAGTCGGTCTCTGGGTCTGAGTCAGAGTCAGAGTCACAGTTGCATTTGCAGTCGCGTCCAAAGTCGTGATGCAGTTAATTAATTTATGAAAAAATGAAAACGGGAAACGCGAGGAAAATAAGCAACAACTTTTGCCATGCAATCGGGCGACAGAGTGTGGAAAAAAATAGAAGTACTAAAAAACCCCAACAGATACGAAGAAACAAAAACCGAACACCTTTTTCTTTTGTTTTGCTGCGCCCTGGGCTCTGGGCTTTTGTGTTTTTCTATTCACCTTTTTATTTCTTGGCAGCCATCCGCAAATTGCATAGAAAAGAAGCGAAAATGTGGGTTGCTCTCTCGCGTCTAGAATTGCCAGGGCAATCCGTCGGCAGACATAGATATTTGCAGTTGTTGTTCTTATTTTTGAATCATGCATTTTTAATTAGTGAAATTGCACGACGTCGACGACGACGCCACCTTTATGCGAATTTTCATCGCAGTCTGCCACATTTCCCGAGCACTTGTCTAATTTTAATTAACTCTTTTTTTTTTTTGTCGAAGAGGATGAGCATATAGTTGTGTAATCTTTATGGTATCTGTTTAGTGTTTCTAAAAACATGATAATAGATAAAGGAATTCTTTCTCTATTTTAATATAAGGTTTTTAATAAATATGTATTTGCAAGTAATTTTAATTTTATGTTATATAAGCATAGAGTATATATTTATCTGCCTTTAGAAATGGAACAATAAATACTGTTAAATATTTCCCTTGTGCTCTTACCTTTTTTATTTAATATTAAATCTCTGCTGTATCAAATATTTAAACTGATGACTTGGACTAGCATCTCCCGATTTTTTTCCCCAACTCGCCTGCAGGAGACATTTCCCATTCGTCCGTGCGTTGTTTTCGTTATTTAATCAAATTAAAAATTTGCCACTTGCTGCGTGGCCCGGCATCTGGCCCTGGTCCTGCATCTGGCCCTGGCAAATTGTAAATAATTTAATTGTACAATTTTTTGCTTGCCAGAAACAGCAACAACAACATGCTGCAATTCCCCAAAATAAAAAGAGGAGAAAAAAATACGTTTGCAGGGCGACAAATGCGTTGCATGATTTATTGTAAAGAGGTGTAGGAGGGAGAGGGGCAACAGCACATGTGTGCCACAGCAGGCCATATGTGTACCTTCCCGTCCTCCCCCCTTCTCCTGGCCGACCCCCTTTGTCACATTGCATTTTCCAACATTTGTTGCAAGTTTTTCTTGCATTTTTCCTTTGCCATGCAGCAGCAGCAGCTCCCATAAATGGTTCTCACGGTTTTGCAATTGCTGTCAGAGATTGTTTGTCGCTGATGTTGCTGTGGCCGCTTGCTTGTTGGTTGCTGCTGCTGTTTTCTTTTGTATCTGCAATTTATTTATTTTTGTACAAATTTTCAACGCCGGCTCTCGCACTTAAAAAACCAAAATTCACAAAGAGCTGAAAAGGGGAAATACATGAAACAAGTCATGCTGCTTTGGGTTGTTGTCTAAGCTAAGAGCCAAGTTTGTTTTCTTTTCTGTTTTCACCGTCTTTACTGTCTGCTGCTCCACTAACATCAAAACCTCTCGTTTTATTTTTTTATATTTATTTTTTCCCAACGCAATGAAACTCATCTCCAGCTTCAGCTTCAGCTTCAGCTCCAGCATCAGCCGCGGCCTTTATTGTGCCCCACAATTAGCGTTGTCCATTCTTTGGACCTCAACTTTAATGCGTTTTCTGTTATTGTCTGTGCTGTGGCTGTGGCTTCCCCCTCGACTCAAATGGCCATTGTTATTTGTCTAATCTTCGGAGCAGTCCATGTTTCCATGTCCCATCTTATGGTGATAAATGGAACTAGCCAAATTTTTGCTCTTCGCCGGAGATTGTGTGGGAAAATACAAAAGACGTGCAAAAGGCATTAGAGAGTTATCGTATAGTACTCGAAAATACAATTCTGCAAATGGGGAAATTGGTCAATATATCAGGATAAAGTCAACAATGCAGATGTTAAATTATAGGGGGACTAAGTTTGCTGGAAAACTATTTTTCTTGTATGTTTTATGGAAAAAACTTAACATTTTTAATTAAATCTTACTAAAATATGTTATGTTCTTTATTAAGAGAACTCGAAACAAGGTTTTTCAATCTCCCAAATAAATTATAAAACCCTTTCTTTGTTTTGAACATCATTTTATTGATTAAACTATTAGATTTACGGCTAAAAACTCGCAATAAAATGTTTTAAGACCCCACCCTTTTTGAATGAAATCTGCTCACAACTTGTAACCCCGTTTATTTAAGCCTTACATTTACGCATAGTTCTCGGTTAACTGGCAACCAACAGATTTGCAATAATCCCCGATTGAAAAACAACAATAAATTGAATGAAAGGGAGGCAAAACCTTATATTCCCCGGACCACAAAAGGGAAATGCTTGCATTTTGAAAGCGCAGTCTGGCGCATGTCAACTTTGCCTATGCATATTTTACATAGAATAAAGAGAAGCAATTCAATCCTATTCCATCCTCTAGCCTCTATTCAATTCGATCCGAATTGGGATGTTAACCAAAACACATTCAACACACACACACCCCGAGCGGGGAAAAATGTGCCGGCTCGACCGCAAAGTGCTTTTTGCATACGAAAATCGCACGCATGTGAAAATCGGGAAAATGCGAAAATGCCATGTGTTCATTGTTGCAGGAGTTGTACGCCGGAATGCTGGGAATTTAATTGCCGGCCGGCAGGGAGCAGCAGGAGGGCGGGAGGGATTATAGAGTAGGAGCCGGGTCAAAATGGGCGAGAGGAATCGATGCAATCAAGTGAAAGTCCCGAAAATTCTCCCCTATAGTAGCAGGGGGTGTCCTGTCCAGTGATGTCCGGCAGATCCGATTTATGCAAATTGCGCAAACTTCTGAGCGGAACTGGCCTGCAATCACACAAGGCGGGGGGATAATTGAATGAAAAGCTGTGCGGGTGGGCTGTGCGCGGCTCTTGGCCACATTATTAATGATGATGATGGGGCCGAGACCGTGGCTGAGGCGCTGATGAGCAGCCATCAACGTGAATGGTTATGAGGGACTCCTAGGCCGCCGTCGAGCACTTAGATGTCGATATAGATACAGATACAAGTACACAGAGAAACCCAGATTCGCAGATACACTTTACAGCCACGAAACTTGTCCCATAAATTACACACAGGCCGCCGAGTAGGCAGACAGGCGTAAAAACGCATCTGAGTTCGGGTCGCTGGCGTCCAACGATAATTACGCCAATAATTATGCCAATTCGGTCTGACATTTGTGTACAATAAATATCTATGCCTGCGAATAAATTCAAGTAGTTGTTGTGTCAATGGTGGGCATAAATATACCCCCCCAAAGAGTGGCCAAGATGCAAACGGCGCATAAAAATCCGGATAATGCCAAGGAGGGGCGGAGGACACCACAGATTTCCCTCACACAAACACATTGTTTTGCCCAGTTTGCATTTTGTCTGGCAAACTGCCCGTCGCCGCCGCCCCAAAAGTTGTATATATATATAGTATAGATATTAGTTGGGTTCTGGGTGCACTTCTTCGCTCGTTTTCGGCCCCCCTTCGTCACAATAGATTGCTGCACTTTGGATTTGTGAAGGTTGTTCGCTATGGTTTATGGCCAACAAATTGAAATGGCTGCAAGTGGCTTTAGCATGGCCAAATAAAATGTTTCTGAATCCCAAATGGGAGTAGGAAAACATTTTAAATGGAAATTATGTAAACAAAGCTGGAAACTATTTATTTCTTTATAAATTACAAACAATACTGTCTATACCTTTTAAGGATAGAAATTATCTTATAAATAATGTACATATTTTAAATGCCAGAATATATAATGTATACTTTTGTATATATGTATATATATTGTGCATTTTAGTGTCTTAAAATGACTATATTCAATTTTATTATAAATTAATTTCTTAATATCTTAAAAAACAGTTGAGTTTCATGGCTGACTTGGGGTCTTAACCGGCTAATTTAATTCTCATAAATCAAGAAGCACTTCTTTCCCACAAGACAAGCAGCATTCTTTGTAAAATTACAAATATTTTTGGCTATAAAAAATAAAAAAATTTCATCAGTACTAATTTTCCATGATTTTATAGCAGTTTTGTCGCTGAATTCGTACTTTTATATCTTTTAGTTAAAATTCCTCCTACAATTTACGCTAGAAGTAACATGAAACTCTCATAAAAATATGATTAATATTTTTCTCGTTACCTTTTAAATGTCAAATTGACTTCCCTTGATTTCTTTGTTATTTTCAAAAGAATCAGCAACTATTTATATAGTACATAAATGCATCATTAAAACTGAAATAAAAGCATTGAGCTTTATTTCAGTGATGCATGAAAAACTTGCTTATTAAAAATGATTGATATATTGATTACCCCACGAGGCTGTGGGGGGATTTAAAACCATTTCTGTAAAGAAGCCAGCTGAAATTTCCACCTTTTTTCCGCTCTGTCTCTGCTTTTGTTGGAACTCAGCACTGGCTGTGGCACTGCTGATATTTACAATCAATTAAAACGCGTAAAACGCGCTGGCCGCAAATTTCATTACGTGCGACAGTGTCCCAGCGACGACAGACGGACGTTGGACGACGACGGACAAGTGACTGTGAAAGGGAAATGGGTTTGGGTACGAGTTTGGGATTGGGTTTTCTGGTTGCCACTGGGGACGGGGGAGTGTGAATTGCTTTTTGTGGCAATTAAATATGCAAAAGTAGTTACAAATATATACACACGGGCCTGAGGGTGGTGGGTGGTTAGTGGTAAGTGTGTGTCTGTGCTCCGGCATAAATATCACTTAATATTTAATCAAATTTGTGCTTCGTCGCTGACAGGCAACGGTGGCGGAAAACACTGGCATAAAGTGTTTTCAATGTCCGGAACTGTGGCTAGCCCCGGGGCTAGGGGAGGAAGGAATATACATACATCTTAAGAGCATTTAAAAGTTACTTTACAACATGTTTTCCAACTCGAGTACACATTTTAACTCCTCTCTCTTTCTTTCTTTTGTGTCTTTGCAGGAAGTGGGTAGTATTATTGGTAAAAAGGGTGAAATTGTCAACAGATTTCGTGAAGAGGTAAGTTTTGCCGTGAAGTTCAAGTACTTGGTAGCTATAACACTTGCCATTTTCTCCTGCAGTCTGGTGCCAAAATCAACATTTCGGATGGCTCGTGCCCGGAGCGCATTGTGACTGTGTCTGGTACAACTAATGCAATCTTCTCGGCATTTACGCTCATTACAAAGAAGTTCGAAGAGGTATGTGTGCGGTACAAGTGGCAATTACCCAAAAGAACCCCCGCCAAGCATTGCCCCCATTTTCCAGTTCACATTACTAACTTCTGACCCGTTGCAGTGGTGCTCGCAGTTCAATGATGTAGGCAAAGTTGGCAAAACTCAAATACCCATTCGATTGATTGTGCCCGCCAGTCAATGTGGATCGTTAATTGGTAAGTGTACTTGCTCATACGAGTGTGGTGGATCAGCACTAATGCCTTCTTTTATTCGTTTGCAATCTGGACCAACATAGGCAAGAGTGGCTCAAAGATCAAGGAAATTCGACAGACCACCGGCTGCTCCATCCAGGTGGCCAGTGAAATGCTGCCCAACTCTACAGAGCGGGCGGTTACCTTGAGCGGCAGTGCCGAGCAGATCACCCAGTGCATCTACCAGATATGTCTTGTCATGTTGGAGGTGAGTCTACAAAGAGAAAAGTACAGTCCAGTCAAAGGGCTTCTTGAATGTTGATAATGAAGCCTATAGAAAGCTTTAAATTGGCTTAAGAACCCAACTTATGAGAAACTTGGAGAAGAACTATCTCATTCAGCTTTGAACTTGCCTCACTGACCAGTATTTCCTTTTCTATAGTCCCCGCCACGCGGTGCTACCATCCCGTACCGACCAAAACCGCAGGTGACCGGCCCCGTCATCCTGGCCAATGGACAGGCCTTCACCATTCAAGGAAACTACGCAGTGCCCACACAAGAGGTATGTATGATGATGCACACTTGAGTGTGTTCTCACCGACATAAAAAAAAACCAGGCTAACGTGTTGTTAAGATCAGTGAACAGTGTTGTGTACTCTATTGCCAGCCACTGCAGCTATATATCTCTCTCTCTCTCTCTCGCTCTCTGTCTCTATCTTAACCGACCCCACATGTCCACATGTCCAGCTAAACAATTTTGTATCTCTTTGGTTTCGCCCCCAACCAGTCCAACTATCTTTTTGGTTATTGCGCGTCTTCACTTTCTGTTTTGCCTCTTAATATCTCTCTTTAGTTCACATGACCCCACTCTATCTTTTTATCTCTATTTATACATATATATATTTCTCTGTCTCTATATTGTGTTTCTGCCGATAATCCAGATCCAGATAATCCCATTGCTCGTCTATATGGCACCCGATTATAATTTGCAACACCGTCCACGAGACCCTCTTCCCACCCTCTCTCTCTCTCTCTCTCCGTAAATTCTCTACTTGGAGACCCTAGAAGCTATTGTCCAGAGAAGACCCTTCCACGATTTGTGAACCGTATTGATTTTTCTTCTTAACCCAACCTGACAATTCCGATACCGATACCGATTACCGTTTACCGATACCGTTCCGATACCGCTACCCATTCGTCGTACCCTTGAGAATCATCTCTTTTCAAGCCCAAATGGTGACCCCGATCAGTGAACTAATGTGTTAACCAAACTTTACAGCCATCGAATCGCCGTTAACGATAACGATAACGATAACGATAATAATTTAACGAAACAATTGTAAAATATACTTTAAATATGTATTTTTGTTTTGCTTTTAGTTTCTTTTGCACTCTCTTCTCTCAGGTTAAGAGCGTATGGCTGCGAGGAGAGTGCGTGAACGCGCGGTCTCGCCCTCTCTCTGTCTCTCTATCGGTCTGCTGCGGGCAGCATCTGTATCTCTCTCTGTCCCGCTGCGAGTCTCCGGGAGTCTCCAATAAATCTGCGAGAATCTGCGAGAAGCAAATCGCAAGTCCCGAGCGAGAATCGTTGTGTTCTCCGGCTCTGGGAAGAGTGTTCAAGGCGTGGCGAGGCGAGGCGAGTGTGAGTTCGTGTGAAAGAAGGACAAACGGGGGCTAGAACTCTCATTCTTCCCCGATCTCTCTCACTCTCTCTCTCCACACTCTCTACTCTCCACTCTCTCCGCTCAATCTCTCTGTGTCTCTAAGTTCTGTTCTGAAGAGGGCTCGCTGGCAGCGTGTGTGGAGAAGTATGTTCAAACTACACTAGTCCCAACTCTCCACAATATTTCAACTTCCAAAAACAAGTCCATCTACACTATACACACACATCCATCAAATCGTATCCAAATCCAGAGTAATAATACCACCTAAAATACACACAAGACATAGTCCAACCGAAATTAAACTCCTTTTATGAGAGCCAGATATAAACTAACAATATACATATAATTATTTGCCAAAAATCCAGCCACTTGTCTCACTCTAAATATCAATATTTATCACATCCTGCCTTCTATATCTACGTACATATATATCTATATTGAGTTTTTGTGTAGTACAGCCGCCGCCGCCAATCATTCAAATTGTTTAGTTCTCTGTAAAAATCCTAACAAAAATAACAGCGAGACTGCAGAGCTCTCACAACCACACAACATTCACAACACCAACATTAAGCTGACATATTCGGATGAGTTTCCACAACAACAACGACAACAATAACAACAACAAATGCAATTAGCAAACTACATACAACAACATCGGCATACTGTTCTAGAAACCATCCTGCCCGAGCCCTCACATCTCTCACACAAACAAAACTCTCTCTAAATCTATCTCTCTCTCTCTCTCTCCGTATCAATAAATATTGTTTATAACTCTGTTAAAAACCCCAGACCAAAATTGAATTTTCTGCTCCGCAAAACAACAGGAAACAAAAAACAAAAACATATGCCAAAAACAAACAACAAACAAGATTCTATTCAATCCAATTCAATTCAGAACTCTCGGTACAGTACAATACTACAGTACAGTCCGGCACGTACAGTAAGGTACAACAGCAGCACACACAGTAAAGTTCAGTTCAGTTTCAGTTCAGTTCTGTTTCTCTCCGCCCCTTCAGAGCCCCCCTCGCCAGCCATTGCCCCCCGAAAACGAAAAATAATAAAAGTTTCTCAAAACTAAAAACAGACAAAGTTCTTGTTGTCGTCGCATCAAATTCAATTAATGTCCAGAGAAATGTAATAAATCAAAAACTAGTTGTACCATCCATTTGCGATATATCTCTCTCTCTCTCTGTCTGTCTTTCACAAATCGCTCGCTCTCTCTCACTCAAAGTCTCCTCCTGGTCCTGGTCATGGTCCTGGTCCCGGTTATTGTCGGTGTTGGTTACATTTCGGCGTCTAGTTTGTTGGGTACAGTTATTAGTGGTACCCACAGGCAACTGTACCCCCTGTTCCTGCGCATTCTTAGAGTCAGTTCCCCCCCGTGTCCCCGTGATGATGATGATGGTGTCTGTCGTTGGAAGCCCTTGAATCCTTGGACCCCGCTAGTCTTCTCACTCTCACGTCTCCACCTACTCCTCCTGCGCCTCTGTCTCGGTTCCGCCTCTTAGTTGTCATCATATTTCTGTTGTTATATCCTCCATCCCCCCTCCGATATATATATTTATTTATTTACTCTGTTCTGCGTCTGATCCCCGCCAGTATCCACACCAGAAACTCGCACACACGCCTCGAAAGCTTTCTCCCGAAGCGTTTCTCTAGCGATATGTCTCAATCTAAACATGTATCTGATAAGCTTACATCTCTCCATAGCGACTACAAAGTTAAGATCTTAATCAACTTGCTCCGAAAGACATTTATTTGTGGTATACAATTTTCGTTTTTCTACTTTTCTTTCTTTCCCTGGCCACCCACCGTACATGAAAATATGAACAAAATTGTAACTCCAAAAACACACGCACACACTGATACACCACACACCCACACCTAAATACCGGTAACGATCAATCAATCAATCAATCGAACGTAGACCTGTCCAGTATTTCCACTTGCCCTGGCTACCGGCGGTCTACATGCTGGTATCTCAGGCTTGGCGGATCCTTTGTTAAAGGGGGCACATTTACAAGGAGCGGTACCAGCACACCACCATCACCTACAGCAAATGCCCGATGTGAGTTTAAAGCTATCGATGCGAATTCGGAATAAAAAAAAAAATAAATACCAACAGAAAAGAAACACACAATCTCCACCAGACTCTGGAAAAGAAACCGTACTCGTGTCTAACCAATATAATAATCAAACGCTAGGCAGAGCATGATGCTGTACCGCCCCCTGAACCCTGACCCCAGCCTGCAACCCTTTCACCTGACCCCATACACTCGTAGGAAATGATAATTACAGTTACAGTTCTTGAAATGAATTATTAAATTGAATGAATAATTGAAATTCTAGTCACAGCTTAAAAGTGAAATATTTCAAATGAACCAAACTAACATCTCTCTTGTTAGCTTTAATTTAAGATTTATTTAAATCACCTAAAGGACAATAATTCATCATTTTCCTGCGAGTGTAGATAGTTGTGTTTTCGTACGTTTGCTGTTGTATTTCTACCCCGTAGCCACCTCCTTAGTAGCCCCATAGTTCCGGTGTTTTTTGTAGCTTGTGTACACCTCCCAGTTTACTACCTCTGGCATTTCTTTTACGATCCCCCGTCGGCATAGCTGCTGCCAGCTGCTGGCCTGCGCCTTTCAATGACATTAGCATTGGGCCAACTGCAACTCCGGGTCCGAGTTCAGGTCCCTGAAGTCGTTGCCGCCACAAAGTCGTTGGCCGCCGTGCCTCGCACTAAAAATCAGGCAGCCGAAAGGGACTTGGAAGCGAACCCTTTATCCCAGCCAAAAGTCATCAACAAATGCACTTTACGGTTCCCTTAAAAACTCCCCAAAACCCTCCTCTCTCTGTGTCACTCTCCTTCCCCGGTATTGTTAAACTTTTTGTAGTTTTTGGAAAATTGTTTCAACTTGTTTTCCATCTGAATTTCTGCCTGTGTGTATGTGCTTGGTGTGTGTGTGTGTGGCAAAAAGTGTTTGTTAATATGCCAACACACACAACTTTTTATGACAGTTTTTGCCAGATAATCCATTGTCATCCCCAAGCAGCACCTCCCTTTCTCTCTCCATCTTTGCCACTGTCTCTGAACTTTTTATTGAGTTGCAATTCATTTTTGGGTCATAAAATATTTCCATGGCGCATGTTTTATTTGTTTCATTTGAAATTCGTATTGCATTTTGATAAATATTTCAGTTCTCGTTTCCTAAGCTCCCCCTCACACAGATATATACACAAGCGAACGCAGACAGAACTACACACAAATACACAAAGCATTTCAATATTGTATGATTTATATTTGAGATTTTCTCTATCCTTTTTTTGTGTGCGCTCTGTTCTAGTTTAAACCACCTCCCAGAACCCAGAACCCAGACCCACTCGCTCCGGCCACCCTTTTTCCTTTTAGCTTAGCTGCATTCAGATGCATTTATTCGAAACTTATTTGCAAGTGTGTTGCATTTGATTTGATTAATTTATAAAGCGCGTGCATAGTCCCCCATCTGTCCAACCCCCCCACCCGTTTCGAGCCCTTATATAATATATTTTCACACGTTTGCGTGCGTGTGTGCACAGTGTGGGTGTGTGTATGTTATTTGCTGTAGGTGTCAGTGGTGAAAAATGAGAAAAAAGGGGAGACCAGATGAAAACCGAAAGAGCTTGAGAATGCATAGCATTTTGCCCAGAGGAAGGACATTCTAACCCAGATTTGGTAGCAATACATCATAAATGCACTGAAGCATAAGCATAGATTTGAAGGAGTCTGCATAGGATGGCTTAAGAGTTGTTGAAATAGTTGGGGCAGCTAAAAAGTATGCTGCAGTTAATGTAAATAAGTAATGTTGCATAATTTTGGCTATTGATTTAAATTGGTTACAAGCAGAAAAACAAGGGAACATAGCATACTTTTAGAGCAATTTAAAATTGCTTTGTGATCCCTTGGCTTTTTATTATAAGCAAATTCAGTTTAGTTGAGAGAAACTCAAGGATTAGCTGTATAGCCTTTGTAAATTGATATATCTATTTATCTAACTCTCTTTGTCTATCTCCAACCATCTGTATCTGTATCTATATATCTATCTATCTATCTATATATATATCTCTTGTAAAGCCAACTATGTAAATTATGTAGTAACCATAAAACGTTAGACAGCTGAGAAACCAGAAAACCGAGTCCTTACATACCAGCTTACACTGCACAAAAAGACTCTCACCCACTCAGTAAACACAGACACACACTCACTACACCCACACACACTGTGTTGAAAATACCTGCCTTCATGTACAAAGAGAAATACGATCCCTACTCCACTCTACATTCCATTCGATGGTGTTTGTACAAAGAGCTGAAGACTAAGAGAATATAAACTTGTATCTCCCGTTTGCGTTGGCTTATTGCATTCCGTTTTTTGTAACTATTTGTTTGATGCTTTTGCGTTCCTGTTTCTATTTCCCACTTCCGTTTCCGTTTTCGTTCCACCCCCCAGTTACCCTTTGTTATGTTCCTGTTACTGGAAGTTGTGCGCTGTGCGTTGTGTTGTGATCTTCTGATCTCCATTCCCTTGACCCCTTGACCCCTGTGCCCCGCCCATTAACAGATAATTCTAGATGATTATTAAAAAACCCTGTATACCTGTATACATATTTATATACACGCAAAAACACACACACATACACACACCTTAACCCACGAAGCCCTCGAACCTTGACTCTCTTTGCGATTTCAATTGATGGCGATTAAATCTAAACTAACTAAAGTCTTATATCCCCGACGAACAGGTGGCCAAGAACCCGCTGGCCAGTCTGGCTGCCTTGGGCCTGGCCGGGATGAATCCGGCCAGCACTGGGGGCATCAACCACACAGGTGAGTTGAGCGCTTCTGCGGCCAGATGCCAGACAGATTTCCAATCTAATCTAGGCTCTGCCCCAGCAGCCCTGGCTGCACTGGCCGGGTCGCAACTGCGTACAGCGAATCCAGCGAACCGAGCCCAGCAGCAGCAGCACGAGATGACCGTCTCCAACGACCTAATCGGCTGCATCATCGGCAAGGGCGGCACCAAGATCGCCGAGATCCGTCAGATCTCCGGCGCCATGATCCGGATCTCGAACTGCGAGGAGCGCGAGGGTGGCAACACCGATCGCACCATCACCATCAGCGGCAACCCGGACTCGGTGGCCCTGGCCCAATACTTAATCAATATGAGGTGAGTCTTCCGGCCTCTCAACCCCCCACACCGATCGATCGATCCCTCTGCCCTTTCACGCGGATCGAATCGGATCGGATCTCTGCCTCTGTTCTGTCGATCTGTTTGTGCGAATGTCTAAATGTCGATGCATACATCTATGTAAATGTAAATGTAAATGTTCTTTCGCCGCGTGAATTGTTGTCTAACATCAATTTTGTCGAATTGACTTGCTAATTGACAAAGAACAAAAGAAAAGCAATAAAAAAGTGAAGGTATAAGGAGGTCTTCGTCGGTCGTAGGTCACCTCTCAGTCGCGGAGTGGCGGTGGCGGTGGTTCAAACAATCAAAGGTGGTTCCATTAAGACCATTAAGACGAGGCCCGGGGAGGTGGGTAGGATGGATGATGGCCCCGAAAAGGGGTGATGCGGGGATTAACACGAATCGAATCCGTAACTTAAGTCACACACACAGACACACACAACATGCCCTAGCCTGTAAGTCGTAAGCCCGGCAAAGCCACAAAGTCACAAACAGGCCGAAAGGCCCACAACTAGCACCAAGAACTCTCGCTCTCTCTCTGTCTCTCTCTTATAATGCTCCACCCTCACACCCCTAGATCGTAGTTCGCATCGCTAGATCGCGCTAACCAAACTGTTCTAGCTAATAGAAACTGTAAACTATCTCTAACTGTTAATTAAAACCTAGCATCTAGTGTTACCAAGCCACCAAGCAAAGCGTCCTTGTGTAATAATGCCACAGCAGTGCAGCAGGATGAGCAGGATGAGCAGGAGGCGGAGGAGGATTGTTAAGAGGCCAGGCCAGCACCGAATTAATCAACGCATCACAACGCACACTTTTCACACAACCGACCAATGACCAGAAATCGAAAATCGAACAGCGAACAGCGAATATCAAATATCGAATATAGAAAGTATCGAAATCGAAACTTGAATATCGAAATCAATCGAACCGAAAAGGGACCAAACCAAGCAACAAACGAAACGAAACGAAAGGCTAAACTGGACCTGATCCAATTGGTACTTCAAACTGCAGTTCAACTCAAAAATCGATCCAAAAACCTCTCTCTCTCTCTCTCTCTCTCCTCCCGTGATCCCCCACCACGTCCACCACCTCGTCCACCACCTCGTCCACCACCACGTTCATCCTCCAAAAAACCAAGCAAACAAACAAACAAAACTCTTTCGGTCCACGCCTCCCCATTTCAAAAGAGAACAACAACAACAACCGCTCACCAAAGTTTTCTAATCCTACCATCCAAAATTTGAACGCCGCTCTCCTCCCACCAAAAATACCCCCCAAAAATCGCTGAAAAGCCGCCCTTCTTCTATATCTCTCTCTCTCTCTCTCTCTCCGCAAACTCCGAACCGTTCCTCCACACAAAACCTCCTTAACCTTTTGCATATAACAAAACACGAAAAAAAAGAGTCGAGAAAAAATGCAATAAAAAACCAACTCAATTCCACAAAATCGAAAAAAGAACCAAATGTTTTGAAAATACCTTTCTCTCTCTCTATCACCTGCCTAAAAAATACAAAAAATAAAGAAAAGAAGAATCGGAAGAAGAAAATAAAAAGAAAAGAAATAAGAAACCGAAACAAATACCAAACAATATCCCAATTTGTTCCTTTCTTTCTCTCTCTCTTTCTATCTACCCTAACCGAACCTCATCCACAGTGTTGAGCTGCAGAAGGCCAATCTCCTGGAGCAGGCCCAGGCCCAGCAGAACGGCGGTGCTGCTGCCGCTGCCGCCGCCGCCGCCGGCTCCGCTCCCGGAGCGGCTGCTGCCGTCGCCGGAGCAAGTGCGATCGCCGGAGCAGCCGGAGCTCCGCCAACCGGCACCAACGGAGCCATCACAACCGTAGCCCTCACCGGCGGAGGCGCTGGCACCGGCGGAGGTGGTGCCGTTGGACCGGCTGCCGGAGCCGCTAGCAACGGCACTGCCACGGCAGCTAATGGCGGCACCAGCAACGGCGGTGTCTCCGCCGTGGCTGCTGCCGCTGCCGCTGCCGCCGCCGGCTATGCCAGCGCCAATGGCAGCCAGGGAACCAATGGAACCGTCGGCGTTAATCCAGCAGCCGCCGCCGCTCTGTCCAGTCCCCTGGCCTCGGCCCTGCAGCTGCTCACCAAGCCGGGAGCACTGAGCGCCCTGTCCAACCTGAGCGCCCTCGATCTGCTCAACCTGACCACGCTGGGCAGCAACAATGGCGCCGGCACTCCGGGCGGACCGCCGGTGCAGACGACGGGCGTGAACCGTGCCAAGGGCCACTATGCCACCTCGCGGTTCCGCCAGCATCAGACGGAGACCGGCGGCGAGGCGGAGAAGCCGCGCAACAAGTTCAATCCGTACTAGGAGTAGGCGGTGGAGGAGCATGAGCATGAGCAGGAGCAGGTGCCAGGAGTCGGAGCTGCAGCAGCCCGAGAGAAGTCAAGTTATAGTCGCTTAGTTTTATAGGATTTCCATGATAGCGTTGCGAAAGCTTTAGCTTTAGCGTTTAGATATTCTTGAAGAAGAAGCAAAAACAAAAAATTGTATAAAAATTCGGTTTAAAAAATGAAGATTGTGGCTAGCAGAAGAAGTATTGGAAGTTTCAAGACAGTTTTTACTTGCATCTAAATAGTAACCCCATTTAATATTTATGAAGAAAAGCTAACCAAACTACAATAACTGCAGTAAACAGTCTCACTTAGATCGCGCTAGATGTAGCCGTTTAATAATCAATCGATCAGAGTCAGAATCAGAATCAGAAATCAAACCATATATTGTGTATCGTATCGAATATATATAGGACCGAGTCGAGATATTTTGACCAAGTGACCAAGGACCGACCCCAGTGGGCGCTCGCTATAGATTTTGGACCCCAAAAACTTTTTGATAAACGCCTAAACTAAACTTATATATATATGATATATACATGAAAGCGAATATGTATCGTACATTATATAGAATTTGCCAAATTTTAGCGCATCCCTAGTAGCGTTCTTCTTAGATTAGAGATTACAGATTACAGATTACTGTTTAAAGATTAGATCGCGAATATCGCGAATATAGAGTGCAGGTAGCGAGCATTAAACTTAGCCTCAGCAGCCAACAATCTTTGCCCCGATCAACAACCAACCATTCATTGTAACATATAACACACGCTCCAATATCTTTAGAAATCCATTCTGTACTCTCTTAGCTTCTAAGCACTAAATGTATTTTTCCCCATATATATATATTTACTATATACGGATATAACCTTAAGCATAAAGACCCCCCCAAAAAAAGCCATTTGTCGAGAAGAGAAACAGAAGCAGAAAGCTGCAAGAAAAGTGAAGTGAAGTAAAGTGAAGTGAAGCAGGCAGAATATGAAGTGAAATGAAAGAACCTTCTATAAGAAGTTTACAAAAGAAGAAATTCCAATGCGTTGAGAACCCGCCGCCTGGCGCGACAAGATGTGCGAGCGGCGGGGGATCAACGACCTTTATGGACCAATTCGCTCTAATTGACGCAATCCACGCAATGAGAAGCGTACAAAAAACCAACTAACTATTTGAATAGAAAAAACAGAAAAACGAAACGAAAAGCACACGGAAAAGCCAAGGGAAAGGGCGGAACTTGAGCCGAGAAATGGAGAGGAAGAGAAACGTTATCATGTATTAGACTTTAAGTCTTCGATTGTTTATGGAACCTTAGTTTTTTGTTAGTTTTTACACTTTATACACTTTTACCCTCCCGAAATTCCCCAAAATTTGTATTTATTATAATGCGATTGTACATTTTTGTTATTATTTTTAACCGAAAAAAAAAAATTGATAAAAACATGAGAATAATGTTGAAAAAGAAAGTATTTGGAAATTGAAATTTCTCTAACCTAAAGTACACGGAAAGATAATTGTAGCTACTTCATAAAGTATGACTCATACTTGATATGATTTCTCTTATTATTATTATTATTATTACTATTATTACGATTATTACGATTATTACTATACATTTAGCTGTAGTTGTAAGCGAGACAAGTGACACACATTATGTAATAACACACCTAAGCTAAGCGGGCTTACGATTTTATAACCAAATTATATTCCTAACAATTCATACATGCATCTCTACATACATACATACCCTACATACATACATACCCAACATACCCTACATACCCTACATTACCCTACATACTTATATTATGCCACAAAATAATAACACAAAGGTAGAACAAACTAAAAATTCGAGTAACGTAACGTAACACGCTAAATACATATATTGTATTGTATTGAATGTAATAATACTTCTTGACATTAACATACAGAAAATAGTAATGAAAAACACACCTAGAAAAGGCTTTACCTGTAGAACAACAACAACAACAACAAGAACAGAAATAACAGAAAGCGAAATGGAACATTAATAATAGCGACATAAACTCTACATATTTATATGCAATGAAGAAATGATGAAAACTACATACACGAGTTTGTAATAAAGTGAAAAATGAATACTAAACTAGAGTTCAGTAATGAGGGATTCCCGGGGGGTTCTGCCAAAGATCTTGTAATAACGAGATGAGTAACGTCATACGAGTTGTACTTGCATTTTACATGCTGGCTTGAGGTTCTTTTTTATGTTTAGTTTAAAACCCAAAGAGAGAGGGAATCGCTCCCTTGTACACCACCAAAGACATCTGACAACTCTCAAACATTCTAGATTTATAAGCACACATACACACTTGCTTAAAATGTGCTTTTTTTACTCATAAAAGCGACGTTTTTATACTATCGAAGCCAGCAAAAAATTGCCTGCTTATCACAATTTAAATGTATGGGCGTTATCCATCTTGTTACTATAAGTTCGTTCTTCCATGGATTTGCTGGGGTTATCTACAAACACCTTCTGCAAATAAGGAAACATTTAATCCAAAACTGTATCTTTACAAATTTTCAGAATATCCATGGAGACTGCTGGTCTGCCCATACCCGGTTACCACTACCTTGCGCCCAGTGCAATTGTTAAAACACCCATTCACTAAATGCAACACAACAATCAAGCAATAAACAACAGCTGAAACTGAAAATCAAGGAGGAGTAGGAGAAGGAGGAGGAGCAGGAGGAGGAGGAGGACAAACTGCAACTGGAGGACAACACCAAGCAGGAGCAAGGAGCAGGAGGCAGCAACATGAAACGTCAAATGTTAAATCATAAGCAATATATAAAGCATAAACCAGAACATCTGCAACATGAAGGGGAGGAGATCAGGAGAGGAAAGCATATATCACATATGACAATGTCAGCAGCAATCACACTTTGAATTCATAACACAACACACTCACACGCGCGGAGAGACAGAACCATACACAATGCATACACGTTATATTTATTCATTGATTCTTATTAATTATATGATACTTTTTCATTAAGTTTTAAATGCAAAGGGCAAAACAAATACCACAACAAGAACTTTTATGTTAAACCGTTTTCGCGGGGGCTTCCGTCCCCCCAAAAGTAAGAACAGAACAGCAATTAATTGTAAGATTAGTCAAAATGAAGACAAAATAAACATGCAAAAATATATTAAAATCAATTAACCACTTAAACATAAACATGAAAGACGAGAAGACGAGAGAAACCCAGAAAGGCAGAAAGAAAAATTCATAATGCAGTTAATTCTAAGCCAACGTTTTGTGCACACGAGCATGACCAAAAAAAAAAGAAACAAAAAATAAAAAGAAAGGAAACAGCAAACAAACAAACAAACAAACAAACAAGAGGAGATACAAAAAGATTTAAACTTAGTAAGGAAACGAATACGAAAGAGACATTGAGCAAACAAGCAGAACAACCAACAAACAGGCAAATCAAGCAAGCAAAGACAGAAAGGATGATTAAATTATAATTACGGCCAATTGCATCGAGATGATTGCGTTTGTTAGTTGTTTGTGTTCTTATATGTACACACATACATATATATTATATATAGACACGGCGATATATTGATACGATAATTTTTTATTTTATTATTTCTATTATGGTAATTGTTATCGAAATTGTATTTGTGATTTTTGAATATGTTTAGACTGATGTGCAAAATTGATTCTGTTTATTAATTACAAGTAAACTACGACGTACGCATATATAAACAATTATGGACTATAATTACTAGTTATCCCCCACTCTTTCGTTATATCCATCTTCTAAACCAAATTACTCATTTATTCAAAATTAGTTTTAATTCTAACAAAAGCAACTGAAGCGGCAAAAATCGAACTAGCAAAGGGATTTCCAATTGTGAATTAACATCAATTATAATTACTATTATCCAAATTGTTGTAGTTTCTATCATTTCGGTTTTAATAGCGAATGGAAAATGCCAACTGCTGAATGGTTAAAAAAAAAAAACAAAAACATATTTAATCTACTTACAAATTAGTGAAATCAATTCGAATTACAATAATAATTTTTAAGCACATTTTTTGTGGCGATTAAAAAGACTTTTTCTGGAGGCGTGTGGAAAATATGAGAAATGGATTTAAACATTATATTACAATTATGCTTAAATTAAAGTATAATTTTAATTTATTAGCTGTTAAATTTATACGCAAAACAAAACTAAAAAAACAACAACAACAAACAAACAAAACAAAACATAAAGCAACCACAACAAAAGAAAACATCAAAAATAAACTGATTTTCAATGTTAAAATTAAATTAAATTAATTTTATTCGAATTTAGTTGCTAGGCTGGGCAGTAAAAACAAAACGCGAAGACATGAATGACAAGTGTGGTGATTAATTTTAAGATCGTTCAGTTGCATACACACTAAACTCACCCACAGTACCCACAGTACAGTAGGGCCTCTGAATGGTGTCAAAACACGAAGGCAAAGGTGAAAGCGAGAGCATCAGTTTGCCAAATGTGGCAGAATGTGTCAAATTTTATTCTACATATTAATTATTTAGTAAGACGACTTATCAAAGCATAAAGGAAACAAAACAAGAACATATCCACTGCAAAAGAAAACCAATCTAACCACAACTTATATTATATTAACCAACACACACAAAAGATACAGAAAGAATTAACAAAATATAAAACCGAACAATGCATACATATAGAGGCAAACATATCCCAGAGAACGCAATGCATGTATCTATTTAGGAATATCCCTATGATTTCCATATATATATCCTTTACCTCATGTATCATCACTCGAAGTAAACCTTTAGTTGAATCACTCACTACTAGGGGATGGCAGAAAATATCGATTTTTGATACTACTTCGATATTTCCACAAAAATTCGATATATGTATATGAGATAAATCAATATTCTGTTTGATATATCGCTTTAATATAATCGGAAAAAGGGTCGAATGAATGAAATACAATTTTATTGACATTTTTCGATAGTATCGACATTTTAAAGTTAAATGTAATATTTTTCGATATTCAAAATTTCGATAAATCAAAGTTTACGATACTTCTTTCGACTTTTCTTCTCGATATATGTATGTACATCCCTTACTCATTACTCACTTAGCATCTTCCGCTCTCTCACCAAAAGAAGAAGAAATACAAACTTATGAGACAACCAAACTTGATTACAGGAACTTGTTAATAGCATAAAGAGGTAATACTATAAATAATTGAGCAAGCAAACATATAAACACAATAGGAGACGACGGACGAGCCAGGCCCCAGGTGTTGCTCGAGGATCAAGCAACTGGCAGGCGGCGAAGGATAAATGATATCATATGCGAAACTATTTCGTGATTTTAGTGACAAATATATATATATTTCGCTGACGACAAACAATTTGAAGCAATCATTTTGAAATCAAGAACTTCAGTTCCCCAGGGGAACAGAAAATGAAAATATAAAAATATTAAGAAGATGGGAATGATAAATGAGGAACCAGGGGAAGAATCAGTCAAGAAACCGTATATCTATATATAAATAAATTATATAAATATACATAAATTAAATATATATAATTATTATTATTATGTACACTTGTATTTAAATGTATTTGAAATATTTAGTAAATTTTTTGCGCAAGTTACACAAGAAAAAGAAAAAAATAACAAAGGAAAACACTAAAAAAAAGATGAGAGACGACGACGATGACGACGAGGGCTACGGCGGCTACGGAGATAGACGGGTCAACAGCGGGTAACTGGGATTAATAATAAATAAAGTAAACGCAAGGTACATAAATGAAAAGGGATAACTACATTATGTATGTATTGGATGCGTGTGTGTATAAGAGAAATAGCTCAAAAGGAATTCACAAACAATTTTTACTTAATATGCGTGTAATTAATGTAATTATTAACGACATTTTTGTTGACAAACTTGTAAATTTGCAAAGGAAAAATACGTGTAAGAAAAGCAATTTTAATGGTGCCTTAAAAACCAAACCAAGCAAATTTCTTCTAGCCTGCCTTGCCTGCCCGCCCCCCTCAGCGCACTCAGTAATTACGAAACAAACAAACAAATATAATAACTGGATGGCATGTGAGTTTCCACTCCACTTTCTAACAATCCTTTCTGAACAATCTTCCCGAGCGGGCTCTCCAGTGCTCTCAACTCGGATGGGATCCGGGTGAGCACTCGACCCGCACCACTTAGTTAAAGATGATGTGTTACTGTTTTTCGACATAAGAACTTATCCCTTTTAGCGACGAACCACAATCGCTCAAAGCTATCCTCCGAGTCCGTGCGGAGAGTTGCCCGCTACACTCGATTCGGATTCGGATACGGTTGACACCTTAACACCGATTCGATTCGATACGATACGATACGATACGATACGATACTGCAACTGACCCAAGAGAATATCAACAACAATTAGCCCGACAGCGAGAAAGAGAGAGGAGAATATATATCCAGGACACGAAGAAACATAATAATAAATTATACACATACACACAGCAAACAAAAAAAGAAAGACACACATATTAATGTTTCTCTCAGTGTAATTAAAAACGTCACTTGAATGTATTTGCTCACATTTTTACAATACATGTCGAAAAGAACAAGAACTCTACACAATAAGCAACAAACGTAAAGCATTTAAGGCACTTGATCGGTCTCGAATATGGATCGTTGGTTGGATATGGACATAGATATGGAAGCAAAAGAACATTGTTAAAAAAAAACGCAACTGTAGAAAAAGATTATGAAACAAAACAAAACACAAAAAAAAGGTATAAAAGAGGAGGAGGAAAAAACAAGAAAAAAAAACATATTTATATACATATATAAAGCAAAAATGGAAACTTTACATTAAGGTATTTTAGATATTCTTATTTAATATCCAGAAAACAAGACAAGAAATTATACGAGCAGAGTTTTAATTTAGAGCAGAAGGAGAGAGATGGAGATGGTGGAGACCATTGGGTCTTAGTAATGAACAAAAAATTATATGTATGTGTATTTAACTAACTAAATATCGGTGTTAGAATCGTTAAGTAAACTCTAGTAGTCTGCGCAAGGCGAGGTCAGACCGGGACGTGGGACGGGAGAAGAGTGTGAGTTGGAGCAAGGACAATGCAATCAATAAGATGCGTAACGCTAATACATTTGAATTGTCGTAAGCAAGCAATTTTTCTGCTGCTGAAAAAATCTCCGTATGGCGTTACGCATCTTATCCCTTTGCATGGTCTTTGCCGAGAGGGTCGCTTTCTCTACCGATCCTACGCGCTGTTACGTTACTTACATACCGAGTATTTCGTTGCCACATTATCAGACTCACACAGCGAGAAGGGAGGGGAGATGAGATTATATAACTACGTGTATTCCAATTCATCAAAGCAATTGAAGAATTAATAGGACACCTAGGCCAGCCAGGACGAACCTCGACTTCGACTGCGGCTTGTCACTAGAAATATACGAGACATCTAAGGTTTCTCAGCATAACAAAGCGAATCAAAGCAAAACCAAATATCGGGCATACGGCATATTAACTTAAAAACCTACTTAACTACTTGCAGCATCACATGATATGAACACAAACACACGTAACAGGGCCTCATCGTAGCGTTCTTCAGACAATATAGCGTATGGGAATCTCGAAATCTCGGAATCAGAATCGGAATTGGAACCCTGCGGTTCAGATAGTAAATTGGCGCAAAACTTAAGATGGTGTTTTCAATGAAATTAGCATATGTATATGTTTATGTATATGTGTGTGTTTGTATATGTGTAACAATAAAGTTGAAGATCTCTCTCAATCCAAAAACAAACAAAAAACAAATAAAAACAAAACAGGAAAGATCAGTGCATTTTCCTGGTTAATCAGCAAATGGGATTAGTGGTTTAGTGAACGTACGTAGGACTCTCTCTTACTCTCATCTTTGAAGAAGACGAAAAGAATGAATATGCAGCATAAAATTGATAAAACTGAACAATTGGGATCAACTTATATTTTAAATATAAGATTAAATTGTAAAAAACGAAACGCAAAACCTAAGCGAACCTTTTAATTAAGCCCGACGTTTGTAGAAGCTACTTAAATCTAGCGAAATCTAAGCAAATATACGAAAAGATGAATTTGTGCCAAAAAAATCAAGAAAAAAACTAAAGAAATAGTAGGAGCAGCAGGAGAACAATAGTAGATGCCGAGTTCAACTGGCAAAAAGCACATCAGCAAGGAGAACATGAACAAGAACCACAAAAGGGCAGCCACCAGCCACCACAAACGAGAACAGAAAGTAAATTCTTTGCTTTTTTTGGGGGAACAACACATAGGAATTATACGAATTTCAATGGATTCACAAGTCGTCAGACAGCTACTCCTCTCACACAAGTATTTAATGTTCACATTTGCTCAAGGCAAAGCACTTAAAGGAGCTTATTTAATGAAAAACGAAAAACCAAAAACGAAGAAAACCAAAACCATAACCAAAACCAAATACAAAATCGATACTAAACCATATTGATGTGTGTGTAATCATTTCCACATGAATAATATTCAATCTGGCTGTATTCGCAGTTTAATTGCTAAAGGAAGTAGGTGCCAAAGATCCCAGATGAACCAAAGCTAAAGCTAAGGCCTGCATATTCGACGGCCTGCAATTCACTCCCCATTGGTTTCGTTGCATACATTTAGGCGGAATCTTTGAGGCATTCGAGACTTGCGTTGCACTTTCGGTTAGCCCCCGGGATTATGTTGCAAGAACGGGGCTGCAAGTCGGCAAGGCTCCTAAAATTAATGACCGATTAATCGACAAAAGTAAACACTAAAAATGAAATGTAAACAAAGGCGAACGCTAACTAAACATATTTACAAGTTGAAGAAAACTGCAAGGCAATCATATAACTAGAGCTTCAATAAATAACAAAACAAAGGACAAGTGTCATAAGCGTGGAGTGGGTGGAATTATGGCTATAAAACCAGTTGAAAATGCCTAGAACGTGTTTTTGGATAAATATATATTTAAGCCATACTCACAAGTGGATGAAAAACAAAACTATTTGCGTTATTAGTGTGGTTAAAGCAAGGCAATGGGAAAACGGGCGTTAATAATGAACAAAACCAAAAGTTAGTGCCAATTTTTAGTGCAAATTTTTGCGTAATTGTTTTAATTTCAACGTTATTAAAACTACACCAAAGTAAACCAAAAACAAAAAACAAGAAACAAAAATAATAATAATAATAATTATTAAAAAAAACGAACAGTTGGTTTCAGAACCACCAATTTTTGGGAGACTTTCAAAGGGACGGACAGGAGGAAAGCGTAGCACTCAGCACCACCTAGTTTTCGATGTGAACCAAAGTGTGTAGTGTAGTGTAGAGGCTAAACTAACCCACGTACATAACACACATGTAGCTCTCGGCTCAAGATGCATTCGACACCCTTTTTTCGCACTCCACAATCAATAGTTATCGGGACAGGGAATGGGAACGGAAACGGAAATGGGAACGAGGCGGTACTCGGAAATGGGTTCAGCAGAGGGCAGCACTGAGAACAGGTCCTTTCCACACACACATACATAAGTCACACAGTCACACACTTGCAAAAGTAAATGATAAATAATAAAACGTAAAGTTTAAGCCATAAGTGAAATTAAATATTGTTTATCTGTGTACAACAATAATATTTAAATAATTCTTAAATGTGTATTATGACTCTAAACAGAAAACTCACTGACTACATCATATGTATAAGGGAGTGTCCCGAAGGATCTCCGATCTGAGAGACGGACAGCCCCTGTAGACCACACTTAGACATTGAACATTAGAGAAACCAACACACTCAACTCATTCAGAGAACTTAATCGCAGTAAGAGCATACAGTATACAGTATACAGATACAGATACAGATACAGATACAGATACAATAAGAATTCTTAAATAATGGCAAAATGTACAAGAGGACAAACGGTAAACACGATTTGAAATGACAAAAGGTAAAAAAAAGACAAAGCTAAACAAAAAACACAAATGATGAATGTAATGAAAGAAAACTCGAGAAGCAAACATTATTTACAACATATTTACAATTCTATAAATTATATTTAAAAGTATTTACATATATATGGGGGGCATAGGGTGTGCAGCGGTGTGTGCGACCCGACATAGAGTGCAAAGGAACCCCCAACCACACACATCACGCATACGTAGCCATCAGTACAGGACACCCACAGTCACACTCACACTCTCACTCACACACACACACACAACATACTATATATGTGCAATACGACACACACTCACACGCAAAGTTAAGTGCATTATAATTGAATTTATAGAGTTAAACGAAGCTATTAAGTGACATTATTTAACTGATTAACTGATTAACGATCACGATTATTATTACGATGCATACGCATTTACTCACAACTCATATACACACCTATATATAAATATATATATATATATATACATATATATAGTATATACATGGCATATATCGCTGGAGAATTTTTTCGTTGATCAAAACAATCCATATAGGCAGTAATATAAGTAAGTTACCATATATAGACCACACATCATATCAGACAACACAATGGAAATCACTGCAAGTTTACCCGAAACCAACAAGAACAACCAGTAATTGTATGAACTCAAAAGAGCTCAAGATTTTTGAAAGCTACATAAATGTGTTGCGTTCTTTGAATAAATGTTTTTGAGTCGAATTTTTACTTCAAAAACCGATTGAAAAAGTCTCAAAAAAGAAAGATAAATAAGAACAAAAAAAAAAGTAAATTAAATTAATAGCAAGCAAAAGACACACACAGACCTAAGCATAAGAGCGTTAAGCGGGATACATTCTTACAGAGTATCTGTGTGAAAATCGTGGCAATGTTGCGGAAAGTTGATAATGAAAATGTACCACTTGAAGTAAGGGAGAAACCAAGATAAAAAACAAAACCAAAACAAGAATTTAACACAATTTTTGAATTCATTAAATAAAGGTATGTGTTTAGATATATTCAAAACAAAACCTTGACTTGTTGTTTTATTTTACGATTTGTCCGGGTGTAACCCCATTAAACAACGCTTTTAAATATACAATATATATAATAAGCAGGCATTTCGAGGGGGCTTCAAGCGCAATAATGAAACAGATGCTTATACAACACGTTTTTCAATTGATTCGATTTAAAAAGTCAATGAAAACGGCAAATGGCTAAAGGCCAACTGGCCTCAACAATGGATGGCCAAAAGACCGCCAAACTTCATTCATAAAAACCAAACTTATAAGCAGCATATAAAAATAAACTATTTTATTTTATATGCTCACCCTATTTTCCTCTCTTGTATAAACAATTTAGCGACGAGAGACCAAAGCTAAGAGAGAGCTCAGCCGAATTTTAACAGAAATATAATTGTAGTCTCGCGTCATGCGCCGATTTGTTTGGCCTCTAATTATATTCGATATGCGGAACCTGAATAAAACAAAAACGGATTTTAACCGCATTTTTTCAGCTTAGCACCTGACTAGGCATATGGAGGACTGGCGTTACGAGTCTAGGCTGGACACGTCTCGAAACGAACCCAATAATTATATCACGCAAACCCAATTCTGAGCTTTTAATGTTTTTTTTTGCATAACAATTAAATATCGAAATTGCCTTAAGCTATTAAATACAGTAAAACTTTCCAGAAAAGTTCTTTTAAATTATTGCTTGATATATTGAAAATATATATCTCTTTTTAATATTTTAAACATAACTATTGTCGCAATCCGAAGTGAATTTTTTTTATTTATACTATATTTATTATAAAATTTATATATATTTTAATATAAAGATAAATAAATAATATGATTTCTATTGTAACTGTTTCCATAACCCCGAAATTAAATGAACGCTGGTACTTCATAGTGTCAACATGACGTATGCGTGATATTTCCCATACTGGCAAGGATTTGAAAAATACGTATACGACATGTTGGCATGTAAATTTAGCTTTCATTGCTTTTTATTGCTTTTTTTTATTGAATTTTTATTTTAGTTGTATTATTTTCACCTTCAGATTAACATTAGTTAACCAGTTCGTGGCATAAACTACTTAAGTATGCAATATGATCTGAGCATTTATGACACCAAAAATTTAGAACTTAAGTTTCCCAAAGGGAAGCACAACCAGGGAAAATATCGTCAAAGCTATTCGTACTGTACATCGTTTAAAATTGAGTTTATTCCAGTTCCGTCCACTTTGTTTTCTACATTCTAATTAACTGTTATAATAAACAAAATAGCCCACTTGTTGATAATAATTGCATAAACGTAAAACTACTTAACCCTGGTCATGATCACGACTAATATATGTACATATGTATTTCGGTCTATACATCTTCCTATTCTATACGTTTATTCTGCCACTAAAGCAGTGCGTTCCCCTAATGGTTTGGCTGCCTGCCAAATCGGTACAAGAAATGAAATATAAATTATGGAACTATCACGTTTGCGGCACGTGACCCCTGAAACAGGCGAAATTTGTTGGCACAGTCGCTGCACCGATGATGGATGTCCAAAGGCAGTAAACCAACACCCAAACATTGGGAAAACTAAGATTTATATAGCTATTGTTGCATAAGTTTTATTATTATGCCGGCAGCGTAACCTTGCCGTCATTAAATACTTAAATGCTTTATAAGTACATATATAAAGGTAGTATGTGGCGAAAAAAATTTCATAAAATCTGATTTCCACTTTCGATACCTATTTTGGGAAATAAACTTGACTTGGAGGCACTATTCTATTTAGTTTTGCTCTAAAATCCCACATACTCTGCATCCTTTATTAACTTTTTTTTTACATAATAATTTATATTTTCGGCCCTTCTTAATCTGCTGATATTTTGCTGTGCCTCCAGAGACAATGGATGAGGAGATCCCTTGGACTTTGACTACCCATCACCCTACACAAGACCTATCCGCGATCCACTTTCATTGCACCCAATCCAGCGGCGACACACACGAACCGCAGACATAATCTCGGGGCAAAGCCTAGCCAGAACTCGGAACCCCTCGGCACAAATGGAACCCTGCAGCGCTCAACAGTTGGCCGGACGGTCGGCGGATCGAGCTTCCTCACTCGCCGACGGGCTGCGATCGCGACTGCTCGTTATTAGCTCGCGGAGATCGCAGATCGGAGATCGCTGTAGGCTTTTGGCAGTTCGGCCCGCGTTTCTGTGCCGTTCGCATCGCAAAAGTGCTCGGCGTCGTGGGTAAAAATAAATATATAGATTTCGTAAATGAAAATAACGCGGCGCGAGTGCAGAAATAAACCGAAAACGTGTGCGCTAATCGAAGGCAGTGGTGATTAAGAAATGGCGGCCAGCGAAGCGCCACCCGCAGAGGCGACTGTGGAGGTGGAGTTGCCACCGCCGCCGGCAAAGGATCCGGAGGAGGTCACTTTGGACGCCATCCTGAAGCATTTGGGTCAGTTTGGGCGCTTCCAGCTGATCATATTCGTGCTGATCTGCCTGCCGATGATGTTCCATGCCATGTTCTCGGTCACCTACGTCTTCACCGCCGCCACCGTGACGCATCGCTGCAATATTGGGGAGTGCGACACCTCGGAGAGTAAATTCTACGAGCCGCATATTGAGTGGAGTATCCCCAAGAATGGCAATGACCCCTGCAACCGTTACACCAACAGGGATCTGCCCCTGTGGAACGAGACGGTAGACATTTGCCTGCCCGACCGTTACACGGCTGAAACGGAAGCCTGTCCCGGCAATAAATTCATATTCCGCGATAACGAAGTGACCATTTCGAATGACGTGAGTATCAAAGTTCTACCACATTGGGGGTGCTGCTATCAGGTAACTACAACAACAGCGATCACCGCATGCCAGACTCTCTCGACACTCTCACGCCGGCAGACATGGACTTTGATAATAAGTCAGCCGATTGAGGCACATGCTGCTGCCTGGACCAGTTGTGCATGGCGAAAACAATAGCATAAATTGGTCATCAATCCATCGTTAGTTCAAATCTTATCTGCGGTCTATCACAATAATATCAGGCATTGATTATCGGCCTGGATGTGAACAATGGCAGGCATGGCTGATAGGAAGTTTTGACTTGGCTTAAAGTAAACAAAAACGTTAATCGGTTTGTTAAGAGTTTTTTGAAAAGCCTTTTTAGATAATTTTGCGAATTTCTACACTTTGAATTTCATCATTTAAGTATTTAGAATCAAAGGCCGTTAAAACATAAACCAGATTATACCGTTTATAAACATTTATGGGTACTTGGAATAACCGAGATAGCTCACTGTGAGGTAATAGCGAGGGGATCGAACTCCATTAGCCCTCTAAAACTGTAGACAAACCCTCAACCACGGAGAGTGACTTTAGTCAATAATTAAATAATTTACTGATAGCCGCCGATTCAAGTAGATTACAATCACAGCCAGACGGGGCCCGAAATTGGGTTAATGCAGTTCAGGTATGATAGCGAATGTAAACGTCTTAAAACCATCAAGTCATAAAGTCAAGTCCGCCAGCTGAACCAACAGAAAGACTATTGTGAAGGTCCAAAGGTAAACAGAACCCGTAGTATTTAGTTAGCAATTGAGGGGTTAATGGAGGAATTTTACCGCTTAGAAGGTAAACAAATTTACTTTTCGCGGCCACATCCCAGAACATGCTTATTGTGCCCTACGCTGATTATGTCGGAAGCTGCTGCTGCTGCCTCCTAAGTGGCCAGATGAGCCCGGGGAACACATTTTTTATCAGACAATTGGACACACACTTGATAAGTGCCCGCCAGAAGCCAGACGAGCTGGCAGAGAAATTGCAACATAGACAAACGAATTGAGATTAAGATATTCCTGAGCAAATGAGCTTACAATTTGCCTTAACGGTTGAGGGAACAAGATTTCCATCCAATCTGTTTATAGCTTGGAATTGTTTGCGATATTGAATGAACGAGTCATGAATAAGTGGGGGATTCATTGTTACTTATGTTCAAAGGGAAAAGAAAAGGAGAAATGCTTTGCAAAAGAAGATCTTTTATGTTACTTTTGTAGATAAAAGAAAATACACTTTAAACAAGGAAGGAAGCTAACTTTGAGAAGCCAAAGTTTATATACCCTTGCAGTTTGCCATTTATTATGAAAATTGTTCATAACTTTGCCAAAAATACCTTAATTTCAACTCAAAAAGCCATTTTGTTCTGGTTTTTATTAGCTTTACAAATCTTCATACTAATATTAATATTTTTTTTAATTTAAAAATTTTATACATTTTCTGTCAATTTTAACGATGTAACCCCTTACCAAATTTTGAAAAAAATGTTGTACAATTTTTTTCCCACCGAACATGGCTTAATCAAATCTGCTGTTGATGCTGATCAAGAATATGTATGATTTATAGGGTCGGAAATGACTCCTTCAATACTTTGCAAGCTTCTGAACAAAGTTAAAATACTTTACAAGGGTATGCAAATAAAAGGGTTTTCAGGGATTACAGGACTATCTAAGGTTAGAAATATACTAAAATGATTATTTATTATATTAAAACATAGTGCCTCTATAAATTAATTACGGACAATATTGAGGAACTGTTCATCATAAACATCAATACAAGACATTTTCAAATAAATGGTACTTGAAGTCAGGCATTTTATAAATTGTTCTTAATTGAATGCAAACTTTTGGTTACCGGTAATTTCGCTGTCTGTCTTACTGCAGCTTTCTTAGTTTTTTTTTTTATATCTTATAGAGGAAAATTGCTAATATTATAATAAATATTCTCTTAATAAAAATGATTCCCTTGTAGTTTGGCATCTTCTGTGATGATGAGTGGAAACTGTCAATGGTTGGAACCATAAACAATCTGGGACAGTTCTTTGGCATTCCCATTGGCGGATTTGTGGCAGATCGGTGAGTAATAATACCTCACCCTTAATGCATAGAAGTCCTAGCCAATCTTTGCTCCATTTTTAGTTATGGACGCAGCTTCTCCATTGCCCTGGGCGGCATTATGGGCGCCGTCCTGGGCATCGTGCGTTCCTACTCGCCCAACTATGTGTGGTTCCTGATCTTTGAGTTTCTGGACAACATGACCAGCAGCACGTTGTACTCAACCTGCTTTGTGATCGGCATTGAGCTGGTGGGACCCAGGCGGCGGGTCCTGGCCTGCAGTGTTATCACGGTGTTTTATGCCGTGGGCGAGGTGGCTCTGGCCATGTTCGCCAAGGCATTTCCAGACTGGCGCATCATGCTGCGCATCACCTATATGCCCTCGCTCATCCTGCTCGCTTACTTCTGGATCCTGCCGGAGAGCGTGCGATGGCTGCTCAGCCAGGGCAAGGAGGAGCGCGCCAAGGGCATCCTGCGTCGCGCCGCCAAGGTCAACAAGCGAAAGCTCTCGGAGACCATGCTGGACAAGCTCGTCCTGGCCAACCGTGACAAGCTGGAGCAGTCGGCGGAGAGTCGCTTCCCCATTCGCGAGGCTTTCAAGAACTTCAAGTGGCGGATTGCCAATTGTTCTCTCTGCTGGATCGTCCACGTCCTGGTCTACTACGGCCTCAGCCTGAACGTGGTCCTCCTCGACGGCGACAAGTACAACAATTTTGCGTACATCGCCCTGGTGGAGATTCCCGGCTTCTTCATGCCGCTGCTGATCATGGATCGCATCGGACGGCGTTACTCCCTGTGCGGCCTGATGTTGATCAGCGGCCTCTGCTGCATCGGAACCATTTTCGCTGGCGCGGACCAGCCGGTGCTGCAGCTGGTGCTGTTCCTCATCGGTAAGCTGACCATCACTGCCAGCTTCCAGGTGCTGTACTTCTTCGCCTCGGAGATCTATCCCACTAACCTGCGCAACAGCCTGCTTAGCTTCTGCTCGATGATGGGCAGGTTCGGCTCCATGCTGGCCCCGCAAACGCCTCTTCTGGTGGGTACTGAATGGGATGGCTTTTACCTGTTACCTGTATTCTCTCTCTTTTCCTCTTAGGCCAAGTATTATGCCAGTGCTCCGGCCCTGATCTTCGCCGGAGCTGCCATTGTGAGCGGACTGCTCACCCTATTCTTCCCCGAGACCACCAATGTCGTCCTGCCGACCACTGTGCAGGAGGCGGATGCCATTGGCGTCAAGAAGAAGCCGTCCCAGGCCAGGGATCTCGATCTAGTCGTACCGGCGAGTCAACCGCAGTAATCGCAGCTATCATTACCATAATCTTAGCCTAAGGCAGCCTGCCATCACAAAGACATTTCTCCACAAGTGTGTTATATACTCTAAGATAAACCACATAAAATATATTTACTATTAATAGCATTAACAAAGAACTGAGCTTGATTTATTCACTGGCAATGGGTAATGGTCAACATTGGTACTTAAGCCTAAAAGTGATGTTCAACTTATTCGTATCAGTGTGGAAAATGGCAAAGGTTTGTACAATTATAAAAAAAAAAATATTAGCTTCAATTAATCAGTTGGCTTTGAAATATAAACAATTTTACAATTAAGAAAACATAAAGTAATTCATTAATCAATACGCTCTTTGTCGAAATTAATTACTTGACAATTGAATAAACAAAATATAAAGCCGCTTTTGCTTATGCTATATCCTATCGGAATTAATTTCCATCATTAATATACAAATTTTGATTTTTAAATTGTAGTGAAAAAAAGAAAAAGGGAATAGAAATAATGCCTCAATTGCTTTGACTAAAGAACTGCGCTATTGTCTTGGTTCCACTTGAGGAACCTGCGATGGTGACATTTAATGACTTCGGCTTTTGCTTCTTCGTCTGGGCCGGCGAGGTCTTGTCCTTGCTCAGCGCCGCCGCCCGAGTGCGTAAGTCCTGCTGGTTAAGTTCTCGCTGCAGGTTCCTGGCCACATGGTAGTCAATGTGCTCCGGCATATCCACACTCTTTACATATGCCTTGCATTCGGAGCACTGCTGCATCGAAACATCGCTGGATGGCGGCGGCGGCGGCTCCTTTACACTGAAAAACTTGGCTATGCTATTGCCGGGCGAAGCCGAGCTGCTACTGACTGCCTTTTTGGCCTTTTTCGGCGGCGTTGGCTTGGTTGCGTCCTTCTGGCGGCACTCCTTCTGTCTTTCCTCCCGCTGCTCGCACTTCAACTGGCGGCTCAGCTCCTGGGCGAAATGATGGTCTCGGTGAGTTTGCAGGGCCTTGATGTCGTCGAGTATTTTGGCTCCGCACTGATCGCACTTCACCGTGGGCAAAAGGTCAGAGCTTAGCTCGGGCACCGCGTACTCGGCGTAACTCTCCTTGTAGGTGCTGCTGTCCACTTGGTTGAATTTACGCTTAGAGGAGGTAGATGGCTGCAATTCCTCTTCGGTAAGTTGCCCAGCATGGGCGGAACGAGATTCCATTTCTGAGGTGACAGAACACGATTTGGCGTGATCCTTCTCGGCCTCAGGTTCCTTTGATTCCGATGTCTGGCCAGCTCTAGTTAAATCCGTATCTTCCACAGTGTCGTCATCGAAATCCTTAGCGTCGTTAGCCTCGATGGTGTCCAACTCCTCGGCCAACCTCTGCATATCGGAGGAGTCCTCAGCTGCTGCCTCAGACTTCTGCTCCAGAGTCTCCTTTTGTTGCTTCAGGTACTTGGAGAAGAAGCTCTCCTTGAGCTCTGGAGGCGTTGCAGTGATGGCAGTTCCCTCGGCTTCGGCTTCCGCTTGGGTGACCGCCTTCAGCTTCTGCTTGTACTCCTCAAAGAAAGTCTTTTTCGGGGCCGCTTTGGGAGGTGCAGTCTCAGGATTTGTGGCTTCCGGCTTCTTATCATCTTTCTTGGACAGATAGTTGGCGAAGAAGCTTTGCATCTTGGACTCCTCCGTCTGCTTGGGCTTTATTTCCACCGGGATCATTGGCGGTTTTATTGGCTCCTCTCCGCTCATCTTTCGCTTTTTGGCCGCCTGGTTGGCGAACATCTCCTGAAGCTTGTTCTGGGCATTGGAAACGGTCTCAAACTTACCGACGCTGATGCCCAGGAACTTGATGGCATTGTTCAGAGCAGCCTCGCTTCCGGCCCGCAGGAATGTCTTTGTATTGGCCTTGATTAGGTCCAGGGCATACTTCGCCAGCGATTCCTGATCGTAGTCTTTGAGCGCGGTGGAGCGAGAGCTAGCCACCTCCTCGCCGTCAATGTCCTGGACGTACTGCACCACCATCTGCTTGGCCTTGCGGTTGTTCTCGATGAAATCCTTCTCCAACCGATCGTTGATCTCCGAGGAGAGCTCTCCCAGCCAGTGCTGGAGCGTTTTCAATCCAGTGATGTTGTTCCGCCCGGGGAACTTCTTGCAGCAGCCAATGCTCTTGGAGTAGAAGCGCGGAGTCACTGCCTCCAGGTCGATGCCACGCGAGATGTTGAACAGCCAGGAGCTAGAACCGGACCCACAAAGATTAGTTGTTCTAAACGGCAGGCGAAGCGAGACTCACCCATTCTTTTCATCGAACTTGCGCTGCAGCTCCGCCTCGGTGAACTTTACGATTTGGCCCAGGAACTGGATGCCCATGGTCTCGCACACCACCTCGCCGAACTTACCGCCCAGTCCCTTGATTTTGCCCACGGGCAACGCGTCAAACAGACCGGAGATCTCCGCCAGCGGAAGGACAGTCTGCTTGTTGGGCTTGTTCAGGCCGGCGGCCAGCTTGGCCAGGATCTTGTTGTGCGCTATTCCCGCCGAGCACTCGTAACCGGTTTCTTTCTTGACTGCCGCCCGAACCTCACCGGCCACGGAGGCGCCGATGAGGAGCCGGATGTCGCTCTGCCGGACGGCGGGCAAATCGTTTTGGTCGTAGGACAGCGCGAAGCGTTCGTCATCGATGTAGGGATTAGCGAAGCGGTTCGTGATCTTGTTTACATAGTCGCCGATGTTGGTGTAGCCCACGGCATACGTGTTGATCAGCTCCTGCGGCTTCAGCGCAAAGGCGCCCTGTGCAGAGAGTACACGTGGTTAGGAGTTTCTCTTGCCTAATCTTAGCTTGCTTACACTCTGCATCTGCTGCATGCGCAGATTCACCGTCTCAGTGATGTCCAGGTACGCCTCGTCCACCGAGGCGCGCTCCAGAAGCGTGGTGAAGCGCTGCAGCACATTGGCCACTTCCTTGCCGGCATCGCGGTACTTGCTGGTGTCCGCCTTCTCCCGGATGTTGGGCACCTGGCAGAGCACGATGTCCGGGCAGAGGTCCTTCGCCTCGTCGCCCCGCATGTGGCGGGTAACTCCCTTGGCCCGCGCCGCATAGTTCACAGCGATGATGCCGCCCCCGCGCCACGCATTGTACTGGACCACGGCTAGGGGCCTGTTGCGGTACTCGGGCTTCTGCTTCTCCTCCACCTGGCAGAAGAAGCAGTCCATGTCCACCAGGAGGACCACGCGATCGTATTTGCTCTGCATGCTAACATGGCTGCGTGCAGCGGCCATGGTTTCATTTCATATTATAGCGCGAATTTCACAAAAGAGCTGGGAAATAATCGATTTCACCGTCGATTCCATCAATCATCGGTTCGGTTTTACGAAGTTGATCTATCGTTAGCCATTTTCAAGATAAAATCCTTCACTTCGGGCAAGGAAAGAGTTTAAGTTTTTGTAACATACAATTGCTATTATTATTAAGGTCGTATTAATAAATAAGAGGAAAATAAAAAATATATATTGGTATTAGAGAGTGGTGTCATAAAGAATTTAAATTTTTAAAAGATTTAATTGCTTAAATTTTTAATGTGAAAATAGATTCCGCTCCCTCTAATTTACAAGTTGCCTAGTGGGAAAATAGCTAAATTGGTAACACAGCTTAAAAATTGTTTACGATACATCGATTCTTTCAAAACCAAAACGATTATCAACGAGACCAAAGCAATCGATAGTACCGATGCTGATATCGACTTCCTCCCAGCTCTATTTTCCTGCGTTTCCTTCACTTTTCGAATAATATAAACAAACAAATGGGTGTTAAATGTTTGCTACACCATAATTTTCGGCGAGATATTCGCCAATAAAAGGGAAGACCACATATCCAAAACATCGTCGACGAAGCGGTTAAAAGCGGAATAAAAATGTGCGTGCCTATACAAAAAAGAAACAAAAACTAAGCAGTGTCCTGTTTTTTTTTGTGTGAAAACTTTTAAAAAACTAAAAATAAAGTGTATAGGATTACACAAGTGAAAAGATTAGTAGGGGAAAATTCCTGGCAAACGGTTAGGATATTGATTTTCTGCCAGAAGCCGCTGCCAAATTGCAATTTACATACACACACAGGCAGGCAACTCATCCCCATTCCTTGCCCGAATTTTCCTGGGCCCCCAAGTTCATTTGGGTTAATGCACGGATTATTATCGCCGGATTTATTGATCTGGTCAAGCGGTATCCAGAAATAAATATTCCCTACCGTGCCGCGCTCTATTTCCGGCATTTCTACGCTTCCCCTCCACATTTTCCACCTCTTTCCGCGATTCCACCCATCTACCTTTGCGTATTTTTCGCCTCTTTGCCGGCTGTTTTGATTGATGCGCCGTGTGTGTGTCCAACGGCTTAATTTGCCAAACGCACGGATTAGGAGTCCGATTCGCTAGCGGGCTCCACCCCGGTCAAGTGGCTCTTAAATCCCCGGTGATAGGAGGCTCTGCGGCGGAGTGGGGTTGCAGGGAGGATCCACAGGAAAGGGCGTGTTTGTGTGTATTGTTGTGACCTAATTTCCCGTCTGTTTACTTTATGACTGACTGCTTTCCGGGTGGCGGTGGAGGTGAGGTCGCCGCAGGAATTCTGGCGGAAACGAAAGGTGCAGCACTGACCTATTGTAATATTCCATGCCATATCAAGGTAGTGGTTAAGTGCGGCTGAGTTACTAAACCCACTCTGCTGCTGATTGCCCTACAGGGCAGGGATTAGGTTACATTACTTCAAAGGTGGTTGCTTCTGTTGTCCCATTTAAATATTAAATTCGGGTGTTTTGAGTATTGATATAACCATTAGGGTTTTTTCTTCGTATTTAAAATAAAGTAGGGTTCTCTTTTCAATATTAAACGAGATATTTTTGAATATTTAAGAACTATTTCCTTTTATTAAGTGCTTTAATTGAAATATTAAATTCGGGTGTTTTGAGTATTGATATAACCATTAGGGTTTTTTCTTCGTATTTAAAATAAAGTAGGGTTCTCTTTTAAATATTAAACGAGATATTTTTGAATATTTAAGAACTATTTCCTTTTATTAAGTGCTTTAATTGAATACTTGCTTTTATGATCAAAAGTATTATTGAAACATTTCAGTTAAATAAAATTAGAGACACTAATTTATGAATTTGAATTTTTCTTTCACTCTAAAATGTGCTTTACCTCATTTATTAATATTATTATTATATATTTTATTATTTTCATAAAGATTAAATGCGTAATGAGTAATAATAATAATTTAGTCGTAAATACTACGCCTTAAAAAATAGTAAGCATCTCGAATTTAAGCTGTTCAATTACCAATTACCTATTAAAATCATATTTATTACAAATTGTATTTTACAATCGCTGCTGTATAATTCCGTAAACTGCCTCCCGGCTTGTGCTCATCTCTGTGACTTGCATGCCAAAGATAATTATTTTCAATTTTATAACTCTAATCAAAATTAATTGCCGCACTCTTCGCTCAGTCAGGCTGTGCCCCTAGCTACCCCTTGGACGCGCCACTCTATGGTCATGGGCCCTTATCCGGAACCCAGCATAAACGCACAATTATGCTAATGGTTCACATGGCCAGGCAACAACAGCCACTTCACTGAGCAACCGCCAAGCGCTGCGTCAACCCACTCACCAGCAGAGCTCTCACTCTGCCTCGCTCTGTCCACTCCCAGAGAATTCTCTTCTCTGGCGACTGATTCACCGTGAGACCATCAGTCTGCGTGCGTCCGGCGATGAAGTCACTCTGCTCACAAGTCCAGCAGGGCGTTGTATTTGCAGCTACGGAGAGCAAAAGTGAAATCTAAAAGGATCCCCCCCGGTTCTCTTTTCCAGCAAAAGCAGCCATGGTGAAGATCCTGCAGGCCTACAACTTTGCGCGCCAGCAAACGTACGCCCTGAACGGGGACATCCTGGCGGCCAGTCTGATTGGCAACAACCGGATAGCCATCAGCAGTGCAGAGCAGTTCATCGAGATCTATGACATTGCCGGAAAGCAGGAAGATGCCACTGGAACATGTCAGCAGCAGCAGGAGGAGGGTCAACACAGTGAGGCGGCCGGAGAGCCAGCCACCGGCGCAGGCGATGAAAGAACGCCCAGCAGGAACACTCTGGCCACGGTCGGCGAGGTGGTACAACTGATATACTGCGAAACGGGTGAGTTTCATCGTGAGTTTCCCCACCGAATAAGAGTAATAAGAGAGGAATCTCCTCCAGGCAAGTACCTGCTGACCCTGGAAAAGGAGCAGGCGGGCAGTCCCGTCCACTCCTCGTCCACCATCAGCTGCACCTCGAGCAGCAACAGCAACACCGTGTGCTCCGAGGACGACACCAAGATGTTCGTGCGCATCTACGCCAACTTCTGGAAGTTCCCCGACAGTCGGCTCAACGAGCTGCCCATCACCATAAGGATAGCCTCGATGACCACGCCCAAGACGCCGCTGGTGGAGAGCATCGATGTGATCGAGTTGCCGCTGCGCAGTCCCCCGGAGCTGGTGCAGTGCTGTCAGACCTCGGGCAACATTATCGTGAGCAGCCGCGACCGGATCTACCTGTACGAGTACACGCAGTGCGTCCACGAGAACACCCAGCCCCGCTTCGCCTTCATCGATTTCCTGCCCTTCAAGTTCTTCGTGCAGCTGAACTTTGTCCCCGTGCGGCTGTGCCTGGCGGAGAACGTGATTGCCTGCCTCAGCCATCGCTACTGCGTGGCCTTCAAGGTGGTGGATGCCCTGGCCAGTCGGGCGAGTGCTGGGCAAGATGTCAGCTGCCTGGACAACGACTACGGTGGCGGTGGCGGGGATGAGCCTCTCTCGGAGTCCCTGAGTCTGGGCAGCAAGGCCAGTGCCAGCGGCGGAGGCGGTGGCGTGGTGAGCTCCAGTCACAGCCAGCAGAGCTGCGAGAGCGACTCCCTGCAGTCGACGAGCAGCGGTAAGCCGCCCCTGGCTATCAACGGAGCCCTGCCCGGACGATCGCCGCTGGACTTCAACGTGGCCAAGCTGGTGAACAATGCCTATGGGCGGGAATTCGAGCCGGAGCTGCGCTCTCAGTGGGATGAGACCGAGAACGGCGGCGGTGGAAGGGGTCAGGAGGATAGCCAGGAGATCACCATCAGCCCCCAGCGAGCGGCGGATATTAAAATCAAGCTGGTCAACGAGGCCAAGGCCATGAATGTGCGGGGCATCGCCGGCGGCAGTCACCTGGAGGACGCCTCGGTGCAGTACGATGTGCGGAAGCTGCTCCAAATCTGCATGCGGACCTCTGAGACTCAGCCGCGTGTGCTGGATATTCTGCGCTGCATGGACCTCAGGGCCATCTATCAGCGCAGCAGCCACCAGGGCGCCGACCATGAGGACGACGAGTACGACATGGGCAACCAGCAGGTGCCCAGTGCAGTGACCACCTTCAAGCACGTGAACCGCCGCACGCTCAAGTCCTCGCAGCACCAGCGGTGCGTCGGCCACGCCCTGCTGGTGGCCAGCAGCGTGGACGGCTATCTGTACCAGTTCTCCGCCCAGGGCAAGTGGTACAGCGAGAACGAAAAGCCGGTGGCCAGCTACAGCTTCACGGCCCCCGTGCTTCAGGTGCACATCAACGACTATGTGGTGTACGCGGTCACCTCCGAGTCCGTGGAGACGCACACCTCGCGCATCGGCCACAAGCTCTTTCACAATCGCTTCGAGTATCCCTCGATCGGCGGCCTGTTTCCCGAGGAATCCGCCCCGGACGTGAGTTCGCCCATTGCCGTCGTCGGCCTGGCTGCCTTTATGCATGTCCAGTTCGTGTGCGTGAACCGGGAGCAGCTGGTGCTCATCACCAACGCCGCTCTGGAGCTGCACAAGCGACGCAGCATGGGCGAGGTGCAGCCTGGTGGCAGCCAAGTGGTGACTGTCAAGCGGAACATCGCGGCCCGCCTGCTGGCCGAGGCGAAGGCCAAGCACAGCAGCCTGCTGAGGAGCAGCAGTGCAGCTCAGTCCGCGACGGTGCCCAACGAGTGGACGCTGTACAACCTGGAGGTGCCCCGCGTGGAGTGCGTCGTTGAGGATCTCGAGGGCATCGCGGAGTCGTATCGCTGTGCGAGCAGCTCCAACTTCTACGATCTCATGGAGGAGGCGCACGTCATGCTGCGCCTCAGTCTGACGCTGCAGGGCGAGCGCCTGGGGGCAGAGCGGGAGCAGCTGCTGCGCCAGATGTTCGCTGCGAACTGCAGGAAGCTGGCTGACTTTTCAATAAGGTGAGGAGGAGAATCCTTGAAATTGTAACTCGGACATAATTTTAAGTGCATTCTGCAGGTCTTGCAAGCAAGAGGTGTACCTGCAGGCCACTGGTTTCTACAAAATGTGTCAGCTGCAGTTGGTGGAGATCTTTAACCACTACGTGGAGCAGTTTATGGACAGCGAGGAGAGTGTCCTGGACACCGCTCAGCTGGCGGGATTGATTTACACGGTGAAGCTATTTCTGCTCGGCCTGGGAACGGACCGCCTGCGATCCGCCTTTCTCAACCAGACGGTGCGTCCCTGCTTCACGCCCGCCCGGGTGATCCAGCAGGGCTACAAGCAGGTGCCGCTCTCGCTGGAGTTCCTCAACATGTTCATCAAGCACGCTCCCGCCGACATACCGCAGATCATGCTGGGTTCACCCGTCGTGGCGGACACCATGAGCGGCGAGCTGATCAACTATCTCAAGTATCTGAACAAGCTGTAAGTGCCTGCCACTAGTCTAGTTTGGACGACTTGCTCAAGCATCTTCTTTCCCTTTCAGTTCCCCCGATGAGGCGCTTCTGCTCGCCGTGACTGCCTGCCGCATGTCGAACTACCTGCTGGCCCAGGAAATCATTGCCAAGTCGACCAGACGCAGCCTAGCCACTGCCCTGATCCGGCACAAGAACGTTCTCTTCGACGACAGCACTGTGATCTATCAGCGACGCCAGCAGCAGCAGCAGCAGGCGGCCGACTCCCCTCAGGCAAGCAGCTCGCGAGGCAGAAAGTCGAGGCGGGGAGTGAGTGGTGGAAAAAATAAGCCCGCTACAGTGGGCACACCCACTGCGAGTGCCATCGTGTCGTTTTCGGACTTCTGCGAGACCATTCTGCTGGCCAACGAGCAGCCCGCCTTGATAGAGGCCATCAGCGATGCCTTCATCCACGCCCTGTGCATCGAGCACAGTCTGACGCTGGACGTGCTGCTGCAGCTGTTCCTCAACTACATCGCCTCGCACATCGGCCAGAAGGGCTACCAGACCTCGCAGAAGGTGTTCGTGAACATCCTGCAGGTGTACTTCTACGATCTGTACGACGTGAGCTCCTCGCTGCAGCCGCACGAGATTCGGTCGCAGACGCCGCCGCAGCTGGATGACGACTACGATGAGGAGTGCAGCAGTTCGCGGGCGCCCTCGCTGCACAGCGAGGCGGACGCGCAGTCGTTGTCCAGTTCCTGTGCCAGTTCGGCTCACGAGGATCGTTCGGCGAGCGTGTCGATCGGCGGCCGGCAGCAGCGCATCGTCTACGATCAGCTGCAGGAACAGCAGTCGTCGTCGCCCTTCCAGAAGCGCAACTCGAATGCGTCGCTCTCGCAGCCGCAGGCCGAGGACGACTTGGCGGCCACCAATCTCAAGGGTCTCAAGATCCTCTTTCGCATGTACATGGGTCGCCTGAAGGCGCTCAGTGATCTCATTACCGACCTGCAGTCGGCGGACGTGGAGCAGCAGTCGAGCCGGGAGGAGTTCATGAACCTGCGCATGGAGTGCATCTCCTACATGGTCGGCATGGCTCCCAACTATACCGCCAAGCCGATCGTGAAGAATCCGAACGATCCGCTGGCCGGCAAGCTAATCTACGTGCCCTTTATGCCCGACTACAAGCTGGCGGAGGGCGAGGAGTACGAGCGTCACATCAAGGGCTACATACGGCCCATTCCCTGCCTGCTGGAGCGACCGCAGTACCTGAACCGGCTGCCGCCCTTCGAGCGCAGCGACTTTAGCTATCCGAACAAGGATGAGGGCGAGTTCGAGGTGCGCTTCCTCAGCTGGAGCAACGAACTGCTGACGCTCACCCTGAAGATCCAGAGTCTGCTGGCCTCCGCCAAGGTGGACCGCGAGATCATCTCCGAGTTCCTGGCCTTCATACAGAAGACACCGCACTTGATAGGCATCGACAGCTTCCTTGTGATCGTTCTGCCCAAGAACTTGGCCATCAACTATCTGCTTAGCTTCTGTCCCGCCTACTTGTGGCAGTATGGGAAGGTGAGAGTCATCTTTTTGGGGATTCACATCTTTTCTGATCTCTGCCCTTCCTTGCAGTCCTGCGGCTTCACTCCCAAGCACTGGGAGAGTCTTCTGCGGAAGATACTCAGCAAGCAGGAGGCTCTGCCCAACTGGAAGGCACATATTACGGGTTTGTAGAAAGAGCGAATCACTTTTCACAAAGATCTCTGAAGAATAATCTAAACTTTCAGAGATTCTCAACAATCTGGTGGCCGAGCTGAGCTTCGAGGAGCTGCTGCAGTGCTTCCCCAGCGAGGTGATTCAGAATCGAAACACTGCCCAGTATTTCGCCAAGGAATTCGCTGAGACGTGCGTCCTTTACGAGCACGAGGAGCTCGTATTCAAGACGCCCGATCGCAAGGAGGGTGGGAGGGAGCACATGCCCATGGACAACATTGACGAGGATAATGTCTTTGAGCTGACACTGCGCAAGGCGGTGGCCAAGCAGCGAAGCATCGCCCTGAGGTCCATGATCGAGTCGACGGGCACGCAGTTGTTTGACGCCACCAGTAATCCCATGTACAACCTGTAGTAGGCATTCCAATTCCACATTGAACTAGTTCAAAACTAATTTATCACATGGCAAATCGATGAGATTGATTGGATATTAACCAACGCCAACGTAGGCAGTTGTAGAACACGAAACTACTCCACGTAGCGGGCACTGTATTGTATTTACGATATGTATTTTGTAGCCTTAGGACACACCACACCCCCAACATTATTTATTGACATTTTCGGTTGGACACAAACGCAACATTCGGTTACTGGGTGGAATGATTTACGGGAGAGAACGGGACGACAGGGAAACCCCCTGCCGGGCTTTAGGTTGTAAAAAAAAAACTCGCTCGCCGCGCTTCTAGGCGGTATTGGCCATATTAAACCAGTTGGAAAATCGGGCAGAGATCTCCACGCCATCCAAGTTTCCTTTGAACTAAGCTTTACTAACCCCACTACCTAGTATTTATTCATCAGTTAACTCCTCTCCCTACTCACCCACACTCTCTGCTAACACGAATATATACACCAAGATCAAGTGATATTTTTAATTCTTGCATTGAATCTGAACAATAAAAGCATAAATACATTACAATGGCCACTGGGCTTGAGTCTGAATCCGAGATAAGGCGGCAGAAGTGGCGGTTACTTAATTTAACAATTAAATTCTGGTCACTGGCTCTGGCTGGGACTGGGACTGGTGGGCGTGCCAAGGTAATTGAACGTGCGAACACAAAAAGTAGCGGGCACAAATCTCAGCAGCGTGAATAACTCAGTCAATTAAGAGCGTCGCCTCCGACTGTTCAGTAACTTAGCGACGCTCGGCAGCAGCAGCAGCAGAATGTTCAAACTGCAGAACACCTTGGAGGTTGTTCCTGAGAAGCCAGAGCCCGAGCCCGAGCCCGAGGTCGTAAGCTCGCCGTCGTCCACAAAGGAGTGCCAGCTGGACGCCATCATTGTGCAAATCGGCCAGTTTGGTCGCTTCCAAATCACCAACTATCTGCTGCTCTGCCTGCCCATCATCTGCAATGCCTTTTATTCCATTTCCTACGTCTTCACAGCCAGCGAAGTGGCCTACAGGTAGGTCAGTTACTATTTGTAGTCTCTTCTGGGTCTGTATGTATAGAGAATCCCTCACAGATGCAACATCACCCAGTGCGACACTCTGGGGACCAGCTACGACGAGCCCTTCCTAAACTTCACCACGCCGCAACGCCACGGGGTCTGGGATCACTGCGAGCACTATGCCTTCCGGCCGGATCTGGGGACTGTTCTGGGTCTGTATCTGGGGGCAGATCCCTGCCAGAATGGCAGCTTCGATGTGGGCCAGCGGGTCAGCTGCGAGTCGGGCGTTATACTGAAAAATGACGAAAAGACTATAGCCAGCGAGGTGGGTTCTTCAGGTGAAGAAGGGTGATGTTTGGCTTATAAAGTAATCTTCTTTATCCCTAAAGTTTGGCATCTTCTGCGGCGAACGGTGGAAGCTGTCAATGGTGGGAACTGTGAACAATATCGGACAGTTTGTGGGTATTCCCTTGGGCGGTTATCTGGCTGATCGGTAAGTTTAAATGAGATTATATATTGATGCTTAAGCTATCCGATAAACCGAATAGAACTTAAGCTAGCGCCAAACAATCAAAAATTTTACTTTTAAATTGTAAAGCCAATTAGCTTTGCCTAGTTTTCCCATAAACTTGGCAACCATAACCTTCCACATTGGAAAAAAAAAATATTTTTATATATTTTTTTGGTTGCTTGTCAAAGTAGTTGGAGGTAAGATCAGGTAATTCGGAATGCAGAACACGCATATCCAAGGAATTCGCGACCTCACCAAACTGGTGTCCATGTGAAGTTCAAAAAACGCAATCAAACCAAATCGATTATCAGCAAACACGTTGAACTCAAATCTGAAACTAGAAACAAAGGTATAGCTTTGGGAAGCCGAAGTCTGTATACCCTTACAGTTTGCAATGTGATCTCTATAAATATATCTTTTAAAAGATTTAAACATATCATAATACTTCGATTTTGATCAAATATTAAATATTATTTTAAAATTTAAATTTTAAATATCGAATATAAAACAAATTATGAATATACAAGTTAAAAAAAAGAAAGTAGAAAGATCGTTAATGATCAAAAAGCATTACCTAAAATTGCTGTGCGGCTAAGCAATTTCCTTATTGAGTTTAAAAATTCTCATTAAAAACTTTCACTTTACTTCTGGCTTTAATGCGTTGCTAACTTCTCGTTAAAATGCAAGGGTATACTTAAATAAATTAATACTGCATCGTGCGGTTAAGTTAAGTATTTAAATAAACGTGCTAGTTAAATGTGTAAGCATCCAGCTGCGTTCCATTTTCACGCCGTAATTGATTTTAAAGAGAGCAAGCCGATGGGTCGCAATTGTAAGTTAAGTAGGTCACGACAATGCAGTTCTGAGAAGCTACGACTTTATACTTCTTAGAAGTTCTAAGACTAGTTATAATATTAGAGAAATATATAAAATAATGAACAATCTGCTTAATAAACATGTTTAACGTTTAACTTAAACAAACAAGTTTTTTACTCCCATTGAAAGCTACAAAACATACATTAAAAGTAAATCAAGAACTTAAATTATTAAAAAACCAAAATAATCAAATAAGATCTAAAATCCTCCTATTATCCTTCTTCTTAAATTGTATTTCTTTATAGATATGGTCGCAAATCCATACTGGTTGTAGCGGGCGTCCTGAGCGCCGTCGCCGGACTGGCCCGCTCCCATGCTCCCGAGTACTACAGCTTCCTTAGCCTGGAGTACCTTGACATGGCCGTGGGCAGCACGCTCTTCCCCACCGCCTTCCTGCTGGCCGTGGAGCTGGTGGGTCCCAAGCACCGAGTGGTGGCCGCCACCGTGATCAGTTTGACCTATGGCCTGGCAGAGGCATCCATGGGCTACCTGGCCGACTACCTGCGTGACTGGCGTTTGTTCCTCAGAGTGCTCTACGCGCCGGCTCTGCTTCACCTGCTCTTCGTCTGCCTGCTGCCGGAAAGCGTGCGCTGGCTGCTCAGCCTGTCCAAGGAGCTGGAGGCAAAGGCCACGCTGCGCAAGGTGGCCCAGGTGAATCGGAAGGAGCTGTCGGAGAGACGGCTGAGCGAGCTGATCCGCAGCAATCGCAAGCTCGTGGACGGAGAACAGGCCGCTGGAGGTCACTACACCGCTCGTCAGATCACCCAAGCGCTCGGAGGTCGGATTGCTCTGTGCTGCTTCGTGTGGTTCACCCACACCCTCGTCGCCCTGGGATTGAGTATCCACTCGGGCGAGTTGAACGGCAGCAAGTTCGAGAACTTCAGCATGACGGGGTTCATGCAGTTGCCGGGGGTCCTGCTGGGCACCGGACTGATGCACTGGGTCGGACGTCGATGGGCGCTCACCTCCTGTCAGTTCACCTTCGCAGCGCTGATTCTGGCCGTGGCGATCACTGATGAAAGTGGGCATCAAATATGAAGTATATGCGGGAAAAGTGCTCACTGAAACCGTTCCCGTTCCCAACAGATTATCCCCTGACCTCTTCGACATTGTTCTTCCTGGCCAAGATGATCAACACGGGCAGCTTCATGATCGTGTACTTCTTCACCTCCGAGATCTTCCCCACAAACTGCAGGAACAGCCTGCTCTCCTTCTGCTCCAGCATGGGTCGCTTTGGCTCCATGCTGGCCCCCCAAACGACTCTCCTGGTGAGTAACTGCTTCGATCCCACCGAACTCCGACCCACTGAGAGCCACTTTCAGATAGCATACTATGAGTACGCTCCGCACCTGCTCTTTGCCCTGTTCGGGTTCACCTGCTCGGGCCTCTCGCTGTTCTTCCCGGAGACCAGCAACAAAGTGCTGCCCACCACGTTGGAGGAGGCACGAGCTCTGGACAGGAGCATGCCCGGGGATAAGGCGAAAAGTGAAAAGAAAAGTGCTGCGTAATCGTAACTTAACCATTATCGCGTCGAGAGTATCGGAAATCAGAGAAATTCAAGCTTGTGACTTTCGATGACCAGCAAAATATGATAACAAGTACAAGTATTAGCAATAAACCATTTTGGAATTTAGGAAATCACCGTGCGACATTTGATAAATGAATATTTTACATGGCCAGTTTTGAATGCAATTGAGAAGTGAAAGATGTTAAGCAATAAATACGTTGAAACTTAAGAAATAGTGAATTGAAAAGGCAGGAGCAATGACCTGCGAAAATTGTATATAACTCTGATATAATTCATCCAGTCAATCAGCCAGGAGATAAGATTAACTATTATTATTGGGTCTTTATTGGGAAAGATATCGAACGATCATCTTGCAGAGTGATTTCTTAATTAAACCAGCTTTCTTCTTCAGTAATCTTTACCCTAGCCAGCTTGAAAACATAATAATTACTAACGAAATATACATATAGAAAGTATTAAGTTTGTCAAACAATATGCTCCCAGATAAGGCCCAATAGCGAATTGATTCCCGTTGAAGTGGCCTGGCAAACAAATATGTGTTTAGTCTGGGTTATTTTCTCTAATTCCGTTTGTCAACGGGGCCTATCAGCTGTGTGACTAGCATTTAGGCGAGATATTAGCGATTTATGGCCAATGACGCTCAGTGGGGCCCAGTGCCATATATCCGTCGGGCAATTTCAATTACAGCTCCCATCGGAAGTTATCATTGATTTATCAGTCTGCCCGGCAACCGAGCTGAACCGAACCGAGCCGAACCGAGGCAATGTGATCCTTCAGTCAGTTTCCCCCCTTTAATCATCTTATAGTCCGGGTAAAGTAAATCAAGTGTGAAGCCACACAGAGAGGGCATGCGCCAAAGTCAATGGCATCGGGCAAATAGCGTAAGATAACCCGAAGGTCGGCGGGGCCAAGGAGCACTTGTTGACCCAGTCGAGCAATCAGCTAACAGCTGTCGGCCCAGACGACGACACCCAGTCTCGCCGTCTGAAAGATAAACAGAAACATACAGGCTGCGAGACCAGTTCCCATATCGATTGATACAGCCCATTCAGAATTTAACGCGCTCGAATTAGGATTGTTAACACAACGAGTTATCGTCGGCTGGGAAGTGCAAACAATTTAGTGGATAGGATTAGGCTCTGATAACGCCCCGTCGATAAGCAGCGACGAGGAAGAGCCACAACAGCATGGGGCATGAAAGAGCAGACAGATTATTAATAGCTTGGAGATACGCGCAAAGAGAGGCGAGTTGTAGAGCCGCCGAATCTCAACAGAGCACTCTGCGCACCGCAAGAAGCTCGGTCACTCGACCTGCTTGATTCCGTCAGTCAATGAGTGGCACTGCTCCCAACCAGACGCTCCAGAGCGTCTATAAATAAGGCCAATCGGAAACGGTATTCTGAAATTTCGGGGGCGAGTTATAAAACAACGAGCGCTGAAGGCCCATTGAAAAGTGCATTCTACCACGTGCTCCGTCCCACAATAAACGATGACCAGTCAGAAGGAGGGAGCCGGAGGCTCGCCAAACAATCCCAGAACCAACGGACATGCGGATACGGAGGCGGCAAAGGAGGCGCAGACGGCGGCCGGTGATGACGACAATTCTCTGGACGCGATTCTGGTGAGGATCGGGCAGTTCGGCCGCTATCAGATCATTAACTATGTGCTGCTGTGCGTGCCCATGCTCTTCAATGCCTTCTTCTCCATCTCCTACGTCTTCACGGCGAGCACCGTGGTCCACAGGTGAGCGATTTGCCCACGAAATTGATTAGCTCCACAACTAATCGGATCTGTCTCAGGTGCAATGTGCCGCAGTGCGACAGTCCCAGCAGTGGCTACGAGGAGAGCTGGCTGAACTTCACGGTGCCGTACAAGAACTCTGCCTGGGATGCCTGTCATCGCTATGTGGCCAATGCCAGCGTTCTTCCATATACGGATCCATCCGGAGAGTACTGCTCCAGGGAGTACTTTACTGAACTCTCAGAGACATGTGGGCACGACTTCAAGTTCAGGGACGAGGAGAAGACCATATCAACGGAGGTGAGTGGTGAGAGATAGCGAATTAATTAATTAGCAGAAGGGGGTTACCTAAAAGCGATCCACGAAGGCTTTATTTTTGGGTTTAATGAAAAGCTATTTCTGTGATTAAACTGCTTTTATTTTGTTCTTTTAAATAGGATCTGCCTTCTGCAAAGGTATTTGAGTTTTCTATTTTTAAGCATCATTAAATTATAAATATATCCATAAACGATCCAGAAACATCATTGTGGAAGACCAAGTTGGAAGATGAATGTTTAAATGATTTATAAAGGCAACACAAATATTTTTAAAATAATTCATAACAAAATGTGCACGTCGTATCTACGTGTAAATATTTGCGATTCTAAATGTAATGTAGACGTTCGACCGGTTTAGAAAAAGAGTAATAGATAAAACCTGAATTACCTTATCTTATCTCCGACTCCTTTCTACCCTTCAGACAGTTTTTAACAACCTTATAAATGTAATGATTTATCTCTATTTAATTTGGGTTATTTATTCTGTAGATTTAAGTGGGAAATGATTATTCATGTTATTTATATAACTTTATAATCCCCAATTATTTACGTTTGTATTATATACATATTATTATCTTATAGTTCGGAATTTACTGCAACGACGAATGGAAGCTGTCGATGGTGGGAACCATAAACAATGTTGGCCAGTTTGTGGGCATACCCTTAGGCGGTTTCTTTGCCGATCGGTGAGTTAACCTACACAATGATTAGGTGAATGCTTTCTCTGATTATTCCTTCTCCCTCCAGGTACGGCCGTCGCACCATGCTGGCCGTGGCCGGCACCCTCAGCGCTTTCATGGGCATCATCCGGTCGCTGGCTCCCAACTATTCCACTTTCATGGTGTTCGAGTTCCTCGACATGGCCGTCGGCAGCACTCTTTTCCCCACTGCCTTTTTGCTGGCCATCGAGCTGGTGGGTCCCAAGCGGCGGGTGGCAGCGGCCACGATCATCACGATTTTCTATGCATTGGGCGAGGCTTTCCTCGGCTTCCTGGCGTCGCAGGTGCAAAACTGGCGCTGGTTCCTGCGTGTCCTCTACGCTCCGGCGGTGCTGCAGATACTCTTCCTGTGGATCCTGCCGGAGAGCGTTCGGTGGCTCCTCAGCCAGGGATCTGAGGAGAAGGCAGCTGAGGTGTTGCGTCGGGCGGCCCGCATCAACAAGCGCCCTTTGCCCGAGGAGCAGGTGGAGGAGCTGCTGGCCAGCAACAGGCAGAAGCTTGGCCAGGCCAATGAGAGCCAGTATCCCATCATGAGGGCCGTGCGCTTCTTTGCCCTGCGAATTGCCAACTGCTGCCTCTGCTGGTTCACTCACACCCTGATTGCGCTGGGTCTGAGCCTCAACTCGGTGAATTTGGGAGGCAACAAGTACACCAACTTCATGCTGAACGGCTTCATCCAGATCCCCGGGCTGCTGCTGCCCCTGATCATCATGGACCGCATCGGCAGGCGCTACTCGCTCTGCGCCTCGATGCTGCTCTGTGCCATCTGCATGGGCGCCTCCGCGGGAGTGGGAGAAGGTAGGAGCAGGTTACTTTGCCTCAGTAGAAGCAGCTATGACATCCATTCCCTTCCAGATAACTATGCGGGTTCTCTAACCCTGTTCCTAATTGGCAAGCTGGCCATCACGTGCAGCTTCCAGATTCTGTACTTCTTCACCTCCGAGATCTTCCCCACGAATGTGAGGAACAGCCTGCTGTCTCTGTGCTCCATGGTGGGTCGCATCGGGTCCATGCTGGCCCCACAAACGCCTCTGCTGGTGAGTTACTCATCCCATTTACCCCCCTGAATTCCTGATAGCAGTTTTCAACGATTTATAAATTCCAGGCCAAGTACTACATCTACGCCCCGCAGATCCTGTTCGCCACCTTCGCCCTGATCAGCGGCTTCCTGACCCTCGGCTTTCCCGAGACGGCAGACAAGGTGCTGCCCACCACCATGGAGGAGGCACGCGACCTGAATCTGGCCAGGCGGCGGAATCAGGAGGACCAGCAGAGCCCTGCGGCGGCGGCGGAAGGAGGGGCGAGCCACAAGGTGTCGCAATGATTACCTCTGGCCGGGGACTTCCAAGGAGGCTTGTGTGTTAGTTTTAGTGAGAGCCAATGCATTTGTTGATTTTTTAACGTGTTTTATTTAAGCTAAGATTCGTCCGAACTGAAATATTTTACAGCACAAACTTTTCTGCGTGATATTTGTATGCCGATGGAGCTTTTTCTGTTAGTGTAATTGTCAGGAACAGCCATGCCATTATTTATTGTTCGCTTTAGTTTGTATCTACGTAATCCACTCTGTCTATTAATGGCAGCGCCTAAGAATACAATTTGTTGTCCTGAAATAATTTTAACATTTGCCTTTAGTTACGAATTTTTTGGTTTTATTTTGTATATAAAAGATTGTCTATAAATGATGTGTTGTGTTTCATTGGGAACTTTTTTAAAGTATTTATTTGACTTCTTGAATTCTTTTTTATATCTTTTAGGGTATTATAATTTCAGTCCGAAGGCTGCAAAGTAGTGAAGGAGTTGTAAACCGTATACATTCTTGATCAGCATAAAAATCCGAATCTATCTAGCATAGTCTAAAAAAAAAAAAAAATTTTAATTTTTGCAAAATTTTATAAATTTAAATTATGAAAAATTTTAAAAAATGTATATTTTTTTATTATTAAATTCAGTAAGCAGTATTTTTAAGTTAACAAAAACTAGAACGGAAAAGCTTTCCGAATTGAAATTAATGCATTTTTGACTTAGTTATGATCATTTTAAATTCGACTTTCTAAACCAATTTCAAGGGTATACAAACTTCGGCTTCCGGAAGCTAGTTTTCTGTCCTATTTTGAGAGTCAATTTCTTTTATTTCGGGACTTCTTGGGACGATTAAATTATTAATTAATTCGTTTGAAATAAAAAATTATATTTTACGACCACCTCAAGTGTTTAGACTGAGAAGCGTTAAATAAAAAAAGACTTTTTTATAAAATATTATTTTGTATTTTATTTATTTTCAAAGAATAGCAAATTTCTGGCATTAAATGCCATGTTGTGTTTTACGGGTGTGAGAAACTTATTATTTTTTATATTTATTTTAATTACTTATAAACTTATATAATTAGGTTATTAAAAATAAAAAATGATATTTTACATAATTTTTTAAGTAAGTAATTGTTTATGATAATAAGTGTGGCAACACTTGAGGAAATATTTTTACTTTTTACATTAACGTATACGTAATTAGTGCGACACCTACCGAATAATAGAAAACCCTAGACAAATTTCTACATGTTCCGTTGTGAAGCGCCAGTGTTACCCATTTCAAAAAGGGGGTTTTGAGAAAAAAATAATATGTGCATATAAATATTTATGATCAGGCGATGTATTTATTAATAACTGCTACATAGAACAACTAAATATACATGTTCGAGTCTCTATATTTAGCACAGACTGTCAATGGAAATCGTAACTAGAAGCATGAATATTTAAGACTTTTCCCAAAGGATATTTAAGGACTTACATGCATACCGATATAATTTCAACCTTAAACTTTAATTTATTTTGTAGCCAGATAACAAGCCTTAAATGGTAAAATTACAAGCTGGAACAAAAACCTTTGTCCAGCAATATCACTTTTAAATTAGTTTTGTTTGAGATTTCTGTGTCAATAAATATTGATAACGCCTAACAAAGTGTTTTAATTAATTTTAGCACTAGAAATTTGTGTTAAGCGCAAAAAGCTGACTAATTGAGTGATCAAACAAAACTTTTGCATTGACAGCCAGTCTATTACTTACATCCGATCTTCAGCTTGAGTGTCTTCTCCTTCCTCTTACCAGGTGATATCGCAGGTACTCGACTCTTTTTTCATGCTAAAAGTTGGCAGAGCTCGTAGGTGCCATGTCAGACAATAAATCGAACAACGACAGCACACCCTTTGAGTGGGGAACACATGCACTTGGCTCTTGAATGAAAATACTACGCATATCTGAGTAACTTTGACGGCATTCGCTGTTGCAGTTAGAGACATGGGGTCTCGGGTCGTGGGCCTCGGAAGGTCTCTCCGGCCTGTTGACTCTTGCTGACACCGATGGTATCGCCACGTAGAACCTTATCTGCCGATCTGCCGATCTACCCACCCATCGATCGCCCGATTGGATGGCCAGGTTCGGAGCAGCACCGAGCAGTCAGTTACCAATTGTCTATGGACGTAAAGAGACATGAGCGGCGACTATGAGAGCGGTGACTACTTTATGCGCAGTCGGTGCGTTTTGGCCCTAATCACGGTGTGATGTCAGCGATAACCAGGGCTTCCGATTCCGTGTGCTTCCAGGAAGCCTCGCGACAAGCCGTCGCTGTGGGACTCCTTCCAGGACCCGCCCTCGAAGAACAAGAGCGGCTCCGATGTGGACTGGAAGAAGCTGCAGTTCTTCCTCAAACTCTTCAAGCTCTGCGTCTACCTCCTGGTCTTCGCCGTGGTTCTGGCCACGAGTGTGCTCGCCCAGCTGCTTTATCTCTACATGGCCGGGAACATTGGAGGCGTCGAAGGGTCGCGGGTGCAGGTGTGCAGCAAGTACCGTGAGTGAAGTCCACTGACGCCACTGCTTGGATTAGCCGTATCTCAGCCGATACCCGCCTTCTTTCCAATCGCAGTGCTTCTCCGCAGCGGTGGTGGTGAAGTGGTGGCCGCCCGCAACAAGCTGGACCAGATCGCCTGGGTGTGGGCCCTGATCTTCGCTTTCGCAGCTCCCGAGCTGCTGACCTTCCTGCGCTCGCTCCGCATCTGCCTGTTCAAGCGGGAGCAGCGGCCCAGCGGACTGGAAGTGGGTCTGGTGAGTGTTTCTCCGCCCGGTAAACCTACTATATTTTCGTGGGGGAAGCACCTGCATCGTTGGTGACTCAAATTAAAAAAGATATCACAGAGGTTTATGGCGAATAGAAAAAGATAAAAGACATGTCTTAAGGCTCTCAAGTTTCTAAAGCTTTTCAGGTTTCAGAGTTTCCCAAAAATGTCCTCTTGAAATTTAGTTTAGCAATTTCACCAGAAATTTCTATGGATTCGTAAACTTTTAGTTTGATAACAAAAATGTACGAAAAGTTGTTCGTGTTCGTTGCCAATATTTGCCAGGTAAACTGAGAGTTTTATTTGATAGCGTTGTTTATTCTTAATTATCTAGTTTACTTTTTAGCACCTTGTACACTGAGTTGGAATCAGAATCAGAATAATCAATTAAATAAAACCACGACTACGGTTACATTTGACTGAGAACAATACAATTTCAGGAATTAAGTTAGTATTAGCCAGGTAATCATTTTTTAAATCCCTATAAAAGAGAGGCCTTGGTCCTGGTTAGGTGCTCATAGAATCTCTTCCCATATTGCATCATTCTGTTGCCATCGCTTGAGTCACCCTAACCAAAGCCCGGTGGAGATTGATTGATAAGTCCCCGCTAATCAGGTCACGCTCTTTGAACTGCTCCACGTCGTTGGCCTGGCCCTGCTCACCTTCACCGTGCTCCCGGCGCTGGATGTGACGCGCGGAGCGATGCTGTGCTGCTGCGTCTGCTTTGTGCCCGCCCTGCTCAGTGAGTAACTCTCTCGCCCCAACACTTAGGGGGACACGGAACACCTGCCCACCGAACACCACCCATCGCCCACCACCCACCACCCGCAGTTTGCGACGATGACGCCGACGACAACAGCTACGAGATGTTATCGGTGGCCGGGTGTGCCGACTGACAACAATTAAATTGATTGCCCTCCGGCTGCTCAACGTTTCAGATTTGCTGACGGGCACGCGGCTGCACTGGAAGTCGGTGGACAGCCTGGTCCTCTGCCTCTCCATCCTGGCGCTGTTGGCACAGGGCAGCGCCTTCCTCCTCTGGCCCGCGATGAGCGACCGGCTGGAGGTGCAGCTGCTGACCATTCCCCTGCTCCTCGTCTCGTTCCGCTGGTGGGAGAACTTTGCCAACACCCACGAGGCCCTGGGTGAGTGCTCAGCTTCACTGTCGGTCCACTATCGACTTAACTCGGGCACCAGGGAAAGCTTAATTAGTGTGGAAAGAACTCAAGAGGTGGCTTACTGACCTCGGGTGGCTCTAAGCCAGAGTTAGGCGGCTTTTTATTTAGTATAATATTCTTGAGCAGTTGAAAAAGCTCTTAAAGAACTTATCTAGTATGTTAAAATATTTATTTTTTACTTATTGAAAAATGGAACTTGTTTAAATTATTATTTTTTAACTACTAGTTTGTTTAGATTTCAGTTAAGTTATCTATTCTACATATATATGATTGTATATCTGATCTGATTCCTTATCCTTACCCATCGGCAGCCTATATCATTCGCACCATCCGCTGCACCCGCTCCCGTTACCACACCTATCTCTACCTGGCACCTCTAAAGGTCGTGGTATTCGCGGGTATGGGCTTCCTCCTCCATGGCCAGGACTTTGTGGAATACTTCAGCCGGTTCCTGGATGCCTGGCGGCCGCACCTCATCACGCTGGTGGTGAGTGGACTCTGTAGCAATTGCGTCAAGGCACAGAGAGAAATTGGAAGGATTTACATGACATTTTATATAATTTTAAGTATTAGTGAAAGAGGTAATTTAATCTTCTAAAACTAACCTTTACAACACCTTTTAAAACCTTTATTAACTGCAATTTTAGATATACATTTGAAGGGACCATTTTTAATTTGTATTTGTTTAATAGTTTCCTATCTTGATTTTCTTATCTCTACATATCTCTTTATATTCCATTTTTACTGATTTAACTTTCTTGTGCATCTACAGCAAACCGGCGGTGGTTCCATCGCGCTCAATGCCACCCTGGGCAACTCATCAATCAGGGCCCAGCCGCCCAGGACGCAGTTCACGATGCAGTCCAGTCCGAATGCGGTGGTCTTCGCCCTAGCCGTGCAGGTGGGGGCCGCGTATTTGTGCCACGTTTTCGGCAAGTTCGCTTGCAAAATCAAGATCCAGGTGTTTAGCTTCGCCCTGCCCCTCAGCCTGGCCGCACCGACGGCGGTGTGCGTGGTTACTTACCTGGCCCAGCTGCGGGCTGCGGATCCGTGCTCGCTGCACGGCCTCCTGCCGGACTATCTGGGCCTGCAGGCTCTGGCCGGGAATGTGGAGGAGCTGGGCCAGCGATGCCTCGACTTGGCCCTCTGGCTGTGGCCTCTGTGGTGGCTGGGCCAGGTGTGGACCTGCCTACACATCTGGCAGCCGCACAACGACAAGAACGCCCAGACCGAGAAGCTATTCGTGTGCCCCTGGTACTGCGGCCTCCTGGTGGACCAGTGCTCGATGATGAACCGCCGGATTGTGGACTGGAGCGAGGAGTATCTGGCCATCAAGGTGAGCCGGTGAGGCAGTGAGCGGGAAGTGAGAAAACAGGCTCCGGGTGCCTTAATTATGTGCGGCAAAATCTGATTGCGCCGGAGGAGCCGAGTTCATGTTAATGAATTATTGTAATCAGGCGCCTGCCTGGCATCAATCATCGCGCCAAGTTCGCAGCCCGAAGCCCGAACCCCGAAGCCCTCTCCGTCCGTCTCCACCCCACATCCATCTATTCCGGGGGACTTTTCGACCTATGTATACCGGCGGAGAGTGGGGGCAAGTGGAGGAGTCCTTGCTGGCACTACTGATGTGCGCTTCAAATGTCAGGCAATGTAATTAAGTTAAATGATGGGGAAACTGCAAAGTTCAGGAAATGTTTGCGTTTCCCTCGCTTTTGCGGGGATCGGGAATGGCCGGGATGCGAGGCTGTTCGCCTTTCGCTTTTCGGTGGGTGTAAACTTAATTAAAAGTGCTTCAGAGCTCAACTCGCATGTTTTCGGAAGGGGCCTAACCGGCATAAAGACATTAAAGTAATTAAAATCAGGGCATATGAGTTGATTTTAAGGGCATAAATTAGAGGCCCGGCGAATTATGTGCATTCGTAATGCCGTCGCGTCATTAGGTAGCGTGAACAAGTTAAGCGGCGCTGCCCGTAATGAGATAACCCAGAAAAGGGCTTAGGTTCGGTCAGAGTCTGGTCCCAAAATAACCCCAAAGAAGGGGAGGCAGCAGCAAAAAAGGTTTTTAATATTCAGGAACTCTCAAGCACGAGCCCACGCTCTCAATAGCTCTTTAAGGTACTTCCTTGAATACCCATTTTCCTATAGGAATATATATATATTAAAGACCCCTCCTTGTTATAGATTTAACTATTCAAAAGAGCTTGATAAACCACAAATATAAATAAGTAGGGAAAAATACAACAACTTTCCCCCACTTGAAGCTCTGCAAATACCGCATTTGATTTTGTCGAAATCCGCACTGCAATCATTCGGAACTTGAACTAAGACCCAGCTATTTCCAGAGCGACTTAACCGCGCCACGGGATCCGGTGGTGGCGCTGGCTGCCGACATCAACGCCAGCCGGGACATCCTGGAGGAGGACAAGGTGCCGCAGCTGATTGTCTGCGCCACCATGTGGCACGAGACCGAGGACGAGATGATGGAGTTCCTCAAGTCAATTGTGCGCCTGGACGAGGATCAATGCGCCCGCCGCATGGCGAAGACGCACCTAAACGGCGGCAAGGCGGACGACGAGTACTATGAATTGGAAAGTATGTAAATGTGCCAAGATATTCGGCGGATGCAGCTGCAGCTGGAGCAGCAGACACGGATACAGCTCCTGTCGTCCGCAGTCCTCCCGCATTTGCATTGCGCATCTAAAATGTGTCAAAGTGGAAATTTATGCAAGCTCGGGATGCTGTTCGCAGCTCTCTATTTATAACATTTGGCGACTTCATTTCCGCGCTTGCCAAAATGGCACCAAGCCAACGGACCGACGACCAAGTCGGCAACTGCCTGAGACAACTTTACGATCCCACTAATACGGCTTCAGCTCCTACACAGCGAAAATGATGGCCAATATCACATGGCAGAAACCAATTTAAACGCTCCATTTATTCCATAAAATATTGTAAAGGGGTTCTTACCTAGACAATATATATATAAAAGACTCATATAATTACAAATTGTTTACTTGTTCTCTCCACTCAGCCAACATCTTCTTCGACGACGCCTTCGTGCTGGACCCCCGGCAGTGCCAGAACAAGAGGAATCCACCGGTGAACGAGTACGTGAAGACCCTCACCCGCACCATCGACAAGGCTGCCTTCGAGGTTTATGGCGTAAATATTCGGATGAAGCCGCCACTGAAGATCGAGACGCCGTACGGGGGACGCCTGGTTTGGACCCTGCCCGGACGCACCAAGATGGTGGCTCACCTGAAGAACAAGGACAAGATCCGGCACAAGAAGCGCTGGTCCCAGGTCATGTACATGTACTACCTGCTCGGCTACCGGATCATGGAGACGGAGCAGCTGTCGCCGCGCCGCAAGGCAGTTATAGCGGAGAACACCTTTATCCTGGCCCTGGACGGGGACATTGACTTCCAGCCGCGGGCCGTCCAGCTGCTGATAGACCGAATGAAGGCCGTGGACGAGCTGGGCGCCGCCTGTGGAAGGATTCATCCGGTGGGCCGGGGTCCGATGGTGTGGTACCAGCGCTTCGAGTACGCCATCGGCCACTGGCTGCAAAAGGCCACGGAGCATGTGATCGGCTGCGTGCTGTGCAGCCCCGGGTGCTTCAGCCTGTTCCGGGCCAGCGCCCTCATGGAGAACAGCGTGATGAAGCGCTACACCATGGTCAGCTCGGAGGCCATGAAGATGGTGCAGTACGATCAGGGCGAGGATCGGTGGCTCTGCACCCTGATCCTGAAGGCCGGCTCCCGGGTGGAGTACTGTGCCGCCTCCGATGCCTACACGCATGCGCCGGAGAGTTTCAACGAGTTCTACAACCAGCGCCGTCGCTGGGTGCCCTCCACCATTGCCAACATCTTCGACATTCTGGCCGATGCGGACACGGTGGTCAAAAAAAATAACTCCATTTCGACGATGTATATCTGGTATCAGGGCATGCTCATGATCGGCACTGTCCTCGGTCCCGGCACCATCTTCCTCATGATGGTGGGAGCCCTGGTGGCTGTTTTTACCATCAACATCTGGACGGCCTTCCTGTGGAACTTCTTCCCCATCCTGTTTTTCATCCTGGCATGCGTCTACCTGAAGCAGAAATTCCAGCTGCTGATAGCCTTTGTAGTCAGCTCGCTGTACTGCCTGGTCATGATGGCGGTCCTCATCGGCATCATAGTGCAGATGCTAGAGGACGGACCGCTGGCCCCAGCCTCGCTCTTCTTTCTCCTGGTGGCTGTGCAGATCACAATAGCGGGTGAGCATTGGGTTATGACTGGGAGGTACTTCCTTCTTAAAGCTCAAGCTCCTTTCCACGTCGTTGCAGGCTTAATGCACCCGCAGGAATTCTGGGCCCTGCTGTGCGGCGTCATCTACTACATCACCATTCCCTCGATGTACATGCTGCTCATGATCTTCTCGGTCTTCAACATGAACGACGTGTCCTGGGGCACTCGGGAGGCACCAGTGCTCAAGGACGACGACAAAGACGAGCCTGGGGATGAGGAGCACCGCTTACCTGGGTGGCTGAACGATCCCCTGTTGATCGACTCGGAGTTGGGCGAGATCCCGCTGGCGGAGCAGCGCTTCTGGAGGGACATGATCAAACAGTACCTGAAGCCCTTGGAGCTGAGCCGCGAGCAGAAGCAATCAATGGCCGACGGACTAAAGGAGCTGCGCAACATGATCGCCTTCGCTTTTGTGATGGTGAACGCCATTTTCGTGCTGATCGTCTTCCTGCTGCAGCTGAAGAAGGAGTTCCTGCACCTAAAGTGGCCCATTGATCCCACCGATTTTGTGTCCTTCGACCGGGACAACCTGACGGTGGGCATCTACCGGCAGTACAAGGAGCTGGACCCCATTGGCCTGTGCTTTGTGATCTTCTTTGGACTCATCCTGATCATTCAGTTCATTGCAATGTTCTTCCACCGCTTCGCCACCATGTGCCAGCTTCTGGCCACCACGCGGGTGGACTGGTTCCGCTCCGGCGGTCAGTTCACCGACGAGGATGCTGCCCACGAGCTGAAGGGCAGTGCTGTGAACATTGCGCGGAAGCTGCAGCGTCCAAAGAGGCTGTTCGACGAGGACGATGAGGAGCACCACTACGACGAGCTGATGCTGGAGGCCTCGAAATCAGGGTCCGGGGAGCATCGCGAGAGCATGGTGCGTCGCCAGACGATCTTTCGGCTGCACGAGACCAGGAACAAGCAGCACAGCGACTACAGCAACCTGGTGTTCAACTTCGAGCGGCGATTCTTCGGCGATGACGACCTGAACCTCCAGAACCTGGCCCTCAATCGCAAGTCGGTGAAGCTCTTTCAAAAGCGCCGTTCCGAGGCCAAGGTCAATGCGGCCACCACGCCCGGCGGCACGCCCACTCCCAGGGCCGGGCAGCGACCGCCGCTGGTTCCCAAGAGTGTCAGCTTCAACGCCACGAACAGGAACAACGAGCAGATCTACGACAACGGCGGCTACGAGCACACCGAGTTCTAGAAGGGATCTAGCGAGTCACCCAAGTATTACCCAGAGAATCTTCTAAACTTAACATAATCCCCAAGGAAGGGAGCATAGTTTTGGTGTTTAATGGATTTATATTTTAATTTTAAATAATGTACACTTTTGATTACATATTTAACCATTTGATGGGTGCCTAATTCCCACGCTCAAAGTATACTATGTCAAGAGGTACTACTTAAGACACCTTAATTACTACTTTTGAATATCTAAAGCCCTTCGGCATCCCCCCATTATGTATCCACAATATCTTTATGCGCTTTTTATAATCGAATCCCCCAGGGCCTTGTCCTGGTGGCATAAGAAATATAATTAATTGCATTTAACTCAAGTGGCAGAGGCAGCCAAGTTTACTTCCCTTCTAACTGAAGACATCTCATTAGCATAATTACCAGATGCAGTGGGTGGCGGTAAGTAGTGGGTGGGATTGGGGTGGTAGCTGGGAGCTGGGCGGTAGATACTTCATTCATCAATGTCGGGGCAGCGCTTAGAGTTAAGTGCTGCAGCTCGTGGTAGCGATGCGCTTTTTGCTCGCCCAACTCGCCTGCTCGCTCCTCTTCGTTACAAAATGCAAATCAAAGTGTGATTAGCTTGGATTTGATGAAGTTTCTGCAGCAATGCACAAGTTTCCTTCGCCACGCCCATGCCTTCCGCCCTCCGCCTCTTGCCTCTTCCCTCGTGGGCGTGGCAAGGTGTCGGCGTAAGTGTTTTGTAAGTGAATTTTTCACCGACCAGGCAAAAAGCGGGCCGAGTGACAGGCAAGGACGGGGCAGGACTTACTTTGGCAGCGCGCATACATTAAGGGGGAAGCCAGAGCAGGAGCCAGGATGAACTTCTGGCCGCAGGATGTGGACTGTCTTTGGTTTGCAAAGTGCCGAAGCAACGGATTAAAAGGGACGAGTGTAAGAACACGGCTAAATAATGAATTCACCTGCTCAAAGGGACGGCCAAGGAAGGAAAGTCGTTTCAATTCAATGGGACACCAGTCGAGTCCAGTCTAGGAGTCCCATCCAGAAGTTATGGCACTTACTTTGCCGTGACCAAATCCAGTGCAATCGGAATTCCGGTATCAATTAATTGGCAAAACCCTTTGATGCCCCAGTCCGAAACGCAGTCAACCAGATGAAACAATAACAAAAGCAGGGATATATATTTATATGAATATATAGATGGATATATTTTCCAGCACAAAATGCAAACAATTTCAGACTTGAATGGGTTTTTGCCTTTGTGCAAGAAACAGTTCGGGCTGCAGTTCGAGGGAAAAACTATGGAAAACAAAGGCGCTGGGGGAAAGAATTTATGAGGATTTTCAATTGCTAGCAAGAAACCCTGGCCACTGCAGTTGCTGTCCCGGTTACTTGACAACTATTTGTGCCACTGACGGCCCGCACGGCGTATGCGTATTGCAAACTTACCATTGCAACCTGCTGGTCACTGGTGCTCCGGATTCGAACAAAACAAGGCACCGCGGAAACCGGGAATTCGGAAAACTGGAAAGAGCCAGCCATAAACAAGAGCGCCATTCGATTGAAAAACTTGTGCCACGTTTTTTGGCACATAATTTTGCACTTATCTGACCCCGGACAGCCCCGCCCAGAGACCCACTAAAACGGAACCAGACCAGGACACTAGCCCCGCCGCCTCTCCACCCGGGGGCCTGTTGCCATTTGGTATTGTGTTTTATGGCTTTTCTATGCATTGCAATGGCAATCGAGGACAATGGCCAGGAGGAGCGGCGAGCGAGGTGGGATTGTTGTGGCAACAGCGCCACAAAAGCGGCTACAGAACTTTTTAATGTAATTTAATTATGAAAATAATTCAATGTCCGGGATGAGCTGAAGCATTTTTGAGCTAAAAGTTTCCACTCTACAGGTAATCCGGCAGTCGTTGCCGCGACTCCTGTTGCTGCTGCTTTGTGAAAATAATTAAATGAAAGGCTACAGGATATTTGAGAGCACAATATGCACTGATTATGCGCCATTCGGTGGCGAGTCGAGAGGCAGGGACTTCACCCCATTGAAACGAACAAGTTGGCATTTTCAGCAGTTAATTAATATTTGCAACTGCCTGTTGTTTACGAGTGTTTTTTCAGTTATTCAACGGCGGCTGAATGATATTTGACGGGTAATTCACTGTGCAAAATATTGTGCTTGGGTTCAAGTGGCCCGTGGAGGGCCATCAGTGTTTGATTGCATCATCAAGGGGCTTACTCTGGGTAATTCGAATTTATTTATAAAATATTTGGTTTATGGTATATAACCTGAACTGAATCTTTATTGTTAAAGTCTTTGCAAGGGATACCCTGTAATTGCTTGCTACCCCTGGTTAATTGCCCCGCTGGCCTAGCAAACACCGAACTAGGGAGTCAGATAAGCTCCTCTTCCCGTCGCTTGCCCCACTTGATAAGGCACCGCTCCCGCCTCCGAGCCTCCGCCGGTCAAATGTTTGCCGCAATCTGAGCTGCACAGCGCCTACGAGCTGTTCGGATTGATAAGGTGTCGCAGAGAGAGAGAGTCGAATTTTAATCGCAATCGCAATGAGCACTTACAATTACACATGTTATCATCGCGGCCAGCGGACAGGGACCACCGACCAGTGACAGTCCGCTGGTTCGCCTCAGTATAACTTGTCGGGCTTCGCGGTGCGGTTCCCTTCGAGTGCCGTGATTCGCAGTTCATCCATAGTAACCTATTCCCTCCGTGTTAAACCGATCCTTAAACGAGATGCTGCGCAACAGCCTCCATTTGGTGCAGAGCCTGCGCACCGGCTTCTCCAGCAACGCCTGGCGAGCGGTCAGCTCCCACGGACCCCGACAGCCAGTGAGTGTCTCATCGGACTTATATAACCGGAATATGAGTGAAGTGATGGAGGGTATATTTAACGACCGTCTGGACGTAGCATAATGTCTAATAAATCGCCATTAGTGGAAAAGTTCTTGAATGCAAAGTCCGCCCCGGGGCTGAGCGCTAATGCAAACGGACCTTTGCTTCGGTGATCAAACGTTATCAGTTCTTTGTGTTCAGGTCAGGAGAATCAATTGAGCGGTGATTGAACTGGTTTCAAACTGGTTCAGAGTGGAGAGACTATGGTGTGGGAGGCTCCGATATCTTTCAGATATATTTCGTATGTGATGAAGATGTATAAATATTTCAAAAAGAACTAGATTAGCCAAAAGAGTGTTTCTTTGTCATTAGGCAGATGTGATTGGAAAAAGCACCACCCTGGCCAAATATATACACACTCAAACACAATGAAATTTATATTCAAAGTGCTATTAAGAAATCGACAGTCTATTGACCGATAAGCGGCGTTTAATGCTGATTTCAGCGAAGGGGAAAATTATAGCACCCATGAGGTGCCATGACGTGACAGCGTGAAGAGCTATTGTCTCGGGGTTTTCTGGGTCCCCTGACATGCTGATACCATAGCCCCGGGACCGATGAGCCACCATCGAGGGGTCCTTTACAGTCTAGTGCTTTGTTTCGATTGCGCAACCTCTTCGAAAAGCGCTTGAAACTTTTCCCCTAACTCTTGGGCCTAATCAGAGGCAATCGAAGCGGCCAAAACACTATCGTTTGGTATCGTTAGTACGGCCCCGCATAAAGATTTCCATTTATTTTCTTTATGGACGGAAAAGGGTTTCGGTTCTGGGCAACAGTCGGGGCCATAAACGGGGCCAAATGGGCCATCAAAAACGGGCTCCGGCTAATTGAATGGGCATCGATCGAAGGACTCTCGGCCGGGGCTGTAAATCATTTACAGTCTGGGTTTGATTTCCACTAACATGCAAACGCCCGACAAGCTGATAAAATGTTGTCACAGCATGACGGCTGCCTGCTGGACTTCTGGGTCAGGCAAATACAGGAACGTGTTCAAATAAATTCTAAAAGTGTAAATATTGTATTTCCCAGAAAGGAGATGGAGGGGATGGGATGGGGAGATGGCATTACAATAAACTTAAAACCCCTTTAAATATGCAGCAACATTTGTGGGGCCCGGACAAGGACGCGCTGCTCCCCGCATTTGCATATGTCCGACATCGGGCCCAGCCTTTGACACTCAAAACGATTTGCCTAGGTCAGGGTCGTTGGGGTGCCCTTCAACCCGTTACCCCAGGCAGGCCAGTCTTGCCCTGCCCAGCCATGCCCTGCCACCCCTTTTCCCACGCGGCGCCGTCTCCCATTGACTCACTTTATTTTGACACGTGTTGGCAGTTATGGCGCCTTCTTTCTCGGTCCCGGCGCTCGACTCTCCTCTCGAGCTGTGCGTGTGCGAGGCACATCATAAAAAAATACAAAAAATGAACAACAAAACAAGTGGCAGAGCCGCAGTTGTCGTTGACGGTACCGACTAGGAGATACCTGGTAGTCTATGACAAGATCTTGTAAATGAGCTTCTCGATAGTAGATTCTAGATTTGAGATTAATAAATCTAAATAGGTTTGAATTCTCTTCTTTTTCTACTTAATCTCTGAACGTATATACTCCTTCTCCTTGGTAATACCCGGTATTAATACAAAAAAAGAGCAACTGTGGGTCGGTGGCACAAAAGGCATCCCAGGGAAACAAGCTTAGAACAGAGCACAAAAGGCGGCCGGCGACACTGTGTCACGGGTGCCCACACGAACATCGGTGCCGAACGTTTGTCAAGAGGCGGGGGCCAGAGAACTCCATTGAGATTGGGCCGGACTGGGTGATAAGAGAGTGGAACCTGGCTTCTCCATGCTCGGCCGGCGACTGTCAGCGGCGGGAGCATTAATTGCTCCGCAATTACACGGCATTTCAACGCGTTTGACAGGCCCCAGACTTTGGGCAGACATTAGAGGCTGTTATCGGAGCGGGAGTGATGGCTATCTGACGTTCGATTGGGAAACAATCGAAGCTGAAGCTTAGTCCTGACCTTCAACTAATTGCATTAGTGGAATCACGCATACGCCGTAATGGACAAATATGGTTTTACAGCGCAGACACCGCCGTAAAACACATACATTTCGTGTGCCTTTGCGATGGCGATAAAACGCTTCTTGGCGATAACAGGCGACGGGCGGCCAAACAATTAAGTAAAGTAAACAAAACGGAACGTTTCTGATTGCCGACGAGCGTTCTCGCATTGAGTTGCACTTGACACTTGCCATCGCAACGAAATCAAAATATTTACGCCTCAATTCGAGTAAATGGGGCGAGTTACATGAATAATCAAAGCCGCTGATTTGATGTTATTGCGCCTGAAAGCCAATCAAATCTGTGGGCCATCAGGGACAGCCTGGCGCGGTAAAAAAAGGAGAGAGAAAAGCGAAGGAAAAACAAATAAAAATACCTTTTGATTGATGGACGATGAGCTGCAGCTGCTGGGGTAGGAAAACACTTTTGTTTGCTATTTACTCTGCTTTTCTCAGTTGTTATCTGGCTCACTCGCTAATCTTATCTAATTTTGCCTAATGTTCCCAATGGTTACCCTTGAAGGCGGCCTATTTGCTGTCCTCGCTGGTAAAAAGCCTAGTTTTTGTTTAAATTGAGCGCTAGGTCTTGGCTTCCCGGAAGCCCCCTCAAAGACTCGGTTTCCGCGAATCAATCTGAGGTTGGTTCTCGATTCCTGGAAGTGCTGGCCAGTGGTAAACACTTGAATTGCAGGCTTTAAAGCCATTCTAATTAGAGCGAGATGTGATGTCGGAATTGTAAAATTCAATTAGCCATAATTTCAAATTGATTATGAATTTGCGGGCGGCACTAACTGGCTTTTTGACCACGCGCCGCTGGCTAAAAAGCGAATTAACACACAGAACGATTATTAGAAATGCGAATGAAGCGCGGGAGAGCGGGATAGGGGCTCTGGCATTGCAGTTTTGCTGATTACAAACTGATTAGCTGCATGCGACGGGGACGGGACTGGTTAATTAATTGGATTGCCATTTATGCTTCGATTTGTTGTTTTTACGGCTTATGCCGTATTGCTGTCGCAATTTATGACCTCACTTCACAGGTTGTTGTGGCGATAACACACGCGGCGCGTACTTGGCCCAGAAGAAGCCCCACGATCTAACGATTTACGATCCCTTCCAGCTCGTGTCCCCGGAGCGGCGGCTAGAGAAGGCGCATCCCACCTTCACGGAGCGGAGCCAGCTGAAGTATGCCCGGCGACTGGTGGTTAAGCTGGGCAGTGCGGTCATCACACGGGAGGATAACCATGGACTGGCCCTCGGGCGACTGGCCTCCATAGTGGAGCAGGTGAGAAAGCAATTTCAAAATAAATATATTAAAAATCTCTATGGATATAATATCACATCAGGTTGCCGAGTGCCATTTGGAGGGGCGTGAGGTAATGATGGTCACCAGTGGAGCCGTGGCCTTTGGCAAACAGAAGCTCGCCCAGGAGCTGCTCATGTCGCTCTCGATGCGCGAGACCCTCAACCCCAAGGACAGCAAAGAGGTAGCCCAGATTAGTATCCGGAAGTGGCCGAGTAGAGTGTGACCCGAATCTCTAACCCGAATCTTCCACTCTCCGAAATTAGTTCGATGGCGCCACCCTGGAACCGCGAGCGGCGGCTGCGGTGGGCCAGTCGGGTCTGATGTCCCTCTACGACGCGATGTTCGCCCAGTATGGCGTCAAGATAGCCCAGGTTAGTCCTGACCCCTAATTAGACACACGGACCGGAGTGAGCCGTTGCTCCTTGCAGGTGCTGGTGACCAAGCCGGACTTCTACAACGAGGAGACGCGCAACAATCTCTTCTGCACGCTCTCCGAATTAATTAGCCTGAATATTGTGCCAATCATAAATACCAACGACGCCGTCTCACCGCCGATGTTTATACGTGACGACGAGCCAGCCGGCGGAGCCAGGAGGGTGAGTGCCGGAGCTCTGGATTCCGGATTGCCTATCTCCAGGCCAGGCACGTGACCAGCTCTCTTCCTTCCAGGGCATTCCCATTAAGGACAACGACAGCCTGTCGGCCATGCTGGCCGCCGAGGTGCAGGCGGACCTGCTAATCCTCATGTCCGACGTCGACGGCATCTACAACAAGCCACCCTGGGAGGACGGGGCCAAGCTGATGCACACCTACACCAGCGACGACACCAACACCATTGAGTTTGGCAAAAAGTCAAAGGTCAGTACTCTGCTCATTATCCCAGGACAAAAAATAAGTTGAGTCTTGATAAAGAGTATAATATATCTTTTTGTACATCCCAATATCAATGACATATTTCTTTCCGTGCACCTACTTCCAGGTGGGCACCGGCGGCATGGACTCCAAGGTGAAGGCGGCCACCTGGGCCCTGGACCGGGGCGTCAGCGTGGTCATCTGCAACGGGATGCAGGAGAAGGCCATTAAGACCATAATTGGCGGCCGGAAGGTGGGCACCTTCTTCACGGAGGCCACCGAGAGTGCCAACACGGTGCCCGTCGAGGTGATGGCCGAGAATGGTGAGTAGTGGCGTCCTCGGATGAGTGGCCAGGATGAAAGGATAATAACGGAGAATGATGTGGCTGAACCGGGGAAAGAGCAAGAGCTGAGCTCGCATAATTAGCGGTTTCGCCCAGCCACATCGATTGCCAATTATCCGGTGCGAAGTCTAAGCCAGTTCCGGCTCTCTTCAGATAGCACTTGTAGTAGTGTTTCGACACGGGGCACGGGAAAGTTGCAAGATGCTAACAGCGAATGACAAGTGGCTCTTGGCCGGGCTAATGGCCATTAGGGCTTACACCAGCTAAGCAAGCAAGAGCAGAGAGGAGACTTGCCAAAGTGGGTCAGTCGGGAGTCTGCCGGGTTCCTGGAAGCCTTGAGGAGCGGCGTTGCTATTTTTAGTCGCGCAAATTTAATTTAATTGTTATTATGGCCAACTGCAGCAGCAGCTGGCAGAAGTGCCTGTTAATTAGGCAGAAGCAACTTGTTTTGGCCGTGAATAACACTGTACAGCAGGTTTCAAAAGCGAGAATAGGGTTTCTATAGCAGTTTACCTTTATTTTATTTTGTGATAACATTAACTATAGTTTCCTTAGACACAATGCCTCCAGAGAAACCCAAAAATGTACGTTATCCAGTGTAACTTAACCCATTTTATCCCTCAGCTCGCACCGGAAGTCGCCAGATGCAGGCCCTGACTGCTGCCCAGAGGGCCAGTGCCGTCAACACCCTGGCCGACCTGCTGGTGAGCCGCGAGAAGTTCATCCTGGACGCGAACGCCAAGGACCTGGCCGAGGCCCAGAAGAACGGACTGGCCAAGCCGCTGCTGTCGCGTCTCTCGCTGAACGCAGCCAAGTTGAAGAACCTGTCCGTGGGCCTCAAGCAAATCGCCGAGGACAGTCACAAGGTGAGCGAGGGAGGGAACTTAATTACAGGACACTTTGGCGCTGCCAGCTACAGCTGACCCCTAAAAGCTCGCGGCCAAATTGCATTTGTTGCAGTGTCGAAAAGTCAGCCCCAAATTGAGTTAGTCCAACGGAGAGCTGCTGCTGTTGCTGCACTGGGATTTGTCTGCCTGGCAAAATGGCCATTTCGTGAGCGCTCCACAAAGACGCTCGCTCCTCGAAAGCCATATGCAGTTTCCGAAGCTTTAACAGCATTATGAAATCTCCAAGCAATTTTACACTTGAACAAAAATTGACACCCCTGCTGGGTGGTCCTGGTGACCTAATCCGTTCGCCCAGGGAGCGGACTTCGTCTGGCAGACTCGGTGCGAGGCAGCTAAGCAAGTGGAAGATAAAGGACAGACTCTCTTGTATGCGCTTCGTGTATTTGGTGTGTCTTGGCAGTGACATTAGCCCGCTTCCCGGCTGGGGTCCTGGCCTTGTCCCTGTCCCTGTCCCTGTCCCCTCCTTGCAGCGCCAGACAGAGTTGATCGAATATCGCCTGGGCGGGGAAGGGTTCAAGGATTGGCGGAAGCTTCATCCTCCCCAGCCAACCGTTTTATTGGATGTGATTGTGCGGAAACGTAAAAACTTTTCCTTTATGTTTTTTTCTCGGCACAAACTTTTTCCATCGAGCGTGGGTTGGGGCAGGGGCAGGAGACTGGGGACTGCGACTGGGACATGAGTTTATTGTAAAAATGGCAAGCGAAATTGTGACACAAAATGGCGGCAGCGTGAAAAATCATAAAAAGCGAACACGCACACAGACTTTATAGAGCTGGAAGCTGGCTGGGAATACGGCAAAAAGCATAACGCACTCAATAAATGTCGCTCCGATGGCGGAAAGTGTTTCGGCCCAGTTCTCTGTCATTCTTTTTGTACGTTTATTATTTTATTTCCGTGCGACAAACAAATGTCGCGGACCCGGCTTGGCCTCGGGGCCGCTGAACCGCTTGAAAGTTTGATCGCGCTGACCGGGGTCCAGTTCAGTTTCAGTTTTCAATTACCCCAAGGAAAGTTTTATTGCGAAACAAGTACTGAATAAGATGAGATAATAATTGAATTAGGCCGAAAAAGCTGCTGCCAAGATGGCGGGTGTCCTGCATAAATGTAGTGGAGCTGGACTTTTCAATTTCCTGCTCGAACCCCGTCGTAAAACCCTGCGAAACCCAGCATATTTCACGACCCCTAATAACCCTGCTAGCATCCTTCTACTGGACCAAGTCGCCACTACTTCAGCTCCGCACCGACTTATCCAATTGTCCTTTGCAAATATAATTTAAAGTTTGACGTCCTACATTGCCAGAGTCAATCATAATGACCATATAACCAAATTTACCCAGTGCCCAAGTCGAGTTTAATGGTTAAGCGGACCCAGCTGGGAGCAGGAGCAGGGAACAGGAGCAGGGAGCAAGGAGAACTCCTTCTTCTTGGCCAGAGGCGGTGGTCCACTCTATGCAAACAAGGCCAGTGCCAGCCAACTGCTGTCAGCAGCCGTCCAGCCCAGACCAACCCGCAATCTCTTTATGTTATCTGCAGCCAATTTTCTAGAGATTTCTCACAAGGCAGGAACGGGAGTGGGGCAGCAGCAGGAGCAGGGGCCGAGCCAGAGAGAAACCCACTGGAGGGCAAAGCACTTCCAAGTGCGGGGGCGTGGGACGGCTGGCCATTAAAAATAAATAAAGATTACGACGCGATGAGCGACTTGATTTATGTAACGCCTCAAAATAGACGCCAGGGAATCGAAATGCGGGCTCCATGAAGTAGTGGGGGAGCAGGAGTAGTGGGCGTGGCGGGACACCGTCCACAGTGTCGCATAAATATCGAGTTATTTTTATGGCCCGGTCCCACATGGCGTATGCTTTATGCGATTTATGCTGACTTGTGAATTGACTCTGCGACTGTTATTTTTACACCCTTCGTATCCCCCAATCCCGTCTGTATTATCTTTCTCTTCCGCAGAATGTGGGTCGCGTCCTGAGACGCACCCGACTCGCCGATCAGCTGGAGCTGAAGCAGGTCACCGTACCCATTGGCGTTCTGCTGGTCATCTTCGAATCCCGCCCAGACTCGCTGCCCCAGGTAGCCGCCCTGGCAATGGCCTCGGCCAACGGTCTGCTGCTGAAGGGCGGCAAGGAGGCGGCGCACAGCAACAAGGCGCTAATGGAGCTGGTCAAGGAGGCGCTGGCCACCGTGGGAGCCGAGCATGCCGTGTCCCTGGTGAGTGTCCTACGGGCAGAAGAATTTATCTAAAATATACTAAACGTATGTTCTGTAAAGGTGTCTACCCGCGAGGAGATCAGCGACCTGCTGTCCATGGAGAACCACATTGACCTGATCATTCCGCGCGGCTCCTCAGAGCTGGTGCGCAGCATCCAGCAGCAGTCGCTCCACATTCCCGTCCTGGGCCATGCCGAGGGCGTCTGCCACGTGTACATCGACCGGGATGCGGATCTGCAGAAGGCCCTGCGCATAGCCCGTGATGCCAAGTGCGACTATCCGGCGGGTAGGAGGAGTCCAATCAGCGGGAAAATCCCGGGAAAAACCCAACTCAATTAATCCATCCATCATTACAGCCTGCAACGCCATGGAGACCCTGCTCATCCACGAGGACCTCATGAGTGGGGACATCTTCGGCGACGTGTGCAACATGTTGAAGCGGGAGGGCGTCAAGATCTACGCCGGTCCCCGGCTGAACCAGCAGCTGACCTTTGGCCCGCCGGCGGCCAAGAGCCTGAAGCACGAGTACGGCGCCCTGGAGTGCTGCATCGAGGTGGTGCCCAGCCTGGACGAGGCCATTAATCACATCCATACGTTCGGCAGTGGCCACACCGACGTCATTGTCACGGAAAACGGTAACGAAATGTTGCAAAATTGAAAATTAATTTCGATTGCCAGCAGTCGTAGCTGAAAAATGGTTCAGTTTTCCCCCGGCTCCCTGCTTCTGTTCTCCTAATCCCAATTCCCCTCTCAATTGATTTTGTTTCTGCGGGGAAAATGGGAAAACTGCTGGCGGGGTGCCCTCATAATGGTTATTGCTGCGGATGGCTGCTCTCGAAGGCTGTCAGGGAAACAGATACAAAGAGCGAATTTGAATGTGGCAGTGCAGGGTGGCCCGAAACTATAATTCAATTTTCCTAGCAAATGACATTGGTAGTTGAGGGAAACTTTTAAGTTAAGCCAGGGTCCTTTGCTAATGAATTAAATAATTTATTCTTGTTTCTGAGGTCCCTAGGTAAGCTAGAAATATTAGCAAAATTAAGCAGGGAATAGCGTGACCATTTCTCGTTTCAATATTAGCAAAGGAAAATGGGAAATTTCTTGGAAATAACAATCTTTACTCTTGAAGCAGGGGAAGCCAATAAATATATATGGGTTTTATAGTATTTTTCTGTATGTAATTCTGTACATAAATTTATGACTTTAACAAAAGCAAGAAAGTAGAAGGGAAACATATGCTTAGGATCTGAGTTTTTCTATTCAATTTTCGAAAGATTTTAAGCAGTAGGAGTAATTTTTAGATTTGTAAATAATTTGTCTTAAAAAATGAGCTATTTTTTAATGACTAGTTATCGTGCCTTGAGCAAACATTTTGTATTATTGCCTGGCAAATTGTTGAACCTATTCCGAGGCTCGTGTTTTTCGCAATTACTTTTCAAGATATTTTTTTGGAGAATTCCTCTGCCATTATTCCGAGCACAATGGCACGTGTACATGCATTTAGCACGAGTGTGTCGTGCACTGGATGGCATGACTGCCCCACCTCAGGGCCTGTGCCAGCCGCCTCCCACATGTAATTCAATTTGGCGCCCTCAATGCCAGGACTCAGCACTGCGCACTCGGTACTCGGCACTCACTTCTCCAGCCATTCAGGCAGTCCAACTTGAAACCGAAACCAAACCCGAATCCTAATTCAAGTCGGGCAAGTGGCACGCTAAACTTTAGCATGCATGCAGCTCTTGCCACAACAAATTTAAATCATTTGGGAAATTAATTTTATTCAACACTCTCCTGCAGTCCGTGTTTGCATTTGCACATTTGCTATTCCAATTTCAAGGCACACAAGGAACAATTACAGCCAAGATGTGAGGCTGGAGAAGTTGGGAAAATATGTGGAGTAAAAGTATATAGATCAGAGCTTTGCCTTGGTATTAATTAATGTAATAATCCTTTTATTTATTTAAATATCAAATTTAATACTTGTCTTCAGATTTATTAATTATTTATATTTCTTTCCGTGCAGATGCCGCCGCCAAGCAGTTCCTGGGCAGCGTGGACAGCGCCTGTGTGTTCCACAACGCCAGCTCGCGGTTCGCTGACGGTTTCCGCTTCGGCCTTGGCGCCGAGGTGGGCATCTCCACGGCCCGGATCCACGCCCGCGGCCCCGTGGGCGTGGAGGGGCTGCTGACCACCAAGTGGATACTCAACGGACAGGACCATGCCGCCGCTGACTTTGCCGAGGGCGGCGGGCGCACGTGGCTGCACGAGACCCTGCCGCTGGACTAGAAGTAATCCGGGGCGTACTTAGTTGTAGGTTCCCAGTGTGTAGATTGTTTTTCCATCACCATCACCGACGCGGTGGAAGTGCATTTTGAGCGAAGGGTAATTAAATGGGCGGTGCCAGGGGGGAATCCCCGATGACAGCTGCCGTCGCGGCCACATGGGAGAAATTAATTTGAGTGAAAAATATTTGGCGAGACAACTTGTGTAATTAATAAAGTGAGCGGGAGGGAGTGTTTTCGGGGTAGTTAAGACTGTCAGCCCTTGTCTTGGGCAAAGTTTTCAGCGAAAGTTGCGCTGCGTCGCCTCACAAGGAGGGAACACGGAAAATGGGAAATAAAACAGCGTCGAGAGGCGCCGAAAGAATTGCTCTTAAAGTTTCAATCCTCAGCGCGTATTATGTATATGCGCATATTCCTATTACAAATCATAAATTAGCCATGGAACGTGAAATGCAGCCAGCTCCCTCGCCTCGGGATCTGCAGCGCTCGGTGGCAGGCAGCCGCGTGGCAAGTATTTTAATTTTTATGTGCACTGGGCCAAGTTTGCCGGCTTCCCGGTTCCTCGGGCCCGACCAGCTCGGCTTTCTTTCGCTCTCTTTCACTTTGGCCAAAGTTTTCGCACTGCGTGCTGGCCGGAAAGCCCGTAAGAAGAGCCGCAGGTGGAGCCGGGAACGGGAGAGGGCAAGGCGGCGGTGGCGGCGGTCCCTCCTGTCAACGCGCTAACTTTTTTGGAGGAATTTCCCCTAGAAACTTCAGGCTATGCTGAAGTTGGGGTCATCAGGTTCTGGGGAGGATTGAATAGTATTGGAAACCCAGAGCTGGCATAGAAACAAGTGTAATTTATTCTAATTGCCCACGTGACGGACAGCCGCGTAGCAAATCTCAAGCAAAAATTCATTAGTCTTGTGCGATTGCTTAGGAATTTTTCATATCAAAATAAACTGGCAGTCGGTCATGCAGCTCGTGTAATTTAATTTAAAAGTTGATACTTTTTCTTGAAAACATCAAAAGAGGGCACACAATATTTGCACTCAAAAAACATTGTTGAGAGAACGGACCCTCTGAAAACAGCATGGGTAGAGTGTGATTTCTTAGGAACAAATGTATTGTGGTTGTTGGTTTTGATTTAATTTTATTATTTATTTATTATTTACGCATGTCATCAAAGTTTACGTCTTATTGAAAAAGAATAGATCACCTTAAAAATTCCCTTTCCTAAAATTGTTTTATAATTAAGAGCTTAAAGAAAAATTTAAAAACTGTTGAAATTTGAATTCTAAATAGCCACGGTAAAATACAAAATTAGTCGAAATTCTTAGAAAATATTTATTTTTTGTACAATTTTTCACACAAGTTCTAAAATATTCAGAAATTGGCTTACAATTCGAACGATTGCAATAAGACGAGGTGCAGCAAAACATGAAGTAAATTTAGACGACATATTTTTGGTTTATGGTTTAATTCTTCTAGCATTGCATACCTTGAAATTGTATTTAAAAATCTATAAAAAAATGTTGTATTATTTAAGATATGCAAAATATTAAAATTAACCTTGCATTCTTTCTTGGGATTGTATTTTGTCCCTCAAGCTATCTAAACACTTCAAAATAGATAATGAAATATATTTAATGATGTCCCCTTTGGACTCCTGAAGCTTCCCTATTGCTATTTATGAACTCTTAAAAAAGCAACTACACCTGCATTCTAAGGAGGGCATCATTTTTACCTCTTTCAACTGCTCGAGACGCGTGCGGACAATGATACGTGAACGCTGTCCGTGTCCGTACCTGATCCGCCCGGCGGTCACGTAGTGCTCCGCAGTTGCCGAGCACTTTACGGAAGTTACCGGAGCGGAAGTTCCTCCGCGAGTTGTGAAGTTTGGCCATTTGGGGAATGCCCCCGATATGCACTCCGCTTGCTGAAGTCGGAGTGCAGTGCCTCGGGCAGGCTCTCGCCTCGGGGTGCACTTAATTAGAATGGCGGGCATTAATCTTGTGGCTAATGCCACGTTGAGATCGGACCGATATCGGAAGACAGGCGCAAAATTGCCGTTGGCCCAAGACACCCATTCCGCGCGAAGAGCTGTGCCTTCCTTTCCGTGCATACGGCTATATGCGAAACAATTTTATTTTATTTCAATTTGATTTCAATGAAATCCACACGACGTCGTCAACATTTATAATATGTGCAAACGCTTTGCCTGCATTTTTGTGTGCTGTCAGGGCTGGGCGGGGTGTGTGTGCCGAGGGTGTGTGTTGGGTGGTGTGGCAGCGTGTGGGCCACACCATCTATGGACTGAGTGGGGGCCCCAAAGAGCGTTGGCACAAATCCGGCGGACTTTTAAAAGATTCTTGCAAGTACAAGCTGGCAACTGCATTGCATTGTTCGCGGGGTTGTCTCGCAAACGCCGTTCCGCGGGGGTTTATTTATATAAAAACTTAAAAATACATCAACAGATGCCTATACAAGTCCTGGCGCATATTTCCCTACGCTCTCTCTTCGCTGTTCTATGTCGAAGTCATAGCAAAGTTGGCAGCCAGAGATAATTTAGCGAAAACGAAATGAAACTGAATGATAAATCGTCCGCACGAATGGAGAAAACTGAATACCCTCAAATGGAAGCCGAAATAAAACAGACTAATCCCTGGCTTAATTCCCTCCAAAGACTAATGAATACAAATAACTATATCAATGGAATCACATGGCCCGCAAGAATGCATTAGTTTAATGGATCTCATTTGATTAATTATTAAAAGCAATGGCTTAACGCATTTTCGAAAGAATAAAAAGAGTCTCTTTGACACTTCAATTGAGGCTGTAATCCAGACAAATTGTTTTCACTTTCATAAGGCTTGGAACAATTCATGGAATTATCATAGAGTGAGCTTTAAGAAGAGAACTCTATAATTTATAATTAATAAATAAAATAAAGCATAATAAACATGGGATATTTTGCAAACCTCTAAGTTGTATTATTCTCTTCGTGTGGTTTATTGAATAATCTTGAAAATATAAAATGTAGATTGAAAAAGAAAGGTGTTATTAGTATTTTTTACAATATTTTTGAACTGTGAAATGTTCATATTTTTTCAGCAATTTAATATTTCAGAAAATTTCTTATAAAAAATATTCTAAGATTCGTAGTATACCTTTAAAACCCGTTTATATTAATTACCAGATCATATACCCTTATCTCTCCATCAATCTCTAATTTTCCCTGAAATCTTCTCCATCAGAGATCACTATCAAAACCCCCAGCTAAGGCGGAGTACCCGAAATCGGAACACTGGTGCAATCGAAATGATGTGTAGCCGACCCTCCGGTTCGCCACCCCGCCACTGCCTCCGTGAACGGCTGATCCCCAGCTAGCGTAGCATATCGCGAAATTCATCAACATGTTACTAGATGAACAATTGGCCGAGATGACAGGGATATCAGGGGCGCCGGGGGTACTCGGGATCTCGGACAGAACTTATTTAAATGCGGCTGCCGGAGCGCAGAACGAATCACTCTGATTGCTGTCGCTGTTGGATTTACACGTCGTGAGTGTCGTCATTATTAGGAGCAGGATAACCCAAGGATATAAACTATAAATGGATTGAAAAGAGGGTCAATTTGATATAATTTCATACCAATATAAATCTATACGATTGAGGTCTCAAGGAGATCTCACAAGATCAAATTACCTATCAGTTCATTCAAAACTAGAAACTAAAGTTGAAAAATATAAAAAAGACACAAGTTTTTTGTTACGTGTAACCAAAGGATAACCCGTCGATCCCTCCCTTAATTGCAGTGCCCGCTCCGATCAAAAACTAACCCAAAATGTGTGACGAGGAAGCATCAGCCTTGGTGGTGGACAACGGCTCCGGCATGTGCAAGGCCGGATTCGCCGGAGACGATGCGCCCCGTGCCGTGTTCCCCTCGATCGTGGGCCGTCCCCGTCACCAGGGCGTCATGGTGGGCATGGGTCAGAAGGACTGCTACGTGGGCGATGAGGCGCAGAGCAAGCGAGGTATCCTCTCCCTGAAGTACCCCATTGAGCACGGCATCATCACCAACTGGGACGACATGGAGAAGGTCTGGCATCACACCTTCTACAACGAGCTGCGCGTGGCCCCCGAGGAGCACCCCGTCCTGCTGACCGAGGCTCCCCTGAACCCCAAGGCCAATCGCGAGAAGATGACCCAGATCATGTTCGAGACCTTCAACTCCCCGGCCATGTACGTGGCCATCCAGGCCGTGCTCTCCCTGTACGCCTCCGGCCGTACCACCGGCATTGTCCTGGACTCCGGAGACGGTGTCTCGCACACCGTGCCCATCTATGAGGGCTACGCCCTGCCCCATGCCATCCTGCGTCTGGATCTGGCTGGTCGCGACTTGACCGACTACCTCATGAAGATCCTGACCGAGCGCGGCTACTCCTTCACCACCACCGCCGAGCGTGAGATCGTGCGCGACATCAAGGAGAAGCTCTGCTACGTCGCCCTGGACTTCGAGCAGGAGATGGCCACCGCTGCCGCCTCCACCTCGCTGGAGAAGTCCTACGAGTTGCCCGATGGCCAGGTGATCACCATCGGCAACGAGCGCTTCCGCACCCCGGAGGCCCTCTTCCAGCCCTCGTTCCTGGGCATGGAGTCCTGCGGCATCCACGAGACCGTCTACCAGTCGATCATGAAGTGCGACGTCGACATCCGCAAGGATCTGTATGCCAACAATGTGCTGTCCGGTGGCACCACCATGTATCCAGGTGGGTGAGCCGAGCAGGGACTTGCAGTATTTATAGGAAAGATTGATGATGATTTCCTCACACTTATTTAAAACCAAATTCAACATTTATTAATAGAGAATAACACAACACTTTCAATATTTTTATATCCCCCCAGGTATCGCTGATCGTATGCAGAAGGAGATCACTGCCCTGGCTCCGTCCACCATCAAGATCAAGATCATTGCCCCGCCAGAGCGCAAGTACTCCGTCTGGATCGGCGGCTCCATCCTGGCCTCGCTGTCCACCTTCCAGCAGATGTGGATCTCGAAGCAGGAGTACGACGAGTCCGGCCCCGGAATCGTCCACCGCAAGTGCTTCTAAGCACTGGGTCAGCCCCCTGGCCGCCCAAGTCACCATCACCATCTCCTCGAGCGCGGGCCTGGTGTTTGTCTCGTGCCGCAGACATCCGACCAGGACGAGGACGAGGTCGCAGTTCAGTGAAAAGTATCTTTAAAATTACATTTAGTTGATGAAGAAGTTTTTAACATAGATGAAAAGAGAGAACGAGAAAAGAGAACAAGAGAAAAAGACCGGAAACGAGCGGGCGACGCCTTCTTTTTTATCTTTTATTATCCTCGCTATTTTGATTTGATTTGATTTGACTCGGAATTCCTATAGCTTGAGTCGCCAAAACAATCGGCTGTAGCGTACAATAAAAACCAATAACCCATGTGAATCGAACTCGAGCCTCCGAGGAATGCGTGCTGGGGAAACTTTTCTAATTAGGCCTCGACTTGGCCGACTGTCAATCGGGCAATCATCGCTGGGGCTCTGAAACTTTGCTCCTTGGACAGCTTGGCCGGCAATCTCGGAAGATACGCATCCATATCTGTATCTGTGACCCGACTCGTCTGTCACATTCTGTGACGCCTGCCGGAGATGGATTTCCAGCCCATCGGAGAGGCGGAAGGATGACTTCTGGGGAGGCAACGACATCGTGTTCGAGGTGACAGTCTCAACTCGCCCGAAAACTGCTCGCAGAGCAACTTTGCCTCAGCTCTGGCTGCTCACCCAACATAAATGTTTGGGCACAACTTTTGGCTGCAAACTTTTCAGGTTTCGGGAAACTATGCATAAACCAGGTGCCAAAAACTGTTGCTTAATTAGTTGAGTCGAAACTTGCCGCAGTCGTCAAAGGAGAGTCTCAGAGACTTCATTGGGCTTCGGCCTGCTAAGTCGCCATCAACAGGGAAACTCTCTAAACTCTTCTAATGACCGGTTGGCCGCACTTTCGCAATTGAAAGGATCCTCGTACCCATTAATTTTACACTTGAGGTACTCTGTTTCTCTTTGCTTGATGAATCACGATCTTAGCGGTTCACATCTATGATGTTTTCCTGGCATTTTCGATTTGAGGGAATCATTTCTGGGCCAACGCATACGTGTCAACAGATCCCTGGGCTGTCATATCCGTAATTACGCTTTTAGTGTGCAGTTCCCGCCCTAATGTCATCGGGTCCAGCCCCCAAAGAGGTCCAAGTGCGGTTCATTATCCGCCGCTGTCCAGCCAGGCGGGGCGGGAAAACAGAAACAGATTCTGGGAAATTAGTGCCGGCAGTTGGCATACAACTAAATGTTTGGCGGGACCGAAATGATTGGCAAGGGTTGGGTGGAAATCGCCACTCAATCAATCAGTGGACACAGCGGGCGAGCCGAAATAGCCCATAAAGGCATTCGCATCCTTTCAACGGCAAGGATGGTGGACGGAGGGTAACGAGGACAGCCGACTTCCTGTGGGGTTAAACCCAAAGGGAAATATACATACGAAAATTATAATTAAATAAATGTGCCTTGGCGTATATGGCGCACTTTATTGGTTGAAATCATTTTATTAAATGTGTTATCATTGGAATTCTGTTCCAAGAGTTCATGGTTCAAGGAGACGATCATAAAATATGGTATTCTTTGATATATTCTGCAAAACAAGCAATTATCGATGAAACTAGACTACTATCTCTACTCTATCTCCACAAGGTTCTCGTGTCTACATCCCCTTCCAGGGTATCCCAAGAGCGAGTGCCCTGCGCACTGACACTCCTTGCATCGTTCGGTTATGTTTGCAGCTCTTGTCCGCACATCAAATTGAATTTAATTGCAGTCAGGCCAGGGTGCCCAGGCTCCAGCAGAGTCATCTCGATTCCCTGTCCATACCAATCCGCCGGGCAATTCTCCCAGATTGCTTGTCTGTTTGTCGCTTTCAGTTTGCGGAAATTGTTTTGAATTTGCAACAGCAACGGCAACGGCAATCTGCAAGTGCTGTGTGCGGCTTGTTTATTTTATGCTAATTTAATGCACTCGCCCCCACCGAACGCCCTCATTGATACCATTATAATTTGGTGTTAATTCCGAAGGCAAATACTTCAGCGTATTTGCCGTATTCATTATGCAGATTCGGGCAGGCGCAAAGCAAACAAGCCGGAATTAAAGCCCAAAGTTAACGAGTTATCTGGCTGAAGGCAACTGCGTTAAAGGGTTAAAGTTGGAATGGGGGAGGAGCTCGCTTCCGGCCGACCAAAACTTAGACTTGACGGTCGATGGTTTTGACAAGCTAACAAATTGTTTTCCCCCGGCTGGAGGTGCACCACATGCGGACAGGAAATTAATAAAGAAAAGGGCACCACCATGATACCAGACCCCTCAATCTTCATCAGACCAGAGCCCAGGCGGTGGCGGCTGTCCCTCATGTCCTGCTCCTCCTTGGGCTCAACTGACCGCAGCAGACCGGGCCATTGGGGCGACTCTATCAGCATCTTAGCCATCATCACCATCAATTTGCCCGAACTGCTGCAAATTTAAATTTACGAGTATATTGCCAACTGTAACTGACGTTCGCCATTCGCCCGAAAAAGCGGAGAAAACTTCGGCCCACGCACATGCCGCCCTTTCAGCTCACCTCCCCCGTTGTTCTTAGTAATTTAAACTTAAATTCAATTAATGCACAGCAGGTTCAGGTGGTTTTACCCCTGAAATGCGAGGAACTCTGGGATTAATGGAAAATGGTCGGCGAAATGTCAAAGTTGAGAGATTGCAGGCAGCCAAAGAATCGACATTGATGCATTGCTTTTAAAGGTCGTGATTACAACATGTGTATATATCTGAAAAAACTGACAAATGTTTGGTGTTTTTTTATTGAAAAGAATCCACAGCGATTGACAGATGCAGGACTAACCTCAAATGTCAAATGGCGCATGAAGAAAATTAAATGAAACCTTTTATTTCGTATCTAATTTCTTTAAAATTGAAAGTAAGTGGCTAGAGGACTTTACTCATTTTTGCATATTTTTTACAATAATCCTGTCGTCAGCTAAGCTCTTTTTTCAACATATCTCCCCTTATTTACGTGTGCAGAATCCTTATAAATTTTCCCTGGCTATTTAATCGATTAAATCGAGGGCCTACCAAATCAGGTGTAAACTTTGGCAGCATCAGCTCCTCCATTCGGGGGGAAGTTATCGACAGCCCGTGCTGCACACACACGCCGTCAAGCGAATACACACATCACTCTTTGCGCCCCCGTGACGTGTCCTCCAGGACTCTGCACCCTTTATCCCTTCTGCGTGGGCTGCTTTCGGGCTTAAGCCCCATGAATGAAGCGATTATCGCATCTTTGTCAGCAGCATCAACACAACCAGAGGCAGCCGAGGCTGGCATCCTGCAAAACAAAACCCCAACAGAGGGGACCCCTGCTTGCTCTTTCTAAAGGTATATGATAGAGATGGGACTTCACGCGAGATTGTACCTGTACGGATCAGGTACGAGCCCTATTAAAAGGTTATTAAGAGTTCAATTAAGAGGGTTAAAATATAAAAAATATAATATTCATTTATTAAATTTTATTAATATTATTAGATTGGATTTTTTGTGGAACTCCAAAGTAGAAGTTATCCCAAGTTGCCTTAACATATTCCACCTTTCAAACCCACCTAAACATGTAGTACCCTTCCCAGCACTGCCCGTACACAGAGGCAAGGGCTTCATAAACATCATTCTTTGGCCAAATGGTGGCTGCCATCCGAGACCACGTTGGGTTGCCTGGCAACGTGGAAATCCCTTTTCCCTCGGCAACATTCCAGCATCGCTACGTCTGCCTGTCTGCGAGTGCGCTCTCCTAATTCAATTAATAGTTACTCGCAATTAAGTGCAGTGATTATTGAAAAAGGGGAAAAGAGGGCATTACAATGAATGCCGTTCGACTCGGATGGATTGAGATATAGATCCGTCGCCAAGATGCACAGATAGTCAGGGGTACAGAGAGAAGTGAAAAAAGTAGAGGAAAAAGCCAGTGGCAGTATGTGGAAAGTTTTTTTTTTAATGCCCATCAGCTTAATGCCGATTGCGATGCTTCCGACAAGATGAAGCCAAAGCTCCTGCGATGCGTTGCGATGCAATGTGATGATGTGATGAGTGGAATCCAAGTGCCTGAGCATACATAATTACCAGAACGAGGGACAGACAGCTGGAATCTGAAAGGGAAGTAGTTTTCTTTTAACAACCAAAACTTCGACTTTAATTACCATAAAGTTTGCATTTTTAAAGTGCTTCTTCACGGCTAAATGTGTCTACTTGTCTACTTTCTGCGGTTTTAAAACCTAAGTGTAGGATTGAATTTGACCTAAAACACACAAAGTTATGCTCAGAGCACTTTAAAAGGATATCCAGCCTTAATTATCACTGATAAATTATCAGATTGATAAGTCAGAAGTTTGCAACGCAGCGAAGGAGTTATTTCCGTGCATCCAAAGTATATTCTTGATCATCAACAGTTGAGAAAAATTACAATATCCCTACCTATGCATTATGGTATAGCTATATCAATATATTAAGCTAGAACCCAAAAATCGTAAAAGGGAATTACTCCCACATAAGTCAGTGTGGCTCCGCTTTTCCGGCTGTCAACAGCTGCCCCGTCTTGAGCCGAAGCAATTTGCATAAGGGAGCAGGCGCCTAGGGCTTACCTGGGGCTTAGGGGAGAGCCACCTCCATCCAATCCACCAATCCCGCTGCCGATAAAGCTGCTCCCATATGCAGGTGAGACAGATGGACCCGTACATCGAGGGGGAGTTCATACTAAGCAGCTGCTATTTATGGGATTGTAATTCAGTGGGGAAACAGACGGGTGCGCGCTCCCTGCAAAAAGTGTCTCGATAAAAACTCAATAAACTTGAAAGCTGGGGAAAACGTTCAGCCCTTAAAAATGCTTCAGAATATGCTCGGCATTCTTAAAGCTAAAAATCTTTGGCAATGTAAGAGAAAAGATTAGAGCTTGTGGCAAATTTAATTTGTTCCCATTAGGAGCTTCTTGTTGTGTTGTCATATGAGCCGGAAGAATGGACAAAAGTTCGGAAACAGAGCGCCTCCGGCGTGGGCTGACCTTAATTTTCTTGAACAACATGCTAAATATTTGACCCTGAACGCTGCTCAGTTTCAGTTTCTTCGGTTTCATTCGCAGGCAGCAAACTATTTTCATTTGCCAGTCGAACAAAGCCGCAAACGAGCGGGAAAGGGTGAATGGGCTGAAAGGGCGCCGCCGGCACCAGGACTAGCGTAGGGCCGGGGCCAATAAAAACTTTCGGGCTTAAAACCGCAGAAAAGTTGAAAAGTTTGCTCTTGATTTTATGAATATTGACCGAATCAAATCCAATTGAATTGAAAAAGGCGGCCACTCCGGGAGATCGCAACAAATGCCGGGCCGAAAACTATTTAAAAGCGAATTTCGGTTTGGGCCAAAGTTGAAACAATTGCAGTTCGGGCTTCCCTTTTGGCGCCTTTTAATTGCAGCGAACTCTCTCGCTGGCTCGCTCGAAAAAAGGGAAAAGTTGCGAATCGAGCCGGGAAATCCAATCAGGCGATGAGAGACGGAGCCCTAAGCATGAAAATCTCTCGCTAATGCCTTTCCTTTGTGCGTGTTCCTTATTTGGCTGTAATTTAATAAATTTGCATTAGCGGGGTCTTGCCCCCTCCTTGGCCCGGGTTTGCTTTTAATAATAAGAATAACAATAATATGGCTAAATTTAAAATTCAATATTTTCATATTACCCAAGCTTCAGTCGGATATTGAAATTCCAGACGCGGTCTCGGTTTGTTTGCAGTCCCATTGTTGTTGGCGCTGCCCCCGGCTTTCTTTTAATATTGCACACAATATGCACAAGGTGGTGGTGGATGGGCTAAGAGGGGGCCTCGGGGGGAAGGGGGCTGCCGGGAAAATAAGAAAAGTGAGCAAGGAAAAGTGAAAAGGTCGAGCGGAATATGGCAACTGTTCCAGTGGCTTTTGCAGTTATTGTGCGAGTTTAGCTAAACGAGTTGGTAATGCCGGCGAGTTGTGGCCATAATTTATGTGCTCCGAACGGGCTCTGCGAAAAGGTGCAGGTTCTGGCCCAGAAGGGAGCCATCCAGGACTCGGACATGGACAGGAGATGGAATCTGAGTTAAGCCGGGAGTGGTTGCCAGCCAGGATATTGAAATGGTCAACCTGAGCTTGATGGAAATTGCTATTAAATATCATCAAGGATAATATTATTGCGTTAAAAGCTCTCATAATTCAAGGATTCTCTACTTTCCCTTCCTTCGACAGGAGTAGGATAAATATAAAGAAAGATTTAAATAAATTTCATTACTATCCCTTCTGGTATTGTTATCAAAAAGCATACATTTCAATAGTAGATTTTCTTGTCAAAATGTACTATTTTGGGCATTTTTCAATTTTCTATTAAAGTTCGAGTTATAGCAGTGTGAATATTTAAGTGACTAAATCCCACAAATGATAAATAAATATCGAAGTGCGGTGACATCGAAAATTGAAAATTGTATTATCCAGACCGCAAAAAAGAAAGGCGGGCGTCAAAATAACAGCCATTTTGGGCAGCTGCCGGAAAACACAGTTACCAAGAAGGGAAGCTAGCTTCGGTACGCCGAAGTTTGTATACCCTTTCGATCATTTGAGGTCATTACATTTCCTTCATTTGTAAACTTCTCATACTGGTTTGTTAACGTAACAATAACTAGCACAGAGCACATCTTAGACTTAGTTATGATCGCCTGATTCCGATTGATTATAAAATTATGATACCCTTGAAGGGTATAAAATACGTGCAAAACATGGCAATAATGGCCATCGTCTGGCACTTTGTTATTGACGCTGAATATCATGGCTATAAAATGTGTAAAACCACAATCAAATTTCTGGAAAAAAAGGCATGCCCTGGCATTTGAATTCAGTTTGAATTGGTTGACTTTTTCTGATCCGCTTTTTAGTGGCCGGATGGCGGATTGGCTGAAGCACAGCGGAAACGCTTGTGTTAAAAACTATTATTAATGGCCAGTGGTAAATAAAATTGTAAATCAAATTGCCGGAGGACCCAGCAAAATTAATTGCATTTCAGGGGAATTAATAAAGGGTTCCTTTTTGAAAATATTTTGTACCCGACAGCGACACTGGATGTGTGATTTACCTTAACTGGCTTAACACGCGGCCCGGAGGATTACAAATGTTTAATTGCTTGTAATGTGAGGCCAAATGAGCGTGACTAATTAAGATTTAATGGAACCGAGTTATGACTTGTGCCCTGGTTTTGAAGGGGTTTCCAGCCAGTTGTTGTCGGGCTTTCTCAACCGAAAAAACTTCACCGCATTAGCACATCATATCCATAAATGCATCTGCTGCTGGCCAGGCAACTTCTCATTCCCATCACCCTCACGACCATCACCATCATCATTGCTGGGCTCATTCCAACTTTTCCCCTACGAAGAGCTATATACGGATCTACATAGCTTTCTCATTCGCATTCGCTGTGCGAAACACACAGGCAAAATCACTTGCCACACACGGCACACACACACAGCACACACACTGCCGGGCGGAGCAGTTGTTGTTTTGTTAGCATCATGGAAAATGCAAATGACACGCCATTACCTCAGAACAACAACATCAGCAACATCAGATGCGTTTGGGCGAAACATAGTGGAGCGCTGGGGGAACGTGTTGAAGATGCTGTTGCCACGAATACTTTATTGTGGGGCCCTAATGGCTTTTAATTGTTATATGAAATTGGGAAAAATGTTGCAAGTAAATGAACGTAGCAGCAGCGGCAGGCGTGGCGTATGCGCAATATAAAGCATACGCCTAGTTGGACGCCAAAGTGCAATGCACCCGAAGAGCACAGAGCGGCCTGAAATTTTAAACAATACTTTGTATTGCCAAAGAACCAAATGAGTTTAAATAGAGAATAATTTATTTGTAAAAGCATAAGCTAATTACCTTAATTAATTTTTTATCTTTACAGAACTCTTAGCTGGTTTTTTTTTAGATATTTCCGACCGGCAAGCAGACACTGCCTTATCGACTTTTAGTTTCTCTTAGCTGACACTGCCGCTCTTAGTTCTCTCTCCATTTTCCTCTCATTTTCTCACGCTCTGAAATGAAAACAAAAGTTTTCCTTTGCGTTGCTTTTGGTGCCTGCTGCTTGCCCGCCTCTAGGCACAAATCACAAACAAAATCGGCCCGTTGAGTAGGTCAAGACACTAACTCAATTTGTTTTCTAAGCAAAAAGTTATCGCCCAGCTGCAGTCGGGCAGGAATCCAGCAAGTCCGGAGATACAGTGGGTAAGTTATACTGAGGGTACATTATGGCTTTGACTTTGACTTGCGACTTACGGCAGGATATTAGTTTTTATATTTATGAAGGGTTCTTTCAGCTAAGATATGAAGCATAAGGAGACTGACAAAAAACTGTATATATGGCATAAGAAGTCATATTATATAGCTTTTAATTTATTATTTTATAGTGTCTCTTGAAAGACATAGAAATTTTATTAATTTGAAAAAGAATAAATGTTATTTTATAAATATTTTCCATTTCTAGGTAACCTACCTTACACTGAATCTACTTCTTCATTGAAATTACTAAGCAAAAAGCTTTGAAATTTACATTTTCGCTTCGTTTTAATTATCTATTCATACAACAAGCCGGCTGTCAGGCACTTACAAATGGTTTGGTATCAGATATGTGGTCCAAAAACTCGTTTTGCAAATCTTAATTACCGTTCTTGCTCTTACTCGTTCGTTGATCGAATTTTCAGTTTTTCTCAGCTCTGTTTTTTCCCTTACTAATTGCACACGTTTTTTCGGCTGCCCATGAATGCTCTTTAAAGAAACGAGGCGGACTCAGACAGCTGTCCGTCCGTTCTGAACGCTTCACTGACTGACAGGCAGTGCTCAGTTTTCCCTCCATTTCAGCAGTTCCAGCGTTCGAGAGGAAGACTAAAGGAAGACTGACAGAAAGCGAGGCATTGTGCTGTGTGTGCCGGGGAAAAAGTATCTGTTATTATGATTGTTTAGTGCTGTCGCCGGAAATTTCATTCAAGTGGATGGAGAAAGACAACAACGGCGACCGTCGTAACGACTGCAGGCGACAAAACTGCAGTTCTTGGGACGGAAGGACATCGCCGTCCTGGGGAAGGAAGTGCAAACACAAGCACAGAGAAAACACACAGCAGAGAAAGCACACTAAATAATAACTGCTGCTGCAGACCTGCTGCACGCAAAAAGTCGAAATTTAAGAGCCCGAGGGGGAGAGTGTACATATCCCATTTGATGCAATTATCCTGATTCTTCCGGTACGGGAATGGGCAAATGATACCATCTCCTTGCACACTCGAAACAAACACCAAGCAAACTTGTCCGCATCGATGATGGAGTGCGAGCATCTCCGAGAACATCTGCGGCAGCAACTGCATCCGTATCCGCGCCTCGATCTGTCCCAGCTGCTGATGCAGCCCCTGAAAAGTTGCTTTGCATATTTCATGACACTCGCACCCCTGATTGCCAGAAATTTCGGCATTAACTCACACGACCTGAGGGGTTTCGGGGACTCCCTCGCAGCCCTGTTCATTTCGTCATTGTCTTGCCTCGCACTTTGTTTGCCGTAACAGTTTAATCATTCGCATTACATGCGTGGGCACGACGTCGCGGGCTGGAATTAAGGGGCTGGAACTCACACACTCTCCTTCCCGCTGGCGTGTGTATGAATTACACACAGATGTGCACTGCCAGCCCGAGTTGCGTGAGCAGTTTCAGCTAGATGGGGGTCTAATAGATAGGTATTCATAGGGGAAATCAATATAGGGGAAATAATATAGTTAATGCAAGGTGAAGTACTTCTTTATTTAATCAAGGTTTCTATCTAAGATAACCATGTTTTTAATAGAACTTTAAATATGTATTCATATTCCCTAATGTAGGAGAAATTATTTTAATAACTTAAAGCCTATATTCTAAGATTAAATTTCATCACTATATTATATACTGTATTAATAATCAGTAACTCAACTCCCATCTCAGTTTTTCAACCCCACAACGTATCACACAACCCTCGCCAGTTGAAACAATAAATTAATAGTAGCATTAAGTATGTATACCGCGAAAATGCGTAAAAATTTATGTCGGAGAGTTTTCCATGCGAGTTCACCGGGAAGTATGCAATGGTCCGGGCAGATTAAACTGCAATAATGGCGGAGGAGGATGGAGGCTCTCGCGAAGGCTCAGGAGCCTGTGCCAGTGGCAGTGGCAATGGGAAGTGGTAAAGACAAATGCTTAATGTTGCATGACTGAGAGAACTCATCGGGCGATGAGCCGCGCTAGAGCCTGAGCCTGCGACTGGTGGCAAATGGCATCCGATGATATATGAAGCGTTAAGTCCGCAAGGGTAAATTCCCGCGAATTTTCCAGGTACACAGTATTGGTCGTGGGGAATGCTTTTCCTGGAGCAGTTTCGAAAGCATAATTCTGCCTCCTCCTACCATCATAACGCGCTTTCTCTTCACTCTTAATGAAATGCAAACGTTGCGTATACGCATTGTGGGCATCAGCCGGCATGGCTTTAAGTCCCAAAAGAAGTCCAAGAAATATGGAAACCTAAATACACTCAATTGAATTGAACTGCCCAGTCCAGCTTTGGGCGGACAATTTGTAAATAAATTGATGGCCAAAAGCATTGTCAAGGAAGGCCCCTCTCGAATGGGAAGCTGGAAAATGCAAATCACAAGCAAAAAGTCGGTCAGGCGCGGTTCAATTAAATGATGACAAACAAATTGACTTTAAATTGTGGTTGCCAAGGGCAACAGTCTGAGGCAAATAAATAATACGGAAAAAGTGCCAAAACAAAACAACCTAAAGAAATGCAAATTTTCAAGAGCCAGATGTTTGACTCTCTTTCTTTAGAAACAAAATATTTGTGAAAATATAAATCAATAATTTGGCTAGAAAATGTTGAAGCCTTATAAGAAAAATTAATTTTTTACTACAGAATTTATTTAACAACAAAAACTTATTTTCTTCTAAGAAATTTATTTATTTGTGAATTCTTTAGCTCTGCCTCTAATTATTATAACATTAGAACTCTTATAAAAAAGAGCATTAAAATATAAAAGCCAAAGAACTTTAGATACACAACCTTGGACATCCTGGTACATGGTTTGACGGATGGTCAACAGACACCATTCCTCAACTCTCCCTCCACCGGGAAGCCAGCACTTAAATTCTTGTTGTTTGTCCATTAGGGAAGCCCCTCCCCGAAGCCTAAGACGTCGTGTTGAAATGTTAGCAAAACACATTTTCCCACAGTGCTGCTTCTTTATCCTTCTTATGGGGAATGCCGCCCAGTCCTTTGCTCTCTCAGCCATCATCATCTTTGTCGTCATCGTCATCGGCATTGTCATTATCATTTTCGTTTTCATTTTCATTTTCATTTCGGAAATGCCTTCGACGCACAAAGGGAACATTTGTCTTGCTTTGAACAATTTTTCTCTGTTGTCGAAATAAAACAAATTGTATGAATTTAAGTGGACTGGCAGCCCACCCCACTGTGCAAATGACTGTAGTTATCATCTGCCATCTATTATGTGCCTCAATCGAATTGTCGTTTGGCCAGGACTATGAATTTCGTAGCGACACTTTAAATGAAAAATGGCTTTCCCATTGGCGCGCACCCGTATGTTGTGGCCCAAATGACTTAATTGCTTACCTTTGACAGGGTTCCGGGCTAGCGAGGGTACCGATGAACATGGAGAGGTAAAATCTTGTATGAGGTATTGTTTATCTAGAGGTTCTTCTTCAAAATCGATATAATATGAAAATATTTATGGGCCAACCCTAGTTAGGTTTCCCAGAGAATCGTGTGATGGGATATTCAAGGATCCGTCGATAATCCATCAGTGTTTGCCCTTTTTTTGGTCGTACAAACTTATTAAGCAAATTGCGGCAGACAGAATATGCTCCACGCAACATATGGCTGCCAAGAAAGTTGGAGTCGACTCCAGCGATATTTGGCCAATTGATTTGGGGCAAACTTCAATGGCATCCGGGGGGCCCCGGGGGTTTTTGGGGCACAGGGGCCGCCCTCCGGCGGCCCCCCCCCCAACCCCCCCCCCCCCCCCCAAAAAACAAAACACCAAAAAAAAAAAATTTTTTTTTTTGGGGGGGGGGGGCCCCCCCCCCCCCCACCTTAATTTTTTTAATAAAAAATTTATTTCCCCCCTTTCCCTTCCTTTTAATTTTTTTTTTTTAAACGACAACACACAGGGGCAGTCAAGGGAGCGCGAAAAGCGAGTTGCGAATCGGAGCTGTGAAAATGGCAGCGGGATGATAAAATCCAATTAAAATCTCGCGGAATTTATAAAATAAAAAAAACAGAAAACTAGATGATGGCTAGGTGGCGGTTGCAGACTAGAAAATGCCCTGCGAAAGTGAGTCCATTCCTGTGGCACTTGTATTCGAGATATCTGCCCTAAAGACCCTCCATCTCGCTCCTTTATAGAGCAGGGTGTCGAGTTGGAAAATAAAACAAAGCGTGAAATCTATTTGCAGCTGGCGGAGCGAGGCAGCAAAGTTTATGCCATGTAAATAACGACATCATAAATTCGGTTACGTGGGCTCAGCCCCTGCCGTGCATATCTCTCGGCTATCCGGAACCCCACAGAACCAGTGCCCCACCGAACCATTACCCCACATATGCAGGACGGGCAGTGGCCACCATCGGAGGCTAGTTCCGTTTTAGCAAACACGTTTTTTGTACGCCCATTTTCAGTTGGTTTGGTTGCACCGAAAACGGTTTATTTTACATCAGATTTTTTATTTTAAAATAATATAGTATACATAGTATACTGCCGACAGGGAAAAACATATAAATAAACCGTGAAACATTCTAAATAGAGCTGAAAAAATGTGGATAACTTTGATAAGAACCAGGCTGCTTAATATTATCGATCATCTTTGTGATTATATTACAATCATTAGAACAAGGGTTCAATATCTTGATTGACAGTATTGATTGTGTTAAAGCTTAACCGATTTAACCCATTATTTCTTGCTCTTTATTTATGTTTAAAATATTTAATATAGAAAGTTGTTAAAACTTTCAACTCTTCTTTTTATAGAGTCCGGTCCAGCTGGATCCTGTGCTTTTTTTTCACTGTGTGGAGGTGCCCACGCCATTTGACTGTTTCAGTTTTCACGGTGGGCCAACGCAAGCGCCTCTTTGTCATAAAAAACCGACAACAATGAGGGGTGTTGGGTGGTCGTGGGGGGATAGTGGTCCTTTGGAATGGCGTATGTTGGGAGGCAGGTGAGGGTGCTTGAGTTCGGCCCGCTCCCACTCGCTTTTTCTGTGCTGCCGCCGGGGGAAATAAAAGTTACGTTGACACGGACACCACGCCGCCAAGTACCGAGGAACCAAACACTTTTGGCCTGCCCCCAAGTCACAGTCCATCGCCCATTGCTGCTCGCAGGACACCAAAATGCCCCTTTAAAGAGCCATTCAGGGTACAAGGTATATCTGTAAAGTAGGAGTTAAGTTGACTTTCAGATATAACAAATGAATTTGTCACTTCTTATAAGCTGGTTAAATTTTTCGATAATAATTATATTTTATAACTTATTTATCAACTGGCTCTGTTATTAATATGTACTGTGTTTTTAGAATGGGTATCCTAGCGTCGGCACACTAGACTTTCCCTCATTTTCCCCTCTATCTGGCACTCTTTTGTCGGTGAGTGAGTGAGCGGGGTAAGTTGAGTAGCGAGTAAAATGTGCAAGAAATTAAAACGATTTGCGCCAAGAGGCATTGGGCAGGAAGCAGCGCCGGGGTTGGGTTTTGAGAATGGGTTCGGGGTGCGGAAAAGTAAACTCGGACAGAGTACAGGCCACAGAGTGAGAGAGGGAGTGAGAAGGAGGGGGTATGAAATCTGGAAATGGAATACGCAATTTGAGCTCCTTTCAGAGGATGCTTAACTGGATACTGGGAAGAAGCTCTGCCCATTACCGGACAATGGGAACCCTAGCTGCGAAGACGGGAATGGACAGGAGCGTTTTATAAGTGTCCTTCCATGGAAATAATTCTTCAACTTGGCTGGGCCAAGACAGAGCCACGTTTTTGCTAGCTGAAACTAAGGTTGGGAATTACCTGTTTCGGCGAGTAGCGGATTTGTATACCCTCGCAGGGCATTATAAATTTAGTCAAAAGATGGCAACGCACTGATCCGTCTCTCAGTAATAAAGATATATAAATGAAACTACGGATAGTCTTCTTTCTTCTCATAAGTACAAGGAGCTTGATAGATATTTGGCTTCGGAGAAGACGTCAAAATTACCCATTCTATCGCCTTTTTTATACCAGTTCTTTTTTAATTTTAATGATATTTACGGAAATAATATTATAAATGTAATCAAAACTATGCAGATATATAGAAGAAATAACTACTTAAACGAAATCCAAAGTTAAATCTATAGTGACAATTGGCTGAGATTGCCGAAATCCGTCTGATTTCTGAAGCAGGCTCAATGAAAATGCCAGTCACCTGCCCCCTTTGTTCATGGACACATTGTTTGCTTTGGTTTGTGCGCTAGGCGCTTAGATTTCAATTATATTGAGTGGCCATCGCATGCCAAACATTCCCCAGCAGCCGCAGACAGCAGACAGGGGACAGGGACAGGAGACAAGGGCCAACGCCGGGGCAGGGGATAACTTTAATTGAGATTTACAATGCGAGTTAAAATTCCAGGACAGAGCGAAATTTGTACCCGCTTGAGCTTAACCTTGTTTCTATTTCTCCGCCCGTGATGCGGATGCTGCGGATTCGGGGCGGAGATTTGCGGTCTGGGGTCATAAATTTGTAGACAGTAAATCTTTTTTATAGTCGAGCGCCGAGATGGAGGGAGAGGGACCGAGCACAGCCTCCTTCTCCCCCCAGAAAAATCTGTTCGTGCTGGGTGTTTATTTGCTGATGGCCACCAGGACCGCTCCTGCTCCTCACCGTCATATTAAAGCTCAATTGCGTTTAAGTAGCTGACTTTTATGGCTTTGCCTGCAGTCTTTTCCGGTCTACATATAAAGCATGTGTATATGCATATTTATACCCTTGCAGGGGCTATATAATTTGCCAATTCCGCCACAGATCCTCATGAGGTGTAATGAAGGATACTTTTACTTTAGCTTTAGCTTTAAGTTAGCAGCTTAAAGTCTTTAAACGAACAAGTTGCTTATTTAATTAAATTTTATGTATCTGGAAGCCAGGAAAAAGTCTGAACATAAAATATTCAAGAAGCAGTAAAAAAACTTCCTTAAAAGTTTCTGAAATGCAAACTCCCATTCAAGTTTAAAAAATTTAAATTAAATATGTTAGCAAGGGTATCCTGTACTTCGACTCTACTAACGAGAATTCCTTTACTTTTTTGGGTATAAATATATATTCAACAGTTGTTGTCGGCCCTTGTTCTCGGCATTGTTGCCATTTGCAAATTTCGGGGAGAAAGCGGCGGCACAAGTGAATTGGATGGCAGAAATAGCCTGGTAACATTTTTTTTTGGCTTTGGTTGGCTTTCGCACTCCGCTCGAGAGCTAACGAGCTGCCGCGGCGGTTGGCTTTATATACATATATATTTATGTGTGTATATATAGTAGGTACTGGCACTGGTGCAAGCCTTGTCCGCTGTCGGGCTGCGCTGTTGTTGAAATGATAAGCATGTGTGCAATTAAAATGAAAGCGTGCTCGCTGCTCTCCAGCGGAGCCCTGAGCTGGGGCTGGGTTTTTGGGGTTTGCTGGAGATGCCATGACACGAGGCGGCCCAGGACAATAAAACAAATGTCGCCTATTTTACATAAACGTTGTGTGCAAATTTGTTGCCCTTGTTATTGTTGCTGCCGTCGTTGTCCGAAAAATATACAACTGTAAACAGGAGGTGGGTGTGGATGGCAGTCGCGAAAAGACAGTGGCGGAGTTACTGATGCTTTACATTTTACGAGGTGAAAATTAGATATATTTTAATCTTTGAGTTCTACGTAAAATAAATTTTAAAATAAAATTTTACTTAAATGGATATAGGATACCAAACTAATAGAAAATGACTTGTGTTATCTTTAAATTGATAAGTAATTATAGATTTATCCTTATCAGCAAACACTCAAAGTGCCAAGTGACAGCTTTTACATATATTAAATTATATTTCCCATTCATAAATCCAATCATCCCCCTTTGCTCAGCTCCTGGTGCGGTGGCCAGGACATTCAAGTTGGTCCGGTCCCAGTACCAAAGTATTTGGACGCGACCTGCACATTAAGTGTTTACAGCAGGCAGCCTCGCCGAGTCAGCGGTTTGCCATTTTATATAGCTTTTTTCCGGCTACGCCCAGTTGGGAGTTTTGGCCATAAAAACGCTGCAAATTAAAAACGCATTAAGTTCCGTTGTCCGCTATCAAGCGTCGGCCACGTGTGGGCATTTGATAGTCGCCGGATGTCTTTCTTGGGCAACCAGCATAAATCTCCGATTCCCGAAACCAATAATTACGTCCCCGGGGCGTTGGGCCGAAGGCTAAGGCTTCGGCTCCGGCTATAGCTATCAGCATCCAGCTGACAGTGGCTGTAAATGAGCAATTAGGCGCAATAAAAACATCACAGGGCCTGGTTGGGGGCGTGCACTTAATTCAAATTGCGAAAACTTAGCCTCAACATGTGCGAGGGAGCACCCCGAAAGAGGACGTGCCCCGCACAGGCGTAAAATTAACACACACTTATCCGCATCCCAGTTCCCGGATCCCCGGATCCCGTACCCGACATGGAGAGCTCTCTGCGACAGCGGCAACAGCTTAGACATGCAGCAAATGGCCGAGAAATGGAAATACGGCATCCGACGAAGGCGCATTCCCCCAAACGATTTCCCTCGGCCACTTTCAACCGGTTTCCCAAATATTTGCCAGACCATCTCTGAGGATGCGGGGAATCCGTTTCCCAGAATCCTCGAGCGATGAGTGCTGGCAAAAATGCACAGCCTGGTCCTCCTCCGGGCCCCGCCTGCATCCGGCTGATGTACTGCCATCAGCAAACAAACCAACAACAGCCGGACAAACAGATGGACAGACGGGACGGGGTATGGATGTGGCCAGGATACCTCTACGTTTACGGGTGGCATGCAAAGCGAGCAACTGAAGGGGGACTAGAACTAGGACTCACTGCACGGCTCTGTCTTTGCTTAGACAGGCGTCACGTCAAAGGAGTTTTCTTTTCGGCCTGCTACGCTTTTCTCCGAAGAAAAACAAGGACAAGTTCTTTATTTCAGAGCTTCGACGGTGGAATATCTCGTAGCTAGAATTTAAAGCCTATGAAAAATGATGTAAATGGATAGTTAAATGTATGTATTGCCCTGTTTTCAATATACATATTTGTAAATACATTTAGATAAATAAATAAAATATATAAATAAAACTCCTTGTTGTCAAAACATTTCACAAGACTTAGAATTCTCACAAAACCTAACCCACCCTTGAGGTGCTCATGTAGCGGGTATCCGGAGCCAGGCAAAACTGAAATCCTTTCATGTTGATTCAGCTCTTCTTGTGTTTTGGCAACACCTGCCATTTGTCAGTCCACCGCCTCACCTGTCCACCTGCTCCTCCGCTGCTCTCCTCCACCATTCGCCGTCTCCTCCGCCAGTAGTTGGTACTCGAGAATTGTTATTATTTTCTTCTGCATAATAACGAGCCCAGCAGGTCGCCGTCGCAGTTTATGGGTTGCCTTTTTTATTCGGAAACGCCGCTTGACTGGCTCAGCTTGGTTTGGCTTGGCTTGGCGTGTGTGTGACACCGACACCGCTGATCCCGGAAATGCTTCCTGCCGGTCCCGGTCCCGTGACTCACACTCTTATTTTACACATTACACGGCTCCGAGAGAGATACATTTGACAATGTCACGTTGCGGTCGAGCATTGCCTGCATATAAATTTAGGATAAATATAAAATATAGCCAGGGAGCGAGAAGTGAAGCCATGAAGAGATGTTCTGAGAAGGAATCCATCGAGGTGGGAAAGGGAGGAGATGTAAAGAGATATAAAGTCCAGATGAGTTGTAAAAAGGGTTGCAGAGATTCAAAACTCCTGTATCTCTAGCTCTCTCTCAGAAGTATTTAAGTACCATTTAGGAAAGAATATTTAATTATTTGAATTATTAATTTTTGATTATTCAAAAACTTGCACTTAGCACAAAAACCAGACCTTGATTAATACCCTAACTATAGCCAGATTCCTGCCACTTTCAGCTCCACTCGCGAATGCCCCCGCCGGAATGTGCGGCAGCTGAGCACAATCTAAATAAAGAGCCAACATCGGCCGCTGCAGTGTTATGAGCCGGGCTTTGTGCGACTTCCGGTGCCCACATATACACCGACGCGTCGCTTCCGCACACAAGCTGACCCACTCGCCGCCATTTACCTTCGGCCTTGTTTGTTTGTCTGTCTGTCTATTTGTCTGTGTGTTGGTGTGGCTCATTTTGATGGCACGGAAGTCGCTTGTTTGCTCGGCTGCTCTGCTCTCTTCTGTGGGCCTGGCTTTAAGTGTTTACGTGGCGTATTAGTAATAAATGTAATGTGCATAAAAGTGTCCACACGGCAGGCGCTCGTAAAGCGGGAATGTTTACAATGTGTTTAGGCCTCCGAGCGGGGCACGCTTTTATAGATTTTTACAACTTTATTCCAGCAGCAGTAGCCTCGACCATCAGCTCTCTCTTGGCCGCGTCAAGGGCCATGTCAAATGCAGGCACTTAATCAATCAAAAGCCCAGGCAAGGCCGCCTTATTAGACATCTCTCACTGCTTTCGGGCAAAGTTCTTTCCGGCTGCCAGTTCGTTTGTTTGTTTGTTTGTTTGTTTGTTTTTGGCAGCACAAATTATGGCCGGACATGTTCAAACATTTGCCTGTCCATCTAACCATTTGTCCTGCCAAATGCGTTTCATGTTCATCCAGCTTCCAGCTGCCAGCTCCCCGAGGAGGAGAGCGGGGAAATTGAGCCCAGGACCGGGCTTAGATGGCTGGGCCGATAAGTCGCCGGCCTAAGACTCGGATATGGAGTAAAGTATGCCCGGGATTCCCATTTCCCATGCTGTAAGCCCGCCCTCAATAGTCACACAATTCTGCGGCCAGCCATTAAATATCCCGGAACGCCCTTTCCTCAAGGGGTTTCTTCTGTCTTTGCGCTCCCACCTTCTGGGCCAGTCCAGTCCAGTCCGGTTCAGGCAACCCAATTAAAATTCCACAAATTCAAGAAAGACCCAGTCTAATGTTCCGCGCAGACATCCTTGAAACGTTATCTATTACTCCCTGCCCGCGCCCGCTCGCTTCCCTAACAAATTCATTGCAAATACTTTGCGCTACTTAGCGGCCATTTTTCATCTTTGTCTATGAAAGGCGTAGGAAAAAAGGGTTTCTTTTCACTGCATACTCTTAATTAATTAAAATATTTTCGGCTCGAGCTAAAAATAATTTCCCTTCATCCCTGTTCGGTTCGTAGTTAGCAATATGGCAACATTTTGGCAATTAATGTGGCTTTAATTCGCTATTGAAATGGCAGCGAGAACGGCTTGAAAAGTTTTCGGCAATGCAACTCGGCTTATTGGCCAACTAATTAAGCTCGGCCAAGGCACTCGGTCAAGGGTCAAGAAGTGGCTTATACCAGAAATAAAAGGCTGCACCCTGCCGGCAGGGTTAAACTGTTGCCCAGCCGGCAGGTGGGGGCCAGGTGAGTGTGTGTGTGTGTGTTGGCAGGTGGATGCCGCCCGGGGTCAGGTCAGCTCCGTCCGGGCCAGCTTATCCGTATCCGACCTAAGCACACCCGGAGGAGACTGCAGCGAGGAAATTAAAAGTGTGCAGTCCAAGTGCTCCGCTCTCAAGTGGCTGCCGCTTCTAAAATTAGTCTTCCCCTCGGCGGCAAGTGGAAGTTTTTATTTTGCCATTTCTCTCGCTTGTGTTAGTGTTTTTCTTGCTTTTGTTTTTTGTTCCTGTGGCTCGGCTTTCCTTTTACTTTTTGGCCGCCTTAAGTAGGTGAATTTTTGTGTGGCTGGCTGGAAGTTAAGCTGCAGCTCATAAATTTTATTCCTGGGCGGCAGCAGCCAGGGCCCACGTGGCGTATGCGCAACGTCACTGGCTTGTGGACCGAATGGAGCGTAAATGTTTACGTTTGTCAAATATTTACGGAACGCTCTCAAAAGGGCATCAAATCGGGCAAAAGGTGCCATGAGCTTAATGGCTCACAAGCGTGATCTTCGGCGGCAATGAAGCGAGTGTATTATGTCACAATCTGTTGGGGAATGCCCGCAGCATTTAACCAAATTAATTACACAAATATTCCGAAAGGGCCAAATTAATCCACTAAGTTCGAATTCGTTCGCCTTTGCCATTTAATTGCTGCCCCCCAGCTCCCAGTCACGTTAAGCAGCCCATCGCAGACTAATTGCCAGCACGTGTATGCCACATTAGTCAGTCTCCGGTCGCCGGTCTCCGGTTGCCGGTCTCAGGTCTTAGGTCTTCGGTATTCGTTCTTTGGTCTCTGAAGGAAAGAAAAAGTTTCACCGCTTCCTTGACCCAAATCAAAAGTCAACAAACTGCGTACATGTGTCCACGGTGAGAGAGGAAAAAACTGTCATTTAGTCTATAAATATATGGAAAGGCCGAGGGAACTGGGAAAAGGCTGACCGAGGTATAGATGATGTATAGGCAAGAAGAGCGCACAGGAAATATTTATAAATATTCTGCAGCATTGCAGCTAAAATTTGATACAATGTTTACAAATGGCTATGGATTTGTTCGGGCCAGCTGACAGGGAGAGCGAGCATCAAGGCCACTGCCGTTGACCAATATAAATGAGCAAACAAACGGCGGTCGCATGCAAATGAATGGAAAGCCAAATAGAGAACGAGTCTGCCAAGATTGATTGTGTCGAGATATGAGTTATGGGACGCGGAATAAGCAGAGTTCCATCAGACAAGACGCACCCAGGACTGAAGCTGGAACAAGGGCTCCACGTGGCAGCTATTTATCGAAAATGATGGCTCATCAAAAGTTCACAAAGTTAGCAACTTCCCGCTGGCGTCTGAAGTGATTTCAAAGCTGCGGAAAAACTCCATGGCAATTCCGTGATTTTTAATATCGAAATTCATTTGAAATGCATTGCAGCAGTTTGTTTGCTCCCAAAATTGTTTTACTGCGTTTTTTGCAGCTTTTTTGTTGCACAAACACGGAAAATGGCAATTGAAATTCCATTCACACAATATCCAATTTAACTTTTATATATTTTAGAAATTCTACATCACTTTTTGCTCCTCTAATTGCCCGACTGCATTATTTATGGGCCTTTTATTGTTTATGTATGATGCACACATTGTTTATTTACACGAGTCAACATATCTTGTCAGAGGGAAACTGTCTGGGTGGCTGAAAAATGAGCGTAGGGAAATGGGAAATGGGCATGTGTTAATTTTTATTGCTTTGTCGCGCGCGCTCGCTTTCCACATTGTTTGTTTACGAATAAATCTGTCTCTGAAACCGAATTTCGATATGAATATGAATGGAAATGAATGCGAGTCGCTGAGTTTGATGTGGTCTGTCCCAGAATACACAGCCCCAAGTGCCTTCGCAGTGGAGCTCCGACCTGTCTGAGACGTATTTATTTGCTTTGATTATTTCAAATATGATTTGCCTTTGGCCCAGGTCCCACAAGCAATTCCTATGCAGACGACGTTCATGACCTTCGACAGCGAGAGCCTGATTGCCTCGAGGCCGCTTCAGTTGTTCACTTGAACCCACTGGGCTACGTGACGTATACGTGATGCGAGATACAGCATGGGAATGGTAAGGGGAATGAAAGCCCTGGCTGGGATTTTCTTTTGTTTTACCAGCCTATTCTTTGCCTCTTTCAGGTTGAAAGCTCATTTTACCTACGTTTCATTTCATGCTAAAAATAGACTTTAAGATTTGTTAAAGAAGTTAGACTGCTTTAATAGCTATCAGCATTTATTTCATGTTCTTATTTAAGCTTTAGACCCTTCCAACAAATCAATTAATATGGTTTTCCCTTTCAGGCTTGGCCTTAACCCCATATCTAGATTGCCACATTTATCTTTCAATTTCCTTGCTTTAATTAAGAAATAACTTCATTTAATTTGACCTCAAATTGTTGGCTTTTCGGGACTTCATTAACTGCTTCGGTGTTTGGCTTGAAGGTCTAACGAGGCGCACAAACAGCCACTAATTAATGGTCTCAAGGTGCCCGTTCAATAAGTGGCCGGAAACCCCATTAAGCGGCAGGAAAACCTTTGACATTGCCCTCTGACCTGGATAGCTATTGAACCTGAGCCTCGTCCTGAGCCCTTACCTGGTCGCCAGTCCCGACAAAACAATTGGCAAGTGTCATCGACAGTCGCGATTTGGATTTTGAATACAGGCCGAGCGATCGAGTGAGCAGCAGGCTGGCCTGGTAAATTTATTAATAATAAAGCACCTTTGTGCATAATTTGAAAGGTTTGCCCTTTGTCCTTCGCCCAGCTGTCGCGGCGTTTATTAATAACGCGGCGGCGTGGGAGGTGCAGCTTATTATTAGGACCGATTCCACGACCGACGACGACGTCGACAATTGCCGCTTAGCGTTGCCAGGTCTACAATTATGCGCACCGGTAGTCAAATGAGGGGGTGTCCCGAGCCAGAACTCCATCTCGAGCTCCCACCTCCCCCCATACAGGGAGGCTCTCCTCCTCGGCCACACCTCCTGCCGGGTGAGAATCCTGCGAGTGGAGTGCAAACATTTTGCAATTTTCAGTCCAACAATGGAAAGCAATTACAAAACAAACTCAGCGCTAAATGAGTGTGTGGCAACATGGCAAACAAAGTGTGATGAAAGCTAGAGGGGATCGGGGCTGGGTGTGGCACAAGGTGTGAGTTGTGGGTCCTGGTGTTTGGTGCCTGGTGTGGGGTGTGCCGCCATAGGGGCGTTGCTGGTGGTGCCAGAGTACACATGACTGGGACTGTTGTCAGGCGTGGGCGATGCCTTGATTGGACACGCTCGGAATGATTTCCCCGGGCAGCTCCATCCAGAGTCAAGTTATGAGGGGCGGAACACAAATTGATTGGTAATAAAACTTAAAAGATTTCGCAATTATCCAGCGCTCGAAAGGAAGCCCTGCAAATCGGATGCCCACACAAAGGAGATTAGAGTTTGCCCCATTGACCTCATTTTGTATTGCCTTGGCAATTCGAAAATAATAAACGTATAGTAAATTAGCCTTAAAGTCCAAATTGAGACCTTAAAGATTTAATATTTCAGTCGCTTTTGAAAATAGATGAAAATTAATATTAATAAGTTATTAATTACTTCTCTGCTGCCGGCAGGCGGGACTCGAATAAGGCCTTCATCTGCACCAGGCCCTCCCAGTTCTCGTCCCAGCCGGGAGTCACCTTCTTGGCATTGGCGTACCACCTGGCCACATTCGGGTACTTGGCAATGTCGAACTCCACGATCTCATAGGTGGACACGGTGGCCAGGATGGCAATGTCGGCCAGTGTGAGCTGACCACCGGCAACGTAGTCCTGGGCCGTCAGGAAGGTTTCCAGCAGGTCGAAGGCAGTCTCGACCTTCTTAAAGTCCTCGTCGGAGCCCGGCTTTCCAGTATGGAAGAAGGGGTAATAGTACTTGATGAAGGCGGCGTACAGGGTGCCCATGTCGAAGTACAGGCGCTGGTTGATCACGGCCTGCTCCTTGGGATTCTTGGGGAACAGGGAGTCGTCCTTGCCGTACTTCTCCACCAGATAGACGGCGATGGCGCGGGACTCCCAGATGGCGAATTCGTTGTCCACCAGCGTGGGGATGGTGTGCTGGGGATTGAGCTTCACGAACTCCGGCTTCAGCTGGTCACCCTCCATGGTGTTCACGAGCTTCTTGTTGAGCTCCACACCCAGGGCCTTGGCCACCATGATGACAGTGCGGCAGCCGCTGCTACCGGGCATATAGTAGAAGTCCATAATGAAATATTTCGTGGTGCTAACCACCGGAGGGAGAACCGAATACTAAATACCACCCGAAATGTTTGCCACTTAAATAGCCAAATGTTTATAGCCGTATCTCTGCCCGTTTGTTATGTCTGGCTGCAAGAGAGTCCAGTCACGGTTAGACCCCACATTCTAAGCTTTCCAATGTCTACCATGAATCACTTCAGCTAATTGATATTTAAAGACACACATAGATAGGGGAAAGTTATAGATATAGATAAGAGGTGTATTGTGTTTAGAATTATTTGACTATCATAAGCTACTTACCTATTTGAATTAAGTTAAGTTGATAAAATGTGAGTCATAGAACATGCCAGTGATGGGACTTGGGCATTGGGACTTGTACATTGAAACTGATAACAAAGTTATGCTCACACCTAAGAAATGACTGAGCTATCAAAATAATATTCTCAGTTCTTTAATTTAATGTGATTTCCGCACAAAGCAACTTAAATGTGCACTTTAAAATGGATTGAGTGAAGGTAAAATAATAAATAATATGCTTAGGCAAAAACTGTTCCTTAAAACAATTACATTTAATCGGTGTCCCCTTAAATTATTCTCCGACGTCTTTAATGCCACTGGCCAGCCCTCAAGTTGCTGACTTCAAAGTTGCGCATACGCCCCATGTGCTTGTCAGGCTCGCCTCTCTAATTGCCAACTTGGCGGCGCCGAGACCATAAAACAAGCGACATCAAGCTACAAACAATGCGCCTTCTATGCCTGCTGGATACATCCGTAGTCGGACCGGCAACGGGTCGCGTTTCCCCAGGTGGCTGGCCAGGCAAATTAAAGTCACTGAGCCCGCCAACTAAATATGCCATGAAATGTTGCCAACGGATGCCATCCTCCTTGGCATCGTCGTTGCATTTGCAGCTCCTCCAGCACGCCTGTTCCAGTTGCAGTTGCAGGGAAACTTTGCGCGAATCCCAGCGTCGTTTATTGTTGACTCAACTGGCTGCCATTTCCGGCATCCGGGATACCGAAGTAGGGCCAGGAGAGAAGCCCGAGAAGGACCCAGAGAAGGCGCTGCCTCCTGGCAGACAGTTTGTTTTATGATTGCGCGTCGACTAATTCGCCCTGCAATTTTAAATTAAATTGTAGAACGTGCCATGGATATGCAAAGTTCTCGCTTCGCTTTCGCAGCTTCTTGGCAAAAGTATATTAACAGTTTCTTGCTTAGTCGGGCGGTGCAATTAGTTGGAAACTGAAGCTGAGATTCATCAATCACACACTAATTGTCTGTCAATAGGAAGCTGAGATGTGACTTTCGGGAGCCACTTGGGAGCTCGGCATTAGCATACATCAACGAGAGTGTATAACTTTTGACGGCTAGTAATCAATCATAGATGAGAGGAGCTTCCATTAGTGAGGGACACAACCAGCCGTGGGACATAGGTATTTGGTTACATGTCGTTGCCAAAATGTAATATCCGCTGCTCCTCCTTGTCGAGTTCAGCCCGGGAATGCCACGACATATTGGACGAGCTGCATCTCCTCGAGCTCGTCATCTCGCGTTGCATGCCAGCTGTCCTGGCCATGGCTGCACCCTTCGAGGCGTGCTCAGCCCTGTCGTTCAGTTACAACTTCAACATTACATTCCGGTGCTCAGTAAAAAACTGCAAATGACGTGCCATCCTTGTTAGCATTGGATAATAACAAACAAACAAGTCGGAACTATCAGCAGACAGCAGCAACAATGTGAAATCAATAAAAAGCACAGAGGGAGAGTTGACTTTGGATACGGGAGTGTTAAATACACTTATATATATAATAAAAATGATAATAAATAAATGTATTAAAGGAAACTCTGAATCTTAATAAAAAATATAAAGGATATACTACAGTATATATGGTTTTTATTATTTTTCTTTACATAAATACATATTTAAATTATTTAACAAAAGGACTTAACATTGTCTTAAGCAATATAAATTGAATCAAAGTTTTTATTAAATGTGGTTCAGTATTGACTGGTTCTTCTTGTATATAACTAAAAATCTTTAATGTATCTTAAAGGCAGTGAGGACAACGTACGAAAACTCAATCAATGTACTTAATAACAACATAGTTAGATCCCTTGTTAGTGTATAAAATCGAACGAAAGTAAAAGCGAAAACATTTTCATTTGGTTAGTCCGACAAAGAACATGTTAACTAATGCTTTACAAGATGTTCGCACATTTCGGATCGTTTCTTTTATTACGTTTTCCTTTTTTGACAATAAAATGTAATGGGCCCGGGGCATGGACAGCAGCGGATTAAGCGCTCTATTAAAATTGTTCAAGGAGAAAAATAGGCCAAGCAGCTAAACAACATAATTATTTTTATACTACCCCCACAACGCATAATGTGATCCATTAAAGATTTAATTTCAAGCCCCAATAAAGTGCTCTGGTGGAGAAGTAATTTATTTAGTGCAGAAATATCAAAAATAGCATTTCCCTGCAAAATGTTATTTAAGCGTTCGTTTGCGTGTTAATTTATGGACTTCATAGTTGGCCGGCCATAAATTGCAGCACATATCGGCGGAGGAAGGGAGAGCCATTAAATTGTTTAACTAAACATGCAATCTCACAAATGGCAGCCCCGAGTGAGGAGGAGGAGTGAGGCCAACAAATGCATAATTAAAACGCCGAAGGGAAACCAATTGTTGCTGCCGCAGAATGGAGTTTCCCCTTACCTTTTCCCTCCCTTGCCACTTTTTAGTGTAGTGTATGAAATGTGTTAATTAAATTGTCACTCGCATTGTTTTGCGCCCCGCTGGTTTGCAATTACCATGGAATTTTTACAGAGAGCTCTTCTACTGAATTTAAAGACTTAATTGACTGTCAAGTTAAAGGTGAAAGCTAAGAGCTGGCATTAACCAGGAGCAACTGAATCTTCGAGGGCATTATTTGGCATTTTCCTTATTCCGCTCAAGGGATAAGTGCAAATGTTAACGCATTGTTGGGGCCGCAGTCCCTGGAAAATCCCATCCAATTATGAGCGGAATGCATTCGCCGCCCCACCAGGAGCTCAACATCAACAGTACAAGCAGCGCGTGCAGCTGAAGGGCCACCCCCCAATGCCGCTCCTCTCGCATAAAAAGCGCGCTTTTTAGGAGGGCTTTCGTTTACGTTTACGTTTTCTATTCTGTTTTTTTTTTTTCAGGATGGAGGCTAAAGTAAAATCAAGCTTGAAGATCAACAGCAAGCGCAAACACAAACAGCAAACTGAGCTGTGTGAACTTGTGTAAACTGGGGGAGGGACTGGGACTGGGACTGGGACGCGGTAGAGAATAAGGGATGCATTCGGGACGCATTCGTGCGGCTGTCCTGTCTCCCAAGTAACATGTTCGCTGTGCTGCTGGCAGCGTGAAAGGATTTCGTTGCTTGCGGGCCGACACAAAGCAATATAAATATTAAAAAATTCCTTGCCAATATGCAGATTCGAGTAGGGGCATGGTCACATAAAATTGCGGCATTGACAACGTTTTAATTGCAACTCGCATATGATATATGGAACAGTGACCCAACACCGCATTCAGGCGACCCGCGCAGGTCATAACTTTGTTTTTCCTGTTCCCTCGGCACCCCCAGCAGAGGTGTTTTCCTGGGAAAACAAAATATGCGGAGAGCGGTCCGTATGGAAATGCATGTGTTGCTGTCCTGCCATGTAAAGTGTCCAATAAAAGTTTCCGAGAAGAGTTTCCCCAGAGCAGAGCATGACGTGCTTAGGTGGTCCGATTTTCTCGGAATTTTCTCTGTTGAAAAGCATTAATATTGAATTTGGCCATATCAGAACATGCACTCTTCTGCTTGGCATTTGTAACAGATGCACAGCCCAAAAGAATATATAAATATAAAAATATCGAAAGAAAATCCACACTGCATGTTTTTTTTTTAGTTTTTGTTAAATTTAAAACATTCTTTGAAATGCCATAATACCTACATTTTACCAAGCAAAAGATCGATGCTCGTTTAACTAAAATATATCTAATTTCCTTATAATCATTTATATTTTCCCATATATGTCCTGACTAAAAGCTACTGTCTCTATATACCCCAATGAAGACTGCTGCCAACACGCAATTGAAACAGCTCCCCAAGCCTTCTTCACTCGCTGCTGCTCCTCCTTTTGTGGGAATATGCAACATTGCAGCCTCTCACGGCAAGAACAACACAGAGAGCACTCCTCCGATGGGAACAAGTGCGGAACAAAATAAAACTCGGCCCGAGTGTTCCTGTGTGGGTGTTTGTTCTGCGAAAGTTTGAAGCATGTTGCCCCACCGACACGCCTTTGCCTCTAGTTTCCATTCTGCCAAGTCGCTAATTACACGCTCAGGTTTAAGCTAATATACTCTTTAAATTCATTTTCATCTGCCGTCAGGTTCAGGGAATGCCTTGAAGGCGCAGCCCTTTGCTGCAGTTGAAAATCAATTTCCAGTCGATTTCCCCTATATTCTTTGGTACCGCCCAAAACCCTGGCCAATCAATTGCCAAAGCTCAAATGCAATTACGTGTGGTATTTCAATCATGAAGAGAAAGAAGAGATGGGTTCAAGTTAACCGGCGGTGGAGTACAACTTAAATGAGTTAGGTTTTTCACTTGCAATCCATCTTGGCGTCGTTTCGTTGCTTTTAGTGAACAAAGGAAATTATCCTTGAAGCACTGAAGTGAACTGAATAAAATAATAATCAGGGTAATATATATAATAGACTCAGGTCGTAGTAATAACTACCTTTAATAAATTTGCCATAAAAATGAGATGCTGCACTTAAAGAATTTAATTTGGTCATCAATTTCTTTTATTAAAATCCTTGCAAAGCGTAAAAAATATAACAATTATCCTTCAAAAATATGAATAGCACAACCATATATATTTATCCGCTTTTTTTCTTTAGGCCAAAGATCAGACTTAACCTTTTCATATTTTGACTTTTTTTTATTAAGCTTCCAATTTGAGCTAATTTAAGCCAAAAAAAACCCTTTCAATATTTTACGCAGTCAAAGTGCTGACCTGCATAAGCCGTTTATACTGTGGTTAACGCTTGATGGCCATAATTCAAAGGTTGGTTAAATGGGCGTAAGGTTTGCCAGCGGGCGAAGCAGGGGTAAGCTCTGAATGACCATTGTATGCCATACATCAAGTATACGCACTGTTTGCCCCGACTCTGGCTTTGTTTGGCCGAAAAGTATTTGATAGACGGAGATGGGGATGGAAGCGGAGATGGAGATGGCGATGGGAACGGGAATGGGGAGATAGGGGCTCAATTGGCAAGACAAATTAACAACAAATGCCATAAATTACACAGTTCGATAAACGGCGAGGCCAAGTAGGCCCCCTCTGACTCTGCCCCACGAATGTCAACAGGCATTGTTGTGTGTTTGCTCGGAGCACACAGGGGATGTGTGCGTACTTATGTTTATATACACAGACAAATGCATGTGGATGAATTAATCTCACAAATTGATGTCAGACAGCATTTGGAATGAGATTGTGCTAACGGCAGGCATTTGTCAAGTATTACGGACATGTGGAGCCCGAACCTGTCCGGCGATGATCACATTAAATTGTGCTAGAAACCCATCAAAATTTAATTTCACAATTGCATAAACAAAGTGCCGAGCGAGAGCCATAGCCAAAGCCCTGGATAATTGCAGCTTGTTTATTTTGGCTTACAGCTTTGAATTATTCATGCAAATGCCGGGCCCAAATGCCCGACCAAAAGTATTTAGTCAGGAACTGTCACATGTGATTGTGACGCATTCGCTTGCTCGCCCTCTGTAACCAGCAGTTGTCATTTTGTGGCCAGAGTAAATAAATAAAACCAATCAAATAGTAATAAATCCACTACGGCAAGCACAAGGGCGGCAAGGTGTGTCCATCGGGGGGAAGAATGCACAGTTTCCCTCTCTAATATTTTAAGCCATAAATATAATATTCCCCAGCTAGTCGGGAAATACTGTGTGCAGATGATAACAGTCATAAGACACTGCTGCAATTGAATGGATAAATTTCACCAAAAAGACAGCCATAAATAAAAGCAATCGGAGTTTGTGAAAACCACATCAAAATGGCCATAATTCTTCATAAAGTCATAAATGGTGGGTTTATATTAAAAAATAAAGACTTGGGAATTTTCCTAGACTAATATTATTTTCAAACTCTGTGATCGCGATAAGTTCTCAAACCACCCATGCGGCATATATAAATAGCACTGTCCGTCTGCCTTGTTTTACGACATAAATTAGGGGAAATAAAGCGAAATTTTATTTGCTATTATAAGCCGCTTCTGCTACTGCCAACTTTTAAGGCCCAAGGCTGCTAATCACATCGGTAGGGAAGGAGGGAAAGAAAGGTGCACAAATAATTATAGCAATTAAAAAGTTGGAATGATTTGTGGGGGCGAATTTATTTCTGCTGATTTGATCAACCCAAGTGCGCTCAATGGGCCCCATTCAGGTTTAATGCTGCCTCTAGGACTGCAAAAGGTCCTAAAAGGAACAAGGACCCCGTCAACAAGGACCCTGTCTTTGCCTTTGCCGTTGTCACCACCACTAATGGAATTAATTGGCGCTCTGTGTTGAATGCTAATAAAATCACTAAGCCCCACAACAAGAACTAACTGTGCGCAACAAATTAGACAAAACTTGAATGCTTTAATTAGATTACTCGCAAAGAGAGGCAGGGCCGGGACAGGACTTGCACTTTGTCGAAATCTGCCATGAATTTCCCACCGACGCGGCGCAAATTGTCAATTAGCATAAACTCCAAGAGGATTATGAGTGGATTAAAATAAATGTGCCCTCTGTCTGTACTTGCGGCTTAATATATAGGATGTCTGTATGTCTGTATGCATGTGGGCGGGCGAATGCTAAATAGCATTAACAAAGGTTAAAGGTGAACTCATTACGCGTAAGCCGCAGTTAAATGTTGAACATAATTAACGACACTTTGGCCCTGTTCGAGCTGCCATCCTGGCAGCGTAATTATGAACCCATCGAGTGGATCTCTCCTGGGCTCGGTTTGGATTTTGACCAGGCGCCTCGCCGGCCGCTCTCTTTATTCTTCCTCGGTTAATCGTTAATGCAATTGACCGCTTTCCATTCAAATGACAAAGGACCAATTCCCGCTCGGCTAACCGTCTGTGTCGCAGTAGAACAAAAGGCGGCAACAAAGAGCAAGTCAGGGCATCCTCTTGCCCGTCGTCCTGCCCTTCACAGGATCCTACAGAGTCAGCCAGCCATAGCACCAGCAAAAGGTGTCCGTAATTGTATGTGAAACTTGTTGAAGGCTTCAATTATGATGATTTTACACAGCGTTCGTGTATCGCTGCACAAGGGACAGAGAAGTTGTCTGAAGGGGGGTACAAAGCATTCCCCAGTCGAAGTTCTCATTTAATTGAGTTGAAAGCTCACCCAGCTACCAAGAATCAATATTAAGTCATCTCCCTCTCCGAAGAAACTTTAGTTATTTTCGGAATTAGTTTCCCTCCTTTCCGGGTGAGCCTCTGGCACACACATACTCTGGCACAGGCTCGGTGCAACCGCAGCGCGCGACTTGCACTTTGCCACGACTCAGTGGAGTTTCGAGGGGAGTGGAGATGGTGGCTTCCGTGGCAAGGCCTGGCCTGCCCCTAGTGGGTGGGTTGGCTTCCACGACTTGACTTGGCTTTCATGTTGTTGCTGTGAAACGCTGGATAATTGGCGTAAATAGCAAAACAGCAAATTGCCATTAACTATTGGAAAAATGTTCGCATCGCTTGGCCTGACTTTGGCTGCGACTCCTGCTCCTCCCACTCCTGATCCTGCTGCTATCGAGAGGAGGCGATGGCGACGGCGACCTGCTGCTGATGGCGTTTGTGCTGTGCTGTGTAGGTGTCGGTGATTACGCGAAATGCAATTAAAAATATTTAAGCTGAATGCAGCAGCTATAGCGGCAACCACGCCGAACATAAATAATGCCAAACCGTTTATTAAAGCTTAAATGGTCTGGCAGACTTTAAATCTTGGCTCTTTTTTGCTGCATTCCCTGTGGCCAATGGATTCTGGGTAATGTTAGCTTTTTTCCTGTTGTTTTTCGCGCTGAACTCGGTGCTTATTACTCGCATGTCGCGTCGCTCGTAAAGTGGGATTTTAAAATACACGCCTCTCGCGCTTTTTTTGCGCACTCAATGCAATGGCTATTAATTAACAAGGGATGGCGATTGTTTGCTTTTTTTACACATGCCAAGCTTGCAGATTAATAAAGTGATACGAAAGAGTGAGGCCAGGGACAGGCGGGTGAATCCGAGGTGATTGAAGAGCCGTCCTTGAACAAGGCTTTAAGCGCTGCAGCAACTGGATTATGGCTCTCAGCTCTCAGCGGATAATCTGCGCCAATCGATTGTTATACTCTACTGGGTCAAGAAAGCATCGCTTGATGGTAGGATAGTGTTATGATTTATGATATTCTGACAGCTAGCTGGAAATAAATAAGCTTATAACTAAATTTCCATTATAATTAATGAACTGTGAGTAATTACAGCTCGTAGAGTCGCTACAGCTAAAGCCCACTTAATTAAGCACCAACAGCGACGAAAATTAAATCCCCTACACAAACATCCTGGGCAGGCCGCACAGACTTTGCATAGTTTAACATAATTTGATTTGCATTATTCCGGAATGCTAAACAAACTGCCAGCAAAGCCAGTTAGAGAGGTAAAAACATGGCATAATTTGCGGCGTCGCCTCATCAGACCGTAAGCGCATTTCAAGCAGGCACCCAACCCGGGCCAGGACCCGCACCCGGAGGATAACATGCCCGACGCCCTGCTCCGGGGCCTGAGCAAGCGTCTGGATTTGAGTCGGGCTCAGGCTCAGCTCGGGCTCGTGACGGTTATTATGTTAATTTACATGTCTGATGGCCATAAAGCGGCACACGTCTCCCCCCTAGCACTCGTGTGTGGGGGCGTGGCAGGTGCGACTAATGCATAAATTCACTATAAACATATAGATTATGCAGGGCCACAACATACAAGTATACGCAATACGCATACGCCCGTCCGCCCGCCACAAAGTATGCAAAGTTATGTGCAAGCCTATGCGCCGAGCTCTGACTTTGCCGGCAACCTTCTGCCGGTCTTCCGCCGCCGTGAATTGCATGAGCAGCCGCGCGTGCTTTATATGCCAAAACAAAATGAGTTTCTCGCATGCCTGCCCAGCGGAGGCTCTCTGATGGGAAAGCCAGTGGGGATGCATGAGCAGATCCCGCGTGATCCTCGTGAGTGGGGAGTGAGCAGTCTTGAGAGGAAGCAAAATTAATCAGGGAAAGGTAATGCCTTTCAAAGAGTTTTTTTGTCAAGGAAATAATAATAAAGATGCATTTTTAGCTCATGTAACAGGTGTTTCAGGCAGTTCCTTTGCAGAGTTTTGAAAGATAAATCAATCGATGTCTGTGTATTTAAAATTTATTTAACATAAGTAAGAAGTAAAATCAAAAAGGAACAATACGACTGGTTTTTCCTAGGATTTTAGTTAGTTCAAAGTCACCTCAAAATTTTACGAAGTTCCTTTGTAAATATTTTTGCATTGTACATAAATCATACAAATATTTAATATGGAGTTTGTTTGATAAGTATCATTTATTAAAATTGATTTATTATAATAATTTATTTTTCTCTAGGTATCTCTGTATATATTCTTGCATAACATAATTTAAATTGGAATTTTTTGATAAGTTTTTTTTTTTATTAAAACTGATTAATTATATTAACATATTTTTCTATAAATTAAATCCCACTAATAAATTATTATAACAATGTGTCTATGTGTAAATCAGCGAATTATAAAATTTATATTCTCTGCATTCCTAAAGAATCCTGAATTTTGCAAAGTATTCTAATACAAATTTCAGTAATTTTTTGCTATAAAAATTCAATTTGAAATACTTCAAAATTATCGTTCAAAATAAGAAACAGATTTTCCTATTAAATTTCATTTAAGAAACAATAGAACCCAGAATCCAATCTAATAACCCCGATAATTCCCTCTATAATTCACGCACTCACCTCGAATCGGAACTCAAATGCAGCTGCCAAAGACATCATTTCCCTGGGGGCGGACTCTCGGCTCACCTTGGTGGCAAGGTGGCCCTGATGGGCTCAGGCTCGGGCTTGGAGTCGGGGCAGGGGGCACACCATAATTGAGCTAAAATAGTTTGCATAAAAATGCAAATTGTCACATATCCTGCACTTTTCCATTTAGCTTCGAACGTTGCCAGCCAGCGGCAGTAACAGTGGCAGCAAATTGTTAGCGGCCTTATCCCGCCGGCGAATCTCGCTCGCTCGCTCGCTGCGAGCAAATGAATGAGCGGGGAAAATGCTCGGGAAAATGTTGGGCAATTTGCGCGTGTGTGTGTTTGGCTGCCTATTTTGAAAATGAGGGAAAAACGTTTGCGATTGTTTCTGAATGTTGCTGCTGATGCGATTTGCAGACAAATGTTACATTAATTGAAACGCAGCCAAGCGGCGAGGGAGAAGCATTTGAAAAGGATAATTGTGGTGGGGGAGGCTTCGAAGAGGGTCCCCAGGAATGCCGTGCCCCAGTTAGAAATGCTCATTTTTCGTAAATGTCAAAAGTAAATTAAGAAATCTCCAGATAATCTCGAGACTCACAGGAGACAAAATCATGGAAACGCTAAAGTAAATTCATATGTTTGCACATTTGGTTCACGTTTATATAATATATGGACGAGTTTATATGTTATTCTGGCCACATGACAAGCAGGCAAAAGAGAGAGATGAAAATTGAGTTAAGAAAATATTTGCGCATATTAAGCAAATGTCAAAGGAGGCCAGAGTGCCAAGACACGGATTTAATGAGATAAATTTTTGATTTAAGCTCTTTGCCCGGACCGAAGGGTAAGGGCGGAACCGCACGCTGGCAAACTATTTTCATTTTTATGAGATTTTATCTTATTTAATTTAAACATACTTTTTGTCCTCCTCCAGCAGTTCACTCCAGCTAGGGCTCTGGCTCCTGCCAAGGCTCCAGGCTGTCAGCGGCAGCTTTGTCCTTTGCCCGCTGCGCGTTGCGCGTTGCAAACAATTTAAAGACAAAAGTTGGCCCGAAGTATTAAAAGTTTTCTAGTTACTTGTTAGTTAAATAATAATGCGTAAAAGGAATCCCGAATGCAGCAGCGCCGACGGCAGCAAATGCAATTAAATGGAGACCGCACCTGCAGCTGAATTAGCCGCCGAAAGGAAACAAAGGATGCATCTGCAACGGCAAAAGCACCATCTAAAGAGGAGCGAACTTTCCACGGACAACAATAAACCAAATTGGCAGGCTTAGGCGGGAACCGCTCCCTCTCAGGCCAAGAACCGAGCTCAGACAGTTCCAAATTTGAAATGATTTCCCGCCCAGCCTCCGTCGCAGTCCAAGCGGCGCCCGATTGGTGGACCCTTCGACCGGGCTGGGCGGATTCCTTGAGTCCTTTTTTGTGTCCTGACCAGACCGTCTGCTCTCCGGGGGCTTTCCATTCGACTTTTGGCCCCGGGCCACAGACGAACACGCAGAGGATTTTTATACATTTCGCTTTGTTCCCAGAATTTACGGCTTAGACATGTTAATATGTGCGGATCATATATAGCACATTTGGCTGTGATTTATGCAAACTTATTTGAGCCCGGCAAGCAGAGATAAATCTCGAAACTTTATGCGTAGATTAAATTAAGTTTTGCGGCCAAGCGGAGGGATGAGAACGTTTCGGGAAATGTTTTAATAATTCCCCAAGTTTTTTACAGGCCAATCATTCGGCTTAGCCGGGGCTCAAGTAATATGCTTTACTCATAAATTTGATGGGGACCCATATATTAACCTCAATTCATTTCATTTTAGGCATTAAGCCAATTCAATCTACGCGCTTGGCTGCGGAATCCCTTACGAAAGGGACTGCGTTCCTTTTCATTGTGGGAATCAAAGGATTGCGATAGTGAAAATTTAATCTGCCGCCTAAGCTGCTCAAATATCTGGGCCAAACCCATTATTTTATTATGCACAGCATGATCAACAAATTATCCGGGGTATTAACTCAGAGCCTCTGAAGTATTTCCTGGCATGCGAACCACGCTCACTTTTAAGCTTTCGCCAAAGGGAAAAACACAAAAAATGCACACCATCCGCCACTAATTAAGTGGGATGGCGAAGAGGGCAACCAAATTGATGTGGTCATCATCAACTTTTATGGCCGGCTCGCTTCAGCTCGGATAGCTGTGAAATTCCTCAACTAGGGGTAAAAAATTTGATAGTAACACTGGTCAGCAAGGGATGTGAAGAGGGACTCATGAAGGAATTTTTTATTAAAATGATCTACATTTAATGTACTCCTACTTTAAAACACTTAAAAATAAAGATCTAGAAAATCTTGATATATCGAAAATGTATCTAAATATTTCTCTAAACATTTAAACTCTGCTGGACAGTGTAATCCATGCATGTACATGGTTTATACTATACACGGCGTATACGCTATATGTGCCGGTTGCACCTTTATGAGCTCAGATTCGGTGGAGACAACCCGGAGAGGTCATTGATATGCTAACAAACTGTCAAACGCAAATATGCCGACGCCATGTGAGGGCCAAAGGGGTTTACTGAGCGGCAGGGGCATGCAAACTGGAGCGTGGCACATGACAATGACGACCCTTGGCCCAGGACATGCCACGGAAGCTCCTTTCACACGCACACACACCGGACGACCTTCCAGCGTTTGGTCAACTTCCGCCTCAAGGCAAACGGAAGTGTGCCAAACAGTCGCCGTTGAACGCTGTCAGCCGAGAGGAAGAGCAAAACTGGGAAAGGGGGAAAGCTGGGCAGGGAAAAGCCGAGATGGGATATAGTTTTCCCCCGCTGTGTCACCTGATCAAAGTTATTCCACTGACATGGATGACCCCAGCACAAAAGCCTGACAAATACAAACGCAGCAGGGTGGATGCAGTCTATGGAAAATTTAGTGAGACTTTTCAGCTAGAGAAATGTTGAAGAAATAGAAAACTTAAATAGTTAAAATATACATAATTTTAGATCAGGCCTTTGATATATAAAACGTTTTTTTTATTTTATTAAAAAAAAGATCCTTGTTGGATTCTTGTAAGAGAAATTCTTGGATTTAATGGCTACCTCAGATTTCACTGATAATTGCATATAAATCTAAATTCATAGGTCCCAAATGGTTTTTCTTATAAAGTAGAATCTGAATTATAAAGTAGATCTGCAGGATTCTGTAAAACCCAAAGTATTTAAGTACCTACCAAATTAATAAATAATCTTTTAAAGAATGATAACTAATTGCTTAGGGTAAACTACATTACTAAATTCGAGCCACCCTAGCCAGGCAGCAGGGAAAGTTCTTTCCTTATCTATTGCACCAGCAGAGGCCCTGGTGACTGGGTGTCTTCCCACGGCCTTTATTGAGTCAATTAGCAGCTTAGCCCGGCTGCTCATCCTCCGGCTACTCCCAGCCTCCCGTGGCAAATCCCGCCTAAGCCGCTGTCTGTGTTACGTTACCCCACCCCGCCCTGACAAAACGAAAATGTTCAGTTGGCGGCGCATAACTCACACGGTTTCAGGTTATTAGCGTAATGCAGCCAGCACCGCCGATTGTCGCCCAAGGAGCTAAGATGTTGGGCGGAAATGAAGGTGCCGCCAGCTCTCAGCTGCCAGCTTCCAGCTCCCAGTTCCCAGAGATTGCCATGTGCATAAACCGCAACGTATGCACGGAGCACATAACCCTGACAAATGGGGCTCGGCTCCCGGACAGGTTCTCAGCAGCCAAGTGTCTGGGTTTGCATTTCAAATTTATAATGCTGCCATAACTAAAGTGGGCGCAGGCCACCCCTAGATTTGCCGCACCCCAAATTGCCATTATGAAAATGCTCAGCGAAGTGTGGCGAGAAGAACTATTTTCAAATTATAATATGCTCTTGAGGTGAGCAGGCATCAGAGCTGAAATAAACTTTAGAGCGAATTACCCCGCACAACGCGGCAATAACTCAAGAAAGTCAATAAAAAATAGGAGGAGCACGCAGCTGGCTCCGAGAAACCCACATCATAGCTTGATTATGAAAACCAAACGCGCATAACAAATAAATTTGCTCGATGTGCAACATAAAAGCGTATTTACGATCCGGAAATAAATGACAAATTGTCGCATAATATTTGTTTGCTTCCAAAAGGGGAGAGATAATCAAATAGGGGCTGAACCTCACTCAGTCCCCGCGATTAAATGGAGATGACTCGACAATCGGGACTCCTTGGGTGTCATTTCTAATAAGTCAAAGGAAAAGTTGAAAGGGCAGAGGTTTTGGGACTCTGATTTGGATTTGGAGCGTGGCAGATGACGTTAATGTGCGATAAAAATCCGCCATAAAATGCACGAGGGCGAGGAATCAGCAAAATAAGTGCGAGTTGTGAAACTTTTTCGTCATCTTACAAGGTTCCCATCCCCTTAAAATTACATTGCTGATTTTATTTTTCCTGGAAAAACATGACAGCCAACAACTTATAGTCTGTCTAATAAAGTGGATCCGTTTAATGAGTGCCATTAAACATATTTAATTAGTTTATACAGGCCTGGAGGCAAGTGATGAAAGCGTTTATTCAATTTGCTGCATATGAGAATAGCAGAAAAAAGTTAATAATGCAATTGAAGTAGGAATAATAATGTATGAAATATTTGTATACCCTTGCGGAGTATTATAATTTTTATCAGTCAAATTGCAATTATTCCATACAACTATCCGCATTCCGAAGTTAGCTTTCATTCTTTCTTATATTATATTTTAGCATTTTATTAATATTCTAGTAACTTTTCTACAGCTTTAACTTGAACACTTGCAAATTAAGACCTCCATTTATATTTTAGTTTGATGCGAACCTAATGGTCCATTCAGCTCTTCAAGATTATCTCACATTCATTTAAAATAAACCATTTCATATTTCCCTAAGACCCGGGGTCGAATCATTTTTGAGACCGTTGTGCGAGACTAGATTATTAAATTACCAAAGCATCCCGAAAAACATTTCGCATATAAATATTCATGAATGAGAAACTGGTCGTAAAGCGAAGACAATTTGCATATGAATATGCATTGAAGGGCAAGTATTTTAAGTTCTCCTTTTTTATTTTGTGCCGAGGAAGGGAATGGCAGACTATAGTAAAAGCAGCTGGCTGAGCGGGGACATAAAAAGTGAGTTGGAAGCCGGGAGAGAAGCCAAGCACCTAGCTCATATTACGACATCCTACGCATCAAATGACACGTTTTAACACCATCACAAAAGTACGGAGGCGCCACACTTTCTCACTCACACACAGAGACCAGGGGCACACACCATGACCACCGCCATGCAACGGCGGAAGCTCGAGACGTGCATGCGGGCATTATGCGATGCACTGAGGGAAGTCTATTAAATATTATAATTTAAATAATCCAACAGAACTTGATTAATTCATCATTTCCACATTAAGTATTCTTTTTTAAATAATCCCATAGAACTGGATTAATTCATCAATATATTCAAACATATTTTTTGGTTTTAATGGGTGTTTGGGGGCTTAGAACATAATTCTTCTTTGGATAATTTTATTTAATAATATAATAGAAAAATGCCTTCATTTTAAAATTAAAATCAGCCATGTCTATTCCAAAATTGCTCATCATTTTTGATTCTAGAATTCTTAAGTTATAAATTCACGGAAACTCCTTAAATTTTCTCTGCGTGATCATGCTGCATCGGCAGCTCCTTCTTTTGCAATTTTCAGGACGTTGATGAGCGTGGCAAGAGAAGTTGGGATGCCGGTGCGAGTGCACATCGACTATAAACCGCATTTTTACGTGCCACGGGAACGGAGGATCTCCGGGTCTCTAAGAGCCCATCTAAGCGCTAAACTCTTTAAGCTGCCTCCTGCAGAACAGAGAGCTTTCAGGGCGGGAAACTGCAAATGGCAAAGTGGCCTGGACAAACAAGCAATTATTTTGTCATGTATCTTAGAATTGAACAAAAAATGTTTAAGGACATGAGTTTCAGATTCAGATACAGAATTTGGTAAACAAAAACACAGTGACCAAGACCTCGACTTCAAGCCACCTAACCAAGGCCCGTTGTAGCCGTTTCAATTAGGACTTCCTTTAATAGTTTATTACCAAACCACAACCCAGTGGGTATTTGTTAAGGGGGCTTCGCTAGAGTCCCAGCAAAACCCATCACTCACACCCTTCCTGTTGTAACCAAGCTCAACTCCCCGAATCACCCAGCCCACACCTTCATTGGCTTTACTATCTCGCCTCACTAATCCCATCATTTCACACCCTTCCTGGGGGTGATCTCAACCAAACCGGAACATCTTTCACCTCCATTTCCATTTCATGTTAGACCAACATATTTCGGGGTTTCCCATCGCAGGCGTTGAAAAGCTGTCCAATTCGTTTGCTTTGATTACGAGCTTGTAGCAGGAACAGGAGTACAACCAACCAGAACCAGAAACAGCAGCACAACCGGAGCCAGAAACACCTCCAAAGCCGCAGACCCCAACAACTGAGTTGGCCAACATTTAGCTAACTATTTTTTCACACTCCCTGCATCGCACTCTCCGGATTCCCCATCCGCTCATCCTCGCTGTGTTGCCCCTTTTTGCTAGTCACTTTTAAATTAAGCAATTTGAAATGTTGACCAGAGAATCTTTCCTTTACTTCGCTTCACGTCCACTGCGGACCGCAAAATGTTGGCCCACAACTTGTGTACAAGAGTAGAGTGTCACGGGCTGTAATCGCTCCTTGTATGTGGCTGTAACTTGGTCAGGAGCGGTGGCAATAGCCGTAGAGATAGCAGCAGGAACCGTGTCGAAGGATGAGTCGATGGCCAACTAACTACAATTTTTTGATTGCCCGTGTTTTGTAAGCGCGCTGGCCATTTGCTTTACGGTGTTACCCCCCAACAAGGGCTCCCTCTGTTCCCCTTGGATCCTCTCGGACATCCCCCCAGCAAAGGCGGCGAGAGCTCAGAGCTCTGGCCAAGCCATTTTAATTTCACTTTACGGTTTCCAAACACGAAATCCTTTTTGCCACTAGGTGTGTGTGTAGCCAGGACTCGTTTTTTATCGTCCTGCCCCCCTCTACCTTCCCGGCTGTTTGTTTGGGTCCCCTGTTTGTGGGGTATTAAAAAGTGAAATGGTGGAATCCGAGACCTCGAACCTCGGACAGCCAAGGATGCCCAGTCATATATACATATGTGTGTGTGCGGAGGAGGAAAGAAGAGTGCAGATACCGGACATGGGATTGCACCGAAAAAATTAACTGCTTTAACTACTTAAATCGAAAATAATTTCAGGTGAATAAAAATGGGATTAAGTGGCGTTAAACTTATTTAAACAATATTAATCATTTATAATAATTCAATAATTATGAATTCAGGCAATTTTCTGTTTATGATTCGGTTCTGTGTGGTTTTGGGAGGCATAAGGAAGACTTACCCGGATTGGCCTCCCCTCGGGACCCGGTTAGGCTCGATTAGGTAAAGAAACTCATTGGTTAGGGTTAGGCCACAATGATCTAGGCAGAAAAAACAGCTTGGGATTGCATTCTGTGCTTGGGTACATTTTACAAATATTTTAATCGGCTTACCACAAAACTATGTTTCGATATTTACCAGATATATTTTAATTCAACATTTCAAAGAAATTGCATTCGAGAAAGATAGACAATAGTAAATATATAAAAATAGTTTTCAATAGCTTTCGCAGTTATTAAAAATAAATAATATGTTAAAAAGCATTTAATGTTCAGGTTAAATTTTTAACCAGAAACATATGACATTAGGATTTTAAGATTTTTATTCTAAATTTATGATATACATTTTCTGCTTTAATTGCAACCTTTTTCATATAGTTTGCTTCGTTTTATTAATCAGCAACTTTGATATAAAAGCTTTAACTTACCAATATAATATTTTACCTCCCATTTATTCCTGGGATATTCTAAACAAATTATTTAATCGGTATACGATATCCCCCATTTATGTTTATAGGAAATTAAATAACAACCAGCCAGTGTGGCGGCCACAAAGGAAAGCCCATATGCACGACTCGCCGCCAGAGGCTTGAGGATGGCAAATAAAATAAATAAACTCGGAGGCAATCCCAATTGAAAGCGACAATATTGTTTTTAATGATTTTCATGGCCCAGACACAGCGCAGCCCTGGCGGAATCTTTATTTTCCGGGGGAGGAAAATCTTTTTATTTGGCTTTTTGGCAGCCGGAGGGTGCAAGGCAAAAAGCGAGGAAAACAAGCGGCAAAGAAAAGAAAATAACACAAAGCATATGCGTGGGCGGAGCAACAAAGAGCATGGAAAAACAACAAGCAAGCGGGAAATTGCAGATTCGAAGTGAGGGGGGTTTTCCAGCAAATTTATCCAGCGATTGCGTCTTTTAAGCAAATGCATGCAAAGGATAACAATGCAGTTCGGGAACATGCTGCATTAACTAATTGGATTATATTCCTCCAAGCCTAGATTTTCGACTCTTAAAGCCATATTTAATATGTAGCTTAGATAGCTAAAATAATTCTATTTTAAATTTGTATTTACTTATTTTTATTGCTATTCAATATCGACTTTCCTCCGCTTTCTGAGCACTGCCAAGACTCATTTCCGAATTTAATTTACATTACAATATTTGCTGAATCAGCGCGGAGTCATCATCATCATTATCTTCATCATGGTCGTCATCAGCAGAAGCAAGGAGTGACCACAGCAAAGTTTGCGGGGTAAACAAGAAGTCAAAGACTGGTGATTGAGCAGTTCAAAGTTTCTTAGCCAAAGTTGCGTTTAAGAAATCAAAGTAACTTTCCTCACTATTGCAAACTTCAATCCAGTGCCCCTGTGATCCTGGTTATATATACTATATGTATATGTGTACTTTTTTCATCAACTGCTATACAGTTATTGGAAACTTTTAGCAAACCGAGAGAGCCCGGAGGAGCAGGCAAGTTGCCAGCACAACAAAGAGTAACAAAACAACCGGCCAACTGCCTGCGACCAGCACCAGTTAATACACTATTAAGTTTTAAATATATTATCATTTATCACGTGTTTCATAAATATTCGAGAAAGCTATTATGATAACATACTCTGAATTTAAAGCATGCTGGTGATGAGTTATGGCAGGAAAAAATAGTGCCTTCAAAACATAATATAATATATTCAGACACAAAAATTGTTTATGAGATCTGGGGGATATTTAAAATTGATTTTCAGGAGAATTAGAAGAATATATTAAGGTAGTTTTCAGGAAATGTTATAGTAATTTAAAGAATTTGTAAAGAGATGATATACTAAGACTTAAATGGATTTTTAAAAAGATTGTAAGAAGATTTAAATCAGATCTAGGTATAATAACAGTATCATTTACAATTATTACATTTTATTTACCATTTCACAGATACTTTTCCTAGAGCATTCCGCAGTCCCCTTTGGATGTCACGAGAACTTCTTCCCTGTTATTTACGAGCTCTTTGCGACCACCAGCACAGCCAAGGGACAATGGCCAAATCATGCGTGTTATTTATTCCCTTCCAGGGCAACACGACCAACATGGCAACAACTGCAGCAGAACGGAGCCGAAGTGACCGGGATGGATAGTGTTGATGGCTTGGGCTAAGCCAGGGCCAGTGGAGCGGTCAAGGTGCAGAGGCTGGAGGTGGAGGTGGAGGCCCTGGCTACTGGCCATCTGGTGCAGCAGTAGCACCAGCCTCAGCACTTGTTTAATTAAAAAACTTTCACTGTTGATTTTATTAGCCCTACGGCAGCGACTAGCATCTGGGCTTCTAGCTCTTCCGGGCTGTGTGCTTCCGCTTCGGCTTGAAGGCGGTGTGGGGTCCGATGAGGATCCGGCTCTTCTTCAGCGTGTACTCCAGCGTCTCCTCGCTTTCGTGCCACTCGTCCGAGGCGAAGAATTCGAAACCGGCGCGCGCGGCCTTTTGATAAGCCTGCGGGGGACCTCGTGAGCCGAAATCGTAGTTTAGAGGCCGAGGACGATCCGACTCGATCGTGGTGAGGATGGGGGAGAAGATGCGCCAGATTTCGCTCTGCTCGTCGGTGCGCATGAAGTAGGTCTGATCCCCGTTAAAGATGTCCATCAAGGAGCTGGAGAAGGGACTGGGCTGTCCCCTTGCCCCCGGTCCGCGGTCGTCCACGCGCAAATTGAGCTCCGTCTCCCTCAGGGACAGATCCTCGCCATGCCGCTTGACGCGCATTCGCATGAAGACCTCCTCCGTGGGATGCCAACGGAGAACCAGTTCGTTCCTCGACTCGCCACTGGCTCCGTTGGTGTGGCAATTCTCCGCCGGCTTATATTGGATCCGCACCTCGGACTTGCTGTCGTTGAGAGCCTTTCCCGCCCGCAGGATGAAGGGCACGCCGCTCCAGCGCGGGCTGTTGATGCTGAGCACCGCCAGGGCGAAGGTGGGCTGGAAGGAGTCCTTGGGTATGTAGCTGTGCTCCGTGTAGCCGCACTTGGCCGGGTCCTCCTCCCGCCGGTTGTTGCGATACTGGGCGATGATCACATCGCTCATGGTGAGGGTTAGCACTTGGCGCAGCGCCTTCAATCGCTCCGAACGCAGATCCTCGACTGTGTTCGCATATGGTTGGTCCATAACGAGCATGGCCATCATCTGGATCATGTGGTTTGTCATCAGGTCCCGGATGATGCCAAAGTGGTTGAAGTATTCCGCTTGCGGGGCACGCACAGGGTGCTCGCACTTCACCGAGATCATCACGGCGGCCACGTGCTTCTTGTTCAGAGTTGCACCCCACAAGTAATTGCCGTAACGCAGGCCCAGGAAGTTGTGGAGCACTCTCCTGCTGAGCAGGTGGTCCATGAGGAAGATCTGCGACTCCTTGAAACAGCTGCACAGCGTGTTCTGAAAGGTTCGGTACGTGAGATCATCGCGAGCGAAGGGCTTCTCCAAGACTATCCGACTCCAGACCGTGGGGCAGGTGCACTTTCGGCTGACATTAAGGGCCACCACATCGAAGACCACCAGCGGCAGGGCCACATAGAAGATGCGAACCGCCTGGGACTGAGGGTGATGTTCCTCATGTTCCTGGATCGTCTCTGCCAGTGAGACAAAGTGATCCGTCTTGTCGTACTCGCCCTGTATGCAGTACACAATCTTCCAGAAACGATTGTACTTGTCGGGGTCCTTTGTCCTGTCCAGGCTCATGTAGGGCAGCACCTGGAGCCGTAGGGTCTTGGTCTGCAGTGGAGTGCGGCAGAAGGTGAATATCCGAAGGTTCTGCGGCAGACGATTGTCACGGAAGAGAGTCCACAGAGCTGGGAACAGCTTCTGCCGGCTGATGGCCCCCGAGGCCCCAAGGATCACCAACGAGTAGGCCGCCTCGTTGTGAGGATCGATGGGAGCCATTTAGCGGAATTGTTTTTTTAATTAATTTTGAGAAAAGAATCGAGAAGTTGCCCGAAATTTTGAATGTCTCAGTGAGAGCTATGGCCAGGATATAGGGACCAAGAGATCAAGTTTCAAAAAATACTTTAGCTCTGATAATAAAAAAAAGGTTATATACAACCACAAAAAAACTCAAAGAGCGAATCTTTTCCTTAACTTAAAAGCCCTTTCGTGCTTAAACCAAAAACCAGCCAAAGGGATTTGAGCTGCTCGGCAGGCGGCGGAACCGAAGCCTGGGCCAGACAAACAGTTCGGAGCAGGCAGCCGGTATTGGCTGCCGAGCGGGGAGTAAGCCTCAAGTTCCACATAAACACATGAGAGACTTTCAGTCGAGTCTGCCCCAGCGCGGCAGGCAATTCAAATTCAATCACTTCAAATGCCCTGAGCCAGAAGCAAAAGGACCTAAGCAGCTGGGGAGCTGAGGAGCCACGGATTGCAGTCCGAACTGCAATGGCATTCCTATTTCACTGCGTGCCACACATGATGGTGTTGGCTCCTGTGGCACAATACCAAGAAGGAGGAACCTTTGATGCTCCGATGGCCTGGCTTATTCAATTTTCTCCGCTGAGAATCGTAATAAAAGTCAGGTCAAACGTTGGAATTTCTTGCCTTGGCAAAGTCCAGAACTGAGTTGAAAGTGGAACCTTTTTCCGCTGCTTATCTTCACTTAGTTTTTTGGATATGGGTAACAGGGATGCAGAACACAGGATCTTCAAGAAGAGGATGCCAGCTAACCCTTTTTTTTACAAAAATTTAGACACTCCGTTCGCTTTTAGAACGAGGAAGCTGCATCTCCAGCATCATGCAGTAAATTATATTATAGGGGAACTTTTTTTACTCCAAGACTAATGGGGTTATTAAAAAGTTCTCAAGGTTCCCATTAAAATTTAATGGTACTTTATGGATTAACAAAATATGGTGTCTTGAAGTTTTATACCACTAATGATCGTGGTTCCGAAAGATATTAAATCGAAGCCAGAGAATTTAATGAAATAGTAACTTTTCCCACTGCCAAGACATATTTGTCGGCTTTGCATTTGATCTCCCAGGTGAGCAAAAATGGAACCACCAATTACGGCAAGGCTTATGTGCTTAGGCCTCGTCGCTTTGTCTAACTAAGTAAAAGGGAAAAACTAAGCAAATAACCTAAAACACAAAAAGAACGAGGGGAGAACGTGCCACACAGGATTCGAAATCAGGACTAATTCAGTGGAGCCACCGTTGCCCTTGGATTCCATTCCTCCACTTCCCAACGAGAGAAGACTACTCGGTGTACGTGCCTGTCAAACTCCACACAATCAATATGGGAAGAGTCTGGCGGAGATTAGTTGCCCGGAGATGGGAGCAAAGCCCCTGCATTGGACATCTTGAGCTTCGATTGCTTGTTGTTGCCGTTGTTAATTGGCTTTGTTTGCGAACAAAACCCCGAGCACCCTTGTAATATGCGCAATCCCTCAGCAAAAACGTCTTACAGACGCAGCCCCGGCCCACCTGGCGTATGCTTGTTATTCTCCCATAATCATGGTCGAGCATTGGTCAAGTGAGCTAGTATTTACAGCTAATTGAGGTCGAAGTCTTACATTTGCATAAGCTCACTCCAGTCCGAGGGGCATATATCCATCCAATGGATTGATTTCAGTCCAAGTGCGTCCGACATAAAGATTAATTGGCCAAGTGCGAGGGCCGTAATCGCAGGCTAAATCGAGTTAAGAATGTGCTTATTAAAAGCACTTCCAGCCGAAATATTATGATTTTTAACCGAATTATGCAATTAAATAACAAATTATTCAAGATATTAGAGGAGTGAATATCAACTTTGTTAAAAGGCTTTTAGCTTTTACCCAGCAAGCATATGTTTAATAAATAAATAAATATGTACGACTGGGTTTATTGGTACAATTTTAATTTGCATAAATGCAAATTAAACCAAAAGATATATTGACTTTATATTATACAAATTAATGCAATAAATGCTGCATAAAATAATCTCATTTGTTTTCTGCCACATTTTTAGCTTATTCGCATTATTTTAACGTGTGCCTAGGCCTGGGTTATGCTCAAATACAAATCAGATGTATCATTTCGGAAACGGAACATCACATCCCTCATATCTTGACCTTCCCAGTGAACCGGCACTTCCTACACTTCTTTGCGAACCCTGTCAGTAGGCCAACTGGCGCCTCTTGAAAGTCAATTTCAATCAGCAAACAATGGAACTTTCTGGGCCAGAACATAAACACAAACACAAGAGTGGTCAATGAGCCCGAATCTGGGGAGAGCGTCGGATGGATGACCTAGGCAAAGTGGCCAGGACAGGACGGGGCAGGACAGGGAAAATGAGGGCCAACCGGCAGCATCCGGAGCTCTGGCAACGATTTATGCCCGGGCTAAACATTTTAAACACAAGCATAAATCACAAACACACCGAGACCAAGGAAGCTGGGTGAAATATTTGGCAAACAGTTGCTTAAAGCCAAAGTTTTTAAATGGCCAAATGAACAGGTCAGGCCGGGGAGTCCTGCCTCTGTCCCGATGATGTGTGACAGTTTGTGGCAAATTGAAAAGGACAGCAAGGGGGATCGAGACTTGGATTGGACAGGAGTCCTACTTGGACTGCGACTGAGACTCGGACTCAGACACGCCATTAAGCTCATAATTGCCACATGGAGATGTGTCCGAATCCTCGGCCAGGCTGAGCACCCGGGATATGTGGCATCTGCTGCGAGTTTATTGTGGTTTATTCGCTTTCATTTACTTTCGCTTGGCCCACATAAAATTTAATTAAATTGTTTTATTGCATTCGGGCCAAATGGAATTCCTTTTGGCCAACTGCCATCAACTTCAGCATCTCCTTCGCAAACGAGGCGCACAAAAGAAGCGAGAATAAAGAAATCCCTGTTCGCATAATTAAAAGAAGCCGCAACTGTGGCCTCCACATTTTTGTGGCTAATCTTTTATGAGATTCCGCAGCCACGAAAGCGGATTCCTTCGCTTTGCATTCATCAAATGAATCAGGATTCCCTCTTATTTGTTTGTCACCACCCGGGGTGGGGTGAGCTGCTCTCTCGTCTTATTAGCTACCACTTAAGGGTCGATTTCAGGCTTCCTTTAAAGTAATTGGCTCACGATTGCCTAGTTAAAAATGTATAGAGGTATAATGTAATGTAAGGGGAAATATATTTTCCAAATTTATTTCCCCGAAAACCATTAGGGGTTTGCCTTTTGCCACTGTTAAAATAATTAATTTTCGGGGCCAATTTAAAATTCCGACCCGCAGGTTGGCAGTTGACAGGCGGCCTTTTAATAGGCAGTTGACCTTTGGTTACATTATTACAAGCTATTTAAGCAGTTATTCACGCCATCGGGGAGCCCCAAAATGTTGGGAAAGGTTAGTGGCCAAATCACCCCAGGAAAATCAATAAAGGCCAAGCGGTTTTCCCAGCACGGGCACACGGGGAGAATTGAATAATTAAATACGGCGAAATTTCGGGTTAACAACAGCGAAAGCTACGGACTTAAAGCGGCAGACAGGAGTCCATGGCCCACTTTTAGACGCTTACAGACAAAACGGCACACAAAGAGGGCCAAAAATGAAAGAAACTCATTGGCATATCTACATATTTCTGGTTCAATGCATTGCCAGAACGGCAAACCCGAAACACAGAATGGCAAACAAGCAGGCAAACATCTCTGGCGATTATGCAGTGAAAAGAGCAGAGGCAGGGGGAATCCCAGCCTGGCAACAGGACGACAAGCTCGCAAAGGGACAAGGACCGTGGACCGAAGAGCGAAGAGCGAGGAATGAGGGCCCGTGGAAATCCTCCGCAGGGCTGGCAAGCCGAAAGTATTCGAAAGATGCCAATTCATTTGTGCCATAAACAACTACAAACACAATCGGATGGCAACAACAATAAACCAGGCAGGCGGCACACAAGATACTGAACATATCCGTGCGGGAATATAGAATGCATATGCATATGCACACTCTATATATTGGCCAACTATCGATCCGGCCCATTGTAATTTGCAACTTTTCATTTTCCATCCGCATTTTTCTCAGCCTCAGCCTCAGCCTCAGCCCGATGATAAATTATTATTTGTTGGGGCTTGACAGTGGCGGCAGCAACAGCAGCAAAATGTGAAATAATTTCTAGATATTCCGTTTGGATCAAATTAAGGAAATTGTTTCCGGGTATTGAACAAGAGCCCTATAGAACAGTTCGAAGAGGATTTATTGAAAAACTAAATAAAATGCCAAAGAAATATCTTCAAAATTTGTCTGCTCTTCCGGATGTCAGCTTCAGAATGCTATGCATTTTTTAAGAATTTGGTATTACCAAGAAATATTTATAAAGTTTTTATTTGTTCAGTGAACAAGTGTAAATATACAAATAGTATTTAAAAACATATGCATTTCTTTAAGAAATGTCTGCTTTTAGCGAGCTTTAAGGTACCTTTAAATAATTAGGTTTATATAATTCATTTTAATCAAAGTCTCCAAATTAATTTAAACAAGTATTAGTGCCCTCGAAGAGTGTAACAAAGTTGGGCCCTCGAAGTGAGTGTATCTTCCCGTTTTTGTTGCCCCCTTTGGGCGGCAATTGCTTTGATGTGGGAGAACGGTATGCAAATGCGACCGACCCAAATACACAGACAGACATTGGTAAGTGTGCGGTTGAGGTGAGTCGGGCCTTTGAAGGACCGTCGTCCTGTCTGCCAAGCAGCAATCCACATGTGAATCACACACTTAAATGTGTTGGCCATGTTATGACAGTCAGCCAATGTTTATGTGGAAAAAGTGTCCTGAGAGGGGAGCCCGACTTCTCCACTTGCAGATGAGAGCGTACTTGGCTTTATGATTTTGTCAGGACCTTCGACACAGTCTGTCATTTGCGTCTTGTCACTGTTTCCAATGGCCTCAACGGCTCTGTATGCGTGTGCGTGTGCAGAATAATTTGCTGTGACATGCAACTGCTAAAACTTTAATTGACAACAGCCAGCAAGGAGCTGGGACGAGTTGGGGGCAGGTCGACAGGGGACAGGACAACCGGGAAGGGCTCACAACAACCGAGAGCTAGATTATATCCGGCTGGCCAACAGACTGCAGCTCAAAATAAACTGCCAGCTCCTCTCTCATCTTTTTCAAACTCATGCTCCGGTATAATTGAGTTTCCTGCCTGAAAGAACAATAACCGGAGAAGCAGCAGCAGTAGCAGCAGCAACAGCAATTATTGTTATATCATTCCTCTGACGGAGTGAATAACAATCCTCCTTCCCATCAAGCGCCCATGAATGTCTGATGCGAATTGTCACTTTTTGCAGCTGCCACTCTCCGCATTTTCCCTTGAGCAACTAACAAGAATTTGCCGGGAAGTGAAAATAATCAGAGAGCGAAGCCAGAAATCTAGTACAGCATAAAAGAGAAAGTCTTTTCTTTTACACAATTTTTGGAGGGCGTGCTTTAAATAAGAAATACATATGAATATTTATTATTTAGGTTATATTTCCCCTTAAACGCAGAATGTGTCTAATTTTATTAATTAAATGTTTACAAATGTTGTAAAAAATAACAAACAATAAATCAAGCATCTTTATTTAATTTTTATCAGGAAAATTACATATTTATTTCTGTATAACTCCATTATTGTAACACTTTTTGCATTTCCTGAAATAACATATAAATGCGCTGCAGAATTACTTTAAATAGTTTTAGATTCCAGAGGAATTCTAATAAGTGATTACTTTTACAAAGAATTTTATTTTCCCGAATGATATAATACGAGTTTTTAAGCACTATTGAATATGAGAAGCTTTACATTTTAATTATGCTAAAATTGCCGGGTTTTCGATGAGGTATTCTAACACTCTCCTTGAATTGTGTTGCTTAAAATTATTTTTCAAATACTTGTCTTGGAATATGGCTCAATAATTTATTATATATTCTTATATATGTTAATAAATTAATTCTTTATCCATCAACAAAATATTTTAAAATTTAAATAACTTATTTGTTGCATTGCGAAATCCTATAAAAGTGCAAAAATATGCTCTTCGCTCGGCGATAGAATCAACAGTTTGGCAACTAAGAGAGCCACGTTAATGGAATCGGGACACTGCTTTGCCGACTCCGAGCACACGATTCTGGCCGATATAGCTTCGTTTTGGTCGGGCCAAAAGGCCCAAGAACGAAAATCCCCAAGAGCCGAGCGAAGAGACGACGAACTGTTGCGGGCTGAAGTTTAAGGACGGACGCGGAATGCTGTTCAGTTCCGTGCGAATTGGCGTTGGGTGTGGACGCGAGTGGCGGAAAACGGAAAACGAAAATCGGAAAACGGACATCGGAGCACTTCCATTTCTCGCGACACTGACGATGATGCGGCTTTAGAAATTCCCGCAAAGTTCAAGTGACAATTTCCCAGGCAATAACAACTTTGCCGCTGAGTGAACGCAAATTGAATTGGAATCGATTGTCTTTCGATCTTCCTCGATTCATTACGACCCGGGGAAAAAAAGAGAAGAAAAAGAAACACACTCACAGAAACCACAAAGTTTTAGTGCAAAAAAGTTGTGGGTTTATGTGGCTTTGCAATTGAAGCCGAAACCGAACCGAAAATTGCTCAAATGAGTCCTAATTGCGCCGGGCTAAACCAATTATCAGCATTTATTCTTGTGTAATAAATAAATTGCCAGCAATTATGACTTGCAAGTTCCACTCAAGCATAATCAAATGAAATGTTCAACAAAATGTTTACGGCAATTGCAGCTCAAAGCGCAAACAAACCATAGACGAGGTGCAGCGTGTTGTGGCAGTGGCAAGCTGAGTCAAAGAAAGCCGCAAGGCTCGCCCAGAAACATATAATTGGTAACAGCAGGTAAGCAACATAATCAAAGTAAACTTTTCAGCTACTCCTCCGGGCAATACTCGGGGGTGTGAAAATTACAAGTGGCTTAGCACTAATTATAATATTTTCAAGAAAGTTTACCAATTTAAAATAATAACCACAGGGGTAATAATTTGTGAAGTTCTTTGACAACTAATTGGTTTTATACTGAGCAGGTTTATTACTTAAATTAAATATTATTTAACAATGCAACAAAATTTTGAATTTCTTCATTTAATTAAAAATAACCTTTATCAAAGGAAAAGCTTAGCTAAAACACTTTTGTTTTAAATCAAATTAAATCGACCAATAACCTAACCTAACATTACGTTGAACTCATAACACCTCCTCCGATAGAATCCATGTGATAATCCATTTAGATATATTTATTGATATTGCAAATCCCTGCAAATTGTGTTCAAACAATATACTTGTATAATTACATATCAATCAATTATTCTTCAAAGAGAGCCCCCAGCCAACTCAGCCACCACATCTGGCGGAGCCTTTTCTTTTCCGAGGGCTTTCCCGCTTGAGCCCGAATAAGACAGTGCCGAAAAAATTGGCATTAAGTAAACAAGGACACGCGCGAAAGCCAGAGAAAAACATATGTGCTTGTGTGTGTAATAGGGGAAAAGGCACAAATTTCCCAAGTGCGAAGGTGTATTTTATTTGAACACCTTTAATTAATTAAACGGCACAGCTCCCCGAGTGCGGGCCGCCCTAAAAACTTCTTGTTTGGCTCATTCAGGTGCCACAGGGCGGAGGTTGCGCCTCGACGTCGTCTTTCAGCGGCATGATTATTATTTTATTTCATGTTGTGGCTTTTAAGTAACAGACTTAGCACAATCGCGGGACGAGGTCCCAGATACACGGCCGCAGGGCGGGAATCCCGCGGAGACGCCGCATTTCTGTCCCAGTGCGTGCCGCATTTATACCAATTTGAAAAGCGCGGCTTACTTTCGCGCCAACCGCATGATTATATATTTATTTGATTTTTCCGGTCTGCCGGTCTGCGGTTGCTCTTTCCTGCCCCGGCTTCTGCCATCCTCCATCCTTGGGGTTCGTTGCCCAGAAAGTATTTACATAAAATCTAATCAAAAGGCATGCCACATTATCTGCTCGGACCGCCGTCTCATGAAAATTTCAATAAGACTTTGACACAGATACAAATCCTCGTGCATATGTTTGGGTACATGTTCCGCACACAAATATAAATATATTTACCGCAGCACATACATATATATATTTTATATATAAAAGAGCTGCACTTAACCTACAACCCGGCATCGTTTAGTCAACGACGGTTTTCGGCTCGAACAACTCTAAAAGCATTTTTAATAATTCACAACTTTGTATTTTCCTGCCTGTCTGTCACAGCGGCAGACAACTCTTTAAGCTTTTGTTCAAACTCGTTTGTGGGCTCACCTTAAAGAGGAGCCAAGGACTGGGGCTCCTTTGGTGGATTCCAATTAAATTATTACAATGTGTGCAAAAAATGAGAAAAGCTTTTCTGTGTTGGTGAAGGCTTTGAAAGAGTTTGCCATTTGGGGTGTTTTAAATTCAGTTATAGTAGAAATAACAAGTTTCACACAAACAATATTGTTATCTATAAATTAATGGGCCAAAAACAAGTTAGAAAATTCATTTAGCCATATTATATATTTTATAAACACATTTGTTTGGGCACAAAATGCCAAACTCACATCAATTTTAATTCAATTTTGGTTTAACTAGATCAACTTAGATCAAAAGCACTCAGGCAAAAATAAATCAGCAACATCCCACACACACTATATACATATATTTAACCAAATAAAATGGACATCTGTCTATTCAGATTAACTTATCTATATGCACTGAACCACGGGGCTTGTACACGATTCACTCGATTGTGTTTGACATTCGCGGCAAACAGTTGCGAGCGGGTGACATTTTATTTACCTCCAACAGATCCGCAGAAAAATAAATAAACAAAATGATGCAAAAAAATAAATAAAATGGGGCGGGAGAAAACCCTTACACGGCCATCAAAATTAATGCAGTTAAGCCGGCGTATGCAATCAATGATATTTTTAATGTTTAATCTTTTCAATTAAATTGGCAATGATTTACGCCGTCCCCCACGAAGATGTTTGGCCACCGAAATTAATGACACATTAAAGCCCGATACGAGGCGCAGCTATGTGGCAGCGGAATGGTAAATGATGTTGTCACATAAATCAATTAAAATGGTAATTGAAAAATAATTAAATATACAAATTAAGTTGCAAGTTGCTCGGGGCTCATCTGCATTAATATGCTCAATGATTTAATGAATGAATTTCGCTGTGCTTTCTGGGGGCAGTGGACGCCCGCTGGGCCTCAATAGCCCCACCAATAAATATCCGAAATCCATCCATTAAATTCTCATTTCGAATAACGTATACGCCCCGCTGCCTCGGTCGCCGAAAGTCCAAACAATCGAATTTGTTTTGCAAGGCATTCACATTCACATTCACAGGCCAAACAAACAAACAAACATTTAATTTTCGGGGTATATCAAGAATGCCCAAGCCTGACCATGCCATTGCCATTTAAACTATTTAACTATTCGCGGTATTTGCATTCCCATAACGCATACGCCTCGTTGGCCCGTCGAAATCCCAACTAATTATTTCGCCCTAAGCCTATTAGCTGCTCCAGCAGAACCGAAACCCCTTAACAATGTCCACAATTGAACGGAACTCTGTTAAGAGAAAACCATTTCCATTCAATATTTTCATTTGGCCCACTTAATTTTAAGCTTTTTATTCAATTTCTCAGTGGCTGCATATAAATTTTAATGCATTCACTTAATTGAAGAGCCTTAAAACCGGGCTGGGGATATTCGTCCACCAATCAATCAATCAGCGGGCGTGATGAAAATTATTTTAAGAACCGAAAAAGCACTCACTGAACCGGAGGCGGCCAAAGTAAAATAAAGGAGAGAAAAGTTTGTGCTGCGGTTTGCATAATAATAGGATATGCCAAGTCTCCGTTGAGCCGAGGAGTGGCCACCCAGTACGTGCCGCAGTCACTGAGCTCGGATCGGTTTGGATCGCACGGGCTTAGTCCAGAGACCCACTCTGCTCAGTCAACCACAGCCCAGATACAAATTAGCAAACTGAGAAAGTACTTCATCACTATTTTACATATTTTTCGTAGCAATGCAATTGGGGATTTTAGTGGCTTTTATAAAATGGGTTAACCCTTTACTTACCCGGTAAGCAACGTTTATCCATAATTATTACTTAAAAATATTTTAAATTTTTCCGTAAAGAACACTTTAAGTTGATATAAATATATTTCTTAAGTTTTAAACGTTTTCGCACTTATTTATTTTCGTAACTCCCTGAATAATAAATTCGTTTCGCCACAATCTCCACTTGGAAAATATTTTAGCAATCGTTTTCATAAACAAAAAAAATGAAGCCTAAGACAAGTAAAGGATTATGGCTAAGGCAAACCTTGCCGCTGTTATCGACTCTGCTCCTTGGCGCAAACATTGACAAAAGTTTTAATTACAACAAAGCAATTATTAAACATTAGCTTGGCTTTGGCTCGAGGCCTGGGAAATGGGGAGCCGCTGGCCTTGCATACTTATGAGGGCTGAGAAAACTGCCGGAAAAGAGAATCACTCCACTCTCTTTTCCGGCCAAATGGAGCGTTCTGCATGTTAATTGAAAACACAAGCCGACTGACTGGCACCCTTTAATCTGACTAGTGACTCATCCGGCGGAGGCGGAAGCTCGCTCTTCCTGGTCAGTTTTTCTGCTGGTTTCCTTGTTTAGCATAATATGCTAATAACGACACACTTTCCAGCGCATAAATCATTCATTAATCATCAGCCTTTGGGCCAGTCCGATTCATGTGCGGGCTCTTTAATTAGACCCTGAACTTTTCATCTGTTTTAGCCTCAATGCGCACAATTTGCAGTGCTAAGATTTTAATTTTTTCGCTTTTACTATAGCCAAAGCGTGTGTCTGTCTGTGCGGAGAGGAATACTGAAGATGATGCATACAAATTTTAGCGGAATTAAATACAGTAGGAATAGGAACATATTTAACCTTAAATAGTTATAGAAACTAAATACTCAGGAGAAGAAAAACCACAATCGACAGATTCATTTCACCACATCTGCAATTTCCCTGGCTTTTTTCGGCTTATCAATTTCAATCACGCTTCATTTGCTCTGGATACCTTTGCCAATCCGCACTGTACCTACACTAAAGCTACACTGTAGCTGTTTGCTGCAAACGCATAAAAAATTGTTGCCACATCACTCACTCAGTTTGGTCGCGACGGCGGCAGCTGCTTTTCACCGCTTTCCTTTTGCATTTTCCCAGAGCAGAGCACGGTCGGTGGGCTGGGTATTGAGTAGGAGGCGGGACTGGGCCTGTGACTGGGACAACTTACAATGTGCCAACACGGCCCTGGCAAGTTGCAGTCAAAGGCATCTCATCAGCAGCAGCAGCAGCACCCCCTTTGGTCCCCTTTTCCCTGGAAAGTTCTCCTCTCACAGGAAAATGTATGCGGAATGGAGAGCCAAAGGGAAAAGGGATTTGCAAGGGGGGAGGCTTATTAAATTATCACTGCACCTTTTTGCGATTGGCCAGCGATTTTTGATTGCCATCCAGAGAACGCTGGGAATTTACCCAGAACCGACTTTTAATTGCATACTTTGCAGGACCCATAAACAGGACGCACAAAGCGAAAGTCGTAGGCATACGATTTTTATAGATTCGCCCCCTCAGGCCATGTGGGCTTTATGTGTGCATTTCCAACCTTTTTACAGCTTTTTGGGGGCCCGCAGGGCACTTTAATTTGTTGCAAATATGCGAGCGGAATTGGAATTGAAATGGCAATGCAAAAACAAACACGCACAGAGAGTCAGGGGGAGTCCTTGTCCTCCCCACATCCTATCCTACATACATATATACATCCTGCCGGGGCTGGCTGGGCCAAGTCTATTCACGATTTCGAGCCTATTCTGGGTGCTAAAACACACGCGGCGTCATCGAAATTCGGAATAAGGCCGGCATAAAACTTTTTACTCTTAAATGGGTTATGGTGGCGGGAATGGGCGACAGAAGAGACGAAAAATATATACAAAGGAGTCTGCTTAATTAGTTTGATTGTGAACTGTAAATTTTGGCTTGAAAAGGGGGATTTTTAATGTAAAGAGGAAGAACTTAATACCTGATTCCCAAGAAAAAAATTAAGAAGTCAACTTCAGAAGTGTGTATACAATTAATGCCAACCTTTTGCTTGTTTGCATAAATGGAGAAAGAGAGAGATGCATACAGATAGGTTTATAGAGAGAGGGAGAGATGCATAGAGATACAGAGATGCATATAGAAAGGGATAGAGAGAGTTGCTGAGAGGTAGATTTATGAGAGAAAGACGCTGAGAGGGAGAAGGAGAAATAGAGATAGCGAGAGAGACTGAGAGATAGAGATCTAAAATATTTAATAGGGAGACAGAGAGAGAGGGAAAAAGCGAGATACAGAGCGAAAGAGACAGAGGAAGTGAGAGAGAGACAGACAGATGGAGGGCGAGAGAGAGAGATAGAGAAATATCGATATCGATAAATTAAAAAAATATGAAAAATATAGTGAATGACAGTGAGAAAACAAGAAAACATCATAAACATATAATATTTTGCCAAGGTTCAAATCTACAGAAAAGGAAACCATATAATTTTAAATGTAATATTTAACAACGGTATAAAAAAGGGGATACAAAAAGTAAAAAGTAAGCCCAAATGCCATTCCTCATCCTGCAAACGTGTTTAGAAGCAATTAAATCTGATGATCATCGCATAAGAGATGGCCTTTTAACCCTTGCCACAACATTGACACCTGGCTGCCATCACCCACACCTGCACCCTGCACACACACATTATGTGGAAATTGCTCTCGTTGCTGTCATCGTTATTTGCACGCTTTTGACACTTTTAATAACCGCAAACCCGTAAATACCGCCACCGCAAACCGCAGCAACGTAAAGCAAACCCAAAACCGAGCCAAGCCCCGTCAGCCATCTGGCTTCTGCCACTGCTGCTGCTTAGGATGAGCCAGTGCACCACGGTTTGCATGCACATCCATCAAATGGAAAGAAAACAACTCACACACACAACGGCAAAGCCGACTTGGAACCAGCTAATTTCCGCAATCAGAGACCCACTTACCGGGCCAAAGCACATAAACAATGCACCTCAGATACCATGGCCAAGACCAGGGACAGCGGGTCTGAGGGGTGGTGCTGGAGGGGTTAACAGCTGAAAGGGTAAAGGGCAAAGGGTAAGGACAAGGCCAATCCGATGACGATATGAGTAACTATCATTGCCCATGTGAGTGTGAAGGTTTCCGTGTCGACACATCCTTCTGGCAATACTCCCTGCTGGGACTCTGGGAGAGTCGACCAGTAGGTACCCTAGATTAAACATTTAAATTTAAAACGAAAAATACTTAACAAAAAAATTAAACTATAAATGTAACAGAAATATATATTTTATGAATAAATAAAACTTTTAAAGTATTCCCCGCTTATCTTAAACAAATATCCCTGGGTGATACCCTGCGTGTCTCATGAAAAGCGCATCCAGCACAATGTTGTTTCGCTGTGGGATTTATGTAGCCGAGTTTTTCCCCCATTTTTTGTTCGCTCTTTTTTGTGTGCAGGCTGACAGGCGACACCTCTTCGAGTGGGTTAGACAATGGCCTAGACTAGAGACTAGGATTCGCCGGGCTGGTAGCTGATCCCACCCTACCAGCCCGGCGAATCCTCAGCCAAAACAAGCTGTCACGGACAGCAATCCTGGCCATCGACACTGAGACACTTTTAGTTTAACATTTAATTGGTTTTTGATGGAGCAGGCAAGACAGGACAGGGGGGGGTCGAGGGAGTTTACTTTCCACAACAATAATTATTTGCCAGCCATTGAAAAACAATTTCCCTTTCGATTTCCCCCAGCACATTTCATTCGACTTTCTTTCTCCCGTCGCGTACTGCTCGTCCATCGCTTTCCGCGCTTCGCTTTGGTAAATGTTTTCACCGGAAATTGTTGCAATTTATGATTTAATTTATGTTCATTTTAAATGTCGGCAGCTGCCGTCGCTGCTCTTTCTGGCCCTCATCCGCGCCCTTTTCGTGCCCGGTGTGGCATATAAATGCGGCTGATTATCGGGCGGAATGAAGTACTTTGCCACCTTGCCGCAGAGAAATCGTGGCAGGATATGCAGCGAATCAATGAAGACAATCAGGCAGTTCATTTGTGGCCATCCGAAGTCAATTGCCAAGGTTGCACGGGCAAAAAGTTTTTACCAAAATGGCTAAGTAAAGGAAATTTAATTAGAATTTTTTTCTATGAAAATCAATCAAAGGAAAATGTTTCAAGAGTTTCGAAATCAAATTAATTTTCTTAAAGGTGAAAGAAATGCAAATTAATCCAAGTTCGACGTTAGAAATATAAAACAGTTAATGGATATAATTTATTGAAATATATAAACAATACTTCCCTGCTTATTTAATTTTTAATTTATAAAATTATATACTGATTTCGAATTAAATTTTCTCGAGTGTTGACTTTAAAAATATTTTGATTTAAGACATCCCGGAGTTAAGCGAATGCACCGCATGGCCCTCGCACTTATTTGAATAAATACATTTCACCGCAACGCATCAGTATGCATAAAATGAAAATTTCCCCTGGTTTTCCTTAGCATTTTCCTTAACTGTTTATTTTCGCAATTAAGTTTCCTGTTCCTCCCGCGATATTTTCGGTTTACTTTAACTGTCAGAGACATCACTGCTGTGGATGGGAGGCGATGGGGTCGCCGGCTGACTGAGGACTAAAAGGAAAGTGAAAGAAATTGAGACACGCATGACTGCATTTTTGACTGGCATACGTGAGTGGGTAAGACCCTCGTCCCCTTTACAATCCCCAACCTCCCTACACCTGACAGCGTCATCAAAACTGATGTCACACGATGATGCTGATGGAGATGATGATGACGAGCAGCAGAAGAAAGAAAATTCCCCCAAAATTGTTGGCGTGTGCCGAATGACTCTGGCACAAAAAAAATGAAGAAAGGGAAAGCAAATAAGAAAATGATTTGCACATCAGACTGCCGGCTGCAATCAAAGTGAGCGGTTACCCAGCTTCAGCTTCAGCTCCTGTTCATGCTCCAGCTCATGCTTCCTTGTCCTGGTCTGGCTTCTGCTCCTGCTCCTGCTTCTGCTCCTGCTTCTGCTCCTGGCCCCCATCAATCACACACTTTGCAGGCATTTTTCAAAACGTTTTATTTTAATTTAGTCAAATTTGGCTGAACATAAAAGACATTTGACTTGACATCAAATTGAACATTAAAGGCGCAGGCACAGAGTTGACTATGGATAGGGTGGCAGGTAGGTGACACAAGAAATATGTCAGGAAAAGACAAAAGTCGTGTGAAATTGGGTTTAAGAATGATCTATGGGGTAACGATAAATAAGAGACTTAAGGTGCAGCAATAGGAAAGACTGGGATCTAAAAGAAGAGTTTCAGCGAAAACAAAGGGTTTTTGTAATTGTTAACTTAAAATATAACTCCCTTCAACTTTAAGTTTATTAAATACTAAAAGAATTCAGTTACTCATATTCAAATAATATAAGAAATCATGAAAGTATAATAAAAATAAACATATCCCTGAATATGGCTATTCGTAAATCCTTTAAACTGTTTAAGAAAACAACCAGAAAAGTATTTCCTAGACGTCTGCCACCACAAATCCACGCCATACTTCTCGTTTCGTTTCCTTACGTTACGTTACGACCGTAAAAGCAAAATTAGGGAAATTCTAATTTGAGGACTTGGCAAAGTCTTTCGGGGCCTAAGCTCACGGGGAGTGTGAATAGAGGCTTCCGCGCGGTCTTATCTAAAAATAAGAGGCTCAAAAGCCGCCGCCGCAGCAATTTCGGAAACTGAGCTCAAAGTTTTTTGTCTCCCCGCCGAAATACGAAGGAAACTTTGCCTGTCTGTCTGCCAAATTTCCTGGCAGGGCGCCTTTGTCACAACATTTTCAACCAAATGTTCCCATTCCAGCACATTCGAATAGAGTCTGAGCCGCAGCTTGGAGGTGAGCGCCCATTATGATGCAGTTTTCGGGGCCATCAATTGCTACACCTGTCGGGCGTGAAGGTGCGATGTGCCAGCCAATAAATCACTGGGGCACAATCGGCCCGGAAGATTAATCAAAAATGCTTTCAGATAAATCAACGGGCCAGACGCTGCCACAATTAATACTCCTCGTATGGCCGGGGCCGGAGGAGCTCTTGGCCAAAAAGGTTATAATTAAGCCATCAAGCTGCCGACAGAGTGACGTCAAGCGGAGCCATCATCAGGACATTCAAGTCATCAGCTTGCCTATCTGCTCAAACATCCTGTGCGGGGATAGGGCCAAGGAAGGGTGGGACTTATGAGCTGCCAAGTGAGTGTGTTTGTGTGTGAGGAGATTATGTTAAAAGTTCCCTGGTCCCGTTTGGAGAATGTTTATTAAGCGCGGCTAATAGGATAAATCAAGTAAAGTGTAAGAAGAAAACGCAATTTTGCGGTTACTCACAGGGTCAGAGTTAAGCCAGCTTAAGCGAATTATTGGGCAAAAGTTTATGGAATAACAGCAGCGGCAAGCCCAAGTCCCAAACAATATTTTCACTTCGACCGTTTTCCACTCTCTTTATAAAAACGGCAATCGGCGAGTGATTGATTGTTTCCAGCAATCAAATCCAGGGAACTAATTGAGTTCACTGACCCCAGCCACAATTAATCATTCGGCCCAAGGCAAAATAACTCAGTCTTTAAGCTATAGCTTTAAACTCGTTTGAGGAGGTAATCGCACATTAAGCATACGCCGTGTTGTTCAGGTGAAAAATGAAGTATACAGAAAAGGGAAATGTAATGATTAGTAGGTTTATTTACCTCTGAACTTCCCTGAAATATTTTTAATTTCAAACTCCAGAAGTGCAGTTCATAGGCAGCTAACGAAAATAAAGTATACGCCATGTTGTGCAGCTAGAAAAATAAAATAAAGAGTTCTGGGTCTACGTGCTTACTTAATTTAACAAGGAATTTTTCCAGAAAACTTTCTGCCCTAGCTCCAGATTTAAACTGCATTGCCCATTGCACAGCAAACGGAAATCAAGCATACGCCGTGTTGTGCACTTGAAAAATGTACTCCTGTCAAAGTGCATAAATAAAGCGGCGAGTTGGCAAATATTTCCAGGCTAATTTAAGGCAGACTCTTGCTAGTTCCTGAAGGAGCCCTGAAACCCTAGGGGGAGCTCCCTAAACCGAAAAGGCGAATGGCCAAATGCAAGAAGGCCAGAAGAGAAAATGCTCACTGACGATTAGCTTGGCTTTCTCTGCATTCGACGTGCAAAGTTCTCGACGATAAAAGATTTATGCAGCGGAAATTGAAAGACGAAGACGGAGGAAAAGCCATGTCGCAGACACAGACTGAAAAGTGAAAAGCAAAGCATAGCTGAAAAACGCACAACTCATTGACTCTCGGGCCAGGCACTCAGCCCTCCGCATTTTCTTGGCGCTGAAGAGTCGTCTCCAAATGCTTTTCAATTAAATTCAATTTATTAATTTCAATTATTTGCGCTTCAAGTGACCAGCAGCGGAGCAAGAAGAAAAAATATCAGACGGACGCCGCGTTGGAAAATCTGTCAACGGAGGCACTGAGCTGGAAGCCATCTCCTCTTCCTCCTCCTCAGAGTCCACCGCTTTTCTCAAGAGCTCCCGGCGGAATTTGATTGATGGGCAGGGAAAAAGTAAGCCAGAAAAATTTTAAATAGCAAAAAGCCTACAAAAACTGAGACTTCAATACTCAATTCTCTGCAAAACTCAATAATCGCCTGGTTGACAGTGATATAGTAACCCTATCACTTTTGAGCAGGGAAATTGGTTATAGTTCATCAGTACATGGGCTGTTATACTAAGTAACTATTTACAACTGCAAAGAATACAATGTCTGTTGATTTTGCATAAACTTTGGCGTTTATCGGAAATTTATTTGGGTCATGAATAGACACCATAAACCTATAAAGATGGGAACTCCCTTTAAAACTTCACCCTTGGCGGCACAAATGACTGAATTTAAGCCTTTTGAGTGACATTAAATGTGATCAGCTTATGTAGACTAAAACCACTTGATATATTGGCGGCTATCAAACATTCTTTCGCTCCTGCAAGGAAGAGTTCTATTATAAGTACACGAAAACGAATCACGTGATTACCTCTAATGGCACATACCGACAAATCAATATGTAATCAAGCCCCATTGACGCATCTCGGCCATTTAATGGACACTAAAAGAGCGCCGAGCCCCGAAATCATCAAATAACCACACAAAAAAAGGAAAGTACAGCACCGGAATATAATTAAGTGGCGTATATAAGGCCAAAATGCTTCTCATATGTCAAAATCAACGCGGGCAGCTGCTCAGCTCAACTCTCGCTCACTCGGTCTATCTATCCTTGTTCGGCTCGGCGGCGGTCCTTTGTGTTTGCTCTCGCCCTAATGCCTTTTATGTTGCCTACTTTTCCGGGCGCCGAGTCAATTTTTATGGGCCAAAGCCAGGCCAGAACGGGCCGTGGCAGAAGAAATGCCATCAAGGTTCAAGTGAGGCACGATTACTCCCCCCCACACATAAATCACACATACACAATGATGTTAATAGTGTCGTAAAAACTACGACAAAGCCCTACCTGTCCCGTCTCCCGTCTCCCGTGCCACCTGCATAGATGATGCTCTCTCCTTTGACGCAAATATTGACTACACAGAGGTGACCCCAAGGACCTCCCACTGGCAGTGGAGGGATGGGATAATAAATCGACGTTTGGTCGCCAAAGTGTGAGCAGAAAATTAAAACATTTCACCTGGCCTGATGTTGACAAATTAGAGCCTTGCAGCCGGGGCAGCCGGCTGACAGTAGTGGTTATTGTCGTCCCCGTTCCTGTCACCTGTCGTATCCTTTCACTGCATATACAATTTGCCAACGCCCCCGGGCGTCCCAGTTTAAGTTCCGGGAACTTTCCGCTCCACCCTTCCCCAGCACTTTACAGCCGTGGCAGTTGAGGCTTCGCCAGATTATCGGTTAAATAAATAGACAAATTGATTTTAATGGAATTGGATACACCGGGCCAGGAGTCCGCTTTGGATGTGCTGCCCATGGACACGCGGACACGGGGACACTTGGATACGGTGGACACGGGAACACGGGGACACTCGGACACATGCCACACGCAGGCAACACACTCCTCCGGTTCGCCAATGACATGCAAACATATTTTCGTGTAATTTTGTCTTGGCTCGTTTGCTTTTTTATATGATGGCCCAGTTGCTGTTTTTGTTGTGGCTTTTCCCGCACCGGCCGTTGGTATGAAAGAAAGCTTTTAAAGCTGAATAGGCTGAGGGGAAATTCTATTTAAAATGAAATACTAGACAAATACCCTCAATGTCTAGTGTCTATATAGAATTAAAGAGAAAGTTTTTAAGCTTTAGTTCTGGGAAATTGTGATAAATACCTAAACTTAAATCCTTTGCAGAAAATTTATTAATTCTATAAATTATTTAAAAACATGTTCTTTGAAGATACAAATAGTCTTCCATGGGCATCGATAACAAGTTAAACTTACAATTAAAGTTTAAAGTTTTTATAATGAATCAAAATAGTTTAACAATTAAAAGGTCGTCTCCATGAAGTAGCATTAAGAGCAATAAATGTTCTCCCCGCTCCAGAGCTTACCAAAAGCTACTGAAAACTAGAATTAAATCGCTCCGGTTGAGGAGGTCTGTTGAGGAATCCAAAAATCCAGTCATGCAGATGAGCCGAGTTTGCTCCTAGAGGAGGTGGAATAACTTTTAATGACATGCTTTGTATGCGAGCGCGTGTTACATGTAACTCACATTATCAAAGGAGCAGCAGCAGCAGCATCAGGGACAACTTTCCCTCACTCCACTCAAAAATCCTCCACACGGATTCTTTGCTGGAGCTCAGTGGCTCAATGCGGAGCTCTGTCGTGGCAACGTGTCCAAGTTTGGCTTATGCGGTTGTCATCCCATCCCATTCGGCTAATACTCGTCCTCGTTCTCGTCCTCGCTGAGTGACTCGCCCACGCTCCTGCGCTAACTAATACGAATTTCACTTAATTGCACTCGAAAACTACGAGTATGCATGTGGATTGCTCTCAACTTGTCTGGCAACTGAGCTGGCGCCAAGGAGATGGAGGCGGAGGCCACGTAAAAGTCGGGCCAAACACTTGCCAAAAAGTTATGCCTTGGAAGCGAGGCGAACAGATCTGCGGCATTAAAGTATTAATCAATACTTTGCAAGGTTAAGAAATATAGTGTACATGTTATATTTTAAATTGTTCTTAAAAATTAAATACATCTTCTTATATGAATCTAATATTTTCCATATATTTTTGTACCCACTTCCATCCATTTTGATCCCACTTGTTTTTATTGATTTTATTTCACCAATTTTCTCCCAATTTTCCTTGTGTATGCCTGGCATGGCATTGCTTTTCGCTTTCATTGCTGCCGACAGTTTTGACAGAACATCAGATGCACACACTCCCAACTGGGTGGCAGCCGAAGCAACCGCAAAGCGACATCGCATCCCTGGTATCTAGGGGTGGTGCAAGTCCTGGTCCTGGCATAGAAAAACTTTTTTTGCCTGCGTGCCGCTTCACGTTTGTCTTTGGTTTTGGAAGCAAAGGGGTTAAGACACCGTCCGGGACTTGCCCCCTTTAACCCCATTGAGCGACCAAAAACTGTTGTCAGCTGCTGAAGGTTGCCCACGCATAAGCAGTAACCAGTAGCCACCAGAAGCTAGCAGCCACCAGGAGCTAGGAGCCAGGAGGAGCTGACATCCTCTCCAGAACCCCGGACCGCATGCTAATGAGTACAACTTTCGGGGCCCTCCCCATCCTGGCCATTTTTTCTGGTTCAAGTGCTGAACTTTTGTGCAGGTGGAAAAACCGGATCAAACTTTAATGAAAAACTCCAACAACGAAACAAGAACTGATTAAGTTTTTAGTTTTCTTCTCGGACATTAATCAAAGGATTACACGTTCAACTGGGGTGAACTCTGGGGTATTCATGGCATAATAATTCTTAAAATTTAAATCCGGCAAAGTTGAAACTTGTTTTTGTTCAGACAAAAAATTATTTAAATATTTAACATAAAACCTTTTGAAATGTACACATTTTTTAGGTGCATTCGATTAAATGACCAAACGAGTTCAGTTTGCGAGAGTCTTGAGATAATTTATCTTCCATGCTTTAACTTGATCAAACTTTTATTATTCTCACCTTGTACTCGAGCTGAAGGTAGATAAATTTAATGGCTTGTCGTAAAAAACTGCTTGCCCTCCCCCTGTATCCTGCCCTGTTGTATCCCTTTTGCCCAGCCGTAGCCTTTGTGCCTTTGGCTCACTATCCACTATCCATTAGGGGCATTTTGTAGCCCCCAGCTCGACTTCTCGCTCTAAACCTAATGTTACTTGTCAACAGCTGCAAATAAATATGGCCTGAGGAGAGTGGGGGCGGGTGGAGGGAACGAGTTGGGGCCGAAAAGATAAATTGAAATTTATGAAGCGTCTAGGAAGTCTGAGGAAAGTCAGGAAGAGTCAAGGAAAGATGCCACATTGCCGGGCCAACCTGCACACACACAAGATACACACAGCAACAACCCTTCAGCTCTAAAAAGCTACTAAGTAATTTATTGGACATGGACAGGAATAAAACACACAAAGGCAAACAACTAATGATGTAAATGCACAAGTATCCAGCAGATAAAGTTTTGTTTAAATGCTGCGGCCATAGAATCGAAAATAATAATGCCTTTGGAAATTTCTCCTTACTTAATTTACATAGATTAAACACGTTATGGAAATTATAAAGACTAGGGAGAGTCTTGTTTAAGCTTTAATTATTTTTAATATATGCAAAGTTAATTTGTGTGATTATTTTAGGGAAGGAAGGCTTTAAAGGTTCTTATCAGCTAAAAAAAAATTTGAAAAACTCCTAAGTGAACGAGTGGGTTACTTTAGAATATTTAAATTCTTTTAAAATATTTAGCTAACCTTAACCCTTCTATATGCATCTCTTGATGGCCCAGAAGCCTCGCCAGAACCGCTCCCAGAGCCTTTGTTCGGTGGGCATAATGAAATTATGCATTCCCAGCAGCACCACCAACGCCCACCTGTCGAAAACTACAAAACGTGCAACAATAACGGCCACCGTTGGCAGTGCGTGTGTGTGACTTCCTTTTAGCCAGGGCGCCAGGGCCAATACCTTTTACCAGACCTTATTAAATTATACAACCAAGTTGAGGCAACAAAAGGAGCCTCGGGCGCCAAGGAACAGGACTAGATCGGAGGCGAGTAAATGGAAAAGGGACTGGAGGACTTGCGGCAGCTCTCTGCATTTCTCTGCTGTCTGAGGATGTTAAAGTGTGGCATATTTTAGCTAAATATTTGCAACTACCCCGATGAGAGTTGCATTTGCTAAATGGACACACCACACAACACCATGCATAGTACAAGGAGACGCACTCGGAGAGCACTGGTGGCGCCCCAAAGACGGTGTCCATTTGCGATTGCAATTGCCATTGGCACCGGCACCAGTTAGAGCAGGTGATAAAGTTGCGAGCTTTGCCTGGGAGCTAAATTAATTCAGGCAATATAATTTATAGACCATTGTTCGCCCTTCCTCTGTACCCCCTGCCGCTGCAGCTGGTATATTGGATTAACTGTAAGCATAGTGCCTCCATGAAAAATATTGTTGGATACGAGTTCCGATTGTAAATCACACAAAACGATCTGCAATTTAATAGAAAGCTTGGGATTACCTTGGGTCTTTGGCATTTCTGTTAAGGTGTTTCTTTATTTATAAAGTTTTGGGTTTAGTTTTGTCACGATTTTATTTTAAATTATGGTATGAATAAGGCTCTGCTCTCTCCAAGTTTTCTGTACGTTCTTAATGCAGCTTAGCAAATTTTTATGCCAAGCACTGAGACCTTTTTCACAACACTTTAATATGAATTTAATCTTGGATTTTCCGCCCATGAAAACAGAACAAGATTTAAGCCTCATCATAATGGAAAAGCGGTTTGTACATTGACATTATAAAAATTTGACTTTTTGCGCCATTGAGCTTCACACTCTGTGAGAACGAAATCCGCCACTTCCTGCCGCCATGTTCTCCTGCTCGACTCTTAGCCTTGGCGTGAGGATTTTTAATTTGATTCCTGGCTCCCCGCTCCACTTAAGCGCACAAAATCAATCATCTTAGACGGCTCTCGGGGCGTTCGCTTGGAAAGTGAGCAGCTCATAGACAGCCCCGAACACAGCCATTCCATCGACATGTGGAAAGCGGGTCGAAGAGGTCCCAATCGGCGGGGGGGTTGAGCCCTATTCAAATTGTATCATTGGCAAAGTCAATTGTTGCCTGCAATGAATTGCAAATTAGGCGTAACTAATTTGCTTTATGTGGCAGTCGGAGGCGGGGAATGCGGCATCCATTCGGAGTTTGCATTTTGTTGGCCAACGCCGCCGCCGCCAATGCCGTCAATAATTGGCAACATTCAAGGCTCATTGATTCCCAAATGCGGCAGATACGAGGCCCTCGAACTACCGCAGAAGGATGGAACTTAAAGAACGGTCCAATCCACTTGAGGTTGCTCCCAAAACTAATTGCCATTGAGTTGCGATAATTGGTGAGCCAATTTAGTTAATTTTTATGGGAAAACTTGCGGCATAGCAGATATTGAACGACAGCCACAAAGTTTTGGGAGGAGCTCAGGAAAAAATAATAAAAGGGCAAGGCAACTGCTTGAAGATAAAAATAAAAGAGGGAACAGAGAAATACCGAGAAAAAATTCTACACAATTCCCCAATGAATCGGTTCTGCCAACAAACTCTTACGTAAGTCTCCTTTAAGTTGAAGGGGATGAAAAGTCACAAGCTGATTTGATTAAGATTTGAAATCGGATTCTGGCCAAGAAAACTCGTTTAAGTGAAGAAAACCGGGGAATAATAAGAGCGAATGGTATTTTTTCTTAAAGGAAAATGAAGTGGCAATGATTCTGTTTCTTAAAGTTGATAGAAATTGGTAAAGGGATTTTATGGGTAAAAGTTAAAGTTTGTATAACTTATGAGAGAAAAGTCCTGAAACCTAAACCATCTTAGAGAGAGTATCAGCATATTTCTAAGGCTATTTATTAATCTGTCAATCTGTACCCAAATATGGTTCATATATGAAACAAGGCTCAAACATAAAGAGAGCCTTCCATAACTCTAAACAAAGGCAACCGCAACAAATGATTGTGGGGATCGATTGTTATATATCTCATTGACAAACAAAACTTTTACTTTTCGATTCAACCCACTTGGCCGCCTTTGAAAGCCAAATCAAAGCGGCAAACAAATTCAATACCTACTAAGTACAAAATAGTTTCCATGCCAGTGTACAAACTTATTTCCATTTGCTAGATGGCCCCAAGAGGCGAACCCAATATGACACAGAGATATGCGCCTAAGGCGCCCACGCACACCCACCCACACACCACCGCCCGGCACACACACCCCACCTCACCCCCCTGGGAAAACGAGCTGTTAATGACGTGCGTCGCTGCCGCCGTCGACTTCGTTTCCATTCTCACTGCCGCTCGGCATTCGACGTTCGACGCTCGGCGTTCTTCTTCCGGCATGTAAATAAATACGGGCGGAAAAGCGAGAAAAATACAAGAAATGGAAAATAAAAGCGAAAATCGACTATGATTTATTTTGTGTTTGGCACGCACGTTGTCAATATTTGTTGAATTCATCAGGAAAAATAAAAGCGAAACAAAGGCAGAGACCGACCGAAAGTTTCCCAGCACCGAGCAACACTTGAATCGGTTACCTTCGGCCCCAAAGTACACAGAACCAAAATAGGGAAATTTGTAAATACAATTTACATTGCTTTATGAACGAAATGCATAATATTTAAATATAGGAAACCGTCCATGTTCCAAAGTATATATATAAAGATTCATAGAGTAATTATAAAATAATAATATGTAATAATAATATGTATTTTAATTATCCCTTAAATTGCTCTTATTTCTCCGTGTGTCCTCACCTCCTTGCGGCCTCATAAAGTTGTCGACACACTACTTGAGGCATTGGCGATACCTAAAAAATCGAATCAGTTATTTATGGATACCTCTGGTTCTGGTTTTTTCTTCATCGACACAAGCACCAGAAAAAAAAGGAAAAAAAACATTGCGCTAAATATATAGACAATTGGGATATAAGGAGGCGGAGGCGCTGTTGCTGCCTGACCAACTGCGAAGTCGGCGCAAATCATGCGAAATTATTTTGAGAGACGTCTGAGTTCTGTTGGGAAATCTGAGTTCAGTGATGTGCACCTTATTATCTATGGGAAAATCAGCATTTGGGGTAAATATACAAGCAATAACCATCAATTGAGTTATGAAAAATGAAATTTTTTATTACTAAACATAGACATAAACGAGCTTGTTGGGAAATACATATGTATATGTTTGTGTTGAATTGAAAATGTAAGTTTTGTCTTAAATAAGGAAATACAAATAAAGGTACATTCAATAAAAAGAAATGAGTAGCGGGATATTTTGAATTAACGAAAACATTTTTAAATAATAATTTATAAATGAATATTAAATAAATGAATTTCTCTCAGTAGTAAAATAGATATGAATTCCTGAAAATTTTGAAAATAACCTAATTTCTTATTAAAAAATTTAAACAGAAATTTTACAAATATTGTTTCCTGTCTCTAATTAAACTATAACTCAAAATATCCCTGACAAAATAATAAAATATGAAAATATTAAATTCCATTTACTTTAAATCCCAACTCTGTATGTATATATAAATTCTTTAACAATTTTAAACAGCTATAAACTCGAATAAATAGTCCAGCATGAAAAACAGAAAGCCATTTATTATTTCAATAAATATTATTCGCTTGAAAATGAACTTTTATTATTATTTATTTCCCAAATAAATGCAGAATAACAATACATAGAATGCAACTGAAAGTTGCTATAAGCTATAGATTGCTGATGGATTAAAAACATAATACTATTTAATGTGTTATTTGTCTTAATTTTGTATTTAATATTGTATAATAAAATTAATACGAAATGTACTATTGTGTAATACCGACTCACTCGGTGTCCGTTGTGGTAGGCCAACTTCCCTTGACTCTTTGTATTTATTTTCTTAGCTTGCACACGTACGCCGGCTCTTGGCTCCTTGATGTTCAATTGCGACGACACCTGCAGCTGCTCGGCACCGGGCCCCAGGGAAAAGTTTGGCCAAATAAAAATAAGTTGGACATGTGCAGTTGCAGGGGGATACGAGAAGAGAGAGGCCACTGTCAGAGGATCACATAATAAACAACAATTGGGTTGGCAGATTGTGTAATGTACATCATGCACGCGGACGCTTCCACATACTCGTATATAATATTTGCATTTGATGCATACAAATTGTCCCAAGCTCTATAATATTTCAAGTGATTTGTGAGTGCATGGCACTGAGCTCTGGGAGTCTGCCGCCCACAAAATAAAATGGAATGTGTGTGTTGGGATATAGGGGCATCGACAAACTTCTAATGGCCGCGGCGAGTGACAGAGTGAGTGTGGAGTGGATGGGCTGCTGCCAAATGTGATTTATAGGCCATGTCCATGTCACGGCTAGCGAAAGTACAAAATATGACAGTAAAAATATAGCCGGTCAATTGCTGCGTAGGGGTATATGTATATAATTTATGGTCCAAGAAGAAACCTCGGGCACACAACTGACAAATAGGATTTATCTGAAAGCTCAATATTTATGTGACATTTATTTCAAAACGCCAAAACACTAGGCCGCCTGGCCAGGCACTGATTACTATTCCTGCGAAGTGAATCACACAGATTATCGCAGATACCGGGAAATTATAGGAAATGCCACGGCTTTCGGCCTAATCCCCTTGTTCGGCATTATCGTTTGACGCCGCTATCTGGCACCTATATGGTTAATCCATCATGCTTTTGACAGCTGTCAAGTGAGCAATATTATTGCAGCTCTGACACTTTGATACATTTGTTTAGATTACCTTAATGGGTTGCCTGTTTATTTTTTATTTTAGCTGGAATTATATCTAGGCAATTGTATTGCGCTTATTGAGTTTGTTGATGTCATCTTCAAAGGTCAGCAGAAATTTATATTAGAGCTACAGACGAGACCTTATTAAATTTTTGCAATAAACATAACACCATCTGTTAATCCCAGAAATCTGGTTTCAAAGTCTATAAAATCTTTCAAAATTACGCTGTCAACCGTGCGTATACTTGTTTTAATGTCCAAGTAAATCATCGATCTTCACGTTGTAGAGAAAAGCGAAACCACAAACTTTGCTGTTAAACTTCCTTAACAGTTTTTCAGCTGCGCACCAAGAGGAGGGTCCGTCGGAAAATGCAATTGACGGATCGCCTGAACTCGACTATTTGCTTTTCCTTTCGCCTAACCCGACAAAGTTATCACATCTCTCACCCTCTGCACGCTTTTCCCGGAAAACGGGCGGCGTGTAGTTGGCTGGGTAAACAACATAAGGCAACACCACTGGGCCACCAAATTGCATGTAATAAATGCGAGCAAGTAAATTTTGTCGCATGCAGTCAGCGTCAAAGGCAAAGAGTTTTCCACTGCCAGGCACGTAGCGAGGAGCCTTCCCCCAAGTCGGGAAAGTCGACTATCAATTGGGGAATTGTTGGGCGGGCTCTCACCCTCCCTCGGTTCTGTGTGCCTGACAAATACGCTCAATGTCAAAGCTGGCACTGCGGGGATGCCAGTTGCCTCCAGTTTGCTCCTTCGGATGCTCCGGACTCTGGCTTTCTGCTTTCTGGCCCCATATTGATGAGGCTTCATCAACTATCGACTGGATTGCATGGCAATGCAATGAATTTTAAAGCAAGCCAGCGGGGCCAAAGGGAAAATTGGGAAAAACAAAACGTCTCGACTGCATTTTGATTCTGATGCATTTATTCATAAGGGAATGGGGATGGGTGTAGGTTCTGGAAAAAGCCATCTCAATCCCCATTGACATTCGATCGAGAAATTATGAGAGGGCTAAGTGGAAAACTTCTTAAGCGTTAATTCGGTTACTTTTTACGCCACATTTGCAGCCATCGAATGGCAATCAGAAAATAAAAATATAATCGAAACGAATCAAGTCGCATTAGGATTTTCGATTGCGATTCCAGAGCGCTCAGAACCCAGATCCAGACATGTCCCCCAATCAATGCCAGAGTCCATAAACAGTCTCGGTTTATTGAGCGTCGAGCGAGGAAGCTTTTATAGAAATGGGGGACGTCTGCTCAGTTTCTTCCCTCGGATATGTTCTCTGTTTGGCTCTGTGCTTCTCGCAATTGCAGTCTTCACTGCAGAAAACTCATAAATTAAATGAGAATACATTTTTTTTCCATGGGTAACTAAGGATGAGCATCATGAGAAAAAGTCTGTCATCTCTGGGGGTAACACACTACATATACTACTGATAGTTCTATTTACACACTTTCGCCCCCGTTTCTTCCCGTGTAGACTGAGTGTCGCCACTTTGACCCAGTGGTTGGGCACTTTGCCTACAAATGAGGTTTCGTATGGTGGGACGCCGATGTCCTTTTAGTTTTTATGGCTGCATCGATCGGCCATAGCATTTCAATCAAACCTCTCAACACGTACGCAGTGGGGTCAGCAGGGTATGAAAAGGGTCGTCCCAGGCTCCCTGGGCTCGAATGTTGGTCAGCAGAAAGTTGGCCATAACAAAGCTTATTACATTTTGGCCTCGTCCTTCTTGTGGTAAGGGGACCACAGACGCAATGGAGCGCTAATCTGGCACTGCCATAAGCAATATATCGAAATTGTTCTTCTCTTGAGCACGAGGGTGAGTGGCCGAGTCTATTGTTTAAACGGAAATGTTTAATTAAGTGAAGAGCGGCGGCAACAGCTGGCCGAATGGCTAAGAAAACCTCCCATGGCAGATGTGGGCAGTCAATATACATATATGGGAACTCAATTGGGGGCGAACGAGCAAAGAAAACTATGGGAATATTGACTCACAGCTGTGATACAAATCAAGGCCTCAGGTTGATTGGCCAACGGTTTAGTTAACCAACTGCTACGGCTCTTGCAGCTTTATAACAAATCAAATCTCGGCTAAATCGCAATAAAAAAAATGTTTTCAAGCAGCCCACTCGAACGCAATTTGAAATTCCATGACCACTCACAACACAATCGACAGACAGGCCAAGAGAACCCGACAGGACCTAGGCCCAGGGTCCGACCAAACAAATCAAAACAAAACCGATTGCATACCAATTTAAGAAAGAATGGAAAAAATGCCCCCCCGCTGTGGGCATTCTGAATTGTTTGGGCGAAAAATCAAAAGTGGCAAATGGTCGAGTGTGGCAAAAAAATAAAAATAAGAGAGGTAGAATAGCCAACGTGTGCGAGACAGACGAAGGCAAATCAATCAAATCAAATCAAATCAATTGAAGCCGCACACATCCCTGTATGAAAACTAAACACAAAGCGCACTGTTCACTTTCGCATATCGGCCACTTGAGTTTGGGCCAAAGACAAATAGCCAGCAGAACGCTCTTGGCTCTTAGCTAATTGGTAGCGACAACAGGCTTACACACACACACACAGCTCGTCCCAGAAAGATGATATCCTTAATTAGTTTTACAAATCGATTTGCCCGCCCACCCCCACTGTGCGAGTGGACAAACAAAAAAGGGAAATCAATTCATGAATAGTTCAACATATTTGGCATAAGCCAAAGCTAAAGCAAAACAAAAACACAAAACTTTCAGGGTCAGCTAACTGGGAATTAATGGAAACAGGAAGCCAAACAAACACACACCCACCCGCCCCGCTCACCATTCTCAAAAACAAACACATGTTGAATCGATTTAAAAGTGTGAAACACATCAAAGCCTAAGGGAATTGTTAATGGAAATTAGTTTGAGTTCACTCTGAGATAGTGCCTAACTTATATTTCTGAGGGGAGCTCTCGCCTGGCCCATCTTGTTACACGTATACGTGATATTACGTATACGTAATACTTATTTTTAATGATTTGCTTGGTTTTTATTTGCATCTCTGGAAGGAGTTCTTCGTCAGTCCTAAGAACTTTTATTACGTATACGTAATATTACGCATACGCAACCGAATATGTTTTGTTTTCTTAACGTTTTTCGCATTAAATGTTGCTATATTTCTTACCTCTTTCCTTTATGCAATCAAGGGTTCATAGAAACTGTTTTCCCCATTGAATATTTCTACAAACTAATACTTCCTTTTTATACCTACCTACTTTCTTTCCACAAAAATCTCAATTCGATATATGGCATTTTTGAAAGATTTCTACTTACCATAAGGCCAGAAAAATAAACGGAGGAGAACTGCAAGTGAACTTAAAATATGTAAGTGCTAGACATCCAAAACATGCTAAGCACACGCTCATCAGGCTTAAATATGCAAGAACCCTACAAATATTTCAACAGTCCCCAATCGCTGGCCAGCACTTGGCGGAGGAGCAGAAGCGGCAGCAATCTGCAGTGGAAGCTCGCCCACATTGGACGTGTGCCAGCGGAAAATGCATTTCCATTTGCAACTCTTTCGGTCCGCTGTCAGGGCATCTCGCCATCGCATCCTTCGGGGAAGTCCCCTTACCCATCCATTACGTCCACGGCATCCGATATTCGACGAGTCTTGGGCCAGCGTTCGATTCGCAAGGCACAAAATGTGCATTCGAGTGCAACTTTTGACTGACTGACAGCACTGTGTATGTAGGCAGCGCGAATGTACACATTTACAGGGAAATGTCAATAAGTTCGAGCATTAATAAGTACGAAATTCTTGAAAGTCTTGGGAATGTAGTTTCCGGACAGGAAAATGCATTCCACAAATTGGAAATTATTTGTAATTCTTACACCGAAGGATATTTCCCAGTATACTGATCGGTATATTGATTTTCTCTTATTTTTTAATCACCTGACAGTTTCCCTTACAGTTACGCTACACTGTACTTTCTTGGGCGTGGCCAAACACCTACACATTTCCGCACTCACATGGAGTGCACGAGGCTAGCAGTTTACATGGCTGGTTTGCTTTTTGCCAATGATGATGATTTTCATGTTTATCAGTTGCAGGTATGCCCAGTCTTCCCTGGTCCCAGCTCCAGTGTCCATCCATCTGTCTCCCTTTTTGTTTTTTTTTTTTTGTGTGTCTGTCAGTGCCGCTGCGATTGTGCACTAGTACGCATCAATTTTCGAATGACTTGGACCCGCATTAAGTTCCAGAAACGTGCCACATCCTAGGTTCCAGTTTCCTGGATTCCCGTTTCCGGATATTCCTGGTGCAGGAAAACCAGAGCGCTTACAAATTGCTGACATTTCACCAAGCCACGACAGGCGATTGACACAATCGGAAAGGAATTGGACGAATTTGCAGCAATTTAGGTTCGAAGAGGAAGATCTATCTGGGATTTTATGTTTGAATGAAGTTAATAAGTTCATTGAGGAAACTTGTTCGTTAAGAAGGAAGAACTAAGAGCTAGAAAGATTATTTGATTACCCAATGTGCTTTAGCATAACTTAGCCAAGAATAGTTCTAACTAGCACCAGAAGACTTTATTCAATAAAAAATATAATAATTAGGCATTCTTTAAAACTTTAACAAATTTTTAATAATACATTTCTGTGAATCTTGAGTGCTGAAACTCATCTGTGATTTAATTAAGGCTCAGTAAAGCATATTGGTTACTTTAGCTTTCCACAAACGGAATCCGAGCCACTGCTGGTTTCGAATGCCATCGTCTTCGTCCAATCAGCCAGCTGGCAGAGCAGCGCTCATTACTTTACGGCGAATATTTTCCGCTTCATCAATCTGCTGCTCATTTGGCGAGCATTTTCCTCCACTCCCGTCCCGCTTATCCGCACACCCATGCCTTTATCCCAATTGCTCACACATCAGCGTGTTCTTGTCATTGGCAAACAAAAAAGAGAAAATAAAGAAAGAAGAATGAAAGCGGGGAGACACACACAGCACATGCAACAGCCAACAGTAAAGACCGGATCCGGGGGAAAACCGGAGAAGCGGAAAAACGGAGAGGACAGGACATACCCAAGAAACCAAGAAATCCGCAGAAAGCCAAACAGAAGTCCGCATCAACACGTTTAACAAATTTGCAACCTGTCCGTCGTCCCTGAGTTGATATATAGCAGCAGACTGCACCCGACCCACTGCAAACGGAGGGAATTGGGTTTTGATTTTTAATATTGTTGAACACTTCCCCCACTCCGAATGCCCGAGTGCCCCACTAAATGCAATTTCTAGTCGAAAACAACACCGATAGCTGCGTAATAAAAGCGCAAAATTGCATGAATACTGTGTGTGCGAAGTGGCCGGCGTCTGTCCGTGTGCGGATAAGGCCCCAGGGGCTGCATGCATGGTCACATCCTATATCCCGCAGTTTCCATTCCATTCACCGAGCCCAACTCAACTCAACTCGACTCGACTCGACTCGGATTGCATTTTATTGAGAACAGGTAACGGGGGCGAGTTTCATTTAGGCCTAGTCCAGTTCAATTCAGTTCATGCACGTACACGGGGAGAAGAAATGTATGTAGAAGAGCAGTTTAAAATACATAAATAATTCATTAAGACATTTTGTGTTAAGCCGAAACCGAACTTAAACCTTTCCATTCAAAAGTTTACAAACCTAAATCTTATAAATAAACATTTGTTTTCCTTTTACCACGATTTTCCGAGACCCTAAGTGAACAGTGTATAACCAGGTAATGGGAGAAACTGCCAGAGCAGTAAATGAACGCAGGTGGTTCTGTTGGAAATTGGCAACGAAGTCTTATCTGCCGGCTGGCCAGTTGTCAACTCGGTGCCAGATCAGCGGCCTTTAATTGCCCCAGAGACAGTGGAAAATCGAAGGGAAAAACACAGAGCCAGAGACCTCCCCCTTTGAGTCTTTTCTAACCCAACATTCCCTTGACGGGGGGCCCGCCCAATCATGTTTACTTAGGCACGAAAACATTTCATAATTTCCAATCAATTGCACCCGTTTTAATTACGCGTAAAATATTTAAAATTCTCAAAGCTCAAAGAGCTCGCCGCACAATCAAAGCGAATCATTTTCGCTGCCTTCGGTTTGTTTGTTAAGAATTTCGTAATTTTCTTCTTTTTGGGCTCGTTTATTAAATCGGGAAAAATGTGATGCGGATGGGTCTGCGTTGGAATTATTGTATGCCACATTAATCATGCAAGTGAAATGAAACAAGCAGAGAAGTTCCTCCGACTAGCGATGTGCTGTATATCAGTATAGGAGGGAAAATAAAGCTATCAAATTAATTGACAACTAAAATCTAATAATATAACTTATGTAAATAAAAAACAACACTTGAAAAATACAAATTATATGAGTATTATTATAAATCGATTATTAATCAACCTAAAATGTACAGGACTTTATTAATCCATCTTTGATTTTTAATATTCTAAGTCCTCAAAGCATTTCCAGATTTAATTTGATATATACAAATATTTAGTTTATTAAAAATACATTAACTCCCAGAAATTTCCATACATTTGACCCTCAACAAACAATAAATATCGATTCCTTAGCCATCACTAGGCCTGACCCACACACCCATCACTGCCAATTAAGCGAAATTCCCCAAGATGCATATGCCCCTGTATACAGTATATTTTATTGAAACGAGTAGCGCGTATCTCTTTCGTTCCGTGTGGCAAACTTGATCAGCATCAAAGGCGAATCGGCCTTTTGTATTTTTAGCCGACCAAGTGCCTAATGTGGGCTATAAATAAAGACGTGTGGGTGGGCTTGATGTCGAGGATGCGTGTATCTTGCAGATATGCCGGAACTCTTGCATATTTAATGAGCCTGACACGGCGCAAAATTGGGGAAAACAAATGAGCTGAGCCCTCAACAATGGCGTTCGGATACTCTTTCCCAGCTTAGAAAGAAACTGTACTTACTGTTAAAGCCAAAGCCAGGGAAGGACTTTAAGGTTTTCATTCGATTTTTCCCAAACGAAATGTATACCTTTTCTTTTTTGGGCCCCGCTAAAGTTGCCAAACTTTGCCTCTGCTGGGAATCTGCATGCAAACACAGAAATGCTAATGACAAGTTTGCCAAAAAGGACATGTCCATGTGTATGGGAAGCCAGCCCCAACATATGTACATATGTGAGGGTACTCAAATATATATAGAAATATATATATATTTCTATGCGGAAGCCCGTTGAGTCAAGGTCGCTTCCTTTGCGGGCGACTGCATAACGAGTTCAAAAAACTTTTCCCCATTCCAGCGAACTTGAGTCGGTGGGGGTTCCAAACTATCCTAAGCTGTTCATTCGCACTCGCCGGCCCAAGAACACGGATCGCTGCCTGCTTCTGGGCGCTGGACCCGTAATCAGGAGAGCTTTGTAACAAGCTTATCGGCCGGCGGCCAGGACGGGCGAGAAACAAAATGGGCCAGGTCCCCGTCTCAAGTTTCCCCCGGCCCACGAGTTATTCAATTATGTCGCTAGATTCCCACTGAAAATCTGTTTACCAATGTGAATAGAATTCTAGATGCGCTCTGGAAAAAATGTGTATTACCTAGAATTTAACCGTGAAAATTATCCACAATTGTTAAACTTGTTTTATGCTTTATTTATATATTTTTTAATATTATTTGAGTGTTCGAAAGTACCTCTTATGGACATCTTTAAATATTTATCTGATACTAAACATCACTTAAACTGGTTTACATGTCATAATTTGTAATATTTCCATACAGTAACAAATATTGTTTAACTTAAAAGTGTTATCAGAAAATTAAAAAATATACAACTCATTAACTATGGTTTATTTATTGCTTTGATAAAGTAGTTCAAAGCGTTTATGATTTCTAATCCTGATCATTACATTAATTATTAGTTAGGCAAATTAATAAATATTTGTGTAAGTCAATTGTTATATTATATTATATCCCAGTATCTACATTATAACTCTGTTTAAAGCTGCATTTATTTCTTTAAGCCAGGGACTTTAAGGATGCTTCATTTCCGGCTGCTTTTTGAGGGGCTCACTTTGGGCACCCTTGAACTCGAATCGTGTCCAAAATCTGGCTGACCAACCAACTAAAAAACGCTTAAAACTTTTTCCCCATCTATTTGTTGGGCCCGCAAAAGAGAGAAGAACATGATAAAAAAAAAACAAGAAACCGAAAATACTTCTCGGCTAAAAGCTTTACATTTGCAGACAGAAATCAAGGTAGGATTCAGGGGCATTAGCAATCTGCCAAACCCCCTCGGCCCTCAACCCATGGCCCAAAGCCACCCGCCCGTGGAGCAAAAAAAACGCGAAACAATTTTTGGCTGAATGAAAATGTTTGCTTCAAAGTTGATCCTTCCTCTCCCGCTTCCTGGAGAGCTACCGCGCTGCCGCGCTGCTGGAGAGTTCAGTTTATGAGCGGGTTATTTTGATTAATGTTCTTTCAACTGCCATCGGGCATGGGCGTGGCAAACAGGCAGGAAGGGGGCAAAGTTGGCAAGAGCTTAGCGGATATGGAAGTGTCAAGTGAAAGAGGAAAGAGCAGAGCAACAATTATTCGATGATTATGGGGCAGGGACGGAGTGGGAAAGATGAGCGGAGTATTGACGCAGGAAGGCGAGTGAAAGGACTCGCGGTTCATTGTCCAAGTTATCCTCGAAGCCATCTCGCTTGCCGGGAAAAGAATTTACTTAGGGCCATCTGTTCCGACCCGCTTTGGCTTGACATTTTTAATTACTTTTAAATATTTCATCCCACGCAGAGATAATGCGACAAAATTTGTCATTTAAATTGTTAATGACCTTCTGACCGTGCCTTCTTAGGCTCCGAATAGGCTATTTGACCTTTTTTTTTGTATTTTCTTAGGCTGCCATCAAGTCTCCTTCCCATCGTTCGAATGTCCTGTGTGCATGCTTATTGACAAGTTGTAAATAATTTGGATTTGACATGATCCTGATTGCCTTGTGCTCCACTCACCGCCCTAACAATTTTGCGGGGCCTGATGGCAAAAGTTTTGCCCATCGATGACACGGGACGACGACAACTTCCGACAGAACTCGACACACGGGCCCATATAAACCCCTTTCGTCACCATGGTTTCCCAGACTTGACCCACCTTCTTGGGGATTCGGAAACAAATAATAAAATATATATATTTAAGACCCTTAAAGTTTATCTTTAATGTTTCAAATGCCTTTGAGATGGAGTAAATTTAAAGCTTCCACATTTTTATCCTTGACTTTCAGCCGAGATTTAATTTTCTTCTTGTGATTTCCTTTATTTTATCACCCCTTTCCCCTGGCTTTACAAGCTCCTCTTGCCGAGAGCGTCAAAGCACCCACATTTATGCATAATGAACACGATACCCGAGGATATTCCCTTCTTCGGCTTGGGGTCTTAGCAGCCACATTAATCCTGTTTTCCAACACATTTGTCTCCGCAGACGCAAGCCAGAGAAGCCGCACATTCCGACCGCCTGCCAACCGAGACGAGACGCATGTGAGCGCAACCGAAGCCCGAAGGAGCAAGTGGCGATGCCAAGATGCCATCGGCAGATCAGATCCTGTTCATAAATGTCACCACAACAGTGGCGGCGGCGGCTTTAACCGCTGCTGCCGCCGTCGGCAGTACGAAGTCCGGAGGCGGCGATGTCGTCACGGATGCGACAGGCATCGAGGTGGAGACGGTGGCCAACATATCCGGCTCGCTGCTGGAGAGCCTCACGACCGTGGCGGCGGCTATGAGCACAGCTCAGGCAGACTCTGACCTAGATGACGCTGGAGAGTGCGGCGGGGAAGTGGAGGAGCTGCACAGCAGCGTACTGGGGTTGCAGCTGGCGGTGCCGGAATGGGAGGCACTGCTGACCGCCTTGGTGCTGTCCGTAATCATCGTGCTGACCATTATTGGGAACATCCTGGTGATCCTGAGCGTGTTCACCTACAAGCCACTGCGCATCGTCCAGAACTTCTTCATCGTTTCATTGGCGGTGGCCGATCTCACGGTGGCACTGCTGGTGCTACCATTCAATGTGGCCTACTCGATCCTGGGGCGGTGGGAGTTCGGCATCCACCTATGCAAGCTGTGGCTCACCTGCGACGTGCTCTGCTGCACCAGCTCCATCCTCAACCTGTGCGCCATCGCCCTGGATCGCTATTGGGCGATCACGGACCCGATCAACTACGCCCAGAAGCGGACCGTCGGCCGCGTCCTGCTGCTCATCTCCGGCGTCTGGTTGCTCTCTCTCCTGATCAGCAGTCCGCCGCTTATCGGCTGGAACGACTGGCCGGACGAGTTCACCAGTGCCACGCCCTGCGAGCTGACCTCACAGCGCGGCTACGTCATCTACTCCTCGCTGGGCTCCTTCTTCATCCCGCTGGCCATCATGACCATTGTCTATATCGAGATCTTCGTGGCCACGCGGCGACGCCTGCGGGAGCGGGCCAAGGCCAACAAGCTCAACACGATCGCCCTGAAGTCCGCCGAGCTGGAGCCCATTACTAACTCCTCGCCGGCCGCCGCATCTACATCTGCCATGGGCTCCAAGTCGCGCCTTCTGGCAAGCTGGCTGTGCTGCGGCCGTGATCGCGCCCACTTCACCACGCCCATGATCCAGAACGACCAGGAGAGCATCAGCAGTGAGACACACCAGCCCCAGCAGCAGCAGCATCCGGATGGCTCCAAGGCGGCATCCCAGGGTAGTGGAGATCCGCAGCAGCAGCATGTCGTTGTCCTGGTGAAGAAGTCGCGCCGCGCCAAGATCAAGGACTCGATCAAGCACGGCAAGGCCAGGAGCGGACGCAAGTCACAGTCCTCGTCCACTTGCGAGCCCCACGGCGAGCAGCAGCTCCTTCCCGCCGGCGGAGGAGGAGGAGGAGGTGGCTGTGGCACAGGGGGCGGACACTCGAGCGGAGGGAAGTCCGATGCCGAGATTAGCACAGAGAGCGGAAGCGATCCCAAGGGATGCATACAGGTGAGTGGAAATATATACCTACTTATGTTTTAATAAATATTTAATCGCTATTGCTATATTTTCTACAGGTGTGTGTCACCCAAGCGGATGAGCAAACGTCCCTCAAGCTGACCCCGCCGCAATCATCGACGGGCGCGGCCGCCGTATCCGCCACGCCGTTGCAGAAGAAGGCGAGCGGCGTCAACCAGTTCATCGAGGAGAAGCAGAAAATCTCGCTGTCCAAGGAGCGGCGAGCAGCCCGCACCCTGGGCATTATCATGGGTGTCTTTGTCATCTGCTGGCTGCCCTTCTTCCTCATGTACGTCATCCTGCCGTTCTGCCAGAGCTGTTGTCCCACGAACAAGTTCAAGAACTTCATCACATGGCTGGGCTACATTAACTCCGGCCTGAACCCGGTCATCTACACCATATTCAACCTGGATTACCGGAGGGCCTTTAAGCGGCTCCTAGGCCTTAACTGAGACCCGTTCAGGGGATTGGGGATGGACCGGAGCTGGGGGCGGGAACGAAGAGGCGAGCGGGAAAGCGTTACTCAGAGCGTGTGCCAAACTTAAAGCGAGGATGATCCGATCAGCAGAGATCTCAGTAAAAAATTGGGCCCCAATCCGAAAAATATTCGCTCGAAAATCACTGTCGAACTTCTAAGGCCGAGGAGTGTGGGCAGCTCACACTTTCAGTCATTTTCAGATCTTAAGTAAGTTTCACCCATAGAGTTTGATTTTATTTCCTGTTTCTCATATTTTATTATTATAAAATAATTTAAGTAATATGAATAGGATGTCTGAAAGTATACTGGTTTTGATTGCTGGAAAGATTGCCTTGAACCTTATAGGTTTCACTTTTGATTTCTTTTCCCGCTGTTTGAACTTACTTGGAGAAATATATTTCGAATGTCTACTGCCATTAAAGTGATTCGACTTACTTACTAGGTAAGGAAAGTTCAAGTTCAAGAAGTTCGACTCTAATTGAATTTTCGTAACGAAAATGTCATCTTTCAGGGGCATAACTGCTCCGCAAGGCATTGCAAGGTCCCCTAAGATTAATGTAAGCTGTTGAATACTCATAAATAAAAGTAGTACAGGTGGAATAAATCTCACGTCGGCCACGTCCACAAAGGAAATCATCAAAACTACATACTTATCGAATACATAACCATACATTCATTATAAACAAGCTAAGTGACATCCCAAACGAGAAAAGCATCAAATTGAATTTAATAAAATTAAATTAAATGTTTAGGCACAGGATTTGTGGCAAAACTTTCGTGTTTCACTCTATGCGTATGGTAAAAACCAAAGAAAAATGTTAGTTAAATGAAATCTGCGCTCAAGATATGTAAAAGTAAAGGAATTAAGCGAAATACAAACTTCCAAGAAACGAAATATGTTTTCTAGGCATTACTTTAACGATTTGTATTTAATTGTAATTTAATTGTAGGTAAACGAAAAACTAAACTACTATACTTAATGTATACTTTCAAATACGCTTTAAACTATTTGTTAAATAATTTAACGATTAATTGTTTTTATGACAGAGCAACAATTGTGTTGAGTGGGCAGCTAAAAGCTTGCGCATCGAAAAATACTTAAGATAGATAAATGTTTAATTGCACATTGATTGCAGAATGCAACAGAGTTAGCGAACTGGAGTACTATAATTCGATGTATAAACCAACGTACATGCTATACCGTACATATATACCACAATTTATGACTTTTAACGACGATGTACGATAATTTCACTAATTAACTTGTTTAACGAGCAAACGCAAGCTAAGCATAAACGAAACCAACAAAAGACAGATTCGAATAAAAGTTATGAAGGAATAAAGTTCCACACTGTGTTTAAATTTAAATTAAGTTCTCGATTTTGGGAAGCTGACAGAACTAACATATTATATAGGGTTTACATTTTACGATTTTACGTAATCATCAGAAAAATATTTTAGTTTAAATATTTACAATAATATACATATAAGCATTATTCAAAAAAAAAAAAAATAATAATTTTAAGTGATATCATTTTTATATTATCATTTTGTTTATTTGATAAGGAAATATCATTCTCGCCAACAATCATTTTAGGTCATAAATTTAAACTGTACGTTGACCTAATTTTTTTCTTAAATTGTCTACCACATAAAACGCTGATATTCGTAAATAATTAGTGATAGGTAAATTTTTTACAGTTTTAGTTTACTCTAAGATGTATTTTCCTGTTTTTGATTCTGAGATTTGATTCATTTTGTTGGCAATCCAATTCATTATCTAATAATTTCAAAAATTCAAAATCCCTCAAAGTTGCCGCGCAAATTTAGCTGCTGCTACTGCGTTGCCAGATTTTCCAAAAGGTAGGCTATGATGACCGACGTTCCTCTAGATAGGCGGGACTGTTTATCGATAGTAACCTAACAAATGCGGTCACATCTAAAATTTCAGTTAAATTTGAACTGGTGAATTAGTAATTGTAATTAGCTGCAAATTTATTTGTTATGATAAGAGGAGACGAAATACATGCTCTTTAGGTGTGACAGTTTCGTTAAAAAAAACAACACACGACTGATTTGGTATTTTCCTGAATAATGCATTGGAAATACTGACAACATTGAACATTTTCGCAAAATTTTAATACTATCGCAGGGGTTCGACGTACACTACCTTATAAACATAAGAGGCTATTATTCAAATAACACATTTAAAACAGGCGTATTTTTTAAGTTGAGAGATTTTTAAAGTATATTCAGTCCATTAATAATTTGTTATTTTCGTCGCGGAATCTTAACTATCGATAGAAACATCGACTTTTTGACATCTCTATTATACAATTGTTGAGATTTCAAATTGTTTGTTTCAATATTCAAATATATAGAAAAATATATATATATAACAGCAGCAAGGGAAAGAAAACCCATACTCGAACACCGTGACCTTACCCCGTCTACCTGCGGGCGCAGATTTCCGCGAAGGTAGCCGCGGATCACAGGCAGAGCGCATTTTTGTTGCCTGTAGGATTGTTTATAAGAAACCGACGCGCCATCGATGCGAGTCAGACAATGGACACTTCGGATGCAGTAAATACGTGCGCGGAGGAACGCTGCAGAGAGCAGCTGCAGTGCTCGCTGTCCTCCGTGGATCTTGAGAGCGAAAGCGACCTTTCGCTGGCCTTCGAACGGGAGGAAGCGTCCCCCGTGGGCAGCTGCGACGAGCTGCCGGCCTTCGAAATCCGCGCCTTCTCACCGCACGGACGCACCCCGTCGCCGATCGACGACCTCAATCTCTCGGACATCGAGACGCCGAAACAACAGCTCCTGCCCCGTATCCAGGAAGTGGAGGCCCGCCAGAACAATCCAGAGTACGTGGCTCTGCACGAGATCAACGCCCAGATCAGCCCACCCAGCGACGCCGACGACTCTGGGGCCACGCTGAGCCGCAGCAACAGCCTAGAGACCATCTTCGAGGGCGTCTTCCTGAACACGCCGCCGCGCGAAAAGGCCACCAATGGCAACCCATCGCGCTATACGCCCAAACGCAGTCGGTCCAATCTCATGGAACTGATGGCCATCGGCAATCGCTTACACAGCGGCAAGGAGAATCAATCACCGGGAGCGGTGCATGTGCTCAACTCACAGGACCCCACCTAGTGGCCATGGCGACCACGCCCATAACCAAAAACTACAGAGCTCTCGCTCAGACTGCCATCAATGTTCTAGACTAAGATTCGAATTAAATGTAAGTGTGGAAACAGCATTCCACCAGGCGGGCAGGTGTACGCAACGTTTTGTGTATCCTGTCCTGAACAGATAATAGCTGCTCGCTGCCAAGGTCAGGCTAAAAGTTATTAATTTTTATGGTTAATAAAGATTGTCTTTCCATGTTTCAAACATAAACTCTAAAGTTTGCCTGTGTATTCCTCCCAGGTAGTCTGGGTAATCAGCGAAAATAATTACAGGTGCGGAGTAAGCCGCCGTACCTGTACCGCGGCCGATTAGGGATTAACTCATGGGACCAGCCGATAAAATATATGCTTTATCTTCATTTTAAAGCGGATTACTGCAGGTATCCAGCTGTATATAATTAGAGAAGTTTCTCTATTATTATTATTATTATTATACATATTTATTATTCCGATGACCTTTATTATCCAATAACCTATCCTAAGTGTTATACTACTTTTAATTATATCTACCTTATGACTATTCTTACACGCTAGTTTGTATGGAAAACGGTATAAAAAATAAGTATTCTTCGTGTAATATCTCTCTTTGTAAGATAATTGAAGCACCACGTTGCCAAATTCGCGTTTCACACGAATTCCTGATTTGGTGGAAGCATAACTTTAAAGTAACGAACTTTTCGGTAGTTGGAAGTATTGAAAAACAGGAATGTTTCCCCTACGAAAGCGAAGGGATTAAGAATTTCGGACAGAGAATTTCGTAACTGTTTGATATAATTACAAAAATGAATGACACTTGAAGTGGGTTATCTCGTTCCTCCGATCGCTGTCCAGGTCAGCCTGTCACTACGCCTCCGATCAGAAGTTCTTGGAGTGGCGCGAAGCCGAGAAGACTTTCACGCGCAACAACCCCGGATTGACCTCCTGCCAGCTGCCAAAGTGGAACGAGATTAGCTAGGTTAGATACCAAATAAAAGCCATTGTCTTACCGCAACCGTCGCTCGCCCAGCCTGCTCTTGACGCGGTTCTTGATGGTGGACACACCGTTGGCACTGTGCAGACCGCGTCCCGTAATGATGAAGACATGCTTGTAGACGCGTGTGCAATTGCGCAGCACTGTAATGTGCCGATCGAGGAATAGGTCCAGGCAGCCAATGGCCTCCACCGTGTGCAGGTAGTGCAGGTCAAGCAGGTCCGGGTTGTTTTGCGTGTGCCGGTGCACCTCCATGATGCAGTTGGCAGCCCGCTGGTTGAAGGCGTCGATCTTCTGCTTGTGGAGATTCGCTATCTCGGAGTAATAGAGCGCCACATTGCCATTGCCCCGTTGAACGGCCTGTTTCGCCTTTAGGTAGCATTCGGCCTTCAGCTGGGAGTGGTGGGCAGCCAGGTTGCGGGTCTCCTCAAAGTCCCGCAAAGCCGCACACTTGGCCTCCTCGTGGAGCAGCGGTGAACGGCCGGCCGAAGATTGGGAGCTCGAGCGCTGCCCGGAGTAGCTCTGTTGCTGCTTCTGCCCCTCCAGAACCACCTGCGCACTTAGCTAAGGGATACGAAAATCGGAAGGTGAGAGAAGGTAACAGTATATTTCGATTTCGATTTCAACTTACCTTTTCGCCCTCTCGCAGCGCTTGCTCATAGAGCTCCGCCCCGCTGAGCGTGCTCTGCATGTTGCCGCCAAGGACCTCGACCGTCCGACTGTAGTTGCTGCCAGTTGCCATGAAGGTTTCGAGCACGGTATCGGTGGGTATCTCGGGGAACGTCTCGCACAGCTTCATCTTGGTCAGATGGGTGGCAATGTCGTTGGGCGGTTGCTTGCGAGCGGCTAATTCAGCCGCCTGCTTGGCGGCCAGCTGCTCGCTGTTATAGATGCTCCACGCCAGCTCCATGTCTAGCAGCTCGCCCACATTGCTTGGCGACTCGCTGCACTCGGCGTACTCCGGATGCTTTAGCAGGCGGGCGAACTGTTCGTCGTCGCGCAGCGTCTGCTGGCGCTGCTCCTCTTGTTGGTTATATACGGCCTCCTTCCACAGCATATACAGCTGCTTGGCCAGATGGAGCGGCATAAAGATCTTGGTGGCGACGGGTAGTTCTTGCTCCAGCGGCACCACCTCGTCCTCAGTGTCGAACTGAGCGCGCAGGCGCTCAATGAACATGCTGCCTAGATCCATTTCCAGCAGAGTATTGTCTTCAGAGTCTACATCCGGATCCTCCGGATCCTCCTGCTCCGCCCCAGGCTCCTCCCCGGTCGCTTCAGGCACAGCGGGTTGATCTAGAATCCCATTGCGGATGTCGCGGATTTTGCGCGTATGCTCGGAGTATTGTTCATCGCCTAAAACAAAAAATATTTCATATTTGTTTTGGTTTCATTAGCGTTGCCATATTACCTAGCACAAAGCAGTTCTCGATTTGCAACTGCAACTCCTTGTTAGTGGGCCCTGAGGAGCGTTTGTTACGCGTTTGACGCTGCGGTTTCGGCACTGGCTTGGTCGCTGCTGCCGCAGATGGCGACGAGGAACGCGGAGTGGGGCTTTCTGGGGATCCCGGATTGGCGCAGTCGCATTGAAATTGCAAAGCCTCCTCTGGACTAAGGACCAAGGTGTCCGATTCGAAATGATCCGATCCAGACTTGGCACTTAGTTCGTCCTCCTTGATCAATATATCGACGGCCCAGTCCACGTCGGCGTTGCACTTGACAAACAGGTCCCAGAGGCCCGTCATCTGCTTGTTCGGGTACATCTGGCGCAGCAGCGCAAATCCTCCCGGCTCGTTTGGGCAGTTAAGGCAGTGCCGCCGCTGAAAAGGCTTCGATTCGCAGGCTTCCGTCTTTGGTTTCGCCTCCTCCACCTCATCCACCACTTTGCAGTCCTCGCGCAGTAGGTCGATAAGAGATTTCTCACTTAAGCCCTGAATCCCTGAAATAGTCGGGCCTGCCGATTCCGGCAATTCTGATGTCTGGGACCAGTAGGATGGTGCTCCCTGCTCGTATGGCACCCAGGTCTGGGCGTTTGCATTCAGCTTGGTATTTGCGACCGGCGGCTGTGGTGCAAATAAAGCATCCAATGGTTGCTTCTGATCCAAATGGTTGGCAACAGGAACGGCGGGCATTGGAGGCGATTGTCGAAGCTGCGGCAATGTCACCGTGTATTTTGTGTCCTTCATGAGCTGAGGGAAAATGAAATGAACATTATAGAGGGGACAACCTTTCGGTTTTGGTATGGTGGAGCTCACCCGAATCAGTTCGGCTACGGTGGTGCGCTCGTACCGCTCGAGCATTCGTTGGATGTTCTCCCTCGGCACCTGGTGGACATTCTTTTGCGCCAGCTTGCTGGCTGACTTGCACCAGCTGGTCTGGGGCTCCAGCAGCTCCAGCACGTAGCCGTATTTTACGGCTATCTGGACATACGGCTGCATCTCCCACACCATCGTGTTGGTGTTGTCCACAAAGATGGGGCTCCAACCGCGAGCAGCCTTATCCCGCACCCGCTTCTGGTTCCACTCGTGGGCAGCGGGCAGCAGGGTGGGATTGAAGTCATACCCGTGCCGCGACTTAAAGTAGTCGTCGGTGCCGAGGACAAACTCCTGCACGCCGTGGCGCTCCAGCAGATGGCTCTGGCGCAACAGAGATTCGGCCAGAGTAGACTTTCCGCTGCCCGGAGGACCACGCATTATGACCATAATCTTGTGGCCCGCCTGGGCCTGCTGGCAGATCCCATTTAGTTGTTTGCTGTTGTTATTGTTATTGTGGGAGGCTCTGTTTGAATTGCTAGAGGGGCACATTCTGATGGAACTAGCTGCTCCGGGAGCGATATACTTTCTTGGAGTATTATTGTTGCCCTGGCTGGTAGCTTTGCTGCTGTTGCTACGGCCGTTGTCATTGTTAGTCTTGTTGTTGTTTCCATTGTTATTGCTGGCATTGGCCACCAAGAGCGCCAACTCCGCTGGCTCAGCAGATTTGGGCACCGCCGACATCGTTGAGTACGTCTCACGTAATGCGTAGTAATCAGAGCTCTTTTCCTCGCCTTAGCCCCTTATCGCATCCGGGCCTTGGACTCACCACTACCAGACCAGACCAGATGAATCTCAAAGCCAATCGATGCCAAAACTGATGCACACGCCTGGCTCCCCTCTCCCCTTCGCACACGTTCAGGTGGATCTCGTGCAGGATGAAAACCTCGCGCCAATACGTTTGTTTATCTTGAAATGCAAATCAGTTGCATCGCTTGGCCAAAATGGGAAAAACCACGTCTGAGCAGAATGTATCGATGGGGCATGCAATCGGGTGTGCGTAATCGATAGGCATCGATTGTTAATTTCTAAAAAAAATTAAAATGTCCATCACCGGTTTGATCTTTTGACTTTTTCCCTTTTATAAGGAGTAATAAAACTTCTTTGTGAAAACATGTACAATTTTATTAAAGATAAAAGTGCAATTTGTGCACAAATAATGGATTAAAATAATATTGTATTAGAAGAAATTAGAACAGGCTTCTGTTAATTCTGAAACCACTTAGACACTTTCGACAATCCATCCTTGCATACACTTGCCACAGAACTTGCCGACGAAGCTAGTTGAGATCCTAAAGCAGATGCAGCATCGGAATCCTTAACTTCAGTAGCCGAGTTTATGATAGTTCCGATTGTTTTGATTCCAGCCAGGCTTGCTTCTCCTACTTTTGACAATCCATCCTTGGATGCACTGGCCACAGAACTTGCCGTCGAAGCTAGTTGAGATCCTAAAGCAGATGCGGCATCGGAATCCTTCAATTTTGAAGTTAAACGATTTACAGTAGTATCCACAAAAGCATCAAATGATGCAAGTTGGGTTTTTAAAGCGGATGCAGCATCGGAATCCTTTACTTTAGCCCAATCTATGATAGTATCGATTTTTTTGATAACATCCTTGCTTATTTCTTCTAATTTTCCGCTCCGCCATAGCCTGTACGTTACATATCCCCCCACCACAAAAATGCAGGTATAGAAGAATAAGCCATTACCATTGTCATTACGTCCTGAACCTCTGAAAGTTATCTGAAATTAGTTTTTTGTGAGGATTTTTGGTCTTCCTTCATTTTACCTGGATGCATTATATGCGGATCTTGTTGTAGGATTTCTCAGGGTGCGATAGGCTTTATCGATATCTCCAGGAGATCTACTTTCGGGATCCCATTTTAACGCTGCGCTGCGAAAAGCTTTATCAATACGATTTCCCGAGGCGTCCGGCTGCACACCCAGCACTTTGTAGTGGTCCTGCGTAGATTCTGCGTTGCCCATTGTGTTCCTGTACAAATATACATACATATATAAATATGCATATTGCCGATATTTTGCTCTTCAATAATATTGGGGAATACACCGAATTTTTAATTGTTTATTTGCTTACCCTCGGATTCGGTTTTTCAGATAGCGATGACGACAGAAAAACCACGTCTGAGCAGAGTCTATCGATGGGGCATGCAATCGGGTGTGCGTAATCGATAGGCATCGATTGTTAATTTCAAAAAAATTAAAATGTCCATCACCGGTTTGATCTTTTGTCTTTTTCCCTTTTATAAGGAGTAATAAAACTTCTTTGTGAAAACATGTACAATTTTATTAAAGATAAAAGTGAAATTTGTTCACAAATAATGAGCCATAGATTAAAATAATATTGTATTAGAAGAAATTAGAACAGGCTTCTGTTAATTCTGGAACCACTTTGACACTTTCGACAATCCATCCTTGCATACACTTGCCACAAAACTTGCCGACGAAGCTAATTGAGATCCTGAAGCAGATGCAGCATCGCAATCCTTAATTTTAGAAGCCCAACCTATGATAGTACCGATTTTTTTGATTCCAGTCAGGCTTACTTCTCCAACTTTCAACACGCCATCCTTGGATGCACTGGCCACAGAACTCGCCGTCGAAGCTAGTTGAGATCCTAAAGCAGATGCAGCATCGGAATCCTTAACTTCAATAGCCCAATCTATGATAGTACCGATTTTTTTGATTCCAGCCAGGCTTACTTCTCCAACTTTTAACACGCCATTCTTGGATGCAGTGGCCACAGAACTTGCCGTCGAAGCTAGTTGAGATCCTAAAGCAGATGCAGCATCGGAATCCTTAACGTCAGTAGCCCAACCTATGATAGTACCGATTTTTTTGATTCCAGCCAGGCTTACTTCTCCAACTTTTAACACGCCATTCTTGGATGCAGTGGCCACAGAACTTGCCGTCGAAGCCAGTTGAGATCCTAAAGCAGATGCAGCATCGGAATCCTTAACTTCAATAGCCCAACCTATGATAGTACCGATTTTTTTGATTCCAGCCAGGCTTACTTCTCCAACTTTTAACACGCCATTCTTGGATGCAGTGGCCACAGAACTTGCCGTCGAAGCCAGTTGAGATCCTAAAGCAGATGCAGCATCGGAATCCTTAACTTCAATAGCCCAACCTATGATAGTACCGATTTTTTTGATTCCAGCCAGGCTTACTTCTCCAACTTTTAACACGCCATTCTTGGATGCAGTGGCCACAGAACTTGCCGTCGAAGCCAGTTGAGATCCTAAAGCAGATGCAGCATCGGAATCCTTAACTTTAGAAGCCCAACCTATGATAGTACCGATTTTTTTGATTCCAGCCAGGCTTACTTCTCCTACTTTTGACAATCCATCCTTGGATGCACTGGCCACAGAACTCGCCGTCGAAGCTAGTTGAGATCCTAAAGCAGATGCAGCATCGGAATCCTTAACTTCAATAGCCCAATCTATGATAGTACCGATTATTTTGATTCCAGCCAGGCTTACTTCTCCTACTTTTGACAATCCATCCTTGGATGCACTGGCCACAGAACTCGCCGTCGAAGCTAGTTGAGATCCTAAAGCAGATGCAGCATCGGAATCCTTAACTTCAATAGCCCAATCTATGATAGTACCGATTATTTTGATTCCAGCCAGGCTTACTTCTCCTACTTTTGACAATCCATCCTTGGATGCACTGGCCACAGAACTCGCCGTCGAAGCTAGTTGAGATCCTAAAGCAGATGCAGCATCGGAATCCTTAACTTCAGTAGCCGAGTTTATGATAGTTCCGATTGTTTTGATTCCAGCCAGGCTTGCTTCTCCTACTTTTGACAATCCATCCTTGGATTCACTGGCCACAGAACTTGCCGTCGAAGCTAGTTGAGATCCTAAAGCAGATGCAGCATCGGAATCCTTAACTTCAGTAGCCGAGTTTATGATAGTTCCGATTGTTTTGATTCCAGCCAGGCTTGCTTCTCCTTCTTTTGACAATCCATCCTTGGATTCACTGGCCACAGAACTTGCCGTCGAAGCTAGTTGAGATCCTAAAGCAGATGCAGCATCGGAATCCTTAACTTCAGTAGCCGAGTTTATGATAGTTCCGATTGTTTTGATTCCAGCCAGGCTTGCTTCTCCTACTTTTGACAATCCATCCTTGGATTCACTGGCCACAGAACTTGCCGTCGAAGCTAGTTGAGATCCTAAAGCAGATGCAGCATCGGAATCCTTAACTTCAGTAGCCGAGTTTATGATAGTTCCGATTGTTTTGATTCCAGCCAGGCTTGCTTCTCCTTCTTTTGACAATCCATCCTTGGATTCACTGGCCACAGAACTTGCCGTCGAAGCTAGTTGAGATCCTAAAGCAGATGCAGCATCGGAATCCTTAACTTCAGTAGCCGAGTTTATGATAGTTCCGATTGTTTTGATTCCAGCCAGGCTTGCTTCTCCTACTTTTGACAATCCATCCTTGGATTCACTGGCCACAGAACTTGCCGTCGAAGCTAGTTGAGATCCTAAAGCAGATGCAGCATCGGAATCCTTAACTTCAGTAGCCGAGTTTATGATAGTTCCGATTGTTTTGATTCCAGCCAGGCTTACTTCTCCTACTTTTGACAATCCATCCTTGGATGCACTGGCCACAGAACTCGCCGTCGAAGCTAGTTGAGATCCTAAAGCAGATGCAGCATCGGAATCCTTAACTTCAGTAGCCGAGTTTATGATAGTTCCGATTGTTTTGATTCCAGCCAGGCTTGCTTCTCCTACTTTTGACAATCCATCCTTGGATTCACTGGCCACAGAACTTGCCGTCGAAGCTAGTTGAGATCCTAAAGCAGATGCAGCATCGGAATCCTTAACTTCAGTAGCCGAGTTTATGATAGTTCCGATTGTTTTGATTCCAGCCAGGCTTGCTTCTCCTTCTTTTGACAATCCATCCTTGGATTCACTGGCCACAGAACTTGCCGACAAAGCCAGTTGAGATCCTAAAGCAGATGCAGCATCGGAATCCTTAACGTCAATAGCCCAATCTATGATAGTACCGATTTCTTTGATTCCAGCCAGGCATACCTCTTCTACTTTTGACAATCCATTCTTGGATGCACTGGGCAGTGTAGATCCTAAAGAAGATGCAGCCGACGTCTCCATTTCGCGTGAGAAGAACTGAAATGTCGTATAGGCGGCAAAGGCGAACAGCACGGTTCCGACAACGGCGCACATGAATGGCACCATATCGGACGTGGGCTGGGCGAAGGTCGCCGGCTCGTCATTGCACCTTAAGCCCTCCTCACCGAACTGGTCGTAGATCTCGCGCTTCTCCTTGTCGGACAGGACCTCGAAGGCGGCCGCCACCTCCTCGAACTGCTCCTCGGCTTGTGGATGGTCGTTTTTGTCTGGATGATAGCGCAGCGCCATCCGTCTGTAGCACTTTTTTACCTCATCGCTGGTTGCATTCCGCTCGATGCCAAGAATTTTGTAGTAATCTTTGCCCATTCTGATGAAATTGTCTGAAATTCTGGTGGGAGATCTTCCTGATAGACAGCTGCCTAGTTTTGGTAATTCCTGGGTCCCAGCATCAGGCGATACACAGAGGTTTTACGCAGTATATTTGTTTTATATAAACGAGATTCTATTCGCAGATTACGCGAAAATATATACATAAAACAAATTCGTAACAATTGTTTATATAAACAGCTGAGCGGCGTAGAGAGGCCAGACTTAAGTAAAGAATGTTAACTTGAATGTTAACTATTGTTATTAGGGGCTTTCTTAATATCGAAATTATATTTCAAAACAAATATTCGTTAAAAAATAAAAGTAGCTCACTAATAATATAGGCCGTTGTTAATCATATATTCTAGATATTAAAAAATTAAAAAACACAACATAATAATAACACCCATATTTAAAGTTATGTATTTTTGATAGCTTGGATCAATAAATGAAATGAATTTGAAATTTAAAAAATTAGGCTCCGTACTTTTAGTGTCTATAGTAAATGACTAAAAATATTGCCGATATTTAAAAAAAAATCAGTCAACCGACGAATAGGAATACCCTAAATATTTAGGCGCAGGATCTTGTTGTAGGATTTCTCAGGGTGCGATAGGCTTTATCGATATCTCCAGGAGATCTACTTTCGGGATCCCATTTTAACGCTGCGCTGCGAAAAGCTTTATCAATACGATTTCCCGAGGCGTCCGGCTGCACACCCAGCACTTTGTAGTGATCCTGCGTAGATTCTGCGTTGCCCATTGTGTTCCTGTACAAATATACATACATATATAAATATGCATGTTGCCGATATTTTGCTCTTCAATAATATTGGGGAATACACCGAATTTTTAATTGTTTATTTGCTTACCCTCGGATTCGGTTTTTCAGATAGCGATGACGACAGAAAAACCACGTCTGAGCAGAGTCTATCGATGGGGCATGCAATCGGGTGCGCGTATCGATAGGCATCGATTGTTAATTTCTAAAAAAAATTTAAATGTCCATCACCGGTTTAATCTTTTGTCTTTTTCCCTTTTAAAATGAGTAATAAAACTTCTTTGTAAAAACATGTACAATTTTATTAAAGATAAAAGTGCAATTTGTTCACAAATAATGAGCCATCGATTAAAATAATATTGAATTGGAAGAAATAAGAACAGGCTTATTTTAATTATGGAACCACTTTGACACTTTCGACAATCCATCCTTGCATACACTTGCCACAGAACTTGCCGACGAAGCTAATTGAGATCCTGAAGCAGATGCAGCATCGGAATCCTTAACTTTAGAAGCCCAACCTATGATAGTACCGATTTTTTTGATTCCAGCCAGGCTTACTTCTCCAACTTTTAACACGCCATTCTTGGATGCAGTGGCCACAGAACTTGCCGACGAAGCCAGTTGAGATCCTAAAGCAGATGCAGCATCGGAATCCTTAACTTTAGAAGCCCAACCTATGATAGTACCGATTTTTTTGATTCCAGCCAGGCTTACTTCTCCAACTTTTAACACGCCATTCTTGGATGCAGTGGCCACAGAACTTGCCGACGAAGCCAGTTGAGATCCTAAAGCAGATGCAGCATCGGAATCCTTAACTTTAGAAGCCCAACCTATGATAGTACCGATTTTTTTGATTCCAGCCAGGCTTACTTCTCCAACTTTTAACACGCCATTCTTGGATGCAGTGGCCACAGAACTTGCCGTCGAAGCTAGTTGAGATCCTAAAGCAGATGCAGCATCGGAATCCTTAACGTCAGTAGCCGAGTTTATGATAGTTCCGATTGTTTTGTTTCCAGCCAGGCTTGCTTCTCCTACTTTTGACAATCCATCCTTGGATGCACTGGCCACAGAACTTGCCGTCGAAGCTAGTTGAGATCCTATAGCAGATGCAGCATCGGAATCCTTAACTTCAGTAGCCGAGTTTATGATAGTTCCGATTGTTTTGATTCCAGCCAGGCTTACTTCTCCTACTTTTGACAATCCATCCTTGGATGCACTGGTCACAGAACTCGCCGTCGAAGCTAGTTGAGATCCTAAAGCAGATGCAGCATCGGAATCCTTAACTTCAATAGCCCAATCTATGATAGTGCCGATTATTTTGATTCCAGCCAGGCTTGCTTCTCCTACTTTTGACAATCCATCCTTGGATGCACTGGCCACAGAACTCGCCGTCGAAGCTAGTTGAGATCCTAAAGCAGATGCAGCATCGGAATCCTTAACTTCAATAGCCCAATCTATGATAGTGCCGATTATTTTGATTCCAGCCAGGCTTACTTCTCCTACTTTTGACAATCCATCCTTGGATGCACTGGCCACAGAACTCGCCGTCAAAGCTAGTTGAGATCCTAAAGCAGATGCAGCATCGGAATCCTTAACTTCAATAGCCCAATCTATGATAGTACCGATTTTTTTGATTCCAGCCAGGCATACCTCTTCTACTTTTGACAATCCATTCTTGGATGCACTGGGCAATGTAGATCCTAAAGAAGATGCAGCCGACGTCTCCATTTTGCGTGAGAAGAACTGAAATGTCTTATAGGCGGCAAAGGCGAACAGCACGGTTCCGCCAACGGCGCACATGTACGGCACCATTTTGGACGTGGTCTGGGCGAAAGTTGCCGGCACGGCAACGCACCCTAAGCCCTCCTCACCGAACTGGTCGTAGATCTCGCGCTCCATTTCGTCGGACAGGACGTCGTAGGCGGCCTTCACCTCCATGAACTGCTCCACGGCTTGTGGATGGTCGTTTTTGTCTGGATGATAGCGCAGCGCCATCCGTCTGTAGCACTTTTTTACCTCATCGCTGGTTGCATTCCGCTCGATGCCAAGAATTTTGTAGTGATCTTTGCCCATTCTGATGAAATTGTCTGAAATTCTGGTGGGAGATCTTCTTGATAGTCAGTTGTCTAGCGTTTTATTCTGTAAATATTTCAGTTAAACCTGAAATATGTACAATTCTATCCTTACATACCGCGTTTCTCTTCTCTCTCTTAGAATTGTTGATAATATATCAATATATCGATATTTTTCTAATATCGCGATGTCCGTGAACAAATCGGAGTAATTCGATCCGCCAAAATTAAGGCTCTAAATTGAAACTTGAATAACTATCGATAGTCCTAATCCGTCCAGCGTCATCAATAATATTGGGGAAAGTACCAAGTTTTGTGTTGTTTACCAGTTGTTTTCGTGCCCCAACCTAATCCGGTTTTTAATTTTAGCTATTTTCTGGCGTAATCTGTCTATTTTGCTATTTTACAAAATGAATTTGCGAATGCTCTAAGCACTTAAATAATATTTTTATACCATTGCAGGGTATTATAATAATTTTAGTCAGATGTCTGCAAAGCAGTGGAGACGTTTCCGACCCTATAAATTATATGTATACATATATTTTTTATCAGCATCAACAGCCGAGTCGATCTAGCTACATATGTCTGTTTGTCTTTCTTCGCATACTAATTCCTCTTTAAAACTTTGCAGACAGTTTCTATATGCTCCCACTACTATATAAGCCGGATCGATCAACTATATCATATACGAACGATAAGAAAATGTTGAGAAAAAAAATTATAGCTTAAACAATTTTCAACGTTTTTTCATATAATTTGAGACAGTGCCGTTTTGTATTATTCTAGAGTTACGGTTTTAAATTTAATGTAGAGGTTTTTAAACATATTTGTACATATGCTATATCAGAGATATAGCATGCACCTGATCTTTTGATTGAATGCACAATCGATCCCTCTTGAGTTTAGATTTATTAATAATTTTCATTGTAAATACAAATAAATTCTCTGTAGCAGCATATATGTATGCACATACATATATACATATATATATATATATATACTATAATCAAAAGGCGATATAACACAGGCTTAGCCAAATTAATTAATCCTTAAATAGTCCTTTCTTTAACTTAACTTAGTTCAAGTACGATCCTTGTTGTAGGTCCTTGGCTTAGTCCGAGGACGAGTCATCGTTGTTGGTCGACGGCTCCTTTTTCCGTGTGAAGAACTGGAATGTCTTATAGGCAGCAAAGGCGAAAAGCACGGTTCCGCCAACGGCGCACATGAATGGCACCATATCGGACGTGGGCTGGGCGAAGGTCGCCGGCTCGTCATTGCACCTTAAGCCCTCCTCACCGAACTGGTCGTAGATCTCGCGCTTCTCCTTGTCGGACAGGACCTCGAAGGCGGCCGCCACCTCCTTGAACTGCTCCTCGGCTTGTGGATGGTCGTTTTTGTCTGGATGATAGCGCAGCGCCATCCGTCTGTAGCCCCTTTTGACCTCTTCCCTGGATGCATTCCGCTCGATGCCAAGAATTTTGTAGTAATCTTTGCCCATTCTGATGAAATTGTCTGAAATTCTGGTGGGAGATCTTCCTGATAGACAGCTGCCTAGTTTTGGTAATTCCTGGGTCCCAGCATCAGGCGATACACAGAGGTTTTACGCAGTATATTTGTTTTATATAAACGAGATTTTATTCGCAGATTACGACGCGAATATATATACATAAAACAAATTCGTAACAATTGTTTATATAAACAGCTGAGCGGCGTAGAGAGGCCAGACTTAAGTAAAGAATGTTAACTTGACGGAGTATTGTTATTAGGGGCTTTCTTAATATCGAAATTATATTTCAAAACAAATATTCGTTAAAAAATAAAAGTAGCTCACTAATAATATAGGCCGTTGTTAATCATATATTCTAGATATATAAAAATTAAAAAACACAACTTAATATAACACCCATATTTTAAGTTATATATTTTTGATAGCTTGAATCAATAAAAAAATCGAATTTGAAATTTAAAAAATTAGGCTCCGTACTTTTAGTGTCTATGGTATTTGACTAAAAATTTTGCCGATATTTAAAAAAAATCAGTCAACCGACGAATAGGAATACCCTAAATATTTAGGCGCAGGGAAAAATGCTCCTGATGTTTTTTAGAACAATAAACATCGATGTATCGATACATCGAATTTTTGTAGGATTTTTTTTTTAAAATGTATTTCACTCCATATCATATTTTAAATCAATAACACAAATAAAATAAATGTGGAAAAGTTATTTATAAAAAATTACGCTATTGTTACAGTTCTACTCAAAAAAAAAAAGGAAACATCGAACATCGATGTTTGAAAATGTATCGATATATCGCATGTTTTTTCCAGATTTACTTCCGCTGCCAACTTACTTCTTTCCGTTCTGTGAGCGAAAACCGAAAAGTCTGTGCTTTGGTAAGTACTTAAAAAAATCCGAAAAATATGCACCATCCCGGGGGTATTAGATAGGAGAAGCATCTCAAAGGAAAGCTAGTGCTATGACTAATCGAATGGCTCTCTTGCAGTTCTTAAATTCAACCGACGAGTCCCTAAATCAGCATCAAAATGGTTAGGGAGAACAAGGCAGCATGGAAGGCTCAGTACTTCATCAAGGTCGTGGTAAGTACCTCCGCATCTTGCGTTTCGGTCAGCCGCTAATCGCCCTCTTCTCCGTTCCCCAGGAACTGTTCGATGAGTTCCCCAAGTGCTTCATCGTGGGCGCCGACAACGTGGGCTCCAAGCAGATGCAGAACATCCGTACTAGCCTGCGCGGTCTGGCCGTCGTGCTTATGGGCAAGAACACCATGATGCGCAAAGCCATCCGCGGGCATTTGGAGAACAACCCCCAGCTGGAGAAGCTGCTGCCGCACATCAAGGGCAACGTGGGCTTCGTCTTCACCAAGGGCGATCTCGCCGAGGTGCGCGACAAGCTGCTCGAGTCCAAGGTGCGCGCCCCGGCTCGTCCAGGCGCCATTGCCCCTCTGCATGTCATCATCCCGGCCCAGAACACCGGTCTGGGACCCGAGAAGACCAGTTTCTTCCAGGCCCTGTCCATCCCGACCAAGATTTCCAAGGGAACAATTGAAATCATCAACGATGTGCCCATCCTGAAGCCCGGCGACAAGGTCGGCGCCTCCGAGGCCACGCTGCTCAACATGCTGAACATCTCGCCCTTCTCGTACGGCCTGATCGTCAGCCAGGTCTACGACTCTGGCTCCATCTTCTCGCCCGAGATTCTGGACATCAAGCCCGAGGATCTGCGCGCCAAGTTCCAACAGGGTGTGGCCAACCTGGCCGCCGTCTGTTTGTCTGTGGGCTACCCGACCATCGCCTCGGCCCCGCACAGCATTGCCAACGGATTCAAGAACCTGCTGGCCATCGCTGCCACCACCGATGTGGAGTTCAAGGAGGCCACCACCATCAAGGAGTACATCAAGGACCCCAGCAAGTTTGCCGCCGCTGCCTCGGCCTCAGCTGCCCCCGCCGCCGGCGGTGCTGCCGAGAAGAAGGAGGAGGCCAAGAAGGTCGAGTCCGAATCCGAGGAGGAGGACGATGACATGGGCTTCGGTCTGTTCGACTAAGCCACTGGCTGCCCAGCGGCGTCCACGGCCCATCGCTAGTGCTCTCCTACGTTTACCCACTAAGATCGTCGTCTATGTTTTCTCTGTGCAAATTATTGCCGCGGTTTGACGGACCCAATGGCAAGTTGCACTAAACAGGCAAAGTAAATCGTTTGAGAGCCAACTGCACTGTCTTTTCATCATATTCTGAAGCGGGCGCGTTGTCCTAGGAGGATTTAAGCCATTTTACTGCCGCTCAAGTGGCCGAGACAGACGGCAGCAGGTGCCGCCGCCTCTGCCTCTGCCCTCGCCTCTCCGCCGGATATTTACAAAGTAATTACTTGTGATAAAATGAATTCCACAAGATGAGAAAAGTTTAAAGTTTCTGCTGCTGCTGCTGCTGCCGTCGTCGGCGACTTTTGCGATTTCTTTTGCTTTTCGCAAACGACGACGTCGTCGGGCGACGCTCATAAAAATTCAATTTGTCTTGACAAAATACGCAAGAAATTAAGAATGTGCCAAGTGGCGGCAAAAGAAACTTTCTTTCCCTTTTCGAATTTCCCATTTTCCCACCCATCCTGCCTCCTGCACTCGTCTTCTCCACTTCTCGTCTGCTCGTCTGCCGAGCGAAAATGAGTTACGCGACTGGGGCGTGAAAGTGCCACGCCCTCGCGGCAATGTGTCGCCCCCACGAAAACGTGGATAGTCGCAGAGTGAAGGCGTAGCAGAAGCCGCGGGCCAAGTTAAACACTGCATAAATAGCCGGGGCCAAGACGTGGGGAGGCTCTGACGAAAATAAATCCTCCGCAGGCCTTGTGAGAGCTATAGAGATGGTGTCGTGAGCCTTAACACGTAGTAGACAGCTTTGTTTCGATCGTGGAGGTGTGATATATTTCACAATCAGGGGAAATGCGCTCTATGGTTGATTGCTCATGGAAAATGACTGATTTGCCTGGGGTAATCTTTGCAATCACTAATTCAGGAATAATTTGTATTGTCCAGATAAGGTAAAATAGATAAATACATACATAAATAGATGGTTCAGGGCTGGCCACCGAATGTCACCTGTTGGGCTCCTTTGACCGAACAATAATAACCTTTATAATAATGAGTTTAGAAGAATATGGCAAGCAACAAATTTAAATCCTAAGGTAATGTATAGGTTTTCTGCTCCAAAAAAATCTCCGAAATATCTTTAAATATGTAATATTATTTCTATACCCCTTCAGGGTATTATAATTTTAGTCAGAAGTGAAGCATTAACAGCCGAATCGATATACCCATGTCCGCTTCTACGCTAACCAGTCTCTCTGAATGGCCAATTTTTATTATATCCGAATTTCGATTTTTAATTTTAATGATCTGATTGCAAATTGCAAGGTTATACAAACTTTTATTTATTGTTTATAGAATCTTGGGATGGAAAAGTGAAACTGTTAAACAAATAAGCACCTAGCTACGATTAAAAAAATCATGTAATTCAATGTTATTTGTAGGTAGCACAATAGTAGGTAGCACTTGCCGTCTCACGTGCTCATCGCTATGCTTCCTATGTGTGAATCCCATTTGGTTTTGAGATAAATTAATAAAGCCATTGCATAATTTCAGGCGCCGCTGGCGGCAAATATACACAGGCATTAACATAAACTGTGGGGCGGCTGACCCATCATCCTCGTTCCCAGTCCCATTTCTATGCTGTTCTTTGACCCCCCGACCCATGCCACGCCCCCCTATAAGCCACCGAAAGTCCCACCGCCCACCGCTCGCCACTCAATCAGCAGCAAGCGACATTTGAAATCAAAATGCGATTGGCAAAATGATTTGCTTCAATTTTTGTGATGCGCATAACAAATGAAGTTTGGACATTTGGACAATTGATTGGGACAGCAGCCATATGGCGGTGCGGGCGGGGAAGCTGCTCCGAGCCAGAGTCCGATTCCGAGTCCGAGTCCTAGTCCCACATAGAAAATGTACGATACACCACACATCACATCACACACTCCATCGCAATGTTTGCCATGCACAACAAAATGTAGAGCAGTCGACAGATTCGGAATCAGATTCAGATTCGAGTTCAGGACTCCAGCAGGACTCCGGGAAGCTCCTCCCCCTTGCCGCCGAAACTGGACTCGATTTTGGCCATCCAATGCGCACAGATAGATTTGTATGCATATTTTTGCTCTGGCATTTCGTTTGTGTGCTAAACATGTGAATGCCATCGATATAAGGATGTCGCCGCTGCTCCTGTTATGCATGTTTCCCCCGAATATGCCATGCCCCCATCACAGCTCCTGCGCCAGCCCCAGCCCGTGCCTCTGCCCCCCCTCGTCCTGTGCTGTGTGCTCAGCTGTGATTTGTTTGGCCAAAAGATTTGGAGCAAAACGGTTTAATTCTTGTGGAATGGCTTAAACGATTCCCGGCGTCAAGTCCTGCAAGTGAACTGTGAACTGGAAATGGGTATTTGGAAAGAACTGAACTCATTGCTTGCACTCTATAAGAAAATCAAATAATTGGAAAGCATATAAAAGGAAGTTTTAGAATTAACTTCTAGATATCAAACCTTTCGAAAGAAAATAAATTAATTATGTGAGTAAATATCCCTAAAAAGAAAACTAACCAACTGTGCGCATGGTCTTAATTGATTTTAAAACCGTGGAAATGCCTTGGACACCAGGAATGGATCTTTATAGATCCTTAAAACTAAGTAGGTAATATTTTAAAAATATATTCTGTACTTTTTATCCTGGAAGGAAACCAGCTTTTTTCTTTAATGTTTTACTCACGCATTACTCACTACTAAAAAGAACACTTTTATGTTGGGAATATAGTTTATATTTATTTATTTATATTTATATAAAGGTAGCCAAATGTTGAAACATGGGGCTAACTAAACAATAAGAGCATTGGCTGCTATGGCCTACCGCTCAATATAGTTTATATACTTATTCTATACTTAACATATTTAAATTCAGCAAAAATATAAATTTATCAGGAAATCGTATTGACAAATCGTTGTAAATCACAAGTTATACTTTTATATGTATACATTAATATGTATTTTTTCGAACGATTGTAGAAGGCGAATACTTCAGCTTTGCAGGGGCAAAACTTCGGTTAGCATCTGCTGGCTGGATCCGAGATGATAACTGAAACAGAAATCTATTTTCCAACTGACTGACGTGCAATACAAATACATTCTCCGAGATGTGTCAAGGGTTGCGGGAGGCGGGAAACATGAAAGGGGAAGTCGAAAAAAAAGAATAATGGAAATCCGAAAGCATTCACGGGATTGTTGTTTAGAGCAGGGTGCCGCCGGGTGCGGAGTGAGGGGGCGGCACCTGGGCACGCCCCCTACCCCCCACACTACACCGTATACTCAATTTAGTCTCGTCACATCAAAATGTTTGCTCTTCGCGCTATTTGCTGAGGTTGTTATTGCCATTGTTGCCGTTTTCGGGGGGAATTGTGGGCGCTTACCGCGTATAATTTATCTATGCATATGTTTTGAGTTGCCAACAGCAGCGGCAGCGGCACAAACTCGAGCTGAGGAAGCCCGGAATTGAGGCTTTGCCCCACATAAATCACAGTCACCAGCACGCATTTGCAGGCGTAACCACCCACAAGCCACCCCATTAACACCCCTTTCATGTCAGTAGGTACTCCGCGCGTGGATAATTCTAGGTAAAAATCGGATTCTGTTTAGGATTGCCACGAATATACCTAATATACAAAATATATTTTGATTTTATTTTATAGAGGCGAAAGAACTTAATTTTGAAACCGTTTAATATGATGCTGAGCTTAAGGAATTTACAAAGGGGTCTTGTTATTAGCAGAAAAATATTGTTTCATCAAAACATGTAATTGGCAATCTAAATATTTATTTAATGTATCTGAAAACAGCCACAGTTGCATGAATCCAAACCATATATGTAGGTATTATTCTGCAAAGGGTTGATGGGGCCACGTGTCCGTTAAGCGGTCAAAAAAAACCAACGTATTTTTTTGAAGGCGAAACTAATCAACCATTGCGTTCCACTTGATCTTAGCTTGGCTCGAACCGATGGTATAAAAATCCAAGTTTGAGCTGCTTCGAGATCTACAACTTGTACGACCGCCACAACGATGAAGTTCCTCCAAATTCTTCTCTGCGCTGCTGCTATGTCGAGTGCCCTGGCTGCCTCAAACAACTCGAACACTAACCAGATCGAAATTGGAGGATAAAATTCCATACAGAATTTAAATTTTTCGTCTAAATGGAAATAAAAATGCGTGTGTAGTATTTATTAAGAATTTTACTTTGTAGAAAAGAATATCACAGTCAGTTCATGCTGGTGTGTACTCCGTTTGTGGATTAACGGATTCTGTAGGGAATTGTCATGAGATCATGTAAATCATCTTGACTTTTTGACTTATAACTACTATTAGGAATATGTATATAGAAGACTATCATTCAGATACCTTTAAAACTGCGGGACAAGATAGATTTTTCCACTTCAAAATCGGAATCTTTATATCATTGCCAGAAATAAAAAAAAGGAAGTTTTTGCCTTGATATAGTAAATACATATTTTTTTATATTTAGAGACTCAGATATTATATGTATATAGAGACTCAGATGAATTCTTAAGCTCGGTTATCGGCTCATGGGGCTCATAGAATTTGAACCAAAGCTTTTCCCTAAGCCATTTTTTGTCATCAAGATGTTATATAATTCTGTCTTTTAAAGGTTAAATCTAAATAAATAATAAGCTATTTAGTTCTGATCTGGAAACGAAACAAATCTAATCGATAGGTTCCAGTTAATCTTAGCTTCGTTCTAATACAATCGATAGGTTACACTTGATCTTTGCTTTGTTTATATAAATTTATATATTAATTAACATATATTATTAACATTGTATTTGAAGTATACAAATACCTTGAGGATTGCCAACAATTGTCCACTTTCGATAAAATAATCAGATACAATTTTTTTTCTCTTTTTATTTTATATATTGCATATGCTACTGTATAAGATCAGATCCTTTAAAACGTTGAAAGCCCAATAAGATCCTGACAAAACTTCTCACCTCAAAAATGTGCCGAACTTTTAGTGCCAAGTGGTCCTAGTCCGTAAATAGAAAGCATAAAAGAGTGCAATTAAACAAAATAAATGTTTAGCACCTCCTAAAAACAACATGCCCATCCCAATCTCACTTCCCCAATCTCTTCGGGGAGCTACTCGGCAGGAAGATCCATTCTAGCTACCCTTAAAATCGGGGCACTTTAATAAGACGCAAAACGCGCTCTCGGCTTTGGGTGCTCTTTTGGGGCAGGCCAGTTGGCAACGTTGGCGTTAACGTTAACAATAAAGGACAAAACCCGTTACGACGAGCGATGATTGCAAGGCAAACGAGCAATTAAAAAGTCGTGTGCCAAGGGAGGAACACCCCACACACCCACACTCACACACACCTTTGCAGACCCATCCAGGCATCTATACATTCATCCATCCATCCATCCACCAGGCGGCAGTAACCCACATCCCGTAGTGGGTGGTGTGGAGGCGCACTTGAGCCCCTTTGCCACGTACGAGGCATAACCTTTTTGGCCTGTTCTTCGGCTTCACAGCTGGGGTGGTGTATCCTTGGGATCCCTGGAATCCTTCGGTTGCTCTTGTTCCTCGGAGGCATTTTTACGGCCCTCCGTTTTTACGCTGGCAGCGGGAATTTTCACGTTGGGTATTTGAAATATGCACGTAATATTGCAAAATTTTAAGCGTATATCTTTGCATAATTAACTGAGAAAATACTTGGCACATGGCGGCGGCGGGGCGGAGAAGCTGAGGAGCGGGGACCGAAAGGCAGCTGTGCTGCGGGAATCCCCGTTCGCCAGCAGGCTGTCTCCGCCTTGCAGGCATTTTTACCGCAGCTTCCAAATCTCTTGCAAAGCGTCGAATGAAACTTTTGCAATGATACTTTCGGTCCGCACACCACACACTCACACACACCTCCCAGCCAGCTCGGGCCGCCCTTCCTTCAGGAGCCACCACCCCAGGTTGTGTGGAATTTTTAATCTGCTATAGAACCCGCCACCGAGTACTGGGAGTCCTGCCTTGATCTCTCACTCGGAAAAATTAATAACAAATTAAAATTTAGATTTGGAAAAATGAAAGACAAATTAAAATTCATATTTGGAAAAATTAATAACAAATTAAAATTCACATTTTGAATACTAAATAAATGGAAGAATAATAGAATATCCTTCTATTAAAAGGTTTGCTTTTTGAATGTGTATTATTTATTTAATTTCTTTATTTAAGGAGAATATAAGGATATTCAATTAAAATATTATTAGCTTTGTTATAGAATTATAATATTCATTAATAAATCTGGAATTCTGTGAAACATTTTTAATATTTGAATGTGTATTATTGATTTATTTATTAGATTATTCTTCTAGTGCTTATATATTTATTGTAGTTTTAATGATATGCTTCGATCCACATGAGGTAGGAAAAAAAAATAGTTTTCCAATATATTCGCTCTCTTATTACATTTTATTATTTTATAAAAAAATCCATAAAACCTTTTGTTTTGAAGTTATAGAAAATAACAAGTCTGTAAATTATTTTAATTTCCAAACTCGTTTATGCTATTCGGTTTCTCTCTGTGCATTTCGTCTGTCCTGTTTTCCCTGGGCCATGTATCTTTCTTTACTGCGGAGCTTTGCATCTTTACGCTTTGCTTAAATATTTTAATTTTTATTGGTCGGAGTTTTGGCAACTGTCTTTGGGCAGCAGGCTTTTCGGCTTTGATAAAGCTGTTAAAAGAGTGTTTATTTTCGGGTGCTTAGAACTGTTGCCGCCTCGCAGATAAACTCTTATATTAAATGTGTTCACCTGGCGGCGGTGAGTTCCTGTCGAACCAGGTGACCCACGGACCACGCTCTCACCCACTCAAACACGTGGACCGCAGCTTAAGCCGAGGCGAACTGCACTCTAATAGCCATAATCATAGGCCATAATGACTATCCCAGACCATGGAGTCCGGAAAACCCGGAAAAGACCCAGCTCGCTCTCTGGCGAAACTTTGTGAATGACATCGAACCGAGGGCGGTGGCGGGGTGATGTGTGTGTCATTTACATAAAAGTAAAGTTCACCCACTCGGATGGCTGGGAATGCAACCTGGCGAAACTTTTGCCAAATTTAAATTATAAATAAGCTCAGAGCAGGACGAAACGGGAGTTAGAGCACTTGCCTCCAAACAAAACCTCATATGCATCGAAACGTAATGGCAAAAAGGATTTTAAGTGAAGTTGAAGTTGACTACACGACCGCATTGGGGGTGTTCCTCCAGTCCACCGAACCCTCCAAACCTCCAAACCCCCAAGCCTCCGTCCCATTTTGCATCCCCCGAGACCACTTACACCATTGCAGTTCCGTGGAAAGTTTGCCGGAGCTGCGGTGCCAAGGGGGAGTCCAAAAAATAAGCTCAAAGTGAGAACTGAGAACTGAGCGCGGCGCATTCCGCCCTGGCAGACAAAGTGCAAAGCGCCTTCCATTCCCCCGAAAATGCGCATATGCACACTGTCACAATCGGGAATCGATTTAAAATTAAGGTGAAAGGTTGGTTATATAACAAATGTTACGATTGAGAATGGATTAAGTCGTGAAATATTGATTAAGTTGGGGTAGATTGCTGGAATGTCTGCTAAACTGGGTTAATTACGGAATAATAAGAGGGAAAATAATTGTAGTGTACAAAAACATATTTTTCTTGCGGTGCATATACCGGCTGCATGTGTGCGGTGTATCTTTTGGGTGGCAACCACGAGACAACCGCAAGATACAAGGCACACGGGCTGCAGAACCAACGCAAGCTTAAATGTCATGTAAAATGTTTCCACTTACACAAATTAATCTGTAGAATTTAATTTCGTCACGGCAATGCAACCGAATAGATGCCACAGGCGAGAAGGTTACAAAACATCCCATTAGAATCGGTTTCAGCCATTAGATACACCTCAATCGAGAAGGATATAAAAAGGCAACGTTTTCCATCCATGAAGTATCTTTGCATCCAGCAGCACCATGAAGTCCCTGTTCCAAGTCATTTTCAGCATTCTTCTGGTTGTGGCTCTGTCTTCGGCTCAGGATCCGGCTCCAGCTCCACCAGCTCCAGCAGCTCCAGCGGGTTCTCCAGGATCTCCAGATTCCAATACCAACACCAATTCCAATGCTATTTCTATCGGAGGAAAATAATTCATTTTTTACCTGAAATAAATGTAAAACTAAAACCATACCAATGCATTGAAAATTAGTGCATATAGTATTAATGTAATATCAACTTTTATATTTATTATAGTATGGAAAAGGAGACAATATTTATTACTTTTCTGTAAAATATTATCCGCTGTGATTTGCACAATTTAGCTTATGGAATACAACCGCACTGGACATTTTGAGAGACAGAGAGTTAAAGAGGTATGTCCGTTCTGGGATGTTCGGTGGCACAGGTTCCCCGATGTGTATTAGTATCCTCGGAAGGAACCTCGGAACCATTGAATAGCGAGAAGCTTAATACATTTTTCAAGGACATGCGATGATCAATGGTTATTTAAATATTAAACGTTCTCTATAATGCGTAGAATTAATATTCGTCACCGTGCCCAATGCAGTCTTTTAGATGCCACAAGCGAAGGGGCTACAAAGCTTCTTATTATAATCGGTTTAAGCCATTAGATCCACCCCAATCGAGAAAGGTATAAAAGGCTACGTTGCACGTCCGTAAAGTAACACTTGCATCATGAAGTTCCTGTTCCAAGTCGTTTTTGGCCTTCTTCTGGTTGTGGCACTGTCGTCGGCTCAGTATGAACAAGCTGGCAGTTCGAGCTCCAACTCCAATGCTATTTCAATTGGAGGAAAATAAATCAATTTCTACGTGAAATGCTGAATTAAACCCATACAATTAATTTATTTTATTTCAGGGCCACTGTCTCAGTCTACATGACTCCTAGTTAGGTTATAGTATAAGATTTGATACACTTATTGTTAGTCTCCTAAATGAGAAGATTAAATAAATAAAAGCAAAGCATAAAAAAAAAATAATAATTATTTTTAAAAATTAGGAAGATTTATCGTTAGATATAATATTCATATACTTATTTATATGTTATATATTATATTAATAATATCATAGGAATTGTCCAAAGAAATCCCAATATTTTGAACTTTTTTGTAACATATTATCCACTGATATTCGCAAGTTTATAGAATACATATCCACTTGATATTAAGATAGTTAAAAGTTAAAGAAGAATGTAATTGAGAGTCATTACGGCTTCGTTGGGCACGGGCTGCCACAAGATGTATTAGTTACCTCAGATGGTTACAAACTTTGAATGGAGAGAAGCTTAAGAAACGTTTCCATAATTTTCGGTGGAATACACGCTTTAATCAATGATTATTTAAAGACTAAATGACTCTTTAATGCGTAGAATTTTAATTTGTCACGGCGCCAAATGCAATCGAATAGGTGACATAAGCGAAAAGGTTAGAAACCTTTCAATTAGAATTGGTTTCTACTACAATCGTGAAAGGTATAAAAGACTACGTTTTCTGTTCATAAAGTATCATTTGCATCATGAAGTTCCTGGTTCAATTCATTCTTGGCCTTCTTCTGGTTGTGGCGCTGTCTTCGGCACAGGAAGAGCCACCGCAAGATATACCAGACCCGGGCTCCGAGGGGGCCCCAGCACCGGCCCCTGCACCGGCCCCAGCACCGGCCCCTGCACCGGCTCCGGCTCCCGCGTCAGGGGGTTCAAAACCCAATACCAATACCAATACCAATAAGATTAGCATCGGAGGGAAATAAACTGAGTTTTATATAAAGTAGATGCCGAAGTAGAACCAATTAATTTATTTGTTAGCTAAGGATATATATCGTTGATATAGCATTGATATAAACTTTGTTATTAATAATATGTTGAGTAAGCATGGACTTACCTTTGAATAGACAGACGCTGTAGATACTTTTCAAGGACATGTGATTACCAAATATCTTACAGCTGGACATTGGCACTGTGATTCACGACCTACGTGGCTTTTAGTTTTGAACACTTTTTGGGTAATTCGATTGATTCCACTTGGCGGTCAATTAAGTAAAGTAAGGGAACATCTGTTTTTCGAATTAGCACTGGAAGAGTGACCCCCGAACCGAAGGGGTTCTAAGCCAAGGGTTACTTTCGCCCACTCAACTCGGGTCCCAGAGGGCTCATTCGGCTAACGCAATCTATCCATTAAAGCGCATCCGAATTCGCTCTCCAGATATTCATCACTTAAGACAGCAGTAACCAGCATGTTCCTCCCCCTACTCTGTGCTCTGCTCGGGTTTAACCCTTTCAATACTCCAGCATTTTTGGGCCAAATGAAGCATTCCACTTTCGGGGCTGGCCGTGGGGGCACAAGGGGTCTCATGTGTGATACGCTCGAGAGACTTTTAGCTTCATTGCTTGATTTGTTTAAATGTCTTTACTGTGTTTGGTTTATGGTTTCGGCGGCGGCGTAGGGGATGGTTTTAGGGTTGACAAGGGGCAGAGGGCAAAAAATCTTGTTTTTACTCCGGAAAAGTTTGTCGTCCATTGCATTTGCTGATGGATCATAGATACAAAAAGTTATTTGCACAAGCTGAAAAACCCACTCTCTCCCATTCTCTGTTGGCTTTGTAAATGTCAACATATGCATATAATAATAAAAACAAATATGGCCAAAGTCTCTGACAGCTTGGCTCAGCACATTCGCCCCTGCCCTGTGTGTGTGTGTGTTTGTGGTGATAGCCAGATACGGATACAGATACATTTGTATCTGGCCCATGCATAATATATAAATAGCTCACATTAATTAATTGCCTTGCCGGGTAATAACATGATTAACATCCAGACGGGATCCCGTCCTTTTAATTCACTTTTCGGCCCGACTGCAGCCAATTAACCCTTGGCCATGTTATCCATCCGGCCAAGAACTTTTCGGTTATGTTTGCTCTCAAAGTATCCGAAAGTTATTTGAACGTCTAATGAGCATGGATATTTCTTAATGAATTCGATGTGTTTAGGGATTACAGGGTGATTTCACGCATGTAAATGCCCTGAATGGATTTCTTTGAAGAAGTCGAACAGGGAAGTAGTAGATTATGCAATAGATTCTGTCTGGAAACCTTGTTCTTACAGAAAGTCACGCCGAAATGTCACATTTCATTAGTTATGGCTGGAGTGAGCCGTCTATTTAGAGCAGAAACTTAGTTGTATGTTTTATATTTAAACAATATATTTTAGGAAATATTCAAGAATACTTTTCTGCGCAATGTTTAAATGTGGTTTCTAGCTGATTTACTTCGAATTCTGATAAATCCTTCTTGTAGAAATGGTACTCACTTTGTTAACCGTCTAACATTTGAATTTTCTCTACAATCTATCCTCAAAAGGTCTGAATTTCCTTTGGTTAACCCTATATCATCTTGCAATAATCCCAAATATCCTGGCTGTACTTCCTTCTCCGTTTCCCTTCTGATAGTTCCGTTCCGTTTGTTTACACTAAGACGAAATCTGTGTGGGTTTCATTTCAGCTTTTGAGCATCTTAGCATTTTGGGCGCAAACAAATTACTCCGACGCAGCAAAAACAGAAACCCTTGAGACTGACTGCCGGAGTAAATGGTGGAGAGGAGTTGCGGAGTTGCACGTTGCTGCAGATAGCTAAAATCTGAATTACCCGAAGAAAATTGTAACAAATACAAAAGTCAATGGTGCTGCAAAAAGAAGTTTTCAGCTGTCTTCCACTGGCAGAAGGTAAATCTTTCCAGCCAAAACTTTCAGCTTGCTTAAATAAACCTCGAGCTGCACAGCCACAGCCACACACACATATCACACACGCACACCACACATAAAGTCTAAGGAGCGCCAACGGGCGGGGGCTATAAGCTGATTTTACACATGCACACATGCCGGGGCCACAGGACTCGGAGAACTTCAGGACTCCGATTCTGATTCTGAATGTTTCCGATTCGCCCTCCCCACTCCGCTCGCATTTTCGGCAATTTGATTATGCGGCACAGTGGTGTAGAATCAGGGTTAAGATGTGATATAATATTATAATATGGTATGGTATCATATATGATATATTCCTAATAACTTTGTGGTCGTATAAATAATATTCTTGTACTTCCAGTGAAGGGGTTGACTTTTTACAATCAGTCTGATAAAATGATCATACCATTATATTCAGTATTTTTTGCTTCAAATCAGTAGCTCGAATTGAAGTACAATATGTTTATATATTTATTTTTTCTATCCATAGATAGAATCCTAGAGAATCAATTGATTTAATACTGCGCCAAAAGTCATGGATCCACGAGTCAGTTTATTTCTTTGCACTTTTTAGCCAAGTTTAGTCAATTTTAGAGTTTAACCTTTATTTTGAGCAGGATTTTGTAAATGGTACCAAAACGGAGCATAGCTCTAATAGGAGACTCGAGAGAGGCTTGTAAGATGTTTTTGTAAAGAAATTGTATTTGAGAAATACAAATATAAATTTTTAATTAATGTTTTTAATGTGTTTTTTTCTCCCAGGAGAAAATAGTTCTTAGTTCTTCTTAGTTCAAGTAAGTCATATTTCATTGCACTCACCACTGTGCATCACTCTCAGGTTCCGTTGTTTGTTCCGCCTTGCAACCGAGAACGACCTTGCCAACAACAACAGTAACAACAGTAACAACAACAACAACAACAACAGCAGAAGTAACAACAACAACAACAATAACAACAACAACAACAAGTACCAGAACATGACCCAACAACAAGAATCAATGGCAAACAACTAGCCAAAGCCAAAGCCAAAGCCGAAGCCAAAAGCTCAGAGGCCCCCATGCTCCCCCAATCACTTCCCACAGGCCCATCCCTGGAGCAATTGCTTGCATGCTCAGCATTTCGATGGATTGGAGAGCGGACACAGGGGTCCAGGAGGTCGTGGGGGTTAAGATAGGAAGTTTGCAAGTTTTGCGCTTCCGTCGTTCGAGGATATTTGTCTGCTGAATTAATTGGAATTAGTCGCGACATGCTTATACCAAAAGTCTAGAATAAACAATAAAATGGATACCTATTCAAATAAGAATCGCACACCCTCACACACACACAGAGCACACCCAGCCACACACACTGGCACAACCACACACCCACCTAGAGGGAGATAGCGCGACAGAGGGAGCAAGCGAGAGGCAAAACTGAATTTGATGGGGAAACAATGCAAAGTTTTAATGAATTTTGGTTTAAGTTTTCAGCGAGGTCGTGGTGGGTCGGAGGTCGGGGGTCGGGTGTCGGGGAGTTGTCGACGAGCCCTTTGAGATTTCCTGCAAAATGTATTTGAAACGAGTAACGGAAATTGCATTATTTCAATTACAAATTCGCCGAGTTTCGGGCGAGTGAAACTCGAGCAGACAGCAAACGCCGCAGGCAATTAGTCGTGTCAAAGCTTTCATTATTGTTTTGTCATATTTGCCAGGACTTGGTACCCTTCCTTCCTTTCCAGCCATCTTGCATGTGTCATCCGCACTGTAAAGTCTTAATTAATGTATAAATATGTATATATTATATATATATAGACGATGAGGCGAGAGAATGGAATAGATTTTATTTAATTAGTGCGAGAAAGGGGGAAAGGGAGGGTCTGCACAAGTTTTGTCGCCTCAGAAGCGTCGCCAATTGTTGTGGCACCACCAATACAAAGGCAAACAAATGAGCTGAGACGCTGCCGGAGCCCCCCGCTGGGAAACTCGGGATATCCACAGCAAGGGGGGAAAGCGCCTCAGCCAGGGGAGAGTTTTCCGTTGAGAAACTTTCAACAGTTGCACGGAGTGGTGCCAGTAATGTCCTCGGGGCACATCTCGGGACTTTTACAAAAAAGCGTTGCACTCGGAAAAATATTTTATTCCTTTTACTCTTAATTTTAAGTACCTTGAACCGTCAACAAAAGTGTAAACTAATGGAAGACAATAAGCTTAATAAAGTTAAGGGAAAGAGGTTGGGATACCTTTTGCCGAAGAACCCAACCCTATTTTTAAATTTAAATAAAATTTATTTGTAAATTTACCAACATTTCCTAGAGTGTACTCAACTGCACTCCAGCTCCTGCTCAGCTGGAATTATGCTGCCATAAGGCTCGCTCACACTCGGACAACTCCCTGAAATGGAAATGCAATGAATTGATTTCCCAGATTTCTTCTCGCTTTTTGCGCTGCCAAACTTTGGCTATAAGTTTAAATGGAGTTAATGCGCCTCGGGGCCAAATTAGTCGAGAGTGTCAGGGAAATAATGACAGAACGCCGAGTGTCAGGGGGTTGGAGGACTCCGGACTATGGACTGCGGGGTACACCGATTCCCTGGGGTTGATTAGTGCCGTTGATGATGGTGATGGCGGCACGGGGCTTGATCTTTAATCTATCACAATATTGGCTCGGCTTTTAACCAATTTGCTTTGTTGTGATGGCAAAGTGCCCGGCCATTACACACCCATACGCATGTGTGTATAAAACCTTATATTTTTGTTTGCAAATTTTTTTATGGGCCTGCATTTGGTTCGTAGTTGCTGCAACAAAAAAAGCGCTGCCCAACATTATCATTGTTCAATTAAACTTTTCAACTGAAAATCGGCTTTTGTTTTATCGCCGCCACCGTCGCATGTCCTGCGTCCTGTCGAATGCCAAAAACACAAACAACCACATCGATGGCACAAAAATGGTATACAAAAAAATAAAATCCGGTCCGCCATTGTTTTATACAGACACAGACAGGGGGAGAAAGAGGCAGAGGGACTTTTTTATTTGGCAGTTCGATTTTTAATCGCCATATCAACAGATTCACGCTTGCACGATCTACTACGCACATTAAGTACACACAGGATACCAAAAAGGGGGGTGTTTGGGGGATGCTGCCTGCATTTCCAAAGCTTCCACAACAATAACAATTACGACGGCTGTCTCCGGTTGGTCGGTCTATGGTACTGTTGTTGATATTGTTGTTGTTGTTTTTGCTGTACGCACAATTGTGCAAATGTGACATCATCATTTTCATGTTTATGTCGGACAAGTCAAGTGCCACTTACACACACACACGCACTTGAATATGTATATTTTGCAGTACAGTGCAGACACATCGAGGCATAAATGATAGATCAAGTTTAGTAGCTTATAATTCCCAAGTAGGGATTCAGGGGTTCCGAATGCAGGTTTTAAAATAAATAAAGTTGAAGAACAGATACTCTGGAGTAATAAAAAGTGTGCGTATCTGACAGTCGACCTAATATTGTTAATATTTGTCTACTATTTTTAATGCATTTAATATTCTTAGTTTTACAAATCCTTTACCTTATCAATAAGACTAGTTAGATTGAAAATAACAGAAAAAACGTGTAGTTACTGTAGTTAATTTAGATAATGGTGATCTCCCTAAAACAAATAAACTAATTTACATTTTCTGTGAAGTTAAATATTACTTGCAAGGAAGGATAAATATTATTATTATTTAAATTTCCTTAAACTTTTTAGGCAACCTTTCATTTATTTCCTTTTACTTATTCAGACTTGACTTGAATCGAGGACAGCCACGTCGGCTGGAAGGTCAATTTATAGCTCCAGACGATTCCCATTAGCTAATGCCCACTGTATATGGGGATGCATAATGAATGTTCTCAATTCTGTCGATTCTGTTGCTGACTGGCCTGAAAATGCAGCTTAATGAAGCAAGCGGCACAGGGGCCGAGGCCTATAAAACCCACTAACTGCACTGACTTGCTTACACGATTTGTGTGCTCCTCTATGTGTCGCCCGCCCCGGAGCCCCGCCCACATGGACTCCACTAATTAGTATTAAGTGGAAATTATTTCTTCAACTACAAGCGAGCTTCGTATGCCTGGGTGTGAGTGTGTGTGGGGAAAACTGTGGGAAAACTCGGCTGCTGCTGCTTTGGTTTCGATTCATTCCATTTCGTATCGTTCCTCTGATTGCTGTAATTAGGCAGCCATAAACAGCAAGCCATTGATGCAGGGGGTGGGTCTATACGTGTATAGTAAATAGGAGATGCTATAGGGTGCCATAGGGTTCAGGTTTAGGATTCGGTTCAGGGCGCAGGGGTAGCTCGAACTGCTGCATTAATGAACTTTGACAGCGCCGGAGAAATGCTATCGTTTAATTATTATCGCCAAATTTATGGAAATTCATTAAGATGATGACGCGCTGATGATTGCCTAATGGCCATCCGAAATCAACGAATGAATTAAATGAAGTGCTAAATCAAACTTCCTTCACGGTTCAACAGCAAATGTGGGTGCCAATGGAGGTTGTCAGGGAAATACTTCGGGTGAAATTACATTAAATAGTTTTTCTTATTACAAGTACATACAAAAATTAGGAGCGTGGAGTTTACACTTATTTTGTAAATTCAAATTCAAATTTTGATGGAATGTGTCAAATTCAAAAAGGTTATTCTGAAGGTTATTTCCAATTTAAAATAAGCTATTAAAAAAATTTTGTTTAAATTATAGATTCTGTTAATTAAAACGAACGCTAATTTTCTTAATTTGAACGTAGTTTTATTATTATTTTATTGTCACTAATTTTTTAAGATTTAAAGTAGGGGAAAGGTGGCAGGTGTGGACATAGTTTTGTTTTTCGCTGATATCTTTTTAACTGGAGCATATTATGCGGACATGTGCATATCAATGGAAAGCTAGAGACCTTAGCTAACTAGTTTTTGAATAATTACAGTGATATCTATCACTGAAAGAAAAATTTTAAAGTTTTTCTAAAATAGTCATTTTTGCCTATTTCAAATTTTGGGGGGGGGTTGTGGACACCTTTATAGAATGTGCTAAAATTAGGAAAGTATCAAGTTAAACGTAATCAAATGAAGTTAAAATGGAAGTTTATTCATTTGTAAAGCAAAAAAAAATACTACGCCTGACATCATTCCCAATCAGAATCACAATTCGCGCATGTGAAATAGCTGGCACGCATGTCACCACACTTCAAGTGCACTGGCCGATCACAATCATTGCAGTAACCGAAGTTTTGGGCGGTCAATTTTTTTGGCAACAAACATCGAAGAAAAGAATATAAACACCATTAAAATATATTTATTTATATATCTGTACTTATAATTCGATCAACGGCGATATTTTAAGATTTGTCAAACAAAAAATAGGGTGTCCACAACCCCTACATTTAGGTGTTCACACCTGCCTTAAGCAGTCGTTTTAAAATCATATGAAAAAATTTTTATTGTGAAAATTTTGTCCAAACTCGGACTGGAATCTTTAACATAACTAAATTTCACGTCAAAAAATCGTTTGCACTCACCTTCTTAATTAACACACTTCACACGGTGACACTTTTAAAAAAGTGCAAAAAAACTTTTGTGGTTTTTTTCACGGTGAAAAAATTCATTTTTCCGCCACACAAAGCAGACGCGTCCGTTCCGTTTGGTATAAGGCACAAAACAATCGAGCTTCAATAGCGCACACATGACATTTGACAGATCCATATACCTGTCCTGTGTCAAAAGTTACACCGGGGTGTCCGCAACCCCCCCCTGTCCACTGCTGCCACCTTTACCCTATACAATACCATTTTTAGAATTCCATTTAAAAATACATTTCTGAAGTCTAAACAGTAGCAAGGAATATTCCATAGTTTTCTAGGATCCAAAACAGAATTAGTTCTCTCTGTGCATCGATAACCATAAGAAGCTCCTCAGGTGTAAGCTGCGTAGCCTAGCGGGATGAATGTGCCCAGCATTGCCAGAACGGGAAATCCATTAAAAAATTTATGTTTTGTGCCTGCCGCTTAAGTCTCACAATTGCTGCAATTGTTCCACAAAACTCACCCGGCATAACCCAATGGAAGGCTCTGTTGGGTGACAGAGGGGGAGACACGTTCGCAGTTATTGTTTTTACGAGCTCATCTCGGTGCGCATCCTGGCAGGCCCCCCTTTGGAGTTTCGCCCCCCCATTTCGCGACCCCGTTTATCACCCAAAAACTCTCGCTGCATGGCTAATTGAAAAATACTTTGTTTGTCCGATTTTATTGCAGCCCACTCACACACATACAGATATAGCTGAAGGCACTGAGGGAAATAGGAATACAATTTTTATTAATATGATTAATATTTGTTAATAATATTTTACAACGTCTTGAACATGATCATAATATTAAATTACTAAATATATTGATATTTCACAAAAGCAGATTAAATGAATCGAACTCTTAGAAGAACAACAATTATTAAATTGAATAAAATTTTTTAAATTAAATACAAGTAGTACAAGATATATTATATATGAAAGAACCAAAAAAATTAACCAAGACTTACGTAGCATCACCAAGAAAGAGATGTTCTAATTTGATCAATATTAATTAATCTAGGAATACTTAAAAAAAATTCTATTTAAAATTATTATTTTGCCATTATTTCTTTTTTAATTGTAAAAAACAAAAAAAAAACCCTTGCAATACGTGCATAGAATAAAATAATTAATTACTTACGAACATAACATACATTTAAATTTTTGGCCAACATTTTTCCGCTGTACACAGAATGTGACGCGGGACAAAAGCCGAAATTGAGTTTGCCCATTGGCACACTTCTTTTTATTATTGTTGCAAACGGCCATTGGACAGTGGGTGGGCGTGGCCGGGGGCGGTGGGGGAAAGGGGCAGAGTTGGCGTGGGTAACCAAGTTTCAAATTCACTTTCCATACAAATTGCCCAGCCGGAGAGCCAGCGACGTCGGCAGTGCTAATGAAAATTAACATAAAATGCTGCTGACAGCAGCCAATCGAGCGAACAGGCGAGGAGCAAAGCCCTCCATCCAAGACCTCCGCCGCTGCCATCCGCTTTATCGCCGTCCCTGATCGCCCCTGCTGGCAATGGCATGCCGGTGTTGTCCTTGCCCCGAAAATTGCAGTCAGTGAAGATGCAGCAAACTGATTTTAATGCGATTCAACAGCTCTGCACGCGAGCCCAAAACGTTTTGCTAGTTTTCAAACTCCAGCAGAGCCCCTCTCAGAGTGTTCGATGCACAGTGGTTTGGGGGTTGGGAAAAATAAGATAAGTAGCTCAAAGCTAGTTGGCACATATGCTAGCCGAATTATGACCAAATTTGCTGAAAAAGACTATCTGAAAAGTTTTATTCAGGTAGCTAAAAAAGATGAGAGACTAGTTCGCTTAGAAACGGACAAATTGAAGGACAAACGGACAGCAGGACATGTCCATTAGACGCCTCCAAAAGAAACTGAAATACATATATGGCTTCGGAAAATCAATATTTATCCATACATATATTATGCGTGAGAAATTAAGATGTTAGGCTAATCCATCCTGAATCTCAGTTTTTTATTTTATTCATTTTAATCCCGGTTGATCGCACCTGGTACCACTGTGCCCCATTGTCGACCGTTTTGCCGGTTAGCCTCCGGGCTTAGGCACTGGCTGGCGCTGCATTTTGATGATGTGGATGAGGATGAGGATGTGAACGTGAATGTGGATGAGGACGGTACTGGACGTGGACGTGGCTGTGGGCTAGATGGGAGGGGCTTGCGGGCGGAGCCTGGTGTCTGGCATGGCGTGGAGCCATTGTTAAGTTTAACCAAGGTAATCTCTGTGCTTCCATCGCCTATCGTGACAAACTGACATAAATGCCCGCCGGCAGGCAGGCAGGCAGGCAGGCCGGCGCACAGCACTGCACTGAACAGAAGACTCCGAGTCCAATCAACGCCCAGCTACTTGCAGCCATGTCCTTTCGCCGTGGCATCCGCATCCGCATCCACCGCCGGTCCTGACTGCCCTGCGGTTGCCCTACTAACTATTATTATACTCGTGGCCCTGAAAGGGGGAAGAGAGCGAGAGCTGGAAAATTTCGGCAGTGTCTGCCTGGTCGGAGGTACTTGGCAAAGCGCCGCCATTGCGTCCGATTTTCATCCACATCCACTTTGGCCGAAACGAAACCCCCCCAACTGCCGTGGCCTACTCGACGGCAATTGACGGAAGTTCATTGGTTAGCAAATGGCAGTTTTTGTACGCTCATTAGCATTATTTGTCAGTTCTGTGGTTCTCAGCTCCTCCGCTCCAGACTGGGTTCGGCGATGCGATGGGATCTCTGTGATACATCTAGTAGCTCCCCCGCCATCCCATCCGGCATGTGGGCCACATCGAGTGGGAATGCACTTTCGGGCAAGGTGATTGGACTGGCCTTGTTTGGAATGTATGTAGGTTAACAGCTAACTGCATCAATTACACGGATTAGAGTCGGGTTTAACCGATTGCCGGTGCTGAAGGGGAGTCAATTGAGCTGAAAACGTCAGCTATATAAACTATATTTAAGTGTTAACGTATTTTCGGGATGCAGGGTTTTGTCATTTCTATTTACTAGCTTTTAATTAAAGTTCTTCGGTTGATCAGTCAGCCAAATGAACTTTTGTATATTTACAGCTTGTCTTGATTTATGTGTAAATCATTATAAATATAATATATACTTCAGATTTAAATTGAAGTTAATTTGACTTTACACCCTGCATATTCCATTACATATATGTTTCTTCTCTTTTTTCTTTGTTTAATCAGCTAACAACTCATTAAGGAACTTTCCTTGATGAAAAAATCCTCGCTGAACCCGTAAAAACTTTCCTTAATGCCCATTACCCCAGATTCTCATTGCAACTTTCAATAGGAAGGAAAGCCAAGCCCCAACTTTAACCCCAATCCCAAGCCGAACCCCTTTTAATATTGTTCATAACTCTTTCAGCAGCGGCGCAAATTACAAAAGCGTACACCTTAAGCCCCTATCCTCATCAGGATGGTTATCTGGGGGCCTGATGATCGTTGCCGTTATTGGTTATGACAACTTTTGTGTTACTTTGCCTGACGACGTTTGGCAAATGAGTTATTGATTTTTAATTTACCACACACACGACATTTCTCGAGATTCTTTAGGAGCAGCAGCAAAAACTTTTCATTACTCTCCCAATCTTTACCCTTACCAGGATGGGTTTCTCTTCCATCACAGCCGCGTGCAGGAATGCACTTTCAGAAATAAAAGATTTTCAAAGATCCCAGAAGGTGGCTTCATGTAATTTTTGCTAGGTAATAATACATTTTATGTATAATAACCAAACCAATATATGTGATTATTATTTGTGTTGCTTTGATCACTTTCTACTATATTTAATATTTTTGTTTATAGTTTAAAGTTCTGTTTAATTTAGAATACTTTTAAATACTTTAGATACTCTAGAAGATACCCTAGAAGATAATGAACTTAGGTGAAGCGTACTAGACTTTAGGTTTAATTTTCAAAAAGATCTTAAAATAAGCAATAAAATGTTCGATTTTCTGTTTGTTTCATATTTGTAGTATAGCTATGATCATATATTTAAAGGATTTAAAACTTGTAATAATTTTCCTAATACTTCTTATTAAGAATTTTAAATAAAGAAGATGGAAAACGTTTAATTTAATTTAGTTTGATTAAAGGATGTCTTTCGGATAATCTACCATGTCTTAATCTACATTTCAAACGTAGAATTTATTCAGGAAAATTTGTTTTTTTTTTTTTTCAGTACACAACTACACCAATTTCCCTTCGTCTATTCATCCATCCCACTGACAGTCGCTCATTTTCGCATTAAAAAGCAAGAGAATGGAGACACTTGCATCATTTTTCAATATGCCGCTGCGAAAGTTGAAACTTTGCTGGGGACATAACTTTGCAGAGCGCTGAACGCAGGAACACGGGACCCGAACTCTCGCCCCAACTCAAACTCAAACTCAAACTCAAACTGAAACTCAACTCATTAATAAAACACACACACACACACCGGCACTTGCATTTCTTTCGCGCAGGTTTCTTCACATCACATCACATGTCATCATTTCTGCGACTGTGTGAGTGTGGGTGGGTGTGTGTGTGCGGTGCGGTGCGGTAATGGTAACGAGCGTCAACGACTTTTGCTTACGCCCCAGAAACTATGCTATACGAAAATGCAACGCATCGGCAGCCCCGCGGGGACCCGAAACTCTTCAGGACACGGAGGACACCGGAAAAAAAACTATTGCCCTGAAATTAGAATTATGTTATTTTTATATAAAGCAAACATAAAACAAAAAATTATGACATAAAATATTAAATGGTTCATTTTTTAAGTGTCAACTGTGACTCGGAGTTTTTTGAATCAAGCAAAGCTTATCCTTAGCATTTACCCCAATATTAAGAACTATAACAAAACAATGATATATTTGTTGTTTGATATATTTTACTTTAAAACTGATAAGTTTCATGTTTTGTAAGTTTTATAAATTATACAATTAAGAGGTAATCCTAACCAAATTAAGTTTTTTCCGTCGTGTCCCAGACTCTGAAACTGCAGGACCACCGAAGCTAACCAATATAGCGACACAAAAGCGTGTTCTACATAATAGATCTGGGCACAAAGGTGTGGGAGGAAGGGGGCTATGGTGGCAGTGGGTGTATGTGGGTCGGTTTCGGTGCTACGGTGCAAGTGATTTTCAAGGAAATTTCACCGTTTGTAGATTGCAATCAGCAGAGTAATGGTATAGAGACAGATGCATGCGACACAATAGTCAGCTGTGCTTATTGATTGGCAGTCATAACGGGGCAAGTCATGCTCCTGAATTTTATTGGAATTTATTGCTTCCCGGGTTCAGTTAAAGTCTTTAGAATGTAAATATGAGTTGATACTTATAAGCTGCTTGCTTACATTTCAAAAGCAAACTGAAATTGAGTTTATTAACTTGGATTTTGACATCTCGATACTCTAAAGCCTAATTAAACCTAATGACTTTCATAAGTGGATTAATTTATTAAAAAATCAATCAATTTACATTTGGAAAGTATTAAAAAATACTATTTTAATTCAGTTTAATATTTTTATATTTATTCCTTTACTGGAATAGTTAAAGTTTACTTTACAACGTTCTCTTAGTTGGATTAAGGGGAACTGAAAACAAATTCACGATCGGTTGGTGCCAGAATCCCTTTGGGTTAACCAAAGCACTTTGCAACACTACCACTACCAATGCACTATGCAACACTGCACTATGCCAGAGCGGTGTTCAACACTCCTACATTGCTTACTAGAGAGCTCTTTACCAATTACGTGCGCTTCATTGCTCTTGGAGCCATTAGTGTGATTACGTTTCATTGTCTGCCCGAGGCCTGAGCCCTGAGCCCAGAGTCCTGGCTGGGGATGAGGGTGTGCGAGTGTGTGTGTGCAGTGTGCGTGTGTCCTCGGTGCCTTTCAATTGTGTGTCAAAATGTAGTCATGACAAGACTTGACAGTCGTCAGCCGAGGAGGAGACAGGCGATTGGGGGGTGAAGCGTCTGGCAGAGGGAAATAGAGAACGTAGCAGACCAGCCACGTACATAATTGTATCTTAGTTACTTACGATTGCACAAATTTGAATTCAATTATGTTTTACTTATGTATTGCTGTGCTCTCTTCTGGCAAAAGAAATTGCATGTATTTCGTCTGGAATTGTATTATGTGACCGAGCAGCAGACGGAGGACAAAGACTGCGAACTGATTGTTGCGACTCTCTCCGTCCTGCAGTTTAATTTGCAATTTCGTAATTTAAAAGGACATTTTTCAGTTCGATAGCTCAAATGATGCCAGGCCATGGCTGGCTGACTAGCAACTTGGCTGGCTAGCGGTTTTAGGTTCGTGTTTGAAATATTCAAATGCAAATTGCCAATGCAATTTATTGAAGTATCGCACGGAGATGAAAAAATACAAAGCCAAATCAGAGCAAAATGCTCGACTGGGGAATGCCCAGGAATATTATTCTTTGTAATATTTATTGCCACTTATTAAGCAACGAATTAGTTGTTAAGTAAAAATATACCCAACAAACATAGTTCCATTTAAGATGGGACAACTAATCAATCCTCTTAATGATTTTGCAATAATTGTACTTTCAATCGGCACCGTAAACCGGCTTTATTGAAAATTAATATAGAATTGATTCAACTGTGGAGTCCAAATAAATAATAAAACATTTTAGCTACAGTTCAACAACAATCCGACGCTAATTCCACATACAAAGTTAATTGAACATTTCGATGTTAAAACGCATGTTGGAGAGCATTGCATATCAATTGCCCTAATACGGCCTTTGGTATCCTTTATCCTTTGGCCAATCCCAGTTGTCCCCTCCACTCCCCACATTCCCACAACACAATCTGCGGCATTTTATTTTCAATTTAATTTTGCGTCCTCTGTAATTAAAGCAAGGACCAGGATTATTTATTTATTTATTAGAATGCGCAACTGATTTTGCGTTGATTATTATATGGTCACGCCCTGCGGCCCCGGCCCCCGGCCCTCCTGCGCAGCCTCCCCCATTGCATTAAATATTTACCATAATTGAAGTGACAAGCACAAATGCCACTACATGGCAACCGTTTGGAGTGCCTCCGCCGATCCCCGCCTGCTCGCCGCGCATCAGCAGCAGCTGCTAATTGTGTGCAAGCTCATTAACATAACCGCAGGCCTGGCCCGAAATCTACGCCCTCGAGCCGGGCCTGGTCCTGGCACCCTAGCAGCACGGCACGGCATTCTGGCAAGTGCAATATGGCCGAGGGACCCCGACCCCGACCCCGACCCCAGTTACGGTTCCCAATCCGTTTGCGACCCCTGGAGCGGCCTCCAGCAAACAGCTGTTGGCTGAGCGTCGGAGCGAAAGGAGCGGTAGGGTGCCAGGGATTTGGTCACCGCCGGATGAGCCAGCGCACAACGGACGGAAAGATACAGATACGTTGCAAAAATCAACTTTTTGATGACAACGGATCGTAAAATTTGTTATTGCATTCGACAGGTAATAGTTCAAAAGGGTTGAATTAAAAAAATTATTCAAATTGGTTCAGTATTTTAGAAGTTACACGTGTTCAAAGTTGAACCTCTTTTTGGTTGAAAAAAAGCTTGTCGTTTTTAGGAAAAAATTGTGACTTTAGGGTCGATTTTTAGCTAAAACATGTAACCGACCTACATGGTTATGGTCTCTATCGAAAGGGTCATCAAATCTCGGTTAAACCAAGGTAGAATAAAATTATAATAGTTTTTGCACGTGCAGGCATACCTGTTTTACCGAAGTACTAATTTTTCACCTATTTTTCAACTTTGATGGAATGTCAAAAATGAGACTACACGAGACGATGGGTTTGGCGTATGAGGTGTTGTTCTTGAATATGTTCTTTATCATATTCAAAAGAGATCGGGTCCCCCGACGTCCCACCCCGAATTTCCCACGCAAAAGATACTTTCAACTCAGCGTAAAAAACGGGCGGCTTCATACAAATTCTGGTACAAGCGCAGTCGTTGCGCAGTACGAAATTGTATGGCGGACATACATGTTTTCCTGTATTGGCGGCTTGTTTTTCAATTCCTGACTTTGTATGGACACCTAATGATTTGAAATGAGTGTATAATGATTAGTTATTCTTCAGAAATATTAAATTATGTAAAATTGAATGATTATTTTGAACGAAAAGTGAATAAATAATAGAAAATTGGCCAAAAAGAAAAATTATAAAAAAAAAAAATTTTTTTTCTTTTAAATTAATTATTTTTTGTTTTTAAAACATTAAATATGCACCATATTATCATTTTAAGAGAAAACCAACGAAAAGTATATTTCGAAATTGGATAAAAATTGAAAAAACTGCCTCAAAAAACATTAATTTTCGAGTACAAAATCTACTATTAATCACACCATATAGTTTGATCACTCAAACGAAAGGTACTAAAACTACCTTTCATTTAAAAAAAAAATTATGAAAATATCTCAACTGGTTCAAGAGTTATGATTTTTGCAACCCAAAACTATCTTTCCGTCCATTGTGCAGCGTCGAGCAACAGTTTTGGATTATATTTAAAATAAAATTTTACTTTCGGACTCTCATATAATATAACTTTTAAAACAAATCGTGAACTTCAATGTAGAAATATTAACCCCATCAAGTAATCGCTGACTCCCAATTCAAATTGAAATTACCCTTGGTATTGATGCCAAACTGGATCCACATTCATTCCAAATTCTAGACTGAAACGAACAACACGTTTGTCTAAAGAAAAAATTTGTATACAACAATTTCGAGCATTTATTTTTTTTCTATAAAACGTTTCGATTTTATTATAAAAATTTTGAAGTGCAAAAGTTTGCATATTCAACCACTAATCATGAATTCGGTAAATTTAGACAATATCAACAGTATTGAGGACAAAGATTCAGAAGTAAATAATATGCGCTTTGCTGATTTCGTGAAGAAGTACAAGCACTGCTGCGAGGAGGAGAACGTTGTTGGGCCTAAGTTGGAAGAGGACAAAGATAAGTCTGAAGTGTCCTCCCCGGTAAGATGTGCTATCTTAGATTCGGGTTCTAAAGCGGCCTCTAAATGGACCTCTTGTGCTTTCCTTAGGATGAACTTTCCATAAAGACTTCAAGCTTGACTTCCATCGAACCAATACCTGTAACCAGCAAAACCGAGCCTGTCGTCGATTGTGCCGGCTTTAACCGCTTCATGGATGAGTGGACCAACAAAGTGACAAAGGAAGCGAAGAAAAAATGGAAGAAGATGAACAAAAATCAGCGAGCTTTGTACGCTCCTGTAAGTTGATTTCAATGCGATGCCAAATAGGTTTAATTAGAATATGATCTCTTCTATTAGAGAGACGATATCGGTGACTTATCGGTCTCTGCATCGATTAAACGCTTATTTGTCGGTGATGTCGGTAGCAACACCATCATACGGGCCTGTGACGAGTTCGTCGGTCAAGTCAGTAGCAGTACCATCAGACAGGCCTGTGAAGAGGTCTTTTCAACTCTGATTAGAAGCCGTATATGCAAACGGAAGGGCCCGCAATACAAGAAGGGTATTAAGCCCAAAGGTGTCGGCAAGGCGTCCAAGCCGTTGGGCGCCAAGAGTTGTCCCAATGTGAAATCCGGAAAGAAGGGCAAGAAGGGTCGCAATCCCAAAAAGTCAAAAGAATCTGCTACGAAAGTCGACAAAAAAATACCCACGCCGAAATCTGCGTTCCCGAAATTTTTAACCAGACATTTTTAACGAGAGCTCAAGAACAGGTGATCTGAACAGAGATGTTTTGGAAACGAACATTCTAGGATGGCAAATAAATAATTCTAAATTAAGTAAAGATCTGGTCAATTTCTTCCCATCTGCGGGCATTGCAGTAAAGCCTGGGAGAAAGCTATATTATGCATCTTATAAAGTCTTTGCTGTTACATTGTACAGTGTCCTAGGACTTTATTAATTTATTAGAATTTCATGTATACTTGCTTCACTGTGCCAGCCAGCTTTTAGAACTGTCTCCCTTTTAATTCCCAATGAATTTTGCATCTTCTATACCTATCCTAGACAGTATCCGTATACCAATAATCTGTGGGATCTCAGCTGCCGGCCTCTTAATTCCTCCCTCCCGCACGCATCTGGGATCCCTTGGGAGTGTGTAAGCCCCATTGTATATCATCAGTGTCGGGCTGCATATGCATATCTTAATGCTCCACTCCACTCGGAGAGCGGGAGCGCATCGCCAAAACCGACAAAATGAATTATGGCCGCTAAATTGTAAAATATATGCCAGATTCCAATAAATCAAATTCTGGACTCAACGCACTCCACACACGCACTGCGGGCCGAGAGAATCGAAATGAGTTTTATTTATTCTTTTTTTGAGGGCATAAAAATATACATAAATACGAGGCATACATATGCATTATGTTGGCTTTGGCTTTCTCGGGTGCGGGGAATCCGTGTACGTATATTTATGTATAAATCATGTTGGCAAGTTTTTATGCCTTTCGCTGCAAAGACGACTTTCTATTAGCAGCGGCGTCTCCTATAAATGCGAGTGCTCCCCATACTCTGTCCTCCCCTCTATCCCCTTCCCATTCTGGCCGCCTCCGCTGCCACGCCTACTCCTTGGACGGCTTCTTCGTTCCGAGTGGAGAGTGCATGAATATTTATGACGCAACATTTGGCATAAGTGGCACTCATTTTCAATAATCATCTTAAGCAGATTAAGTTAAATGTCAACCATTAGTCATAATGGCCGGCTCTCCTTTACATGTATGAATGTGTGTGTGTGTGGATAGAGTACACTGGGGAAAAATGTGTGATGGAGATTTGAGGGAGAATAATTCAAAAAGAAGTGCTTTTCATGTAGGCCTTCATTATTAAATTAAATAGGTTCTTCTGTTGAGTTAACTAAATCTAAAAAACACTATTAAATATATGACTGTTTTTTTTTTTTATTTTTCAAATACATATGTAACTTAAGATACAAAATTAAATTATATCTTCAATATTAATTAATATCAAAGCTCTATCAAAATGAAAGAAACCCGTTTTCTAATATACTAAAGAAACTTAAAATACTTTTGACTACAGAATGATTTGACAGAAAAGATTTTGGGAATATCGACGCTTAAACATATATTTTGAACACACTTCTTATGCTAGTAATAAATACACATTTAATTTAAAATATGCTCAAGTATAAGTTCGCATTAAAAAAGCTTTTTAGAGACAAATATTCCTATTACTTTTAATAAAAAGTCATCTAATCTTTCTTAAACTTAATATTTTCAATAAAATGTAATTAAAATGTATTTAAACTTAATATTTTCAATAAAATGTAATTACCCAATTTTCTTCACTAATTTCCCCCAGTGCATATATGTAAGTTGCTTACATTTGGCATTCGCATTTCACATTTTATTGCCAAGTACTGTATAGAGGGGAAAACACATAAAATCGGCGAAACCAGGAACCACTCCTGAACCGAGTCGTGGCCATTTATTATGTGGAATTGTTAAGGCTCTGTTATAAACGCTTCGTACTTGAGCGCCCTTACCGTCCTATTTTATATATATATATTTTTTTTTGCAGCTCCTGCTGCTGTTGTGTGTGCTGGGGATTAGCCGAAGGAACATCGCAGTGTCGCTGGGAAAACGTAACGCGACGTAACGTTTTCATTGTGCGTAGGAATTTTCCGGAGGAAAGGCAGCCGCTGGGTGGTTGGTTGGTCAGGTGAAAAGTGGCTGGCTATTAATTTGAGCGCTGTGTGTCAGATGACATTAGGCATGTTAAGCATTCTGTTGAATCACTTGAGCGCTAACGAGATGCCATTTGAAAAGCTGAAGCAGAAGCCCCGGCTTAAGCTTTCCTTCATTAAAGATCTGAGTTATTCCCGCTCCCGAATTCGGCGTGTTCCTTTTCCCATTAATCTTGCTGGTGATGCCACCTTTCCTCAGGCGTTTGCATATCTACATGGCCCTGGCTTTGTTACAGGAAACTTGCTAGTGGGAAGCCAAGTCCAAGTCCAATGCGAACAAAAAGTGCAAGAGTTAAAATAACCAATTTCATGGCGGGGCCCAAAGCCCTTTATCAGGCTCTGCTCAATATGCAGCTCTGGCTGTGACTTTTGCTCCTCGAGGCAACTTCTTGCCGGTTCTTGCGGTTTTTGGTTATCACAACTCTCGGCTGCTGTGCTCGGCTCTGTCTCCAGGCAGCCCGCCCGCCGTCCCCCGGGTCTCCTTCGTGCATCCTGCTTGGCTGGCAGGTATGCATCAATTCATTGCCTAATCTATTTGCTGCTCACTTCACCTGGGAGAACTCTGGGGCCAGGCCGCTCGCTCCCTGCCTTGCCTTTCTCGCCGTTGTTTTCTCATTTCGCCTCGGAGATTGTGTGTTTGCAATTTAGAGTCCTTCGGCTGCTGACGGAAGGCGTCTGTGCGTGCCGGCTTATCTGGGGTCACGTTACACAGACCGAGGACCCAGTGACAGCAACTGATCGAAACAGTATGGCATTCGAAATTGGGAAAGTTGAAAACGGGAAATAATTGCTTAATCAAAAAAAAAAGAATATGGGAAACAAATAGATCGTGTTTGAAATTAAAATACAAAATAAATAATACTGATAAGGGATGTTTCTAACTATAAATGAGAAACTATAAAATCTTAAAGCTATTGTCCCTCGAAAAGATTACCAATATTGAGAACAGATTCCATTTTGTGCAACTCTTTGCTCCACGTAATTGAAATTTGCAATTTGCCTGCCAGAAACTGCCCAGATTATGGTAGAAAGGGCCAACTTAACAGAACGTTTAGCCAGCCAGCTCGGCGATGAAAGGGAGTTGAAAAGATTAGGACTGCAGAATCTCATCTAAGTTGGCTACGTGTCCATAGACCCCTTCCGTGCTCAGCTGCAGCTCCAACAGCAATTCGAGTGCAGTTATTTCAGGCTTCCTGCTAGTCCTTCAAGTCCTTGCCAGCCATCAATCAGATGGGACGGGGCGATGGGAGATGAGCTCACAGGCCTGGGGGACGAGTGAAAAGCGAACCTGTTTGGCTATGCAAACCACAACGCTGACCGCCTGACCCAACAAATTACTCAATTTCTTTGTGCCCGGCATGCATATCGGCCGCCGGGAGTGGAAGGTCCTGGACCAGGGACCCCGTCTCGTGCTCCCAGAGGACCCAGAGAGAGAGAGCCCGGCTGAGGCTGAGCTGGAGGCAGCAGTCATCAACAATCAACTTGATGACGAGCACAATAAAAATGAAAACCGAAACCCGCCGCCTCACTTGCGGCCATCTCGCGCGCCATGCTCTATCTCGGTCTGTCGAGTTATTTGCTAACTTTTATTAATGCCGAAACGTACGGCAACGATTTACAACGACAATAAAAGCGCCTTTCCGTCCCGTTCCGGCCCGGTCCGCCCTCGCTATCATATCGCACAATGTCGCTCCTAGTCATAGTCATGCCACTTGCCATCGCTATCGCTATCTAACCCACCCAAGCTGAGCCATCGCCAGCCCAGCAGCCATCCTAGGAGCCATTTGAGCCGGGAGAAAGCCAAGGCGGACCGCCAAACTCCAAGGCAACCAAGGCAGCAAGGCACTGGAACTGGAAGCCATCCTCTCGTGTCCTGACAATGGCAAGGAAGGTGCGGATCTCGATTTATGTGCACTGCACGCAGTCCCACCAGCGGCGGCACTAGCGGGTGTAAAAGAGGGTGCGGCGACTGGCAGGATATGAAAAAGATCGAACATTGAGTATCCTATCTTTAATATGTGATATAAGATATAATAAAGCTTGAAAGGATCTTAATATTCTGAGTTACTTGAATTTCTTATGATATGTAATAATGATGTAAAACTAGTTATTGATCCTTAAATATTCTTGGATTGGTTTTAATGAAATATATAATTTAAAAGCTTAATATAATAAAATTTAACTAATAAATTAAACCTTATTCCTTATCCATATTAAAAAAGAAAGAAAAAGAATCACTAGGCATCGAAGACATAAGCCTCTCCACAGTTTACCCCATAAACTTTTCAAATTCCCCAGGGTATCGTGCATAAAAAAATGACTCTGGCTCCGTCCGACTTCTGTCCCTGGCAGAGACACACAATGCATGGAATGTGAAAATCTTAAAGACTTTTGAATTGCCAGCCATAAATGCGCATTTATTTCTATGCTCAAGTTACTGGCACTGCCATTGGCATCGGCACTGGCGTTTGGTAGGAGCAGTGAGGAGCTCGGAGGACCAGCGAGGAGCGGCAGCCAGCCTGCGTCACTTTGTCTCATTTTTGTGCTTCGCTGACAAATGCAGCCGTGCATATGCTGCCGCTCACCCACACTCACGCGTGCAGTGAGTTATACGCTCCTCCTTCTCGGCTCCCCTCCTCTCTGGCCAGAAAGCTCGCATCCAAATCCTCCTGGAACTCCTTCTGGCACTCCACCGGATCCGATGCGGCTGCCTCCATGCTCCTGCCCCAACTGCTGCGGCAGTCAACGCATATTGGTAGCTAAGTTATCGCATTTGCGACAACAATGCCAAGCGCGGCAGAGGATCTGCGATGGAGGAGCACTGGGAGCCCGGATTCGCTTCGGATTCGGAATCGGAATTGAATGCTCCAGCAGGGGAGTTGGTGGAGCGGTAGGGAGCGGTGGTAGGGAGGCGAGGAGTCACACTCACAGTCACAGATACATTTCGTATCTCGCATCCTAGTTGGGATGTACACTCAAAGAATTATGTGTAATCAAAGGGTTGTAACACAATCAAATAATCAAATTCATAGAACATATACCTAACATATCTAATTATTAATATATAGTCTAAAGCATATCGTAACTTCTCTTGTTATAATATTGTCCTTAGTCAGAGTTCTTTAATAAAGTTTGTGTGCGGCTTACTAGAAAATTTAACGTAATGATTTTGTATGTTTCAAATTCTTTGAAAATATTTCTAGAATAAAAATAGTTTTTTATAAATTTAATTTGATTTAATTTTAAGGCGTCTACTACTAAATATCATCCAAAAATGTTGATTAATAAGGCATATTCCCCGACGCTTCGATTAAGATATAGATTTTGAATGGTTTTTGCCTAGATTTTCCTACAAACATTTTTTGAGCTATGTTTGATCTCAGTTATCATAATTGGTACTCCATTAATAGGATAATTAATTAATTTTTTTTAGATTATGATTATATTATACCTTGAGTAATAAATACAATTTATGCTTGGGAAATTACGTATACAATTTTGCCACAGACTTATCTTGCGTTTAAATTCTTTCCTTATCGTGCATCCACTTCTCTCAGTGCACAGCATCTCTTACACTTGCTTGCATATTTTTGCCATTTGAATTTGTAAAATCAACATCCATTAATCTGCACTCACACTCACCGTGGCCCCGCTCCACATCACTCCGCCGAGCTGTGCCCTTCGCTTTTGGCGACTGCATCTTCGTCGCCTCGTTTTGCATGCTCGGTTTCATTTTTGGAGCTGAGCGGCAGCAGCAGCAGCCAGAAAATATGAAAAATCTTCTAGTTATACTAGAAGTACTAAAAAGCAGAGGGGGCCGGGAAACGTGGCGGAGGAGAGCAAGAAAAGCTGTGGCAGTCACTGCCAGTTGCCGTCGTCAGTTAGCATCGTTTGCGATAGTCTGGGCGACGTCATACGGCCCCGAATTTTCCATATCCAAACCCAAACCCCTAAAAAATGACCCCCTTTTTCACGTCCTGCTCCTGCTTCTGCTCCCGATGCTGGTTGCATTATTTGCATTTTACGAGTTGCCTTGCCCTGGGAAGGTTGGAAAGTTGCCACGCTCTATATGGAACCTAAAAAGGGGGCGGTTCCGGCTGGCTTAGGGTTGGAGTTAGTGGGTACTCTAGGAAGTGTGATAGTTGAGGTCGAGGCGACCCTCTAATGAGCTGCAGCTCAAAACAATAATTATCCTTAATGGTGGCCATTTAAAAACCGCAGCTCGAGGATCTGAGATACCAAGGAAGCCGGAAATTATAGGATTGTATCTTGAATGGAATTAAATTAACTGAGAGATTGAATATGGGAAATTAAAAGTAATACACAAAAAATAAATGTATAAAAAGCATTCAAATTTTACATTCAAAATATTTAAATTACATTAAACAATTTTTGAATTTCAGTAACTTCTGTTTAAAAAATCTCTTCGTAAAATATGAAAGCATTCCCTGGGTTTCAACTCCATATGCTTAAATTACTGGCTGTCTGTAGATGCTGCACCACCTTCCTGCCATCCCATCTCATCCTGATGGCACTCATCTCCCCCGGCTATAGGTGCACCTCGGATTCCGGCCCCTCCCCCGTTTGTTGTCAACATCGGCGGAAGTGCATGTGTTTTTCCGTTGGAATAACTCCATTGTGTGTTTCAGTGCAGTCGGGCGAGCATCAGCGGAGCAGCCACCCCTCACTTAGTCACGCCTTCCTCGCTCTGAATCACATCCCTGTGCCCCTTTTCGTGGCCCTTCAAATGGGGACAGCCGATACGTATTCGAAACGTAAGCCAGGGGCACTGATATAGCGTAACGTAAGCATTTCTGAGGAGAGTTCGTGGGGTTAGAAAAGGCTCCCCTAAGCAAGAGTTGAGAGTCCTTAACACTGGTCTGTGTATTACAGGTTCTTGCTCCTCTAGCTCCGATAGGTGCCTCCATCGACAACCTTTTTATTGACCATGTCCACCACAGTGTGGACGGAATGAGACAAGGACAGTCCCAGAAGGACAGATGGAACCACTCGCCTAAGCTGTTGCTTTAAAATATCATTAAAAATATCAAGAGATTTTTATAAAATACAATATTCATTTCTTCTTTACAATTGCCCCCTGATTTTTCTCAATATGCAGTTGCATCCACACACTCCTCTTACCATTTTAAAGTAACACAGTCGTGATTCCATGTGCTAGACATTTTGATATTTTGGATCCTGGAGTTATTTTAAAGGCCATGCCAACTAGTGACGGAGGCTTCAAGCTGCACACGCCCCGCTGACAAACTGTTGCCACTTGTGTTCCTGTCATGAATTATTGTTGACGCAGGCTGAAAGCGAGGGAACCCCCGCAAAAGGGAAAATGAGGCCGACCGGGCCAAGTGAATTGCGCCCAAAAGAAGGGGCCAGAAACAAAAGGGAGCCCTGCTCAGTGGGTGTGAGGAGCGAAGCTTAGGCGGAGAGAGAGAAGAAAATCCAATTCCAAAGGCATAAATCATGGCCAAAAGTTGCAAGGTTTTTTAAGCGACATAAATACAATAACTAACCAGAGGGAAAAATATAATTGCAAACGGTCCGAGAGGGCACGGTCCGTAGTCCGTAGTCCGTAGAGCGTCCAAAGAAGGCCAACTAAGCATGGGCCCATTGTTGTTGTGTCCTTATTATTATTATTATTATTGTGGAGCCTCGTTTTCAAGTGTCAAGCTGTGGCTAAGCGGCGGAGCGGGAAAAGGGCCGATTCACATACCAAACATAAATTGCTGAAAAGTGTGAAGAGAACATAATTGTAACATTCCTTGTTTTGGCCCAAAGCAATGCACCACCACCACCGCAACTGAAGCAGAAGCAGAAGCCGGAGCAGGCGAGAAGGCCTCAAAATGGAGGCCAAAGCACAGCCAGACACATGGCCAGGATGTTAGGAGGTCCTCTCGTTGTTGTTGTTGTTGTTGTTGTTGTTTTTGGCTCTGCTGCTGCTGCCTTTGCCTGTTGTCGGCCTGCCTTTTTCAAGCATTCAATTATGTATGTCTGCGATCCCTGAGCCTGCCACAAGCACACTCCTCCTCACACACAGTCGCACACCGAAGCGCGGCAAAAGTTTTGTAATGCCCGCCAAAAAAAAAGGGTGGCCAAAGGGGGAACAGGCGGCGGAGGAGGAGGCGTGGCAGCGGGGCAAAGGGCACGGCAAGGTGTGAAGGGTGTGTGCACCACACTGAGCCGAGATGACTGCCAAGCCAAAGGCGACTATTTGTTGTTCGCCACTCTGCAGCGACTGAAGGGTATATTAGCTGAAGGTTGATGTTTTAAACGAGATTTAATATAATATATAATTAATTATAATTAGTTAAGAACTATTGATTATTTTGGGGAATGGAGGGGAATATAATTAAATAAATAGAAATAATTGCTTTGATTATAGAGGATACATGATATAATTGTTTATAATATATGCAATAATTAAATAAACTTAATTAATATGATTTATTTGTATAATCTGTGTTTATGCTATAATATGGGAAATTTTTTAGATTGATTGTCAGATTTATTCAAATATTTCACGCTAATAAGTAGGGCACAAAATATTGAAAACGAATATCAGAAAATGAGTAGAGATGATCCCTCTTGTGCTATTTGCACAAGAAGGGTTTCTAAGAAGGTTTCAAATCATTTAAATGGTAATTTTCTTTGGATTTAGCCACTCAATAATTTAATTAATTCAGTTCTTTAACATTTATTTAATGTAGGGGATTTATAATGATTCTTGTTGGTTTTTTTGAAAGAACATAAAGAATTTGTGAAAGTAAATTAATTTATGTTTAGGGTTCTTAGTCTAAAGAATATTTAAGTAAAAACCAGATACAACTCACTTATTACTGCACACTTCCTTACATTAGTATAAATCTAGCCCAGAAAGTCCTATTTTGATTTCGTTCTTTTATGATCCCCAAATCTTTTCAAACCTAAATTGGTTTAATGAAAATTCTTAGGGTATTCAAGTATCCCCCATTTCAAGATGTGCTCTTCAATTATTCTTGTAGATTATGCCGTTTGTTTTTGTTATTGTCGCTGGAGCGCCATAATGTAAATGTAGCACAAACCTTTTTATAACACAGACAGAGAGACTCAGGGACAGACAAGACATACACATGCGAGGAAACAGGACTGCCGCGGGGCGAGTGTGAGCGAAGGCGACAAAGAAGGACGAGTTATGTGTGAGCTTTCGCTTTTTGTTGCTGTTCCAGCTATAGCTGGGTCGCACAAAAAAAAAAAAAAAAATAACAAAAATATATAGTAGTCAGAAAAAGTGGACCAAACGGCAGTCAGAGTCAGCTGTTTGCTGGCCAAAATATGCGAGCAAGTGCCGGCGAAACTTTGCTGTTGGCCCTTCGCCTCTGACTTTGCCATTTAATTCCCAGCCAGCTTTCGAGCAGCACTTCAACTGTGAAATCAGCAAGTGGCATCAAAAATATATATACTCTACAAGCCATAAGCATATAGACATGCCATGCCTATGCAGCTGAAATGGCCAAGCGAAATATGCCAAGGTCCGATTCGAGCATTATACTCAACAATAATATTCAACGTATTCAGGGTTCAATTGAAGAAACTGAATAATTCTGAAAGTCCCAAATATTTTTGGTATATCGGGGGGTTGCCGGAGGAGGGTCGACTGGGTCTGGGTCGGGGCCGGGTGCCGGGGGCCTTAAGTGCTTGATTTATGGCCATTTGAATTGCCAGATACATAAATATTATAGCTCTGACAAATGGAATTAGGCCGGACAAAAAGAGAGAAAAAGGCATCGCAGATTATTATGAGCCATACAAGGGGGGATTAATAGATAAATTGTGGCCACAATCCAAGCATTTTCTAATGCTTGAATGATTGAATACTATGGCCTTTTGAATGCTATATACATTTTGGGTTTTTATTGAAAACTAATGAACAATTTTATTTCTTTTATTAATTTAAGAGTTAAGTAAATAAAATAAAGGGATATTTTGCAATGAAATTTGGGAAGAGCGAAAGTGCTTACGGGTCTCGACTCACAGTAGTAAATTATAAATTTAGTTAATTACTTAGATTTAGAATAAAAATTAATATTAATACGAAACGTGACTTAAAGATAGATATTTGAGGTGTCTTAAAAAATAGTTGTTTTTAAAGCCAATACAAAATAAAAAAATAAATTAACAGGCACTGTTATAAAGTTTAAAAACTCTCCTTCATAAACAAATTAGGAAATTCCAGCCTCTGTTACCTAATATTTCCCTTAAAAAGTTCTATAAAAACTGTGTCAGGCTGTTCTTACTTTTGTATATATGTTCTTCCCTCCCAGTAGCATTCTTTTAAAAGGTTCCCGACCATCTCTGATTGCAATATGCCCAAAAAGCTAGCCCGGAATAGTGACCAAAAAATGCAACAAGAGGCCAAAGAGTGGGAAATACGCGTCGGTTCAAAGAAAACTGCAGCGGAAACCGGAATTCCCAGCGCAAGATGTCAACCCTGTTAACCCTTCGCACAAAAAAGAGCGCCAGCGAAAATTGAAAGAAGCCCGAGCGGAGGAAGGACCCCCATCACACACAGGGAAAAACCCTGGCCAACTGTGACCCGGGGTCCAGGGACTGGGACTGGGCCCTGTGACTGGGGGAAAAAGTGGAAAACATTTTCTTCTAATAACTGCGCAGCAGAAATAGAAAAAAGGCGAAGGAGCGATGCGATGCGAAGCGATGCGAGGCGAGCGATGAAAATGAAAACGCAGAAAAACGAGACAGCGGCAATTTCGCTTACAAAATTGCCAAACCAAAAAGGACTTTGAATTCCAATTGCAAAGGGATCGGGTCGTCCGTCCGGTGGTATCGGCGGGGATGCTGCTCGTCAGCCTTAAAAACGCAACCGCAGAGCATGCAGACGTGCCACGCCCACACAACGAACCAACATAAATCATAGACAACAAAAAGGATGCCAGGGAGCGGGAGAGTTTGCAGAGAATACTGCGGCCAGCTACAAAAAACTTTCAATATCAGCAATGCAAATTTGGTTGGCCAGAGGGTAATGTAATGGGCAGGAGGGTATCGGGGAAGGGCAGAGGGGCCACCGATGACGCAACGCCACCCAAAGGCAAATGTTGAACCATTGAAATCTATGCAGCAGGAAAAAAGGAGCCTCCGGACGAGCCATCAACGATGAGTCAATAGGGTCAGCCCAGCACCCGCGGGTCACAGTGGACAAAAGTTTGGCAAAAGCCGCAGAAATGCGACTACCAAAGACTAGGGCAGTGCTCCATCGAAACTAGAACTAGAGGAACGCACTTTTTTGTGTCCTTCAGCGGAGGACAGTGAAAGTTCGGGTGAGTGGTTCTAAGCAAAAACAAGTTATGTGGGAGATCAGTCAAACATCAAGATGTTTTTTAGAGTCTAATTAGTTTGAAGTTATATTATTTTAACTGTATAAGCTATATCTTTTGTTTATACTTTCAAGAAACTATTCTCAATGAGCAGAAGTACAAATAAGGCGTTCTATCTCTTAATAACTTTACAAGGAACTCTTTCTTTAACTGTTTTTTACTTTTCACAATAAATAAAGCAGACTGGTAACCCTTTTTATTCCCAATCAAAGAATACAAACTGCGTATGTATTTATTTTTTGCTAAGCTCACTAAGACATTCAGTGTCCATTCATTTGTGTCTTTTAATTTCCTGGGCATAACGCCTCATTCCACTGTGCTGATCGGCGCCAAAGGGTAAGAGTTCCGGGGTTGAGGCTTCTCCGCTGGGCGCTTCATTTGAGGAGCTTTGTGCAAACGTCTTTTGCATTGATGAGAATGCAAAGGGGAGCGTGGGGTTCAGCCCAGCGAGGGGTCTGGGAGGTTCCAGCTTCAAGCTTTTGTCGAACGTAATTAAAAATGCTGCAGTTGATGCTTAACTAGTTTTTAAAAAGTTTTTAATTAAAAATAAATATGCATTAGTGTGTAAAAAAATGGTGTGCGCCAGATGCCCAAACGAAGGACGTCCGACACGGAACCCGGAACCCGGAGCACGTGACCCCCCGGACTGGGGGGACCAGGACACGTGGCAGGACAGCCGCTCCGGGGTGGGAATTGCGAGCACATCATCATCGCCATCATTATCTTTTTGCCGCTGTTTGCGCTACTCATTACATGGCGTGTAGACAAGGCAAACAAAATTGAATTAGCATAGCTAGAGCAGGCAGGGTGAGCGCAGAAAAAAGCAGATATATAAAAAAATCACGCATACGCCACCGGCCGCCTAGAGTCCCGGGTACGCTCCTGCGGGATATGAGCCGAGCGTCCACCCACCCTCAACGGTTTTTTGCCACTCCGCTGCTGTTGTCCTACAATTGCCCTCAACAATGTGAATTGCTGAAAATTATTTGAAGATTTTCATTGTTGAGGCTCAGGTGGTACCGATTGGTGATAGCTTGGAATTAAGATATTACATATATTTTAAATTATTTGAGCTATAAGCATTATTTATAGGGTATTAGCTAAACTATTTAAATTAAATTATACAAAACTTGTTAAAATTATAGACCCTGAAACATCTTAATTTAAAAAAAGTATTATTTAATATAAGAAGGAATGAATTGGTATATTTATAATAAAAATATATACCTATTAATAGAAAAGATTTATACTATTTCCGACATTACATTTCGCTTTCTGCTTTTCTAAATCTTACCATAACTAAGATTTTACCATTTACGCTCTCGATTATTTTGAAAATTTTTTCTAAAGATCTTGCATATATTTTTGTGACCTACTTAAGAGCATATTTTAGCCCGACAAACCCTACTTCTTGGCCATAACTCCCTTTTTTCAAGTAAACAAAATATTGGAAGTGCAGGGACCTGGCTTATAGGGTGGCTTAGACCTACCCCCTTAGGCCTCAGATGGTGCGCTACTATTTGCTTTCACTAACGAATGCAGGCGGCGGCTCCCTGGTCCGCTTTCCCGGGTCCCTCGAGATTAAGGTGCCTCCACCCCAGCCTTCTGTTCCTCCTCCACTAAGTGTGGCACGGCTCAGAGATGAATTCAAGCGCAAAATTATGTAGCCACACAGAGATACACAGTCTGTGGGACAATCAAGCAATGAAATTTCATGCGTTTGCACATGCGTTTGCCCCTGCTTAGCTTTGGGGGGTGGGCTGAATAACCCCCCTCATCCGTCCCGCTCGCTTCACAAACAAGTAACACATTTTCACTTCCTTTGAACCTGCTAGGAATTTTAAAATGTATTTCTTTTTTTTTTTTTTTTGGGTAGATTATCCGCTTTTAGCCCCGGCCACGCCTACGTCCCGCCGCACAATGCACAAAAGGCACGTACCAAATGTACCGACCCGGTGTGGGGTGAGGTCCTGGCCAGTGATCCCATCGTCCGCCGGCTCTCTCTGTGTGTGGTGTGTGTGAGTGTGCGAAAATATTACTTGACTGACATTTAAATTAACACAATCACAGTTATTGGGCGCCCAACTTTAGTGGTTTCGGGGCTGAGCCGGATTTCGTGCTCCGTCTCAAAAGTCACTGAGCAGACACATCACCGCACACACATTCAGTCGCAGAAACTGGCCGAAAAATCTGTTCTGTTCTGTTCTGTTCTCCAAAATGAGAGCAAAATCTCTGGCCGAGAAAAACTTGATAAATCTTTTGTTTGGCTTTGGATTGGTTTGGCTGTCAGGGATTTCACTCATTTTTGGTATTTGCTGGAATTGGTAGAATGCTGAAAACCACCAAAAATAGAAACATGAATCGCTGGGAAAATATGGAAAATAACTTTGAAGTGTTTTAAGCAAGATTTATTGCATTTTTCTTATTTTGTTAAATATTTATGTGATTTGTGTTGGAGGAGAAGTACAGAGATGACACAATTCAAAGCATTACAAGATTAGAATAAGATTTATGAAGCGAATGATCGGTTGGGGTTCGATTTATGGAAGTGTCATACATAAAATTATCATAAAATATGTTGCTAAGGGCAAGAATTAATATTATTATAGGGATAAGTTTTATCTTAATTGAATAAGAGTTTTTATTATTTACTGCTTATACATTGCGTAACGTCTACAAAGCCACAAGTATGGCAAGAGTTTGATTGCATTTCGAAATGTATCATAATATTATTATATTATATTATTTAGAAAATATTTAAGGTAAATTTTCATTCTTATACATTCTTCATTCTTACATATATTCTCAAATTATAAGCCTTAAATAAAGACTACTCAGGCTCTCGAAAACAACCTGAGCACCTGATTTTCTTCTCTTGTCATGTCTTACATCAATTCCTTGATCTTCTTTAATTGCTGCCCTGAGAAGACGTCCATTTTGAAGACAGAATTAGATGTAAGGCACTGGGAAAGAATCTACCCTCTCGCCCCCTGAGACATGTGTGAGAAACATATAGCCAATTGACTTGATAAATGTTCAATTAAAACTTCAAACTGCCGCCCCCCTTGCGAACTTAACATTTCTTTTTTGTCATTGGCTGCACTATTGTGACATTTTCCCTTTGTTTTTCCGATTTTTTGTCTTATATTTCCTTTTTTTTTGGGTTGGGTGGGTCAAACATTTGACTCGATTGCTAGACAGTTTACGGGTGTATGAAAGTGTCTGGCTCTCCGCTTTTTCCGGCTCTATCAATCTGCCCCGTCGGTGTCCCTGCTCGACTTATGCGCGTGGGCGTTTTTTAATCAAAATGTAACAAGCCAAAAGCAAACAAGGATGCCAGGTCCTGCCCGGTTCTCTCCCTCTCTAGCTCTCCCTGCATCCTGCTCTGTTCATGGAAAGAGCTCATGGCCTGGATTAGGAGTGCAGCGGCAAAAACGAGGGGCAGGAGCAGGACCAGCAGCAGGCTAGAAGCAGGAGCAGGAGGCCCAAAAACAGATAACGAGAGTTGCCGGCTATAGAAAAGATAGTTCTTGTTGCCCTCCCTTGTTGCACACTTTTTATTGGACTTTATGCGCTTTTGTGCCGGACCCCAGCCTGCTCCTGCTGCTGCTGCTCCTGTGTTTGCTTTGTTCAAAGGAGATGGGAAAAAGGTACCCAAGAAACGCATAAAAACCCATGGCCCCGGGTCAGAAGCAACTCAATAAGCGGGGTCCCAAGAAATAAAATCAAATGAAGGGGAAACCTTACTAATTTCCCAGGATCGGGGCCGGGATCCTTGGGCGCCCGCCACCGCCCCGAGCTTGATTAAATATGAGGGAAAGCGGCAACGATTGTTTACCTTATACGGCCAATTTGTAACTAAATCGGAGTCGGAGATGAGCAGCTAAGCTGCGTGTAAGCCCTTGAAAGCGCCACTTCATCAGTCTCTGTCCTAATCGTGGCCGGAATGGGACCAGAGTCCTGGCTCCTGGCGGGAGTCCTTTGTTGGTCAGTTCAGAAATTAATTAACCAGGAACACACACAGGGCATAGTTTCAATAGCCCCGACAGCAGCAACGGCTTCGGCAACGGAGTGGCAGTGGCCATACAATAAAACAATAACGGAGGCATCCTGCGTCCTGAGGCCCAAGGACTCCTCCGCACTCTGCACTCCACCCGCCTTCAGTCCTCATCAACACATTACAAGCCACTCAATAAGCTGCCATCGACGGCGCCTAAAGTGCCAAGAACACACACACAGCACACACACACCCCGGAACAAGGGGCCTCGGGATGATGATGAGGCTGCTCGGATGGCGATGATCGGGCCCAGATGATGAAGCCCCAGTAACTGTAATTTGCTGCGTTCAGTTTTAGTTCAAAGGCTAAGGATATATAGGCCCTGGCTTCGAAGGGTCGGCCGGGACCTTTTGTTCTCTGACCTCATTGACTAACCGGGCTATCCTAACAATGTGAAGGCTTCAAATGCCTTTTCTATGGACGCATTCGTCCATGTGGGCTAAGATTTTTGTGCCGGTCATCATCAGCAGGGTGATGACGATGACTGGACTGGGCCTGGACTTTGGTCAGGAGGGGCTGGTGATGGGTCTAAGGTGAGCCAGAGGTTGGGGCGAAGAGTTGTTAAGATAACAGAACATGAGAAATTAAAACAGAGAGTTTAATGAGTCTAGACTTTGTTATTTAATATTTTTAAAAGAATATTAGAGTGCGCTTTATAGAAGTTGGAGTTTGTGGAGTTTAGAGGTACTTTTATAGATTATTTCACAGATATTCAAATAAACTTTCAAGGCCACCTTCGTTTTCTTATCAGGTTTTTCCCCCTCTGATTCTAATCAACTTCCTTTATGCCTAACGATGTGTCAGCCCTCGTGTGGGGTTATATGCTCGTTCCTGGGTTGGCCAGGTTCCTTCAGAGAATGTCGTGCCTTGCATTCGGTGCTGCTGCCACATTCTGGCCATTCTTGTGGGAGGCTGGCTGCGTGGACGGGTATTAAAAACAAAGGACCCATAAAGATTATGTCAAAAACAAACTATTCAATTAAGTAACTAAACTAACTGACGTTGGCAACAAAGGAAGGGTGGGCGGTGGTTGTGGATGAAGACGATTTGGAAAGCCACTTGTTCAGCTGCTGCCTTCCACACATGCCGCACATGAGGACTCACAGTCGCAGTCACCCGGACTTATGCCAACTGTTGAAGCCCAGGGAACTTTTGGTCTTTGTCAGGCCAAACTCAACAACAACAATTACAAACGTCTTTGCTTTCGGACTCGGTTTTTTGTTTTATTTGCATAGCACAGAGATAGAGATTGAAAATGATGAAGAGATTGCGAGATCTGGGCAGAGGGTTTTATGGGGGAAAAATAAAGGAAAAGGATAGCTTTGAGGGCTGGTCACAGACCTGAAACCAAGAGGGTGAAGTGCCTTCAGTTGCATGGGGAATTTGTCTAAAGAAAATATAGCTAATATTGTTTTATTGTTTGGGTATATTGATTAGAAGGAGTGTCTGTTCAAAGAGAAATAGAGAGCTGAAACTTTAAGTATTTATAAGTTTACTTCATAGCTTTTACAATAAAGAAATCTTTTTTAAACGTTTACCAATTACCAAGTTTACAGGTAACTCTGTCTTCGATTCTCCGATTTATTCCTACTTCTTATAATAATATATGAGACCATGTCGATGGTCAAACTTCGGTGTGTTGTTGTCTCTCCGCGAAGGTCCGTCTTCGTTATTGGCATTATTAGCAAAAGGCTTAGGCCGCAGCGCGTGTCAGGACTCCGGGCACTCTCCAGCCAGGATCTTCTTGGGGCTCCAGCGAGGTGGAGAGCCCGCTGTGGCACGTGTCATAAAATAAACAATAATCCGAGGCAGCGCCTGCCATTCCACATAGCTGCACAATAAATTGTATCTAATAATGCGCACCGTGCAGTAGAACAAACAATCAATCAATAGACAATATTTTCACCCCCTTCCCAGGGCCTCTCGGCGCTGTTCTTCGACCTGCCAGCGATTTTGTTTTCGATTCCGATTCCTATTCCTATTCCGATTGCCTTAAAACAAAGAGCGATCAATGAAAAAAATAACACAAAAATGAAAAAAAAATCGTAGAAAAATAGAAATGGAAAGACAGGAGGAGGACTTGTGTAAGGAGCAGAAAAAAGATAAATATTTATACCCCGAGCGCAGTGCAGGCGACGCTCGACTTGTTTTTTCAGCTTCGCTGAGCGTATAGAACTAGATACGAACAGCGGGTGGCACTGGGTCTGTGAGGTGGCTAAGAGCATTTGTAGATAATAAAAAAAACAAGTAGGTAAATACAATATAAATGCTGGTAGTCCCCACTCGCAGCCCTGTGTATCTTACAGATACGATTCGGTTGCAGCAGGAGCAGCAGCCAGCACTTTTATTACATGCGACTTTTCTGCAAATTGTGGAACCATTGTCTTCCCCAGATCTGTGCTCCATGGCCAAGGGGCCAAAGTGTTTGCGTTCACTGGCGGAAAGCGGAAAGGCAAAGAGAGCGAAATGAACTACGACCCATCCAAATGCTCGGACCGGCTCAAAAGGTTGTGAACTCCAGCCCCGAAAATCCTCCTGCTCCTCCCTCCCAGAAACCAACCAGCCAGAAGGGTTCCACAGCCTTCCGCTTTCTGCTGCGATGGCATTCTTATTTATAAAGCCAAAGGCAGGACTGAGGAAACCACCTTTGGATTCGAGACGCTCGTTATCCCTGCGGGCGTAATAACTAGTCGATGATGCGAGAGTTGTTCGATCAAATTGGTAAACAAATGTGAGGGAAAACTATGGAAGGGAAATGGGGAGAAGGCACAAGACAGAAAGGAACTGTAGTAACAGAAAACATAGAAATCCTTTCAGGGCAGTCCTGTCATTAAAATATGTATAGAAACTTGTTATTAGTTTTTAAATATAGATCTTTAAGCTCTAATATTAGTAGATTACCTGTGAGGTAAGCTCTCTCCATCCAGAGTTTTCCTAGAACTTAACGCCTTAACTACCCCAAGATTAGTACCTTTTTTACCCCGAAAGAGCAGCGGCAGAAAACCCGATTGGAGATGGCAAAGTGCTGGCCATTTCGGACTGCTAAGTAGTGGGCAATTATTTTTACGACAACTAGTTAAGGGTGGCAGCAAGGATGGGACTGGGTGGCCACTTAAATTTGCTACTCGCTTCTAATTGCGGGTTTTTCTTATCCCCAAAAGAGACGCAACAATGGTAAAAGGAAAACAATGTAAGCAGCTGAGAAGGAGCAGCCGTTGCCGTGGCGGCCCTTAAAAAAGGACGAAGGAGGGGCCGGACGAAATGTGTGTGTTGATAGCTCCAGATATGAAGTTCAAGTTGGTCGGAGCGAATGCGAGTTGATTCGAAATAAATACATGAGGGTCGAGGGTTGGCGCAACGAAGCAAAGTTAACTTGCTTAAAAACTTGCCACAGATAATGAGTTCCTAAGATAGATGGACCCGCCGCCCCCTCCGTCACCTTTTGTTCATATAAAACATAACTCAAACTGTTTGCTTAGTTGTTTTTATGGCGCTGGGTCTTGGTCCTTGGTGTCTGGTGCCTGGCTTGACTCCTCTCAGTGATAATGATAACGAGAGCTCACAAAAGTAACAAAACGAAGCTGCACCCAAGGGTCCTTTGTGGATGGATGGATGCACACAGAAAAATGTCATGATTGGATGGAGCCTTTAGTCTCCTTTTTTTTTTGTCTATGACTAAAATTGTTTTTTAGAAACTATAAGAGATATAGACATTTAATAAAAATACAGAAAAAATAAATACAAAAAGTTAAGGTTTTTAACTTAAATTGTTAAAAAGGATGATTTCTGTACAGTTGTATTTAATTTACTTAAAGAAAATAACAAATTTTGTGGCAATTAATATCAATAATAAATTTATAATAAATTGATCTATCTAATCTACTTATTGATATTGTATCTGGTTTAGCTTCTAACCCTAACTTTCCTCATTTTTCTCTCTCTGCATTGTAGTCTGGGGTCAAGTATCTGAAATCTGTTTGAGACATTGTTGATGAGTGCAGAAGGAGTTGTCTGTGTCTCAAAAACTCTCGGCGACTGAATCGGCTAGATAAGCTCAGGGTTGTGTCTCCCAGACACACACCCATCCATACACACACCAAGTTATACAATCAAAGTTGAACATTGTGTCTATGTTTCGTCAAGTTTGAATTCAGAAAACTGGGAGCGGTTAACACAGGAAAAGTTATTTGCCGGTGCTATGCTTTCCCGAAATTAGAAGTGAAAATAAAGGCAGGGAAACTGTTGAATACCTAGACGAAGCTGATGCTTTGAAAACTTCAGGATATATGTATTTTTACACAAAAGTTTTTTTTAGAGATTTAAGAGTAAACAATTAAATTTATTTATATGAAATATAACATACATAAATCTCTTTAAAAAAAACTCAAGCAACCAGGGTTTAATGACTCTGCCACATTATATTATAACATTAACAGAAAATTAGTCTGTATTTATATATTTATTTAAAATTAAACAGTTTTAATTATTCCCCAGGATATACACATTTATAAATGCAGTTATGGAAGGTACATATAGCAACAGAATCATGCGGGTGCTAATTGAAATGCTTTGATGACATGCCCGTTGACATTTTTTAGATTTTTAATTAAATTGCTATCAACATTTTTTGCGGATATTTTTCATTTCCATTTTGCTGCATTTCATGGGGGATTTTCCGACTTCCTCCCTATACTATATATATTTTTTCCAACCCCTCTCGCTCTCCAAAGTGCAAGTGTCAAATTATTACATGGTAACTAATTTGGGGTTATTTGTGTTGTATATTTTGTATTTTTTCTCGCTCCTTGTTTGAGTTTTTATTCGATCCACGAGTGTGTGTGCGTGTGTGTTCTTTTCAACCGCAAAATTGAAATGTTTTAATTGAAACTAAATGTTGCCCCCGTGTATTGGCTAGCAAATAAAACAAGGGCCCGAACAAGGGCAAATACACGCCGGTTTGAAAACAATAACAAGAACACAAACACCCAGAACCAGGAGCAGAAACAGCAGCAGGACTAACCGGAAAACTGGGAATCCGGCAATAATAATTACATTGAGGAGGGAGGAGGAGGAGGAAGGAGTACCACGAGCTAGGCAAACTCGCCCCTCCGTTCTCTCTATTTGCGACTTTGTCCTGGCAACTCCATCACAATGCAGTAAACTCCGGAAATCCGATTTGCGCCCCCCTTCCATTCATTTTGCAGGACCTTTCAGGGTAACGAGTTGTGCTCCTCTCGCTACCGTATCCACTTTATGCAGAACTGCATTGAAACGCCATCGAAGTCCACTTCTCCTCAAATTTAATTGTAAACACATAAATCGCTTTACGACCGCTTTTTCGCTGTCATAATTTTGCGTGTGCCTGTGTTTGTGTTTGCTTCCACCTTGGGTTTTGGTGCCTTTATTTTTTAGGATTTTTCACATTGCAAAGCGTTTAAAAAAGGCCAAAGGCTTAAGCCTCGTGCGGTCAACAAAAAGCTGGCCGCAATGGGAAAAATAAATACGGGCTCAGGCCGCTGGATAAAACAGGACCAAGAGGACCAGCACCGACTGTCCTCCGGGTCCTTTTCAGGCCGCACTGAGGGACATGGTTCTCACACACAAATACACACAGACACAAACAGGGCACATAAAAATGCATTAAATAAAATTTGTCATATAAATCTTGCAATTTATATGTTTGCGTGTGGCCTGCAGTAGCCCGAAAAATGTAATTTACAGACCCAAAGCTTTGGCCAGTAAGTATGAATGAGGGAGTATTCAAGAGTGTGCTCGAAAAGGAAACTATAGGATATTTTATAGGGACAGGAATAGAAATCCGAATAAGGATGCTGTTAGGAAATTAAATTATAGCAATGTTAATTAATTATAGCAATTTAAAATAGCAAATTAAAATATTAATAAATACTTGAAGAAAGCACTGTATCTGAAAACTAAAACTGTACACTTCAACCTAAAACTGTTTTAATATGATTTACATAATTTAGCTCAGCTTTAACTATATATAAAAACATATAAATAAAGCAACTTCAGTTCACCCTTTGTTCATTTCCATAGCATATTTTCCACCGCCAAAAGTCCCCTAAGGGGTAACCCTTGAGTTGCAACATTTCGCCACCTTAATACACTCTTTTTCGCTTTCGCACGTCATCTCGGGCGAGCTGCCGTATAACTCATTAAGAGCGCTTGTCGCAGGTGCTAATTCGTTAAAATGGAAATCAGAATTTTCCAATTAAACTGCGGATAATAAATTGGCCCTGGCCGAAGCCCTGCCACATATATACACAGGAGGGCAGAGAACTTTTGGGGCCTCTGGTGTTTTTCGGGGGTTGGCCGGCCAGCATCAGAAGCAGCAGCTGCGTGGCGGGCTCTGGGCAGAAAGGAAATAAATTATAAATACGCCGGAAGTTCCAAGTCAGCATGAAAGGGCGAAAATACACACACACCCCCATTCTGGCCCACAGGTTTGCATTTCCGTTAGCCAGCTAATTTGTAAAAAGCTGTTGACCAGCACACACACGCAGCTGAGACTCGGCAAGAAGATAAACTATGTGTACAGCATATAGTGCACATACATATATAAGCAGATACTTTATCTAATGCCAGACGACGTGTGGAAATTTAGATGTATCCTCAGACAGGCACACACAAACACCCACCACCACCCATCAGTATTGTGGGGGCAAGGACGAGGGCCGGCAATTAGATAAAACAAACGCATTGCTGACAAAGGCAATGCAATTTTGCTTGCCAACCGCAGCAAAAGTTGAAAACATCTCAAATATGGTGGAGTTCAGCCAAGGGAAGTTAAGGGCGGCTAGGAAGTACAGTGGTTACTAGACACAAGGACATGTAGATTGAGAAAATAATCGTAGAATTTCAAGTGAGTTTGGAATTGGAGAATTAATTAATGATTACAGATTGAATTAAATGATTAAACATAAATATTACTAAAAGAAAATACTAAATCATTTTTAAAATATAGATGTTAAACTGTAATTAAAAAATAACTAATTTATAAATAAGTTTTCTTTCCTTGCAATTGTATTTAAAAGGTTCTCCCCTTAAGCCAGGACTATTGCTCCGATAATTCAGTGCTAAAGATGTCCAAATTGTTGCTGCCATTTAACGCTTTACACCCAGATATATATGTATATAATGTAATGTGTAATATGTATAGGTATAATATGTGGCTATATCTCTCCGCTGAAGTGAAGCTTCTAGAAGCGGAACGGGGAGTCAAAACTGCTGTTGCCGCAACTTGAAGTATGCGTGGTCCGAGTGGGTTTCAGGGTGGACGCATCACTGGGGGTGGGCTCTGGGGCGGAATGGGGCTGCTATTGTGAGGCAGGAGCAGCTGCAAGCGGAGCAGCTCAACAATTCAATTTAAGATTCGTGCGCAATTTGCGCAATGCAAGGCAGTGCCAGGAGGAGTGGAACGAGGATCAGGGGGGGACTGTGGCACAGTGCGGTCTCCGTGCGTGGCAGCGACTGACTCGACTTGACTGCCAGTTGATTCATATGGCAGGCGGATGGCCTGCTTCACTTCCACTTGCCGCTTGGCGCTAAGTATTACGCCACTCCTCCGCTCATCCTCTGGCTTATCCCGAGCATCCTGGGCATCCTGCATCCTGGCATCCGAGGCTTATGCGTGTTACGAGCTGGGTAATTGTAAAACTGGCTCATTTATCTCTCCGCGCATTTTGTTGGCGCTTTCTTTAAGGCGCTACTCAATTTGCTACAGCAGTTTACATTATACGGAAAATAATATCAGGGGTTTGATTTTACATAAGGAAAATATATTTAAGAAATACAAATTAACAAGTCTTATATATTATTTCTTAAAGAACTTCTTGTGTTTAAGAGATATTATTTAATTCTTCAATAATTTTAGAATCCACAATAATCTTCTTATCTCTTCAAAAACCAATTAAGCCAATAAGTTAACAGTTTTTAATTTGATTCTTATTTTGTTTCAACCCCTTCGACACACACACTCCCTTCAGGTTTGCTGACCCTCTATCTTTCGGTCCTACTTTCCCAACAGCTGCTCCGCAGCAAACAAGAGTTATTTGGCTTTCCAATGGTTTAATTAAAACATTGTTACTTCATTGTGAAAATGCGCAAAGTGTAATTATATAACATTTTCACAACCACGCTGCCACACACTTATCCAAACACATTCGCACACTCACCCTTACAGTGAAGTCCAAAAGAAGATAGTTTCACGACTTTAAAGCGTTCCTTTTTAACTCTCAGGGGGTATGTGGCTTACATTAATACTAATATTAATTTGGTTATGTAGTATTTATTATATATCAAATTGAATCTACTTTAAAATGCGGTTGGATATTTATGGAAATGGTTTTCTGCAGAAGAAAAAAGAAGCTCCACAGTCGTAGCATTTTCAATCCACAGCTAGCAAATCGCTAGATATAATTTTAAAAACCATTTTAAGTAGCCTTAAATATAATTTTGAAAAACTAAAAGAATTTCTAGAACTATAGTGTTGGCCGTATGTGTACCTAGACCCAGTTAGAGTGCTTGGCAGTGCTAACAAACAAATACAAATGCAGCAAAACCAGCGGCGGGACAGACAAAATGTACTACATATGTCGGTAAAAAGGGGGAGCCTTGCTGGGTCCTGGGAATGGTAACAAAGGGGTAGAAGGGGGCTTCTCCCGGCACCCGAGTGCCGGAGCAAGTGAAGCCGCTTTGAGCTTTAACGCTTTGTACAGATTTCCATGCGTGGGTGTGAGTTTGCCAGGACTCGTTGTGGGCTCCAAAAGTTGACACGCACATGGTTATAATATGTAGAAAATTAAATTAAGCCCGGGCGGCGTCTCGGATATACAATATTTGCACGCCAATCCAACGACATATATGTGCAGTATATACATATATAACTTATTATAGAGAGTAATGTGTCAGAGATGCGCTTGAAAATGGGTTCTGTCAACAGTTAAACACTGTGGAAAATAGGTATAAAGAGATGGAGGATCAGGAATATGATACGTTTATTTGGGGATTATTAAATTTAAAATTTTCTATATAATACACTTTCGTTTAACCTCTACTTGTTTTAAAATCTTCAAATCTCCTGCTTATCACTGATCTATAAAAATTAAAATTATTCCTCTTTCCAGAATGAAAGCCAATTGACAAAGAAATTTTATGTTGTCCTAAAAATTTAAATAGAAATCACACAAATCTAATTTAATAAGAAAACTCAACGGTTTTTGGACAAAAATATAATTATATTATAGCAAAACTCAACAGTTTTCCCAAACCTAATAAGAAATTTCATTATTACCAAATTTAAACCCTTAAATCAGACCTCTTTAGACTCCACCAGAACCCGTTACCACCTATAATTTCGCACGAAATCAAGTTTTAGGATAATTTTGTTATGCTAAATCCATTTAATGTCTTATTCAGCAGCCTTTTCAATGACACCAGAACACTTCCCAACCCCGGAAAACTCCTGAAGCTCTCCCCACGGACAAGTTTTAGTTGAAGCCTAGGCAACCCTTTAATAACTTAATTGAGGTTGACGCTTTAAAGACGTTGCCAGCCCTTGGGGCGGGTGTGGAAAACAAAGGAGCCAGAGATGAGCTCAGGCTTATATCAACATGCAACACACACACACACGCGCACAAAAGGCAATAAGCCGAAATGCCAAAATGCCAAAAGGCTTGAAATAAATTAACTTTTTTGGTGATTTTATGTAAATCGTGAAATGGAAAGCGCTAGAGCTTCTGGCCAGACGACGACCGACCCACTTATATTTATTTAACGATGTGACCCAAATTTATTTCTCCATGTGGAGTGTTTAATTAGACAAGTTCCCCTTCCCTCCCCTGGTCTTTACGACTCGAGTGGGTTTCTGCTTTCCCGTCAAGGTCGAATGATATGCGCATATAAATAAACCCCAACCGAGGTCCGTCCCGAATGGGTTTCGGTTTCGGGGGCCGGCTTATCTTCGGGGCGGGCCAGGCCAAAAATTTACGTACTGTTAAGTAAAGGATTTGTGGTTAATGACGGTCGTCGGTTTTTGGCCACCGCCAGATTATTTTTTCTCCCCTCGCCATATGCATATGTTGCGGAGGCCGAACCGAGTTCCTTGGGCTGCTGGCCCGGTTTGGGTTGGGTTGCTCAGGATGTGGGCAATAAATTTGAGTTGTAATCAAATTTAAATTAAAGTTGTTGGCCTCGGTCAGATTGAGGGCTGCTGCTGCCATTAGGCCAGAAATGAATGAAGGCCATAACCGAGATAAAACCAACAATTTTGTATGTTTAGTTTTTGGGGTTTAGTTTTACCATTTTAATATTTAGGTGGCTTTGTTTTAATTTAAATTATATCTGTAAAGAAAAATAAAATATTTCATGTGTCTACCTATTTATAAAATTAATTGTTTGTATTTCTTTGAATGCTTTTTGGAAGCAAATTATATGTATGAAAGATAAGTAATCAAAGTGCTATATTTCAAAGTGCTATATTTTAATTGCTAGCTTATTACTTAGGCGACTCCAGACCCTAATAAGTCAATGTTACCAAAACAAATAAATCTTTTATAAGTAAAAACAAAGGGAATTACGTTAATGTCTTTTTGCCGTTCATCTCATAGCTCCAATTGGATTGCAAAGGCTTGGTAAATACAGGCTGGCTTGAGGTGAACCCAGCCTGAACCCAAACAAGCAACCCCTGGTGGTCCCTGGAATTCCATTCCCCCAACGGGAAAGAATCAACCGAAATGCAAATTGTGACATAAGTGGACGGCTTATCAGGCTCGCAAATCCTTAGGCCAAAACACAGATATGAGACTGTGACAAATCTGGCCAGGACCTCAGCTGTCATGAACGCTCCACTGCTCTGCCGCTCCCGGCCCCCTTTAAGCTCGGGAACGCCCCGGCTAAGCCCGGGCTTAGATGTGTTAGATATGTTCAACAGCTGCGTTATTTCCATTTTTCCACTTTCCCCGTCAATTTTTTCCGTTTTTTTTGCTTTCCTCGAGACCATGACAACTTTCAATTTCCATGACCGTCCCGCCCCGCTCGTTGGCAATTTCAATTTTCCAAAGCACACGCTTTGGCCCAAAAGGTCCTGCCACGCCCACCGGCTTAGGGCGGTCCAAGGACACAAAAATATATTCTAATCCAATCGAAGCATTTATCAGCGTAACTGATCGACAAAAGTCGAGAGTTATGCATCAAAGTCACAAGGCGATGAGCCAACGGAGATAGTCGCTGCCATTCCCCCGGGCAATTACCCCCTTTTGCCTTTTCCCCTTTTCCGTTTTTCCGGCTTTCCGCTCGAGGGGAAATTGATGAAATTTTTTTTATGTAAATGCTGCACTAAATCAAAACACATTTCACACACGCGCACACGAGCCGGCAATTTGATGCTGCATTGAGCAGGCGGACTTGACAAAAGCCGAAAAGGCAGAAGCGAACCCCGAACTCAGGACTCAGGACTCAGAGCTCAGCATCCAGAATCGTCCTTCTATCCCCGCATCATAAAAATATCTCTAACAATTTTTGCAGTAATGGCCAGACATAAAAAATACGCAACAAAAACAAGTGCAGGGTGTCGATATATGCTGGACGGTGAGCGAATAGTTGATATCCTATGAAATGGGGGGGAAAACTGAGGAGAGGTTTTTAAATGCCTTTATAAATAAGGTAAGCACAAGTACAAATTAATCGTACAGAAGGTTTGATTTGTTCTTTGATTGTTAATAATACTAAAAGATTATTAATGTGTTTTAGACTTAGAGATAATTAATATTAAAATATTTATATTAAGTCAGTCTTAGTTTAGTTTGGTTTTCTCATTTGATTAATTAAACATCTAGTAAAGCAGCATGGAGTCTTTATAAATTTTCCAATCAATTTCAGTCACCCAAAATCCGTATATACCCCCGCTACTCTTTGCGGCCGTTGCGCGAGTATAATAATAATTTTTCACTTGCGTAACCAATCGATTCGTGTGTCCTACCCCTAGCTGGATATCGGTGCGGAGTGTCAAAGATGAGGCCACACTGATAAAATCCAATCACTATGAAATTTACGCTCCTTTACAGGAAATGAAGCGGAAGAAATGTGCAAAATGTATTGGCGACGCCCGCCCCAGAGATACTCACTCGTATCGCCGTAGATTTGTCTCTTGCTCACTTTGTGTGCGCGTGTGTGTGGGGCTTTAAGGGAGTTCGATAGAGCCAACTCCAAGTTATTGCCATTGCAATTCATAAAACAAATTGATATTGCCGCTATTACCCACACAAACACCCACGGCCACTACCACAGTCATAGCCACAGCCACAGCCCCACCACCCCAGCTCCAGCTCCAGCCACGTCAAATGCCAAATGTCGAACGCCCCCGTGTGGAACCGCAGAAGCCGGGGCTAAATTAAATTAAATATTTACTCACATTTGCATGCGATTTTATTTCTTTTTATTTACTTATTTCCTCCCTCCCGCCCTGGCTGCCTGAGCAATTTCCCAGAGACATGTTTTGCTTTGATTAGCTTTCGCCGATTGGGGTAATTTGTGTCACAGGCAGCGTCAACGCCCACCACAAAAAATATATATAAAAAAATAAAGAAAAAAAGAAAGAAAGACTCGGAATCGAGACTCGGAGTGCAGGCCCAGAGCAGCAATTTAGCCCGGGACGCCCCTAATTATATGCAACAGGCTAATGCCCCGACCCCGGCCGGACATGGGACCAAATGATGGACCCAAGCTCACAAGCTCACAAGCTCCCAGCCGGTGGTTATACAAAAATTCGCTCGAAATTAATAAATTGTTGGCTGGCCGAGAACTAAAAGGTCCCCGGCCTGGTCATGGCCTGGTCAAGTCATCGCTGCCATCTGGGTCAGGCATTGGCCGAACCGGAAGGTGTACCTCGTAGTTAATTTAACATGTCCTTTGAGTACAGGGAAGCCCTGGTGAATTTAGTATTCCTTTTTTCGGAATATTGATCGCGTTTAAAACGAGACATTTGTAGTTTGTTTTTGTTTTCAAGGCAGAGGTGAGAAATAGTCTCTACGAGTAATAATATCTTACCATTACTAGGTATGAGTAATATTTTTGAATATTTTATAGCTTTTCAAGTGCCTAAGAAATTCATTGAAAGGGCCTAACCATTTGCTTTGATATTTAAAATTAATGTTAATACATTTTGGCTTATAATTAATAAAATGAATTAGCAAATAAAATTAGTAAGTGAACCCAAGATGGTTTCAAATATTTAAAACTGAATAAACTAAAGCTTTTCTGGGAAGGATCAGTAACTAGTAAATATTTATTTACCCACAAATAATACGCCAATCTCAGTTTCTCAAGGAACACCCCTTGTCAACATCGTAAACTTGTCATTATTTCCCTCAAATTGTAGCAGATAATTTCGCCCCAAAGTAATCCGTTTCATTCGCACAACTAATTTGACCAAATATTCCCACATTTAGCCAGGACAAGGACGGAGGCAACATGGATCATTGGGAAACAGTAGTGGTTGTTTGGGTTTGGACAGTGTGTTTGGACGGTTGGTTACGCTTTGCGACTGGTGTTCTTCAACTTTCGGTTTAATCGTGAATCGAATTAATTAGTGGGGCAATTGTAACGGCTAAGTGACTGAGTCACGAGTTTCCCTGTGCCGTGGCAATCCAAATGCAATTCATTGACAATCGATTAGTCAAACACTTTCCGCCCCGTGTCCCTATCATTAATTATGGCGCGCTCACCCTTGGACTGAAAAGTCACCCCCAGGACGATCCACGATCTGAGCCCCTGCAAAAAAACAGAAAAAAAAGGAGAATGTGTAACACTTTGCACACTCCCTTCTCCCTCTTCACATCCTCAGTTCAGTTGTCGCAATATCGCAGTCCATTTACCACTGCACATCACACATGCTTCTCGGGCCCTTCATCGAGCCCTTGGAGCAGGACTCGCTGTGGAGAGGAGAGCCGAGCATCGACCAGCGACCGGCGAGCATCGAGTCGAGAGTCTCTAATAACAGACATTGCCAACCCCTAATTTTCCCTAATTTCTTAACCAATTTCGCCCATTACCAGGGCCGAGTCGGCGGGTCGGGTGTGCAATAAAAATTAAAATCCATGCCCAGGCCAAAGACATAACTCGTTTCCCCCTAGCCCACTCCACTCCGTGATATCCTGTCCCCTCGTCCATCTGCCTGCCTTGTCCCTCTGCAGCTGAGTGTCGTGTCTGCCATAATAAAACGCTGTCGCCTCCCTGGAGTGGAGTGCATTCAGAGAAAAATGTGACATAAATATAAAGCGTATATTTTTACAAGGACATCTCTTTGAAAATTTGTCTTGATAATGATTGGATTTTGATAATCCAAAAATAATTATCTGGATAATTTCCCTATGAAATTAAGCTGTTAAGTTGTACTTTTAAGTAAAGACACTTTGGAAAGTGTCAGGAACCTTAGTTAAAATCCAGATCTTCCTCCGCTTTCTCTGCGTGCAGACCGAGAAGAACGGGCCAGTGAAGAAGCCAAGTGCAGTGTCCGATTCGGTGGAATAAAGGATGACTCTGGGGGAGAGCGGGGCTCTGTGACAGGAGCGGCGCGCTGGCAGGACAGGCGGGGGGCTTAGGTAGCAGCTGTGTGGATGGTTCGTCGTGTTTGTGGCGGATGATTGGCCACACAAACACGCAACTACTGTCAATTATTTGACTGTCATTGACGCACCGACTGACGGACGCAACAGAGGGACTCAGAGCGGAGGACTCAGGACTCTGGAACCAGGAAGGGCGGGCATAAAGGGTTGGCTATATGCGTAGGTTGTTCCTGGCCAACTCTCTTGACATTCGTTCGCCCAACAAAACGTCTGTCTAACGGAGGAGCGGAGCCGAGTCGGGCCGGTGTCCTGGCCATCAAGTTGCCGCTAACCGCTGTCGCCGTCGCCGCCGCTGTTGGCCTCGTTCTGGTCGAGGTCCTTGGTCCGCACTCCTGAGGACCCCGCTGTGCAGGTATTCCACACTGACGCAATTGCGACAAATTTAAATGCGGTTTCTTAGTGGTTCGGGCCTGGCAGGAATTATGAGGCGAACTCAACGAATTTGTCCTCGTCAACGGTCCCTGCCCCGATATCCTGTAGCGTTTCTGGGGTGAAACCAGCCGGAGCGAGACCTGCATATGGTATAATTAGTAATTAGGACTTGGAAAATGCAGGCTACAAATAGCTGCGGAACTTAACCCATTCGTTTTCGGTCAACTGTAACAATTTCGTATTCCTGTGACTATTTTTTTAAGCCGATAATTCCTACATGAATTTATTTAATTTAATGTTCTGTAAAAATTATATTTATATTTGACTTGTACGATCCACCAAAATTCTCTATTTTTTTTAGTTGTAATGTAACAGTTTAAGAGATATCACTGCTTCGAGTATCAAATTTTTCTGCGGCATTCAAATGTATCCTTTGGCATCTCTTTTGTTATTTGCCGTCGGTTTGCTGCACGCCGCTGCAATCATCATTAAAACTTATTCAATGGCACACTCCTTCGTCCTGTCGTCCTGTTCGGCTCCGAGTTCCGAGTAGACCGTGTGCTGATGTCCTTTGTTTGGGTCCGGGCATTCCATGGGTAATTTCTGTCGGCTGTTTTGCTTTTGTGCACATAATGATTTTAATAAATTAAATTAAATTTGTACACGTCAAACATGTGTCGCCAACAATGCGACTTTAAATTGAGCGCCATGACAGCGAGAAGGACTCCTGGCTTCTCCTCGTGGCGAGTCCTGTCAAGTCAATAAAACATTGAGTCTGCTCGCGTTTCGTTCCTGCTTTTGCTGTTGCTTTTGCTGTTGCTTTTGCTTTGGATTCAGCTCCATCTTCTGCTCCTGCTCCCAGTGGCCTGTTCAACCGAAACTGAGCAGCGACAACAGAAGTGACCCAAATATTTTGCAAGGACAATGCACTGGAGCACAATGCAAACAAGGAGCGGGCGCGCCGAAGAGATATGAGGCCAGACCAGAACAGGACACACAACTGACCGCAGAGCGGGTGGCGAGACGAGACGAGACGAGACGAGGCAAGTCGAGGCGGGGTGGACTCTTTTTGGTCAAGTAAATAAACAAAAGTAATTGCATAAATTTATATAAATTAATGGAAATGCATCATGGGAATTGGACAATCGCCAAATGAAATTTAAGTGCAAAAGTTCCTTTACTTTCTCAATCCGTACAAAAATGTCTGTGAAAGTGAATTTGTTTCGTTATTTTGCCTGGCCTTTCGAGCAGAAACAGAAGGCCATTTTTCATGTTTGTGAATAACTTTGCCAGTACTCACTTTCGCATATTTATTTATGCTTTTTGGCCATAAATACATTTGCCATGCTGCAATTCGATATGCTATATGTATAATTAAATTAGTTTGCTTTGCCAGTGCAAAAGGTGAAATGTTTTCAATTGTCAAATAAAACATGCATTTAATAAAACAGAATGTATAAATAAAGTCTTAAAGGCAGGTTAACCTTTTGAACCTGTTTGTATCGAACTAGGTTAGAGATTTTTTTGAAAATTATGTACATATGTATAAAAAAGATATAAATAAGTACCTTTATTGTGATATTTTATCTTTTACAAAAACTCCTTAGATCGCAGGTTTCGCAATATATCGTCGCTTTTATTCCACCAATGATTGCTGGCCAACCCGTTCCCTAGGGCCAGAAATAACTCAGAAATCACCTGTGCGCCGCTCGCTGATTGGTGCGCTCACTCAGGTGCAACAGGTAGATCGTGCCCCATCCCCTGCCACTACAAATGAGAGTGAGTGAGAGCGAGAGAGCTGGCCAAGGGCGTGAACTGAGCGCATTGCTGGTACATATCTGATGGATGACCCTCAGGAGTCACAACACAAGAGTAACAATAGTGGACAGGGTCTAATGACCCCTGGTGCCTAGGGGACCTATTTGACTGGTGATCTGTCAATCTAGTTATGATACCAGGAGAAATTCCAGACAATAGGATTTACTCCAAACGAAAAGATACAGATCTTTATGAATGGTATTTGAGCAGAATGCGGGCAGAATCTCTTTACAGTATTCAAGAAACTAACTTGTATTGTGTTATTTAATTTAAGAGTTCCTGCTTAATGAAGTTATTATGCATAAATGATATATAAATTGTACCTATTCCTAATTTTTTAAGTGATAAAGCCAGAAATTAACCAAAAACAAACATTATTCTATAAGAAACTACATATTAACTATTTATTAATATATTCGAGAAGCAAATACCCGTCACTTTTATTAATTTATTTCCTTTGGGATCATTTCGATGGATCCCGATCCCTGTTTTGCCGTTAATCTCTTAGCGAAACATTTAAAAAAATATACAAAATGAATAAAATAGGCGAAGGTCTTAAATCTATAAGGGGGGCCCTGTGGCCATCAACTGATTGATTGACAAGCCATTTACATTAACTTTGACGAGTCGGGCGATGGAAGCAATTAAAGCCGGCCATAAACTGTCAACGTTTTTCTACGAGTGTGTCAAAGGTCAGCGGGCAGCAGCGCAACAACAAAAACAATCAGGACGAGCTGGGGAGCCGGCAAAAACAACAATGCTGTCAGCTAATTAAAAATGCACATAAAATGTAAAACAAACAGCAAGGAAACTAATGACTGCAAAATCAATAAACAACAACAAAATATACAGTGGGGATTAAGTATGGATGGTCGAGCAAAATCGTTATACATAAATGTTGTATAAATGTTGATATTGAATGAATAATTCTTTTAATTTGTTTGCAATATGTAATTGTGTTCTGTAACTTCAAATCTTTATTTTAATTTTAAAGTGGTCCGAAATGTATTGAAAGGATAGATTTTTTAGTATTATGTGTAGGCTAATAAATAATATTGTTATTTTTTTTTTAGCCATGTACAATTTTATTTTATATATATTTAGTAAATTTAAAATTCGTATATTGTTGGTGCTTAGGAAGTGTTTAATACAATAAAATCACATTTAATTTGACTTATAATTAATAATCTTAATATTACAAGTACGATAATAACTTGAAGCATTCGAAATTTAAATTAAAATTCGCTTTTAATATTTTCCGATACAAATACGTTTACAGTTTTACATTTACAGCTTTGCATGTTGATCAACATTTATTTGGGTATGTGTTACACACACAAATATATCATTATAACACATAGGGTAAAGAATAGGAAGGCATAGGGGTATACTACAAGTATATGAATACTCCAGAAACTTAAATTAAATGCGCGCGTTAGCTATTATCGAGAAGTAGGGTCACACCGCACCGAGAAGGCGACTGCCACACCGAAATGGCAAATACACAATCAGCGGTGGGCACACTAAGCATCGCCTATATAAGGCAAGCCCCAGCTATGTCATTACGATTAGAGCTGGGAACGATTCTCAATTTCGTGAATCGATTTTTTTTGTCGATTCTCTAAAAAAGATCGATTAAATCGATTAAATCGAAAACAAAAATTTTATAAAAAAAACATTAATTTCCCGTTCTCAAGTTTTAATAATGAGTAATATAACTTTATATAAGGAACATAAAAATTACAAAATTAATTAATTAATTGATTTTTTTGGCAAAAAATTAATTTGTTTACATTTTTCGGCTTTTGTGAAGCTCTTGTTCGCAGTAAATTCCAGAATGGCCAAGTCCAAAGAATCGAATCCGAAGAATCGATTTCCAAAAAAGAATCGATGTTTTCCAAAAAATGAAAAAATCGATTTAATCGAATAAAAATCGAATCGAATCCCAGCTCTAATTACGATTGCCTCCAGTAGTCATTCGCACTAGTGACTTCATTTTTTTTAATTTTTAATTTTTTTTTTTATGTTTTTATTTTATATTTTCTTCGGTTGATCGCTTTAAAGTGAGAAAATGTATTTATTTTCGGGCAGCTTGAAAGTATTACTTGCAATACTTTTATATAATTTTTTTTTTTTAATTTGTTTATTTAATTTTCGATTTACATCCTTAGAAATCTATCTTCTCTCTCGGAGACGTCCAGTCAGAGACCTGCGAATTAGGTTTCTAAAAGCGGGGCTGGCAGATGCTCCACAGCCGCGGATTGGCTTTTGATTTCCTGGTAAAGTGGAAACTTTTTTTCGGTTGATGTCGATACTTCAAAATGATAATATTTTTGACAGCTGCCTGAACTTGTTCAGCGTGACCGTGGATTTGTCGGTCCATAACAAATATGTATACTAACCTAATTACTATTTCATCAAAATTATTCTTACAGGCCTGCTGCCGCGTATTTACAAATTTAATTTTAAAAAAGATTGTTCTTATATTTTTGATGTCGACCTACTACCTGAGTAATACTGAGGTTTTGTGTACCTTACCCCCTGCTAGGTTGACTAAACTAAATACGTACGACTTGACTTCTCAGTTTGATTTCTATTACATTTATTTTTATTTTCGATGTACGGCCTGTGGTTTTCCACAGAAAAGTGAGAATTTATTTATATTCGGGCTGCTTGAAGGTATTGCTTATACTTTATTTTTATATAATTTTTTATTTTAATTTGTTTATTTTATCGATTCACGTCCTTAGAAATCTATCTTGTGCCTCGGAGTCGTTACTGTCTATTATATCCTTCGCCAGACACGCGTTCACTAGATCTCGAAACTCCTTGCTGGCACTTGGCACATCGTTTATTTTGAATTATTTTATTTTCGATTTACGGCCTTAGAAATCTACTTGCTCGGAGTCGTCGTCCTGGATTTCCTGAATATCATCCTTCATAATGATAATCTTTTTAATATTTTTGATGTCGTACTACTAGGCATTGCCGGAATAATACTGTGCTCAAGTGCACAGTGTTTGTTTCCTTCTCCTTTTTGATTTTGTTTTCTATTTCATTTATTTTTATTTTCGATGTATGGCCTTAGAAATTTTTTCCTATCGTTTCCAAATCTTCTCGTTGAATGTGTATGCGTCATGATGGTGGAGCATGATAACCGATAACAGAACAGCCACTAGTTTTGAGTTCTCATTTTTAAAGAATGCCAATCTGGAATATGTGGGGGCTGATGAAGGATTCCCCGCCGGGAATAACGGTCCAGTTCTTGGACCAAGATGGACAGCGCACAATGGACGGAAAGATATTTTTGGGTTGCAAAAATCATAACTCTTGAACCAGTTGAGATATTTTCATAATTTTCATAATTTTTTAAATGAAAGGTTGTTTTAGTACCTTTCGATTGAGTGGTCATTCTATATGGTATGATTAATAGTAGATTTAATACTCGAAAATTAATGTTTTTTGAAGCAGTTTTCTCAATTTTTATCCAATTTCGAACAATACTTTTCAATTGTTTTCTCTTAAAATACTAATATGGTAAATATTTAATTGTTTAAAAACAAAATAAATAAATTTTAAAGAAAAACAAATTTTCTTATTTTTTTTATTTTTCTTTTTGACCAATTTTCTATTGTTTATGCACTTTTTGTTCAAAATAATCATTCAATTTTACATCATTTAATATTTTTGAAGAATATTTATTCATTATAAATTCATTTCAAATCATTAAGTGTCCTTACAAAGTCAGGAATTGAAAAACAAGCCGCCAATACAGGAAAAAATGTATGCCTGCCATACAATTTCGTACTGCGCAGCGACTGTGCTTGTAGCAGAATTTGTATGAAGCCCCGCGTTTTTTACGCTGAGTTGAAAGTATCTTTTGCCTTGGAATTCCTTGGGGGCAGATTGGGGCAGCCGATCTTTTTTGAATATGATAAAGAACATATTCAAGAACAACACCTTATTCGCCAAACCAATAACAAAGCGTAATAACATTTTTGACATTCCATCAAAGTTGAAAAATAGGTGAAAATTAGTACTTCGGTAAAACAGGTATGCCTGCACGTGCAAAAGATATTATGATTTTATTCTTTCTAATTTTTACCGAGATTAGATGACCCTTTCGATAGAGACCATAACCATGCCGGTCGGTTACATATTTTACCTAAAAACCGACCGCAAAGTCAGAATTTTTCTGAAAAACAACATCCTTTTTTTGCAACCCAAAAGAGGTTAAACTTTGAACACGTGTAACTTTTAAAATACTGAACCGATTTGAATAATTTTTTGGATTCAACACTTTTGAACTATTACCTGTCAAATGCAATAACAAATTTTACGATCCGTTGTCATCAAAAAGTTGATTTTTGCAACCTATCTGTATCTTTTGCGCCATTGTGCAGCGGTTCTACGGGGGACTGCAGTTTGCAGTTTGATACCTCCGAGTCGGTTTATAACGCCTACACATTTGACCTCTAATGCCAGGCGGTTTTGGGACCTGCAGATTCGTTTGTTTAAATAAAACGACAAACGGCTGTTTTATGTAGTTGAACACATATTAGACTATTTCAAAGAACTTAATAAGGATCACTTAATTTTAGGTTTTGATTTGGATCCCTTTTTTATTGAGTAATTCCAGATATATTTTTAATAAAATGAAAGGAAACTTGCCCTAAAGTAGACTCCGACTTAAATAAATTAAGGTCACAGGACAATTTTCAGATGTAATTAAAGATAAAAGATCTACAGTGAGACTTTTAAAAATATTATATTTTACATTACATTATTTAGAATTTGCCCAAAAGGCACTGGGAATTCTCAGCGTACAATCATGTGCCAACCAAAACAAAAATCACAAAATAAGCTGCTATACCAGCTCCTTTCTGCTGGCTTCTTGGTGGCAAATATTCGCCGATCGCTGCCGGAAACAGGAAGACTTTATAAGGGCTTTGGCTTGCTTTATATAGGAATCTGTCGAGGAATAGTGTGGCCACATTTCTCTCCAAAATTCGTCGCATTAGTGTGCCCAGCCCATCACGAGTCCTGTGTGCTCCTTCTACGTGATCATTGGTGCGCGCGCGCTCTTATTTTAATTTAAAATTCTTTTAGTATTTTATTTGTTTCTCTTTCCTTTCCAGCTCAGTGATATAGAGTTGTCCAATCCGACCTGTTCTGACTTATATAGTAGTATGATTATATGGAGGACTACCTGCAAAGATATCTATAAAACTAATGAACTAGTTTGCGTAGAAACGAACAGCCGGACATGGTTAGATCGACTCGGCTGTTAATGCTGATCAAGAATACATATACTATAAAGCGTTGAAAATGTTTCCCTACACTGCGTTGCCAGCTGCTGACTTCTGACCCTGAAAGGGTATATTTATAAGCAATATTTAACAATTTGTATAATTTCGCTACATTTCCGATACGTAACACAATACTTGGTCGATATCTTATATCGCCACACATCGCTGAAAAATCAGAACTAAAAAAAGTGAATCCAAATAAATGACATGGAAATAATTAATAATTTAAATGCTCAAAGGCAGACAAAAGTTGACATAAATAAATTAAGCCGAAATGAATAGGGAACGGGGCTGATAAATAATAAATAATATAAAATATACACATTTTAGTAAATAAAAAACGCAATTAACGCGACAAGGAGCCGCCGAGGAGGACAAGGCAAAGCCATTTAAGAGGACATTTTCCGGGCGAGCCGTGAGGGAGGGGCAGGCGGAAGGAGGAGCAGGCAAGGATCCCATGAATGAAATTTTGTCATGAAGTCAACTAGGACAAAGCATATAACACTCATTTATAAATGTACCATTTCGACAGCAGCCCTCTCTTTCTCTCTGCCTCGCTTTTCCCAGAGATGAATGGGGAGAAAGACTCTCAGTTTCTCAAATTCTGTAAAATGCTTTGAACTCTGTAATAAATTCTTTCACATGGCTCTTTTCCGCTCTCTTTCACTTCTCTCAGTAATTGTGACATTGAAAATCTGTTGGTTGAATGTTAAAGGCCTCGGAGGCTTTAAAGAGCACAACAGCAGAAGAGTGCCAGACAGCGAAAATAGTGAGAGAAACCGGTTTTCTCTTTTTCGTCCTGTTAAGGGGCTGAAATTGAAACTGGTTTCTGTTATCAAAGTTGAACGGAGTTTTGCGGTTGACATGGAATTGGAATGCAGGCATTTCTAAGGCTTCGCTTAATTCTGGCTTCAGCTCAGGGTTTTGAATTACTTCAGCTGTGGGGCAAGTGCAAGTGTCAATTTGGAAATCAAAGGGCGTTGCCCAACAGGTTGAGGGGATTAAATTCATTCACAATAGAATCGGAATACAAACTTCACTGAAAATGTAATTTTAAAAGTAGAATAGACTCGTAAAGCTTTTTTTCATATGCATATTCAACGTACATATTTATTAAATTTTACAGATGTTACTCTTGTTTTCTAAATCACTCTGACGGTTTTCTTCATTAAATTACATTGACAGTTTTTGACTTTTAAAATTCCATTGATCAATCTCAGAAGTGCTTTCAATCTCGTAACAGTGTCCGTTAACAGCGGTTTTGTTTATATGTTAACCTAGGGCAACAACGTGCGTCAACATCTCAATTGCCGCTGTTAGCGGCCATCAATTTAAATATTAATGGTTCGTTCGGCAGATCCAAGGCGTTTGGAAGTTAAATATTTGAAATGAAATATTTTTTACCGGTTGAATTGTTCAATTAATAAGAAGTATCGATATTCGAGAAAGTGTAATTGCGAGGAGCACTCGATTGCACTCGATTGCACTCTAGCAAATATCGATACCTCTCCGCCAGTTTTCCTTCGCGAGTGCGTAATTTTCATTGCCAACATGAAAAACGTTTAATTAGTGGTAATTTCGAAGTTAAATAAGCCAAGAGATCGTGAAAAGTGTTGATAAAGGAGTGGACAAAGCGAGGGTTATAATAGTTTACGGAGGCAGCAAAGATAAAAGCGTATTTGTGAGTTTTAATTTTCGCGTGCAGCACCTTGCGTTCCCCGATCTCTTTGGCCAATAACGAGGAGGCTGCAGCCGCAAAAAAATTAACTTAAAAAAAAGGATCTCATTTCGGCAGGCCGATCCAAATATGATGAGAATTGATGAAAAATAATGGCATATGTAAAAATATTCAGGCATGCACCGGTAATCGTAATTTTTCCCCAATTTCGATTTGCTAAAATCGTAAAATTTTTGCTATCGTCGGTAAACAGCTGTTTAAGGTGATTTCCACACAAGAGGGCTGCCACATTTTTCATAGTCCTAATTACTTTTTTGTTCAATTTTGACCATTAAATTAATAAAATAAAATAGCATTATTTACAAAGAACACTTTTGGCCCTGCTTTAAATTTATTAATGAATTCATTTATATTTTACATTACATTTTAAATTTCCAAAATATCCAATAAAATTATAAGTGAATTTTTGGCTTGTCAGTAACTGTGACATTGAAAATCAAAAAAATCAAATGTCAAGAGAATTGTAATCGCCTTGCGATGAAAGGGTCGGAGCGCAAGAGCCAACCGCACTGTTAAGCGGTTGAAATTAAATTGAAAATGAAAAATGTTGAACAGAAATTTTAATTTCTTGAAATTCGGCAGTCAGAAATTTGGTATTGCCCAATAAGGATTCTTAATTATATATGTACCTTCTTTTTAAAAGCTTTCTTAAAAATTTCATTCAACAATTACACAATTTAAAAAATTGTTAAACAAATAAAGCCAGAATTCCCACTGCGCTGTTTGTAAATGTTGCTGCCACAACAGCGGCAGGTGCATCAATGGAGCCGCTCTTTTGGGCTGTTACGTCAAATTGAAATGCCAGACTGGCAATTGAAAAGGTTCAAATGCCATGCACGTAGGCTAATTACCGCAATGTAAACAACTGTCGACTGTGCCTCGCGCAAAGCAAATTAATATTAGACAAAAGACAATTGGTTTTGGCTCCCGGAAAGAGAGTTGTATCGGGCCCCGCCCCCTGAAGCACCTTGAGCTTTATTAATTACATTTTTTCGGCGGCTATTTAGCATGCCAGATATGAAAAGTCATTCAGGAAATACGACCACGGCTCGGGAATATATTAATTTTGATGGCCAGTGAGCTTGCCAGGTTATTAATTTCCTAAGAAGTCCGCCAAGCAAGTTGCTTAAAAATCCCGAAGCTTGTACATTCATACATAGTGATTTTCTTTGATTGGAATTTTTGTAGTTTGATTAAATTATTAAAGTTATTCTTTTGCAGTAATAGAACCATTGATTAGTGGTGCAGGCGACGGCGTTAAGAGGGACAAATTCTTGACAATATATTATTTTTAATTAAATTCTTTAATTTAATTTTTTTACGACAGAAAAGAATCAACTTGTGCTTGTTTTAAGTCGCAATGTAAAAACCCACAATGATCCTCTTGTTCCCTACATCTAGTCGTCCCAGTTCCAGTTTTTATCATCGTCCTAGTCTTAGTCCTAGCCCTAGTCCTACTACTACTACTAGTGTATGTGAAATTAGCTTCCCACCGGGGAATCCCCGCTCTGTAATTGCCCCAGAAGAGGCAAATTGAATTATGTTATCGCTAACAGAAACTCTCTTTTCAGCGGCGGCGCACTAAGAGACCGAGACCGCTCTCTTTCGCTAGCGGTATTTGGCGCAGAGCGTTGTAAACAAAGGCCTGAGAGCGAGGGCGCGCTCTCTGCAGCTCTCTTTCATTTCCCAGCCGAGGTGACCAGCCAGGTGCCGTCGAAAGCGAATTCACAGTTACTTTTCAAACTCCGAGCGGTTCACACGGCGTATGAGTGCTTGAGCGAAGAATATTTTCCAGCGATTCGACGACACGAAAAGCAAAACTCCAAACAGAGAAAACTCCCAAAATAAAACACGGAAGCGAGAAAATAATAGAGAACAGTGCTTGTGCTTGTGAAATATTATGCAGTACTTAAGCCTATGCCCGAAAATATGTAAATCGTGAGCGTTGTAGGAGGCGGTTTCAAAAGTGGCATTCGTATGCAAATCGGAATCACACAATTGGCGAATTAAATCAAAATACACCGGCAAGTGCGACTGCGGCTGCGATTTCAGGACATTAAAGCAACGTAACGGCAACGCCTGGCTGAACGTTACGCGACGCGAACCGTTACGCTTCCGCTTTACGGCTTACGTTACGGCGGCTGTGTGTGCGTGTGTGTGTGAAAATAGGCGCCAGAGGTGGAGAAGGGGGCGTAACGTCGTGATGCCCGCCCACGTAATGTGTGCCGAAATTTAAATTTCACTCTATGGAAATGCAAATGCAAATACAAATACAACTACAACTGCGACTGTGTGCGAGTGCGGATTAGCATAAGCGTAAACAAAAGGATTAGACGTTACGTTGCCGGGATTACGACGCTTTTTATAGCTTCGATATATACGTAGCATCAGCGGCAGCCTCAGTTTCTCAGTCTCAGGTGAGTTTCAGGTGCAAATGATGTACGGCCCGGGGGAGGCGGCAGCAGGGCGGGGAACTGCTGTTGCGGTTGCTGTGTGTGGCAAGTTAAGTGCAATCCATTATACAGATATCCTTGCACATGCAGGCGGCTTGCTCTCTGCGCTTCTTCTCCCTTTCCTCCTTCCTTTTCCCGTCCCTTTTGGAAGCTTGTGTCTCATGTCTGTGTGTGTGTGTTTTTGGTTACCACAAAACCCCGTATCTGTGTCCCTGGGTGCGTGTGTAAGTGAGAGGAGTCGCTGGAAGCTCCGGGAAACCTCTTAATGCATCCATCAACTTCAATGGAATGCCATTCAATCAGTATTTCCGCCTCCTCCCACAGCTCCTCCGTTTTTTTTTGTGTTCTTCTCTTCAGAGTTTTTCCCAGTTTTGCATTCTGCATTTTGGCCACAAAAGAAAATGGGTAGAGCGATGAGGAGGGAGGGGAACGAAAAGTAGCGGGAAAACTGCTGCAGGTGCAGCATCAGCATCAAGGGCCCAAAACTTGCCACATATTCAGGCGTAGAAAATTCCTATAGGACAAACGGTGAAATGGGTATACATAGTTGGTTACTGAGATTATTAAAAATAGTTTATTGTTTATAATAGAACAATTACTACTGGGAAATATTAAAAATATTAAAATAAGATACTTATTGTCAATAAAAAAAGTCTAGAACGTGCTTCTCCAAATTGGAAATTATATACATATCTAATAGAAAATATACTTTGTTAAAAAGCTTACAGAAAACCATTTTGTTAAATAATTTATACTGGAAAATATTTGTATTGATAAGCTTGAATTGTTTTTAAAACATTTTCGATTAATAAATTGATGAACACCGCTATTTAAATTACTTTTTATTAAATATGTATTACTTATTTTACATATATTTTTGTTAATATTAATAGAGCAAATCCTTTTCCCTTATTTAAGTGGCTATAAAAATGCTTTTAAAACGAAAACATATTCCAGAAAATCCATTTAAAATGTAAACAAATAATTTATTGTCATATCTGTGACTGAATTATGATTTTATATAGAATCTCTTGTGTGTGTCTGTAAATAAAACCAAGAAATCCTTAAATCAAAGTTCTGCATTTCCTATAACATTCCCCCGTTCGTTACTAGTTTCTGAAAAATGTACTATAGTTTCCGTGATATATGCAGAAGTTGGACTGTATGAAAATGTTCAACTTATGGAATATGCTAAATTATTAAGATAAAGTTTTTGTTGTGCAGCTCGGGAACCAAATTGAACACATTTGTTAGCCCAGTTTGGATGGGAACAGAGAAGAAAAGCGGGAAACCGGGATGGGACGGATGGGGGTGCCATGCCACAAGTTTTGATTCGGGGAAAGTTTCCGGGACAAGAATATGATAGCTTAATTGGAATTGCCGAATGCAGGCGAGTGGAGAATGGAGACCAGAGAACAGAGAACACAAAATGGAAATCGCAGAGAAAGAGGGCCAGAAACGGAGAGCGGGTAATTAAAAGTTTCGTAGGGAAAACACACAGTGTCGAAGGTCCCCAATGGCATGGAATCGAGTACAATATGCAGTGTACAATATTCTTTCCCTTTCATCGAAGGGTTTTCCGGCTTAGTCAATAGTTTTCCCCCGCCCCTGCTTATGGAAGTCACACCCCTATATGATCTCATTCCGTTCGGGGATATTGAAATGCCATACAATTGATTGATTCGATGCCATTCGATGCCTAATGAACGGCAATAAAAATTCATTTGGGCTACTTACGACCGCCACTTCAGGCTGCAGTTCTCCCATCCCCCATTTGCCATCCTCCTCCGGGGCATTTTCAATTGGACTTTTTTAATTACAAACCAAACATTAAGAATTTTATTTTCGCTATATTGAAATATTGTACGGCGGGTATTCCCCGGCGCTTGTCATAAATATTTTAGCAGGTTGCCGGGCGCTTCAAACGAGAGCAACACAAATATTTTAACCATAAAAATTGGCAGCCCAGCGGGAGCCTGTCACAAAAAAATCCTTTTTCATTGCGCTCTCTATACATACATATATATATATATTTGTAGGACGAGCGCGAGGTGTATAAAGGGATACAACAGTAGTGGCAGTAAAGAAAAACGCATTTTCCAAAATATTTACACAGGAAAAACGAACAAGAGAAAACTAGAAAAAGAGAGCAGCAGCAGTAGCGAAGGCACAACAAATAAAACCCAAATAAAATATGAAACAAGGCGGCGGGCGGGAAGAGCTTCTATTTTATTTTTCGGCTACAATTTTTGTCGCCCAACGTGGTCCTGGCCGCCGCCGCGTTCCTATCTGTGTGAGAGCTGCAGTAAATAAATATACGCGTATCTCTGATGGGGATTTATGGCAATGAGAGCCCAGCCAGGGCCTGGTTCTGGGTCCGGGCTCGGCTCCTGTGCTCCTCTGCTCCTCTGCTCCTGTGCCCCCTCTGCCTCTGCTGGCCTAGGACTTAAATAAATGATAGATTGAAATTTATATAGCCTATGGGCCTCGCACCCGCACTCGAATTGCACATTTTAGACACTTTTCGATGGTTTTTGATTCGCTCTCGGGCCGGCACTAAAATCGCTGCCATATATATAAATTGACTAGGTAACAGAATCTATGATGTATCTATTTTCGCGCCCGAAATTTCCACTCTGGTTAGCATTCTGCCATTGTTTTCGCTGGGGGAAAGTGTTGAAATTTGCAGCATAATATTCGGACATTCCTAGCGCCGTCAGTCAAGAGGCATTTTCGCCTAGGGTTATTATAATTCTTATGGAAATATTTCAATTTCTGTGTGCCAATTTCTGAAATGTTTGTAAACTATTTGCATTGATTGGAAAATCACTTTCAAATCCCATTTAAATGTTTGGGGCTCACCTGGGATGTCAGTCGGTCGATGAGAGAATGCTTTGTTTGCATTGCATTTTCATTGATACATATTTACACAGTTTGCACAATGTTTCATAATTAATTTTTGTGCTTTGCTTTTCTATGCCCAAGCCGTAGGCCTTTCCCCTTTCCCCTTTCCATGTCCATTCCCAGTGCGACCGCAAATTCAAAATGCAATAACAAAAGTTTAACATGGCAAAGCCGGCAATATGTTTGCTTTTCCAATAATACAACTTTGCCGAGAGGGAAACGCTTGGAAAAATCCAATGCAATTTATATGAGCCAATTGGCCAAAGCTGAAAAACTGCAACACAAATGCAACTGCAACTGCAACTTCAATGGGATTTTTCGGTTGTGGCAATGGAATTTAAAGCAGTTTTTGTGTGTGCACAGGTAAAATTAATATTAATTTTAATGAAAATGAAAAGCTGATTCGAGCACAAAGAGGGTTGTTAATATGTAATTCTCTCGGGGGTTGAGACAGCAAACTAGAATTTAAATTTGAATTGTGAAAGCTTAGGGCTGAAACAACTTAATTTGGGAAACTGAGAGCCCGAACAATGCAAGGAATACAAATGGAAATAGAAGATTTGAGGGAAAAGATAGAAGCTGGAATTGTTGAAAAATATGCAACAGTTTAGGGTCGTCGTCCTTGTGCGACTTATTCCTCCTTGAGAGCGATTTAGTGCTCCGTCTCCCAAACGCCTCAGATTAAAAGAATATATATTCGTTCGCAGTGGCACGTTCTCCAATTTCCCTGCAATTTTCCCGAGGTAACCACAAAGCCGCACTCGGAACTCCCAACTCCACACTCCGCATTCCTCCCCCTTTCCCCAAATTTACACAAATAAATTCGCCTTAAATTGCTTCTCGGCTTATTCGCCACAGAAAGCTGCACATGTGCTTGCTGACTGTAAAATTAATTTCATATGGCAAATGGCTAAGAAAAATGTTTTGCCACACACAATCTATGTGCGTTTCACCCCGAAACTAAGCCGAGCAAAATGCCAAAAATGCTAAATAAGATGGCTCACATATCCAAAGCTCCAAAGAAGCTTCAATAAATAAATACCGACCCCAGGAACTCACTCCATTCCGATGCGAGCCCAGTTGGAGTCTCGTTTAATTTTGGGAAAGCGCACTCAAATGTTAATTTCATTTCCCGTTTGCCTTTTGTCTGCAACTCTCTGGGCCTCCATCTCCGTCTCCATCGCTGTCTCGCTCGTATATGTATAAAAAAAAGATGATATTCGTATTTAATTTCAATTTCAAAGGATTTTCCATGTATTTATTCAAGGACTTTATCTTAAGCATAAATTACGGGCCAACGAACGAGGCGAGCGAACGGGTGCGGGTATGGGAACTCCACTTGGCTTTCCGTCTGCCTCTGGCTTTCACCTACTTTCTAGCCGGGCTCGAAAGGTAGCCACCCCCCCGCACACACACTCACACACGCACACTGTGCCCGCTCTGCAGGATTCCCCTTTGGATCCTTGGCCAAACAGTGTCTGGCTGTGCTCCGACTGCTGCTCCGCCTGTGTTTGCCAAACTGTGGCTTCCAGGTTATCTGTCTCGCTCCTCCGCCTCCCTCGCAGCCTCCGCTCATCTGTCGTCGTTGTCGTTGTCCCCGTTCTCGTTCTCGTCCTCGTCCTCGTCGTCGTGTGCATTTGGTTTTCATTTACATATGAAGCTCCTTAATAATCCTTTTGTGCACAGGACACACACAGGAGCAGGACTCAGGCGGAGCAGCGAGTGCCGAGAACCACGTGCACACAATTCGTGTTGCGTGCGCATAAGGAAATGTTTAAATATATGCAAATCTAGTTAAGTGTAATCATTTAGCACAAGAAAAAGTGGCCCGCCTGCTACCAGGACACGCCAGGACCTGGGACAGAGAACCGAGAACCGAGAACCCAGAACCTTAGCCAGCAGCATCTCTCTTTCTTTCTTTTTTTTGTGTAAAAAGTTGCCTTGGGTGAATTAGAATTTGAATGCATTTAACACACAAAAAGGAAGTTATCAAAAATGGGCAGGCGATAATAAAGTTATAAATGGTTCATTTCTTGCTCTCTGTCTCCGCAGAAAATGTCACTCAAAGGACTTTTCTTATTAGGGTGACTCGTTGAGGGTTTCTGTATTATCTTAGGAGAGCTATTTATCAAAGTTGAGTTGGTTATCTGGGTGTGTGAATGGTATATACTTAAAAATAAGAAAATAATAAGAAACTTATCAAATCTTTGTATTTCGTTGACATTTTATACATATTTTCATAGAATACAAAATTAAATGCTTTATAATTTCTTATATAAAAAGGCTTTCCATTTACTTCAGTGTATTCTCTTTTTTCTTGTTTATGTTAATTTTATTTTTATTAATAGAAATATATTTTTATTAATAGAAATATACAATTATATATGGTATATGGTATATATGTATTTCAAGACTGCTCTTATTTTCTTAAGCTTGGTGCGCTCTTCAATTAGCAATCCAAATAGCATATTGTGTGCCCTAAAAAGACCGCACTCGGGCATAAACTCGCGTACGCAATGCATTACCAAGTGTAAATAATAATGAAAATTGCAAAAGAAATGCGAAAAAACCCATTAACGCTTTGTGGCATTGCATTTAAGCAGCCGCCTCCCCTCCAGACTTCCCCTCACCATATCCGTGCAACATATATAGCCTTATAGCCGTATAACAGTCCATCCGGAGCTGCGACTGAGACTAACGAGAGGCGTTAGTTTAATTTCTAGAGCAACATACCAGCTGGGGAATGAAAAAATTCATACATAATGAATGCAAATGCTTTTGCGCTCATAATTTCATCATCACGAGGCATCCTTGTGATCATCACAGAGAGAGAGAGAGAGAGAGACACTCACAGAGGAGAGCTCTGTCGCTCCCTCTGCGGTTTGGCAGGCAGGACGTTTCGTGTGTCTGCAGCGGATATGAGGCAGGGGCATCACAAACAGGCCACCAGGGGCGGTTAGCAGGGACGACGCGGATGAGGACGAGGACGAGGCGGCTGCTGCGAAGTTGCCTATTTTCAAAAACACGGCATAAGGATAACAACCTCTTAACCCAGTTTGCGAGTGCGACTGCGACTGCGACTGCAGGCGGCGGAGTCAGCCGCAGATACACAGATACACGCGCAGGACGCACAGGAGATGCCCAGGGAAACTCGGATACAGCGACAGGCTCCGCAGCCAGCCACTGACAGAGGCGTATCCTTGTGCATGTCCTGGGCTACCCATTTTAAATTGAACTGTGCGCATTTAAGCGTGAACTGACAGCTTGGAAAATCGAAAGCAAAAATAAATTGTCTAGTGAACTTGGTGGTCCGCACACAGCTGAGCTGATTGTAGCCTTTGGGCTTAGTGTCAGCCCACGGGCAGCAGGCAGGCAGCAGGCAGTCAGCAGGCAGGCACTAGGCAGGCAGGATGTGGGCGGGGCTAAGGGACACTGGCAGGAAATGGCTCTCGGCTCCGGAGAGTGTGTGTCCGTCTTTGGCTATTAATTGAAATTCGTTGTGCTTAAAGCCGGCGCTCCTCGGCAGGCTAGAAAGTTTTAAAAGCTTGCCGCCCCGGCACAGGACCCTCGTAGGCTTGAAGGACATTACCAGCAGCAGGAGCAGCAGCAGAAGCATCAGCAGCAAAGTTCTCGCCTCAGAAATAGACCCTCACCCACATCCACAACGACCCTCTCAAATGGCATTTGCATATATATCATCTCGTATATCCTTTTTGTCCGAGCCCGGGCTTTGCACGGTGTGTTAAAAACTTTGTCCCTTTCTGCCCGAGATTTGCATAGACTCGGTATAAGTTTCGTCCTGCCGGGGTGCTCATATATCAGAGCAGTCGGTAGCCAGTGGTAGGTTCGTCCCTTTCGAAAAACCAACTCTGATAACCGGTTTCGGCTCTGGGGTTATTTCGGTGCCCCTTTTTTCGGCTAGCTCCTTCTTAGAGAGGTAAACAAATCTGAAACTAATCCTTTGCAGCCAACTGGCAATTGTAAACGAATTCGAATTGTGTTTGGATTGAATGCAATCCCCGACGACGGCGGCTGGACTCGTTTTTAAATAAGAAATTTCGGTCACAAAGTTAATGAAGCATGAATCAAACTGGTATGGATGTATGGTATGAGCTGGCATACATATATGGTCAAGGGTACAGTCGGTAACGTTACATTCTTACGCACATTTTTGGCTATATCTCAGAAAAAATAATTAAAATGCATAATGTCTTATATGCATCTGAAAGTACTCTTAGAGACTTACATTTCGTGGGTTCAAAGTTTATCTTGATCTCTCTTGCCTTCGGAGTAATCAGCTTTCAAAGTGTGGTCGGTAACGTTACTTTTTTTGGAAGTGACTTCTGAGGTTAGTGCACAAATGCTTTATTATTAGTGAATGTAGCTGCACATATTTTTGATTATAAGCATTTTTTGAAAGATAAGGAATGAAAGAAAAGATATAACTATCTGATTAGCCGAAAAATTTATTTTTTCGTGCCTTTACGAGCCTAAAACCAAATTCGGTAACGTTACACAAAAAGTTGGTAACGTTACACGTACGAAATTCTGAGAAATTTTGACGAAAATAAAGCAAAAAAACACTCTAATTTTATTAATAAGTTTAAATAAGCAAAAATATAGTAAACTTTATTGCGTTTTTTGGTTTTCAGCTGATTAAATAGTCACTTTGAGTGGCTTAATAGTGATATTTCTTAAATATGTTTTGAGGTTTCAGAAGTCACTAATTTTCCGTTCAATACTTGAATTTGATGGGCAGATGAAATACCAGAAATGTCCTTCGCACCGGCAAACACAGCAACAGAGTTCAACTCATTGTTGATTTGGTGAAATTCTACATCTGTGACTTCTTCGTGTGCTTCAATTCGTTTGAGACAAATACTTTCGATTGAAACAATTCGGTATGGTACAAAGCGCTCGTAAAGATTGTTAACTGACGTTGATTCTAGTGGGCACTTTGTACTTCATCCTGGTCCTCACAAACAAAGTTTTCGGCGAAATCCACTTGTATCAATGCCTCATCGACAAATTCGATATTGGAGGCCCGTGGAAGATCGTGAAGGATGAATATTTCAGCTTGTGCACGTTTGACAAAACAGTGTTTGAGAAAATGGGACGATATGGCAGCAAGATGTGCGATGAGCTCTGATAAAACACAGCCCTCTGTAAATATACAATGAATTCATCAAAAATGGTCGGTAACGTTACACATGTTTTCAGTCATTTATTCCACCATGGTACTATTTTTGATTAATTTCAATTTGGATTCTTAAAATACACTCTAAATACATACAAAAAATGTATATCATCAAATTGGTTGAGTTGCTTAAATATGTGTAAAAAAACTTTTTCTAAATTTTTGTCGGTAACGTTACTCCCAAAAAGCGGTACATTGAAATGTTGTTAAATAAGACCACGGATAATATTTTTGTTCGAAATTTTGATATAGTTCGTTGCTTTAGAGTATATTACACTGAATTTAATCAATATTGCATCATAAAAAGTTGAATAAAATGTAAATTTTTACCTTTTTCTGAGGCTCTGTTAATTTTTCCATATTCGACACACAGTAAGAACAAATGAATGAGTTGCGAAATTTCAAACCAAAGAAACATTTCTTTGTGTGACCCGATGCTATGGACAATATTCTAACAGAATATCATAGCAAAAGCGGTAAATTCAAAAAAAAAAATTTGTTTGCTTGGTTTCGTTTAACGTACCCTTGACCATATGTACATTGTACATATATCAAAATTAACATAACATAGTTACCTTGAAAATTAACCCTATTTCTGGTTAACATAACCTCAAGAGTTAGGTTAGGTTATTAGATTTCCCACAAGGGAATACAGAATATAATGATCCCGTCTTATAAAACGTTTTCTTTTACGTATCTCACAATTAAGACTGACTAAAGGTGTACGAGTTTCAAGACTTTGCCTGATTGAATCCACCTGAAGCGTACTTAACACCACTTTCCGAAAACATAACCTCGAATGTCTCACGATTCGCAGAGCTGTGACTCGGCACACATGGGGTGCCAGTGCAATTGCTGCTGCCATAATGCATTCTCGGTCTGAAAAACGCACTTGCCATGTCAGCAAAGAAATCGAAAAGTTGCCGATGCTCACCTGCTGCCGCTGCTTCAGCTGAAGTTGCTTGCTGTTCCTGAAGGAGAGCTGCTGCTGGCAGCTGGGTCCTGCGACTTGCGAAGGGGTTTCACGGATAGTTTGGACCAACTTTCGCCTCCGCAGGGGATCTCTCTTCTCTCCCGGAGAAACTTTTCCACAATGCCGCTTTACATATTGAGTTCTCCCGGATCCTGGCTCCTGGCTCCTGGCTCCCAGCTCCGAGCTCCCGGCTCCCGGTTCCCGGCTCCCTTATGGTTTCTCTTTCTTTCCTGAGCCCGCTACTTTTGCTACTTAAAGTTTGCTTTTTGTCTTTGAGTTGAGAGATATATACCTATATATATATATAGCTACGCAAGCCCCTTACTTCTGGGGGTCTTTGCCATCCAAATTGTGGGCAAATTAATTGAACGCAAGGAAATGCAGAAGGTAAACAGAGGAAAGGAAGCAGGAGGCCGGGCGCGATGACGCTGAAACTTATTCGTTATATACTCGAATCCTGGTTCTGTCCATGGTGGATACCCTGGCCAGCTAGCTTGTTAAATTTAAAACGCTTACCGGTCCAGACTGCTCTCAGCCACCTGGGGAAAACCCCGAGTGAGGCAAGTAGAACGAGCTGAACTGACCTCGGGGACAGGTAGGGGTCACGACTAGGGAATGCTCTGTGAACTTTTAGGAATCTAATTGGCAAATAGCCTAAAAGGAGATGGAAAAATATCACTTTGCGTTTGACCTGAGGGTATTCTGAGTTACGTTAGTTAGTTAACATTTAGCTTCAGTGTTCTACCTTTAGTTCTTAAACACTCAACTAATATGCCCCAACTATCCCCTAAAATAGTCTGTGCCATGAAAAAAGTGAAGAGAAAAAAATGGCAAAGTTTTTGCCACTCATTTTTTACACGCAGTCCTTGGGCTTCTGGTGCGAAGCCACCTCCTCCTCCATCCCTCCATCCCTCCATCGCTCTCTGTGTCCCTATCTCTGGGTCTCCTTCGCCGACTGCCGACTGCTAATCCAGGACAATAAGTGTTTGTCGTTGGGATTTAGACAATTATTCACGTTAAGTTGACGTCTGAGACGGGGAGCCCAGGCAACTGACAGTTGCGATTCGCCTCCGGTCGTCCTCCTGATTCTGCGACTTCCTTTTCGAGTCTCCCCCGGTACCCTCATACTTGGCCAGCGTCTGGCGAGTTTTGTAATTTCTTCAACGTTTCAATTTGTACCGGTCTGGATTTGGGCCCGCTTATTTTTGGTTCTCTTATGCCGAGGACTCTGCTCCTTCAGGGGCACACGCAACATTTTGTATTATAAGCGCATTTGGGTTTTAAGGTGTCAGCAGAGCAGGGAGACCGAGTCGCGTTGATATGTCATCTGGAAATAATTTTTATTTATTCGCTGCTCCGTCGCTAAGCCGTCTGGCAATTTTACGATGACATTTCTGCCTCTTGGAGGGATTTGCGTTTGCCAAATTTGCAATATACATTTTTCATACTTGTGCACGAGGGCAGAAGGCTTCCGCACCCACTCGGAGCGCTTTATTTGATTTCGTCGCCACAATAAAAAGCGAGTCGAACTCTCGCACTCACTCGGTCGGTGTTGGTGTTGGTGTCGTGTCTTTGGGGGTCGCCGGAGTGACCCAGGATTCCCCCATGTGTCCCGCATCCGGACATGGCACACACTCTCCGGCCACTACCCCCGTCCTGGTCACGTACGGAACATAAAAGTATTTACAAATAATATTTCCATATGGTAAGACGTGACAAAGACTCAAATTAGCGATGGGAACGTTTATCTTCGGCTGGTGGGGAATGGGTCCAAGCTACCCGCCAGCTGGCCGTATAAAAGTCCGGCCATAAACAAACATCGGGGAAATATCCTCGTAAACATCCAATTTATATATATGTTTATGTATATAAATATCGGAGCAGAGCTCAAAGAAATATTCCCTTACTTTTTTCCATAATTTTAATGCCCCCGGATTGAACCTTTTTTCTGGTGCTTTTCTTTTTTTTGCTTTTCTCGTTTTTTTTTTTTTATTCGGCCAACAAAGTTTCGGGTAGATGCGGGTGAGTGTTTAGGCCATTAATTTAATTTTATGTTTGATTTTGTGTGCACTTTTTACGCTTCTACCTTTTTTAATAGTTGATTGTTGCTGCCATCGCCATCGGAAATTATTTTGTTTGGCACTTTTAATGGCTGCATTTGGCGGCGAAGTTTTTTGTGTTCCTCGGAACTTTAATGACCCAAATTGATGTGGGATTTTGTTTTCGGGGCACTTTTAATGTACCCGAGGCCGGAGTCTGGTCTGGCTTTGATATTTTGAAACGGAAAGTGAAGCGACGGCCGGCAATTTATTCTCAACTCGAAGTTGAGGGAATAATTTGGCTGAAGGACGCCGAGGGTCCACTAATGGCTGTACGACATGGATCGTGCTTGGGCCACCTTCTCACCTACCTTCCTCTCGACTTATCTGGCGGCCAAGATTCGCTTGCAACAAAACTGAGGCGGCCCAAGCCACTCGAGATCCTCTCGTGGCATCATTAAGCCGCCTTTATGATCCTCACATCGTTAAGCCAACGCCATAAGCCGGTGCACAGCGGCTCCTCCTCCGTCACTTCACTTTTATGCGCCTATTAATGTCTACGACTGGCAGAAGTTCCTGCTGCTCCTCCTCCTCCTCCGCGGAGCAGCACCTTTGAAAACACTTTTAATTGCTCGAACTTATTAAACAGCTGCCACTGCAGCTTGCTACAACTTTCCGTATTTGCCTCATATCCTTTTAAAAGTACAAAAAACACGAGACGGGGAGGGAAAGAGCTGGGAAATGGGGGAAAAATAAAACTTTACTTGGGCTGCATAGACAAAGACAAAGACCCAAGACTTGGCTTAAGGTCAGCAACTTTTATTTCTTGGCCAACACTTGCACATCCCAAGTCCGAAGTGGCTCCCAGCAGCAGCTCCATCCAGCATCTAGCTCCAGCATCTACCAAGCCTCGTCCTCGTCTCATCCTCGGCAGCATCCATCGTCCGTCTCCGTCTGCTTATCTCTTCACTCCTCCTGCCTTATTGTATTTCTTTTTTCTCGACGCTGGTGTTGTGCTCATTTTATTGTTCTTGGCCCGGCCAACACCAGAGTCCTCGCCACGGCTGCATTTTGGCATTTTGCAGCGCTCGTTTTATTTTTTGTTATTTTTTTATTTTGAAGTTTAATGCCAGAGTCGTGCCTCATATTTCGACGATGGAATACAATAGACGCTGAAGCCGCAGCGGCAGCGGCAGCCTCAAACTAAGGCGTGCCAAGGGGGCGGAGGTGTTGTTCGTGTATTTGTTGTTTCAGTTTTTGTATGCCCTGCCACAGGGTACTTTGATCTGAGGAAAAAATAGGGAAGAAAATTAGATCAAAGGGTAGGAAATATTGATGGAAAAATGTATTGCTTATAAAAGTTAATTAAATATTTTAATTGAGGTTTTAAAACCTATTGTAAGATATATTTTATTATATTAGAGTAGGAAAGATGATGAAAAAGTTACCGATTATGAAAGTTAGTTAAATATTTTTGTAAGGTTTTTAAAAAATATTTAAAAACTGTTGTATGACATATTTTATTATATTAGGGATTATATAAATGAACCCCAAGCTTGCCTTTCTAGGGCCTTATCAGGGAGATACATAAAACATTAAATAAAATATTCGAAGGCTTGAGGTTATACAGAAAGCTAATAAATAATGTTATCCTTACCTTCCCTTCTATTTATGATTTCCTTATTAAATTTCCTGAATAATTATGCCTATTCTTTGTTCAGTTAATGAGGTTATTGCCGATCGTGTCCTTACCATACTTAAAAATTAAATCTAATAAAAGGGTTTGAAGCATGCATGACTTCGGAGGGTATTTTATCCTTCGGTCTTGAGAGTTACCTTTCCCTGTTTGTATTTTTTTTTCTTTTGTTGCCGCTCAGTTGTTGTTTCTGTGTTTTTTTTTTGGGTGCTGCACAAGTAGTCAACGCTTTGGTGGTTGCTACACGGCTTCAGCTTCAGCTACAGCTTCAGCTCCAGCTTTTGCTTTTGCTTTTGCTGGTTTGGTAATCCGCCTCACTTTAGCACTTGAGCGGCATCTCCTGCCCTACACCTCCACCTCCTGCTCCGCGAATCCTCACGCTCACTCTCACCCTCACCCTCATCCCATCCTCGCCAGCGACCTCACCCGCACCCGCACCATTGTCCACTCGAAGCGCTGACTGCAGATTGAGCAAAAGTTGTGTTGTTTGCCAGCTTGCCAGCCTCTGGGAAGTGTGAACATTTTGGGCAACACTCCGCGTGCCGAACCCCCAGCAGTGCCCCTGCTGCCGCTCATCCTGTTTCCCAGGCCCGGCTCAAAAGGTGTTGGTAATGATGATTTTGAATTATTCATGATTCACGACGATTGAAATTATTTGCGCGCGTTCGTTCGCTGGCTGGCTGGCTGGCTGTCTTGCCGCTTGTTGTTGGTTGTTAAAGTTTCTGGCCGCGTGTTGCAAGGAGTCGAAGTCGCAGTCGCAGTCGCAGCCGCGGAGTTGGAGTTGGAGAATCGAAATCGCACTTATAAGGCCCAAGAAGAAGCAACAATAGCACAACAGCACAACAGATTTAGCGAGGGGTGTTCCTGTGTGTGTCTGCCGCTCGGCTTTACCTTTTCGCTTTATGTTAAATCATTCAAATTGAACACAAAAAAAAAGAATACAAAACAAAGCCAACAACAGCTGAGGATCTGTCCGCGGGAGAGGGGTGAATGTTCGGGGAATGTGTTCTCAGGGGATGGATGCTAAGCTAGATGCTTCTGCCGCCTTTCGGATCGGATTTGCCACATACTCAGAGTGCCCTGCTCCGAGCGGGTATAATGGCATTGACAGGGGGTTTGACAGGACCTACCGAAGGATATACTTATATGAGCACGGTCTCCCGGCTTTATGCATTTAGCTGGGTCATCCAGTGAGCTGGCAAATCATTGGCAAACAATCGAAATGTCATAAATGTAGATCGCGCTGCCTGCTCACTTCGATGTTTCAATTCTCTCGGGTTAATGGAGTTTGGGATTAGCTCAGGGAAAGGGCGCTGCAAATTCTGGCTTTAGTTAATTGGCAAACTGCGAGTTGGCAAATAATGTAACTGATCTGAGAGGATCGGGAGAAGGTAAGCCATATGTGGTGAAATTAACAGATTTTCTGAGGGGTAAAGAGAATATTCTGGAAATATATAACAGATATATACATATATGTGCAGTCATTTTAATTTATAATGACTAAAGGATAAACTATCTGAAATTATATACTTCTCCTTTTGACATAACCAACTTAAATCCGAGTTATCATTCTCCCAAACATCCAATTATTGCATCAATCGAAACTATTCCCAGGATTGTGCGATTTATCTGCTCTTTTGCAGGGCATTTCCTTGTGGCATTTTCCTCTCTCTCAGCATTTTCCACCCAGGCAGCACGGGCTGGCTGAGTATTGTAACTTGCCAATTGGCACCGGGGATTTGGTCAAAGTCATTTTGCGCATTTTCAATTTGCCAAAAACTTTCGTTCGTTCCCCGGAGAGCTCGGTTTTCCCTGTCGCTCGTCCTGCCTGCTGCTTTTGCTGATTTTGGCTGCTTTTGTAGTCTTAGCGCATTCAGGCTGCTAATTAGGCGGCATTAAGATTGGGCCATGAACTACACTCCCCCTCGCGAGCTCCCTCCTCTGGGTAAGCGCATTAGATGCTTCAGTTGTGACGTTTTCGCAGCGCACAAAGTCAAAACGAGAAGTAAATGCCAATAATTTGGTTCGCTCAAAACCAATCACCCCCATACACTGACTCCGAAAAGTCTTTTGCCCTTTTTTGAATGGCAAAAGGAAGGTCTGGAGAGGGGGCGGGGCACAATTTAGTTTTCCTTTTTTTTTGAGAAAGGCTAACGAACTATTTTCACAGAAACCAAGACGAGCGAAGAAGTCGAACTCGAATGCTGTTTGAGGCCACTCGAGGCGGCATAAGAAAAAAAAGTGCAAGCCAGGCCAAAAAAGAAATGGAAAACCAAAGGCAAAAAAGGTTTTCATTTTGCTGTTGTTGTTGTTGTGTTTGGTACGTGCACACAAACTTAATTTGAAGTTAAAATGTAGCGTAAAGTGTAGGGCAAACAAGAAGGGGGTTTTTTTTTTGGGGGATGAGGACTCGGATTTGGACTCGGATTTGAAGGGTTCCCGAACTGGGTCTCATCTTGGCTTTTATGATCGAGTTAATTTGAATTTTCAACAAGCCAACTTCGGTGTTGCCGATCGGCTGAGACAAAAGGATTCCGGAATCCGAAGGATTCAACAGGAGTTCTCTGTCTCAACCCTTTTCCTGTTGCTTAACTTGTTTTTTTTGCGACTTTGTTGATTCACTTTGAAAAGTATTTTCCCGCCGCATGTGTCTGGTATAACTTTGGGAGCTCCTGTGGTTGCTTTTTCCCCACCTTGTCTTTGCTGGGCTTCCTTTTATTTTCTTTTTTTTTTTTGGGGAACCAGGAGCCAGAAACGTTTTGTACGTGCCCGGGTTTATGTGCATAGGATTTTCAATGCCTCCCATCGCTATTGATTTTTATACAATACATAAATTTTTCTTCTTCCAATTTTTTTGTTTTCTTTTTTTATTATTTGGTATTTTTCTCCTGCGCTGCTGTCCATCTGATTGGTTGCTCCTGCGCCTGCATTGGCTCTTTGTCATCATTTTTCTATATAGTCCGCACACATATAGCATCAGATTCGATTATGCGATTTAATCTGATTTCGCACAAACGAATGATTCAAATGCAAATAACACGAGCACGAGCACGAGCACACGGGCCACAAAGGACATGGGGCGAAGGGCGCACAGTTGGCATAGAAATGGAGTTCTCCCCTTTCTGGCGGTCTTTTTTCTCGTCTTTTTGGTTAATAGCTTTCGATTTATAACAAGCAGATGAAACCAAAAAGATTTGCATTACAAAACAAACGACAGGTAGGCCGAAGGGTTGCAGGATTGGATTGAAGGCAAAGCCCACGCCAGGACATACAATTAGTGTGATGGGGTTGGCAGCAAGAAAGTTGATTGGGTTGCGGTTTGTCTGCCTGCCAAGGCAACGCAGGTTGGGATTTGAGATTGGGCGGAGGAGCCGGGTTAAGCCCAATTATAATGGGCCACATGTGGGATTGGGTTCTAGGGGTTAAACACACTTTGACGGAATTTCAATTGGAATCGAGCGAGTGAAAGTGGAGCAAATGCTCACGGAGCGGATTAGATGGATTGATGCTGTGTGGGAGGATGTCTACATTCGGCAGTAAGAAGCCTAAAAGGGATAAAACAATTCTATAAATAAATGCATACATAACGGAATCTGGGGGGATTAATATTTATGGGAGGTTCTCAGAAGGGTTTATTAAAGTTTAAAACTGAAGTTTAAAGTTTAGCTGAATTATTTCTTGTAATTATTTACACAGACTGTTAGCTAGTTAACTACCCTCTGCTCTGTTATAGATTAATCTCCATCCATCCATCCATTCCAATTGCATTCCCAAAACACTTCCCCATGTGTTGCAACTACCAATCAAGTGCAGTAATCAGCTCATTCCCCGTCGAATTACACCACCGTACACATGTTTTTGCTGTGGCAATCATTTCATTATACAATCATAATTAAGCCGACTATCAACACCTTTCCCATCTGGCTGAATGGCCTGTCTTCGCCTTCGCTGCACGCGGAGAGCTTCTTCGGAAATCTTCCCACAACTGCCCTAGTCCGATTGCAATTGGAGTCAGCCGGTATATGGTATCTCTCTGTGTATGCACTTCCCACAGATTATCACAAATTAGATGCAGTTCGCGTCGGAGTCTGGCACACATGGATCAATCCAGCGCCGTGGCCCGGCTCAAATTAAGTTTGGAGCACCGGCAGAGATAGTCACAGCCCCTCCGATGCACATTTTTCCTCCTCTGCGATGATGCCACATAATTTCGCACACCACGACAACGACTCTGACTCTGACGACGATGATGGCCCCCAACTCGTGTAACTCTGGGATGCACAATGGCCTTTTCCTCATAACCAACACGTACGAGCAATTCACGAGGCGAGGCCTTCACCAGAGGTGCTAATGCTGATCAGCAGTAACTGATACCCGGCCCGGTCGGTTGGTCGGTCCTGTGCCAGGAATAATGCAAAGAAGCCACTCCAAGTCTGACTCCAAGCACAATGCAGAGAGTCCAGAAAACAACAGAATTAAGTCCAAACAATGCTGGATGCTGGATGGTGGATGCTGGCCTCGGAGGGGACTGGCACTGCTGCTCGCAACGCCCGCTGGACGTGTATCAGATGGGGCATCGAGCCAGTGGAGGAGAGTCCCAGTGGCCGGCCGGGCAGTCCCAAGTTACCATAGTCCGAGCCCGAGCCCGAGTTCCGAACACAAATCATCTTCCAGCGCTCACGAAATTGTTGCGCAAACTTTCAAAAGAAACAGAAACAAAAACCCCCCGAAAGAAAACCAAACCAAACAGAGCACAAAAGAAGAAAAACTGAATCATTGGCTGCTATGGCCAAAGTTTGGAATACCCTTCTAAATAATTTAGTTGGAAGTAAAGTTACCATCTTTGAGTGCAAATGGGATGTATACATTCAGCTTTATATTTTTATAATGAAAATTTCCTCTATAATTGAACAGGATTTGTTAGGAATTTATTTTGTAATTAATTGGAAGAGAGCATTAAAAGCATTTAATTATAAATAAAATATTGAGTCTAGAATCAGACTATTCTATTATAATATGGTACAGAACCTCTCTAGTGACTCTAGCTTGGACTCAGTCAAGATACTCCCCCGTCAAGGGTATTCAAAATCAGAGTGAAGCTGGCAAGGCGTGAGGGGCTGGACTGGAAAACAAAAGGAGGCGTTGGTGTTGGTGTTAGCTGATTGTTGTTGCTCTTACCTCTACCTGTATGGTGTCTGTGCAGATCTGCAGATCTCCGGAGTGGAGTGGGGCCGCGTGGAGCTGAGCAGAGCAGAGCGGAGCGGACTATGTGTGAACTCGCAAAACGTGACACATTTATATCACTTCGTTTGAATCGCAAAATAATAATAAATATAATACTCGTAGCAACAGCAACAACATTGTGTGCTGGGGGAGTCTCTGGCCTGTCTGCGTCCAGGTCTCCGTCTCCGGAATGGAATCTCTACCGACGGACAGTCTCTTTCTGGCCAGGCCGTGCCCAGGTTTTGACCTGCCGACGCTTTGCTGGGAAGTTTTTATATTTATTTCGCTCGCTTCTCTTTTTTCGTAGTTATTTTTTTGTTTCACATTTTTGCGCTGCTGCTGCTGCTGCTGCTGGCGGCAATTGTTAAAAAATTTAAACACCAGCCAGAGATAAAGAGAATGTTATGGCTTCGGGGGAGGCAGCTTGAGTATGCGAGTGCGGTGATACACTGCCAATACAAAGTTTTGGGGGAAGACTGTCGAGCAACTACTAAAGATAGAGGAGTTTAATGCATAAACACTAAAGACTTGATGCATTCTTAAATGGGAAACAGCAGGAACTTTCTATTCTATTATATTTTTAACCGATGATTTTGAGAACTTACAAACTGTATAATTATCAAGGCAGTCTCAAAATGATTCCAAATAGCAAGAGACCCCTCAGTGAAGCACAAACTCTTTGGTGTTTAACATTTTCCCGATGTCTCATCTTACCTCGAAACAAAGCGAATTCACCCTCGATGATGTGCGCTACCAAAAAACATGAAATGTCACTGGTTCCGTCGAAACCTCTTTCAGGTAGCCACAGCCTCCGATGGATTCCTCGTGAAACTTTGACCATTGGGTTCTACCCAGATGGGTTGGGGTAATTTCGGCTTTTTTCGGGTCTCTCCTTTGCCCATTTGACAACGTACGAAATATTGCACCCCTGGGCATCTCTGGGCACAGCTCCTCCCTCCACATCCTGGCTAGAGTTGTCAGCGGACGGCGGCAATGGCGTCGCAGACGGCGGATGTATTTGTGGCGTATAATGTTACATCTGCTTAGCGGAAAGATAAATCAACGGAGCCGGCGAGCGTCGCCTGCATCGGCTACCAGTTACCAGTTGCCAGTTGCCGGTTTCCAACCGAGCATCGTAGCAGCATCCCAGCATCCCAGCAGCCAAGCCTCGCAGCATCCCCAGGATCCCGACATCGCCATCAGTGGCAGCGCCAAACGTCGCACTCAAGTTGACAATGATAAATAGTGAAAAAGCGCCAGGCGAGCTGGGGGATTCCCGGCCAACGGGGGAGAGTCTGGGAGATTGGGAGATCCACGAGGTGACAGACACTCACTCCTCCGCTCCCAGGTTGGCAAGTGGCGAAAGTTTCGTGCTCGTTGCTGGAAGTAAAACATTTCGATTAAAGTTTATGAAATGGCAACCTCTGAAGGCACCCTCTATGACGATGGCGATGGGGGCCACAGGGTTGCCCGATTTGGTTGGGAATTAGTAGCTGCGAATGCCCAACCGACTGTGAGTTGAGCTGTAGTTGATTAAAAAGTTTGGCCAACTTATACAGCTCGCCCTCCTCTTGCCGGGAAGCTCTTTGAATATCGAACAGGAAGCCGCACCGAAAACTTGGCTTCGGTGGGGAGGCGCAGCAACCGCAGAGGAAGCTGGCGGTGCTGGCTATCAGGTGCTGCCTTTGACAATCAGTTTTGTCTCTTTTTCTGTGCCGACGACAACAAGTTATCTCGCCTGGCAGGACAATATTTCTTGGCCACAAGCAGAAAAAACACAAAACGCAAAAAAAAAGAGGAGGAGGAAACTTTACCGAGCGTAGGAAAATAAGTTAAGCTCAAGGCGAAACTAAACACTCTTTGAGGTACAAAATTTAAATATAAATAAAGTGCCAAACAAAGTACCCGTGCGATGCAGCGGAGCAGCTGCATCAGCATCGGTGGGGAGGGGCGTAAGCAGGCAAGTCCTGGCGGAGGCGACACTATAATAAATAAATAAAAATGCAACAAAATGACATTAAAGGTAAATTCAGGAGGAGAAGCAGCCCAGCAGCAGCAGTGACGCCTTGGTATATATTTTCACAAGGTGCCAGGGGGATGCTGAGCCGAGACCGAGACCGAGCCCGAGCAGGGTTCACAGTCTTGAGGAGTAGTAGTAAGGGTTGTGGGCGTGGTTCCCCCCTCACTCTAGGACTCCGAGGTTTGCATACAAATAGCTTCGGTCGGGCTGCCCTCTCAGCCGGAGGGCTTAGGGTTAGAATGAACTAGGGTTCCCAACCCCTCGGCACTCGACCCTCGACCCAAGGTGTTGGCAGGAGCAGCCAAGTGAAAATACCCAGCGAACTGGACGGAATTATGCTAGCGGAAAGTTTTTTACTTGTAATTGGTTGGGTTGGTTGCGGGTCCGGGTAGGGCTGCCGCTGCCGCTGCCTCGGGTTCATGGATCCCGCAGTGGCACCAGCTGCGAGATCATCCCGGGATCCAGGGTAGCCGTAGCCCATCGTCACTGACAGTGAACTTCTGGAAAACAAACTCTCGAGAGCCGGAGAGCTTCTAGCCTCGAGAGGAAGGTCAACAAAAATCGAAGCCAGACGCAGCAGGATAGTTCTGGAGTGCAGTGCAGTCTGTGAGTGTGTTTAGTGTGTGCGGACTTGCAGCAGACACTGTGTACTTTGGGGTGCCATAAAGCAAAGTATAGTTCGCCCAGCGTCCTGGAATATATAAAATGCGACCCAGACCATAAACAAAACCCGCATGGAGGTGTCCTTCCCCGGCCCCAAACTCCTTTTTTTTTATATGTATAGCATATAAAGCATATATGGTGGCATAGCATGTTTTTATTTACAAAACCCACTCCCTGCTCCTGCTCCTGTGGATATGTGCCCTCGGTTGACATGATAGCAAAGCGGCGAAAAGAAAGCCGTTGACGGAGCAGCAGCAAAATTTTTGAACTAGTTTAAGTGCCCCATCATGAAGTCCCAAGTTTCTCGTTTTCGCCAGGATTGTTTTACTTTATAAAACACATACACACACGGGCACTGCTGCCATTGAAGCTGCATGGTTATGCAAAGTAATTTGGTTGTGTTTGTGCTGGCAGAGGGGGGTTATTCGAGGAGCCAGGAGCAAGGAGCTGCTGCTGCTGCTGCTGTTGCTGATGCCAAGGCAAGGACAACACATAAAGCATCGGGGGACTTCAGGGGGCTTGTGGGTTAGGTGCCCTGCTGGACTGTGCAAACAAGGAGTCATCTGCCCGCTCCTCCCTGCCCCTTATTTTATTTTTTCTCCTTTCAAATTGCCAGTGTGCGTGAGCTGCTGCCATAAGGAGGATGCCGGGTGCAGCATCCAGGAGGTGCTCTCCTGCACATGACCCCCTTTTCAACAGCTGCACACAACAAACTGCAGTCAGCAGCAAAGCCCCTTCCCCATTCAAAGTGCAGATAATTTCATTTGAAGTATGGCAAAATAAAATTTTTTCGAGCGCTCAGCTCAAGTCGGTGCTCTCCCCCATTTTCATTTTCAAGTTCCCTCACCCGCCGAGTAATTTGTAGTTGGAAGCTTCAAAGCAGCGGAGTCCTGGCTACAGGAAAAAAAAATGAAAAAGAAAACCCATTTTTCGGAGCTCCACACAGCAGCAGCGGCAGCTCATTTCCTTTGGGCTAATGATGTGGGTCAATTATGGCAGCCAAAAAGCCGAGCGAAACTGCTCTCTCTCCCCGTTTGCATTCGGATTTTGTCTACTGGAATTAATGGCATTAGTTTTGTGCATTTAGTTTTGATTAGTGGCGGGGCAGGGGGCGGGCTTGGAGCCATTTGCATGCCGTTGGCCAGTGCTTTTTCGTTCGGATTCGGGTCGAGAGAAAAACACACAATTTGATGCTGCTGCCATTCGAAATCAATGCTGCTGGAGATGCCTTTTTTCCGGCTCTTATTTTCTGGTATTGAAGGGATCTGCTTTTGCTTCTTCCGCAAAAAGGGGTTAGTTTCTGATGGCGAATAAAACTTGGTCCTGGTTATATCCGCTTTTATTTTTAAGGGCTTATGGCTGATTTCCTGGACGGAAGACGCAGCGCGTAGCAAATGGCCCTCTTGGGTGGCTCTCCCCTTGCGAGCAGAGGAAGTCATTAATGATTTCCTTCGCTAACTCCTCTTCCGAGTAGCAGCATCTGATGATAGCTCTCTCTTTCTCTTCCACCGCTCTGTGTATCCATTTCTCTGGCTAAAGCATTACCCATTTACCCAGTTTGGTAGCTGCACCTCAACCGCATGCACGTTCCGCTCAACTAAGCCACTATCCACCTGACGCAGGTATACGTGCATGAAAATCAAATCTCGGTGTTTGTTATTTGCAAGCGTTGTTCACTATTTTTGCCAGCAGCATTTCGCCAAGCCCACACGTTTATTTTTGTAATATTTTTTGTTAAATGTCAACGGGAAATCTTCTTTTCCCCACGCCACCAATTTTTTGCTGCTGCTCGTCTTCCTGGCCCTCCCCTGATCCCCTTTCATATTAATGCTGCTTCAATTGTACGCTGATTGGCAATCGGGAATGTGACTTGCATGCCGGAGGAGGACTCGAAACAAAGCCGGGGCTACGGGTACGAGTTACGGGGTTACGGGTTACGGGCTACTGGTTCCGGGTATTTGAATATCGTGGGTGGCCACCACCGCACTTATTAAATTAAAAACCAACACACAGGCCCCACCTACAGGGTATCGGCAGTGCGTATGCACACAGCAGATGCGAGTGTGCACATACTATATCTTTTTTTTGTGCTATTTAACGTGTGTGCATGCTTCGGCAATTTGATTGTGGCCGAGCAGGCGTATGAAAATCAATTTCACGCTGAAACGCACCAAAAACTTTAATAATATTTGCGTCGCGGCACTTAACAGACGGCAGGGACAGCAAGGACGGCCCAGGACACGCTGCTGGAAGGACGAGTGCGAAGACAGATAGATATTCGCGTTCACACACACAAAGAGGGGGGGAGCTGCATTCAATTAAATTTGTCAGAAGGAGGGGACCTCTGGATGCGGTGGGTACGTGGTCAGGGGAGAGCTGGTTCTGTATGTTACAGAAACCAATCAATTTATTTTATTATTTAAAAGTGAAAATCGCATATATTTCACGGTCTTTGCTGGGTTATTTATTAAAAACCTCAAGTGTAGTGAAACTTCCTATAAAAAAATAATAAAAATACTGTGAAAAGAACTAAATTGTATTAGTGTTTAGACAAGATCTGGCATCCAGTCTAAAGTAAACCCATTGAGGCTATAAAAACTATTCTTTTTCGCAATATAAAATATGGTGTTTAAGCTGTATTTTTACTGCTTAAACTTAATGAAGACCCAAATTAACATTTTTAACAGCTTTTAAATATTGTCCTGAGGGCAGTAAAACGCAGCTGTTGCCTCATGTGAGAAGAGGAGCCAATGCCTTAGGTCCACTAATTACCAGGACATAAAGTTTTTCATTGCAAACAGCTAAGATCATGCAAAACTGTAGTAAAACACAAGACAAGATCGATCTTTCCCCGCAGGAATTCCCAATTTCCAGCTCCCTGAGAGTCTTAAAAACCTTTTATTGCAATCCCATACAGCCGTTTCCTGGACAACCTGCCCCAAGAATTTATCACCTTGCCGAGAGAATACCCTCGATGGGCCTGGCGACGGCAGCGAGCTCCGAGTCAGTCGGTGGAAGCCGAGACTCTCAGACACTTGGCATAGTTTTGTGGCCACCAAAAGGGGGAGGAAGAGCAGGCGGAGCTACGGTGGATCCTACACGTAGCCCTAACTTTTGCTTCGAACATAAAGTGCGCGCTAAGAATTTACCGCATAAATTTTGAACAAGTAGCGAAAAGAGGCAGAGGTAAAAGCCAGAAGTTGCAGGTAGCAGCAGGCGCGGGAGGGGAACTTACAAACCGCACTTTGGCACAAAACTCACAAGACACTCATAACTTTTTATGTTGGTTCGTTGCACACACCCCGAAGAGCCCGAAAGCCCAAGCCCAAGCCCAAACCCAAGACCAAGTCCAAGACAGAAGCCCGCGCCAGAGCCCAGAAACGCTGCAGCCTGGACGCGCTGACCAAAAGGGATGGCTGAGGTGAAGGCGGGGGATGAGGATGAGAGGTAGGGAGCCCGGATCGGAGACCACCCCAAGATGCAGTGCATTCGAGTGGTGGCTGCCCGGTGGCTCAAGCACTTGGCCAATTCCCCTGGCTTTAGCCGGGCCGAAAAAATGTTAAGTTTTTACCCAGCCGCGTTTGGAGTTTTTATGGGTTTCGCTGCCCTGCTACACAATGAGAAAAATCAAGTGTTTTCCAAAGTTGTAATTGACAGAAATTGGAAATCAGCAATGAGAATATTAACAAGTATGCAAGAAATCTTCAAACTATTTTGAGACTAAAACTTAAATATCACATTGTTTTCATTTTAATGCTAGTCACACTGTGAATTATATCACAACTTGGTCAGACTGTATCAGACAAATATCTGAACTTGGTCACATTGAAACTTCTATTATTATTTAAAAGCTGTAATTAAATGCAATTACTTTACTTATGTAGCTCAAATGATAATATTCTAGTTAAGGTAGTTATGTTTTTTACTAGAAAATTAATGTTGCACTAGGTATAGCAAGAGCATTAATAAAATATTATATTTCCTAACAAGTACTTGGCCCCACTAAACTGATTCAATAATTCAAATCGATACCTTTGTTCACTTATTTAAAAAACATTTGTATATTATATTTTATATTTACTTTTTCTTTCTGTGCATCCCTTCCCCCCTCACGCTGTCGCTGCTCATGTGTTTACAAAGTAATTATGTAGCTAAAATTAAATTCGTAAGAAGCTGACGAGGAGGAAGAAGGCGGCGAGCATTTAAGGAACAGTTCAGTTCCCCTGGTCGACGACTCCTCCTCCTGAGTTCTTTATTTTCCTTCCTTTTTTTTTGGCATAGTTTGCTGTTGTGGGTCTGCTACAGTTAATGCACGCTAAAAGGTTTTTCCCGCCACTCGCCGGGGCGGTGGCCATGCAGATTAGCGGGGTGTATCAAGGCGAGGTATTTAAACGCGGCTTAGACAGCGGAGAGCCAGCCAGCTGAAGACCCACTTTGGGCGGAAAGTTGTGAACAAGCGGACTTAGCCGGTGCAACAGTGGAAAGTTTAATTGAAACGCGGGGAGCTAGCAGAGGGGCGGAGAAGATGGCTTGGACAGGCGGTATTAAGTGGCATCAATACCGGAGTTTTATGGAAATTTAAGAAGGGTTTAGCAGGCAAGCCGGGGGACTGGGCAGCTCGGGTAACTTGAGCGGATTTCTCAATCTCGGTAGCTTGAAAACTAATCCGAATGAAATCCAATCGATTGGAAATTCATTGAGAAATAACAATAAAGAAGGGTAATCCTAATATTAAAATGAGGGAATGAGGTTACGGGGGAGATGAAGCCAAAGTAAGTTCATTAAAAATACTAAATTCAAACGGATTAAGTTGAGATTTTTGATATATCTTAAAATCTCAAGTAAATTCACTTTAAAAGTTGAATTTACAAAATTTTAACAATCTGTTAAAATAGGATTTTCTATGAATTAATTTAAATAAATCATCCCTTTTGTTCTCTGAATCAATTTAAATAAATCTTGAGGCTTGATATCTTTTTTATTTAAAAATCCTATTCAATGCTAAATTCACACACAAAAAAAGCCCTAAATATTAATGGCAATCAACACCCAACCACCGCGTCAAAGCCAAAGGTTATGCAAACAAAATGTTAAATTTAGAACCTTTTGGCGAAGGATCCCCTCGGCTGGGATTCTGCGAATCATTTGGAATGCAACAGACGTGGGCTTCCGCGGAGATTTCTTAGAAAACTAGAAACAATACAATAAGGCACAATGGCAGGAGCGGGGACGGCTTCCTCAGTCAATCTTTTCAAGCGTGCATATATCAAAATTCCTTGGCTCGGTTCGTTGCGCCTGCCATTTTCCTCGCTGGGTCCTTAAAGTGTTTTGTTTTCCTCCTCTTTTTTTTGCGTTTTGGATACATTTTAAAGAAGACGCGGCACAGATTTCGCTGCCGCCTTTTGTATCTCGCTCGCCTACACATTTTGGCATTTCACAGTCGGAAGGCCGCCGAGGGAGCACGTGCTTTCAAATGTGTCTAGGATATGAATAAGGGAACGTATTAATTTTGAATATGTGGAAAATCTCGCACGCCAATGCACGGACCGCAGCAGGAAATGCCGGCAATAATGCCTGCCAGCCAGCCTGTCGAAAGAGGTGGTGCTTCCAGGGGGCGGGGATGGATGGCTCCCGGGAAAAGCCCCGCAACAATGAAGATGCCAAGGCGATGGCGATACGACAAGTGTACGTCGGGCCCGAGGAGACGGAAGAGTCCTGAGGCGAGGCATCCTTGTGTGCCCTGTGTCTGTGTGTAGGCCTTTTATTGCTATTGTCAAACTATTGTGCCTGTGTGTGAGTCTGTGTGTAGGGAGCTATCCTGCCCCGTCTCTCCGGGCCACTTCATCGTCTGCTCGAGTTGCTTTTTATGAAACATCAAAATGTCAGTCAATGTCATTAAATGACTTTTATATTACACCTAATACGATGACAAGGCCTCCAGCCTGTCTGCTTGATATCTTTTTGAGTGTATCTTAAAGATTCTAAAATTAGACAATTGTGCGCTCTGCCAGCCTGTTTATTTGTTGTTATTTGTTGTTCTGGTGCACGACCCCGGAGCTATCCACTCTCGCCCTCGCTGTGCTCTGCTGTGCTGTGCTGAGCTGTGCACACATGTGATTGCTTTTTGTCTGCGGTGACAAATCGCGACTGGAAACTGGTTCCATCAGCCCCACAAGAACACCTCCTCGGGTACTCGAACTCCAAGTCTGTCCAAGTCTTCGCCGTCGCTGTCTTCGTCTTCGTCTTCGTCTCGTTGACAAAGTCAAACAATTTGTTGAAATAAGTTGGAAATTGAATGAAATTGTCAAAAGCATTTCGCACATTTTATTATTTTTATATTCTTTTTTTTTGCACCATCTTTTCCAGCCAAGGCAAAGTTTTTTAGTCGGTCTTACAGGGTGTAAAAGGTGGGTATATACATTTGGGAAAGGGTATGTCAACAGCACTTGGAAGGGAATTATAAATTAAACTAAAAATTAAAGGTAAAGCGGATGAAAGACACATCAATTTTGGGGTAATAAAAATAGTAATAGTAATGGGTAAAATTAGCACAATCAAATTTAATTAAATAATTATAAAATGTCCAAAGTTTGTACAGCTTTTGCAATCGACTTTTCTGTATATTAATAAAATCATCTACTGATCTGGTCAAAAAGGCTTCAATTATTGTAAGTCTTAATTTCTTTAAGATATTTTAAATGTAGCTTGAAAAATTTAAGGAAAGGAAACAGAAAATTCGAACTATAATAGAACGCGGGTAAGGGTATCCCCCTGGTGCCATATTCTAATGTGAGCATCTCCATATCCCTGCCCCTGCCCCGAGAGTGTTTATTTGTGGCCTTCTTCGAGACTTTTGCATCCCGATTCGACGTCTGCGGGGATTTTTGCTGACTTGGCTTTGGGAAAAGTGAAATTTCTGCTCTGTCCCTCAGTTCCTCCACTTCCCCCGCCCCTCTTGGCGCTTTCTTATTTATGCATCATGTGTTCCATGGGCTTTAATAAAGCACAAGCTGGAATTGGTGTCGATGTGTAATGAAAACCATAAAATATTTAATAAAAATATTTACTATGTGTGTCCGTCCGCCATCGTTGGCGTCATAAATTAGTTGTTTTTAGTGTTTTGGCCAAAAGTTTGAGTTGCGTTCGCAGCCGGAGTTTGAGTGAAGTATTTATACATATATACTATATATGTATATATATTTGTTATTTGGGGAACTCTTTGCGGTTGCCTTTCCTCGGCGTACAGTCATAGTCATGCTCGTATATACGAATACGAATACGAATTTGGGGGCGTGAGCTTGATTTATGTTCGAAACTTGATATCACGTTCGTTCAAGCGGATTTTTTTCTCCTCATCTCGCATCTATCCCCCCAACGCCTCCCCCTCCTTCTGTTTCCCTCCATCTCCATCTCATTTTCCGACTCTATGTGTGGTTTATTTTTATGTAAAGCGCATAAAGAAAAGTTTTTTAGAGTCCGCACATAAACTGATTTTTATTTATGGCATTAGCAATGGACGACTTGGGATGGAGACTCCAAACTGGCACTGCGAATGGGTGTGGGAATGGGATCGAGAATGGGGAAATCGAGACGTCATGGATATGATGAAATGGGAGCACTTCCCTCCACTTCCTCGTGGCCATAAACCATGGGGAATAGTAGCGATGAGGCCATCACGCCCTTTAATTATGCCAGCTCTTTAGTTAATAGATTTGGTAACGGGGGGGAAACGGGATTTGTCGGTAATATGAGGGCCCTCAGTTGGGCAGAGGGGATGATATATGGTCGGATACAGAGGAAATCAGCATTTGAATGCGAGATCCGACATTTATGTTGATCTATTAATAAAGCAAGGGGGATCGCCTTTAAGCCAGATGAAACCATAACAAAGACAGCTTCCCCGAACGTAGAGGAGTTTATTATGGAAGAGAACACAGCGAAGAAGTCACAACATATCGTGCGGTGTGGGTGAGATCTGTTTTTTTGTGGTTCTGCCTAGGGTTGGGTTCTGGTTTATTTGAATATATATCATGCAGCTCGGAGATAAAGCCGTAGAAGAGTCGCTGTTCAGGTGAAAGTTGCCTTGAATAGAGGCATTACTCTGGCTTAAATTCTTTAAGAAGACCGGGTTCTTATCCCCAAGATCTCTCTTTGCTGCTGCAACTTGTCCGGAGATGGTTTCAATTTGCCTTCGTCCTGGAGCCGGGCTCCTTTATCCTTTCCTTTATTTTTATTCCGCCTTTGCTTGTGACTCCTTACTGGCCACAGCCATTTTTTATGGCCCTAGCTTTACCTCCCTCTCAGCTCTCATTTTTCCAGCATCTCTTGATTTCTTCTTTTAATGAAAAATTTGTTACAGCGTTTTATGTAACAAACAAAATGCAGGCAAGGCAGCAACTTTGTACTGGCGGCCGGCTCCTCGTATTTCCCGCCCTGCTCCTCTTCATTACTGACTTCCATTTGCTTTTTGGCTTGGCTGCTGGCTGATGGGTGGGGCTGCTGATTATTTTTAACTGGCAAACAGCTAATTAAGTATGGAGTAGCATTGTTGCTGCTCCTGTAGCCGGTAGTCCTTCTGCTCCCCGGTCCTATTCAGGCAGCTTGTTCATTTTGTTAAAACCGTCTGGCAGGAAAAGGGAAAAGGGCAACGGGGAAGGTGCAACAAAGTGCGTTTCATGGGGGGCTCCGCTCGGCGATGCAATGGCAAATGGCAAACAAAGTTGCAATAAATGACGGAAAAGGCACAAAAGGTGGCCCTGCACTGAGAGAAAAAAAAAACAGAAAGGGCATGGCAACGGGGGCAAGGAAGGAAAGTCTGTCGCTGGTTAACTCGGTTTGACGTAGTTATGTCGTTTATTATGAAAACGTCGCTGCGACTCAACGCGACTTTAATGGCTGTTTGGATGCCACCCCTGTTTTTTGCTATTTTTCCATGCCTGCTCCTTGCCCCACCCAATGGGGTCCTTGCCTCGCCCACAATCCTGTGCATCCTTTGCCTGCATCTTTTCAAATCAAATGAGCGGGTGTGTGTGTGCCACGACGGAGCAGCATCAGGACAAAACAGCAGAGAAAAGTCTGCTCCTGCCGCTCATTGAAGTTTTCTCTTTAGCTTTTTCCTTGCTTTTTTTTTTGTTACTTGGCCTGCTCCCTCGCTCTTTGGTCCTGTGGTTTGGGCCACTCCAGCATCCAGCTTCCAGCTGCGACTGCCTGCATGTAAGTGGCCCCAGGATTCTCTTTCTGTGGCTGCTACACAGCGGGAAAATGTAGGAGGAAAAGAGGTCTTTGCCTTAGGATATGCTTGAGTTTTCAATCTTGAATCATTTAATTTATTTTTTTCTAATCATTCATTCATCTCCATTATCTCAATAAATAGATTCTTAATGAATCTCATGTACATAGATAATAGCTTGATGCTTTCTCCTACCTTTATTTCTCTGTGCAAAATTCTCTTCCTTGCAATTGCTGCTGCAGTTGCTCCTGCCTCTGCTCCTGCTGTGTATATGCCATATAACTACATTTAGCATTATATCGACATCTGTTCGGCAGAAAGTCATCAAAAGTACTAAAAAGCAAAACAAAGTTGCCCTCGTCCTGCCGAGTCCCGCCGAGCAGCCGTCCAAGGAGGAGCGAAAGGAGCAGAGCTGGAAAAACTTGTGCCAACTTCAAGTTGGAAGCTGCTCTGAAGTGGAGCAGCTCCTGCCCTGCCGGGAGTTATTTTGTTTTTTATTTTTATATGCAACTCTGCGCTGCAGCAAAGTACAAAAGTCAAGAGATTTACTAAATAATGATGTAGAATTTATTTGCGATTGGCAAATGTGAATAAACATTGGGGATTTTAAGCAGGCGAAGCATATTTTCGACGACATTCTTTGCTGATTAGAGAGATTTTCGAGTGGAGTGGAGTCACTCATTTGCTGAATAATCAGGATAATTTGGAGACTCTCTACAATAAGTAAATAAAAGCAGTAAATAAATAAGCAGAAAGATAGCTCATGCTGATTGGAGTTTTCCGAGAAGTCGAATGATTCACTTGCAGATACGTAACACAAAAATGTGGATGAATAATTTTCGGTGTTGCTTTGAACTGAGCGCTGAACCAATGAGTCAGATAAATCGTAGATTTCGTTCGATATCTGGCCTGTTGCGTTACCTGTTCGCAGTGCCTTCTTCTTTATATCTATTTTTTTTAATTCGAACAAAGGTTTTTCTTCTGTTTGTGTGGAAATTCATTCAGCTGGAAATTTCAATGCATTTTCTCGCACACACATCTTTCGTGTTGCCTTTACCTGTCCGTACCGCCAGATACTCTGTTATTTGTTACATTTTACGGACTCTGGCAGCAGGGAGAGGGTCTCAGAAAGGGAAAGGAAATTATGTGGAAAGAAGTTGTTTGCAGCTGTGTGTCGTGTCGACTCGTTGACATTTTCCTATGGCAACGGCTGAGGCTCTGCTCTGAGCCGAACTCCATTCCGGTAATGAAACAGACAAGACTGGCTAAATGCACTTCCCTTGGCGAATTGAGGCATATTTATGCAACAAACAAAGCCAAATGCCCGACGGCAGCGATTGTTGTTGACGGTTGCTGCTGCCCTGATGATGTTGCTGTGGCTGCCGCCTGATGATTATGACAAAATTTGCACTGCCTCGGCTCGTGCACACATAGTATATATTTTTACTGTCGGAAGTTGACTTTATGCATTTTGCCACTGTTTACACACTATTCAAAAATTATTGCGCAACATTTTTTATGCGCTCCGGTTGTTGATTTAAGTTGCGGTCGGAGTGCCGCTGCCTTTGACAACAAGTCTTTGCCCCGGCCGCCAGAAATCGTTTTTCCAGCGATTGTATTTGTAAACACCCATATATGCAAATAATAATATTATTAAGATACATTTTTTAGCCTCCGCTAATTTATTTATTCTCTTCGTTACAGGTTCGTACAATCAGTTGAATGCACTTGATGCCAGAGTGAGTATGGAAACTACACGGGGACTAATGCATCTCCATTTCCCCTGAGTTATGACAGCTTTATCTGGCGCGTCCTATCGCGGTCTTTAGGCCATTTACTAATTCCATTTGCTACCACTTTGACCCGGCTTTTCATTAATATTCCATCAGGGGCCGCCGGTATGTAGATGGTAGATGGGAGGGCTGGCTACTTGGATGACGGCGGTGACTCAGCCGAATGAAGGGAGCCGGAATGCAGGCCAGATAAGACTAACTTGGCTAATGGCTGCTCTTTAACCATTTTATTGGTGGCACTCTCTCTCCTTATCACCAGAGTTGAGTTGCCCACAGAAGTTTATTTGCTCCTCGCCGCTGTGTGTGGCTCTCGCACAGTTAACCCTTGCCCAACCTGGGTCCGTGTAATGTCCCATTTAATGGCTCCACGGTTAAGATCCCGGATTCTCATATTGGCAAGCGGTGGAAAAAACATTGTCAAAACAAATAAAAAAACTAGAGGCCTCTAAAATAGCTTTTAAAGTCATAAAATGCCACGACTCTCGAGTCGTACCATAAAAATTAACGATGGGTGCGTGGGGTCGTTGTATGTAGTCGAACTAGCAAATGTTTGCTTTGCTTTCATTTGTGTTTTGTTTGCCTTTGCCCTTTTTTAATAGAATTTCGCTTAATTTGCGTCCAAGGAAACGGGGCGGGGCGAATAAAAACTTTTCCGCTCTTTCCTTTTTTCCCAACTCTTTTAATTAAATGGTTATTGGCAGGGACAGTGGCAGAGGCAGCGGCAGTGTCAATAGCGAAAGCGTAAAGCGTATTAATGATGAATATTTATGTGCGGCCAGAACGGAAGCGGCCCCAGGCGAGCGAGGGAAAAGCGGCATAAATTAGGCGAAAGTGCGGTCTGCGAGGGTTGCTCGATTGATTCGAGCGGTAACCGACGGCGATAACTTATCGGGATAAGGGGTTACGCCGGCCTAATTATGCGTCAGTGCGTCGGGGTTAAAGTGGATTTCCCGATCGGACAGATAGCGCGGGAAAAGTGTTTTTCGCTTACCTTTTCTGTTGCGGGAAAAGGGTGCTCAGTCATCGATTATTATCTTGGATATTGTTCTTTCCCGGCTGCAGCTTGACTTATGACGGCTGAAATGCCTTGACACTTTTGCAACACTAACGATGCATCCAATCGCCCGCCCTGAAGATACTGTATCCGCAAATCCTGAGGATTTGGCTGGTGGTGAAACCTGCTCGACGCTGCGCTAGTTCCGCTCGCCACACGTTGCACGTCAAACAAATTGTCTCCTGAAGTCCTTGGTCCTTCTCCCCCGGTGCCCGTGATGGTGTGCCCACAATAATCCTGCAACTCAGTCGAAATGTCGCTGGCAATCTGGAAAAGAGGAAAAATGCCAGCGACACTGGCTGGAGGAGCGTCTTCTGGCGGAGCAGCAGATGCTGCTGTCGCTCACGAGGCCACCGCCTCGCTCCGCCGCCGTCCAAGGGCCTCCCTCGCTCCGCCGAGGCTTTGTCACATTCAAGATGCTGGGGGTGCGTGCCTCAGAGGAGGAGTAGGGGGAGCAAAGGAGCAGAAATTCAAGTAAATTGATTTTTTCCATGCTCTCGGCTTTGACTACTGCTGGGGCTGTCAGCTCCACAGCTCCAAAGCCCCACAGCTACAGCTACAGCTACAGCTACCCTTTCAGCAATTTTTGCTTTTGGCGCGTAATCGACTTCATGCTTTTGCTTTTAATGGTATTTTTCCTGTGGTTCAAACTAATATCCATAATGCATAAATATTGAAACCCTGCGACCTAACCCCACGCCACTTGTGAACCTCCAATCATTGAGCTGCCTTGGCATTTTTTGCTTGATAAATATTTCTCTCCCTTCCTGCGATTCAACTCGAAGACGTCGTTGGTCCTCGTCCTGCCCGTCTTGGCCTTTCACATACATATATTTCATTTCTTTTTCCTCTCCAACTTGGGCTTGGGCATGGGCATGGGTATGTACTCCTCTGCGGATGTATATGCACGTCGTTTCGTTTTTATCATCATCATCATCAGTCGGTGAGTTTTCTCGTTTTTATAAAATTTATGCGCAAAAATCCCTACTACGTCTGCAATTTATTGCATTTTCGTAAGTCGAGCGATTTGAAAAATGCCACGGGCATCACAAAAGCAACAAAAGTAACAACAGCATCGGCATCGGGCGAAGGGAAACAAATAACATTTTTGCTGATTTTAATGTTTTGTCAATGTCCCAGAACGGGAGCTGGCTTTGACCCTCCCAACGACCGGCTGGCCGGGGGCTTTGTTTTTTGTTATTGCTGTTGATTTGTTAATAAACAATTTTTATGTCCGGCCGGCCATCGACAAATATAAAAAGCTCACACGAACGAAAACAATTTTTATAGCTCTGGGGTAGGCTTATGGACCGATACCCTGCGAAAGAGCTGCTCCGGGGGATTTACCTTTTCAGAGGGGGAATTTCTGAAGAGAATTGTCATTGGACAATTTTATAAAAAAAAAGTGTTATAAATTTAGTAACTTAAATGCAGGACAAATTTAGTTAAATATGAGGATTTATCAGGTATTAAAATGTTATTAAGTTCGGAGTGATATATATATATATACATTTTAAAAAGCCATGTTTCAATATTTAAATTTGAAGATAATAGAAGAATTTCACATTATATTAATTTGAATTTGATTTGTTATTTATATACAGAAAATCTAGCTGTTATTTCAAAGGCATTCACATTCTTTTCCCTCTTAATAGAGCTTATTTTTCATAGGCCTTTTACGTCTTAGCATGATAATACCATACCACTGACCGCTGGGGTTGCTTGGGGCCGACTTTAGGTCATTTCCATAGTCTAAGCTCTTTGTCGCTTCTCTGGCTCTGCTGCCTTTTTTCCACCTTTTTATCTGGACCACTTTCGGCCCGAGTTTTGCCGACTTTGAGGACAACAGATGTTGCAGTGGCTGTTTTCCCTTTTGCCGTAACATGTGGCACCTTGGGGGGAGTGGAAGCTTTCTTGTGCGGCTCTCTGGCTCTTAACTGACGGCGATATATCTTGCCACGCTCGCTGGTCTCGGTTCGGCTCGCCTTGACTCGGTTTTAGACCATTTCTTATACTAGTCACAGTTCTATAATTTCTCGATTTATCCTCGCCAGCGACAGCCTGTGTTTTGTCCTTGTTGTCCCGCTGTCTCGCTCAGCTGCCAGAGACAATCCAAACATTATTCAAAGTCAAACTTCATTCGCACTCATCCACATACGAGTGTGTGTGTTCAGGCAAATTTTTAACCACATTATTTATTTACTGTTTGCTCTGTCTAGGCCATGTCCCCACCCGCTGCACCCCCTTGTAAATATGCTGCTGCACACTTCTGTTCTCGCTGTTGTTATTTAGATTGTTTTTTTTTTTTTTGCTGGGGGTTTTCTGCTGCTCTTGCCGCTTTTTCAGCTTATTTTTGCATTTGTATCAGCCGCAATTTATCAGGGGCCATAACAAAAGGCGCCGCGACGGCTGCCAAAAACCGAAAACCCAAAAACCAAAAACTGCGATCCCTTTGCGCCCTCCGACTGCGCTCCTGAATTTTTATTATAACGCGACACATTTTCTAACTCGACAAATAATAATTTCGCCATGGCATACAAAAATATAAATTTCATGCTCTGAATATTGTTGGAATGAAAAATCATAAAAAATTGCCTAGGCTTTGGGCGGGGAAAAATGATTTGCAATAAACAAGGAGAGCTGAGAAATGGGGCCATGGGTTGGGATGATCTATCTGGAGATCTGCGGGGAAGGGTATTTGTAAAAAATAATGTAATTTAAAGCAAAGGTGCGTTTGAAAAATGTGTTCTACAGACTAGAACACCCTTAAAGAGTTTTCGTAAATGATAACTACTGAAAGACTCGAAATCAAGTCTCTTTGAAGTTGCAACTCATCACTCTCCCTCTCTCTTACTTATTCAGCATTCACTTCCTGTTAATGTGAGTCACGGTGCTATATTATCTTTTGCCCAATTTCTGTATCTTGTCATTGCCGACTTCCTTTTTCACTTTTGGCCAACAATGCCCATCACTTGCCTGTCCGCAAACAGAAAGGCAAAATCTGGCTTATTGGCCACACAATCTGGGAGCCCTTTCTTTCTTCATGTTCTGGCCATTCAATTGTTGTTTTGGCATATTTTATGCGTGTTTATCATTTATACGCTTTTTTGAGACGCAAAAACACACACTGCTCGCTCGACAGGCACTGAAACAATAAAAACAAAAGGGGAGAACAAAAGTCTATAAATTAAATAAATTGTAAAATATAACAACTGCAAAGGGCGGGGGCGCAGAGCTCGGGGGGAATGAATTGTTCTAGGGCATTTATTAAATTAAATATTTGACTGCAATAAAGATTATCAGTTGGCAAAAGGGAGCGATGATAAAGCAAATAGGCAAATAGACTAGACGCCGACGACGACGACTCACTGACTCTTCAAACAGTTCCGGGGCTGGTGTCCTGGATAATGTTTGAGGGGCCGAGGACATCTCACATGCTCGTGTACACGAGCGTTAACATTGTAAGCAGACCATATAAATGTAAATGAACTTTGTCCTGATGCCGTTTCCGCTTTCTCCTAGTCTGCATGGCATTTCCTGTCACACACACACACACACACACGCTCCCATTCCGGGGGCGAGCGAGAGGCAGCCATTTTTTGGTGATGCACGACGCTTATGCCACCCGGCCGGCCCACAGCCCACAGCCTCCCCCCACTTTGCATGTGACTCTTATTCAGTTCCGTTTTTATTTGCTCAAACAATATTCGACATAGTAATTTTATGCTTCGACTGCGGAACACATAAAATTATCTTTTGAATAAATAAAGATAAGAGGGAGAGACGCACAGGCATACGTAGACACAGACGTAGATGTAGACGTAGAGTAAATGCTCACATTTTAATGTTTTATTCAAAAGGAAACATTCAGAGACGAAGATGCAAATTAAAATATCATTCAATGTTGGCAATTTAATATATTATTTTTGATAAATGAATACGGTGCTGCCAGAAGCAGCAGCAGAGAAATGTTTTCCCATTAGCATGCGAATGTGTGCGTATGCCCATGGATGTGAATAGATGTTGGCCAAATCGTTACGGCCTGGTTAGAGACACCTACACACTACACACAGAGGATAAATCTTCTGCTTCATGCTCGGCCAAATATTCGTTCGCCATCCAGGTCCGACTCCAGCTCCACCTCAGCCTCCAGCCGCCCTTTGTTACATTTCGTATTTAGATTTGCGGCCTGTATTATTTTTTACCCAAATATTTTTGCACTTTTGCAGCTTTGCTTGCGGATTACAGCCATTGCTGGAAAATGAAAATGTTTTGTGGCCCTGGCTAAATGGTTTTTCTGCCCCTTTGTTTGTGTGCCTTCCCGTTTTATTAGGGACAATGGCACACGCACATGTTTATGCCCAGAATTCGGACAATGTAAATCGGCTTAATGATTGAGAGAGTTGTTCGAGGGTCCGTCCACCCCCCAAAATCAATACGAATATTTTAAGGACTCTACCCGGTCGAAAGTTGTTCAAGTTGGGAACTTAAACTTTTGTCAAGCCTTAAAACTTTGCCTGCGCTTTCGTCAAAGCCCCAGGTCCGCGTCAATCTGTCCGGGGGGTCAGTGGGGCTGGGCGGATGTCCTGTCCCAGTCCCTGTCCATGTCCCTGTCCACCGGCATTTTGTAGTCACATTAATTAAAATTTTATGCAACACACACGCGACACGGCGAGAGAGTGTCCTTTCGGGGGCTGTGGAAAATGTCGGATGTCAGGTGAATCACCGTTAGGCCCGGACACACACCCTATATCGATGGCCACTTTTGTATCGCTTCGTGGTCGGTCGGTCAATTCGATTATTTTTCAGTTTTCAGTTTTCATTTTTCACCTCTCCCATTTAAACTTTCACATGTCGCGCGTAGTTGTAGTCGCAGTTGCCCGGCCTGCCCCCTGCGCACTGGTTGTTGTAAATTCCATGTAAATTAATTAAACTCGCTGGCCGTGCCACGAAAAAAAAAGACAACAAATTGCCGCGGGAGCATCTGGGATGAGCCCGGCCTGCCACACACCGCTCGGCGAGTGAAGTTTCCGTAGCGTAAAAATTATATATTGCATGTCAAAGGGCAGACAATGTGCCCGCAGGAGGTGGCAGAGGACACGGGATCGGAGGAGGCGCCACTTAATATTTTTTCATATGCCACAAATCGACCGCAGAGGCCACCGCTGGAGTTCGCGGGAAGGACTCCCAAGGATACGCACAGGTGCGCGACAACAATTAACGAAAATTTATTCAATATTCGCATTGCCCCCCGGAGTCATCCAGAAATTTATGAAGTTATAAAGAACATTTTTTGTTTTTGGTAAATAATAAATGCAGTTTTCGCATTAAGCTCTCTCTCGGTGCTCTCTGTCTCCGCGGCGCATTCAATATAAATAAATTAATCAGCGTAGTTTGCAAATTGCTCCAATGTCCGACCAAGTTTCTCCCATTTCGATTTCAATTTTAATTAACAATTACCATTCCCTGCGTGTACATATAATTACCACTTCGGCAAAGCGATAAAAAAGCCATTTCTCTTTTATTTTTTAGCAACACAATTTAAGCGGTTTCCTATGAATTATATCGCCCAGTCAGTTAGGGTCAGACAGGCGAATTTGTATTGAATAGCTGGTTACACGCTGCGGATAATCTGCGGTCATCCGACAACATTCCGCCCGCCGAAGAGGAGTGGAATTTCAAAGGGGGCCAGAGTCCTGGAAAGGGGGCCAAATTATCATTCGGTCATAACTTATTGAAAATTATGATAATTGCTCAATTGCCTAATTGAATATGCAGCCGGAAATATTCCACTTTCTGTGGGCGGGGGCCTTGAGCCAGGGCTAAATAACTTTTGGCCCCTTTTCCGCGCTCCACTTGCCTGATTCCCACTGATTGGAGCTGGCCCCAGACACGCCAAATATCCACTCATATCCTCGTGCCTTCAGTCCAGTCAGTAGTCCGCCTTTATTATTGATTAAAAGTGTGCAAACGGTTTCGCTGCAATTTCGGTTTTAAAACCACTTTTCGATTTCGATTGCAGCGGGCGGCGTCTGGCGGGGATTTTAAGTTTGTTTTCTGCATGGACATCACGTATTCAATCAATTGCAACGACAACTACGAATGCGACGAGGCTCCTGGCGAGGCTCTTCGGTGGGGGAACTGCGCTTATTTCGGTTGACCCATTTTGCCAATTGGCCAAAAATGTCTGCAACGTTCTCGACTGCATCTTTTGAGGCCATTTTCCCCCTCTAGTCCCTCATCGTACTGGTGTTGGCCAAAAATTAAGATACGAGCTACTAGCACGGCATATGGCCAAGAACCGAGGGGAAGGGAGATGGAAAAGAGGAAAAATCGAGCGGACCAGGCCAAAAGCTGCAGCTGATTGCAGATTGGTTTAGACAGGAACCCACACACACACACGACACGTTCGTGGAAAATCTCTCTGCTCTCTTCTCTGCTTTCCCTGCCTCCTCGGGTGTTGACATTTATGTCCAATGCAGATTTTTCCACAGACAGCCGCTGCCCCACACAGCCCAGCAGGGGCAACAATAAAATTTGCCACTGTGACGGGACCCAAACAGGACGCAGGATGGTCGGATTGGTCAGAGGGGGCCACGAGGACGGACTCTTGTGTTAAACAGGCCAAAGTCCCAGTCTCTCCTGGTCGGCGGTCGAACAATGTAAACGCTTCATGTTGTTACAAAACCTGTTATAATTTCATACTCCTCTGTATAGAGGGTAGCATTGCCTATGGGGTATATCTATTAATTACGAAGTTTGCGTATAATGCTTGTAACATAATCTAGCAGGATTTTTAAGAGGATCTCCAGAAACAAGAAAAAAACTTTACTTTATTTTCACTTCAATCTGAGAGATGATATACGCTTGTTATGATTCCCAACTGGCGTTTTAATAAATTGAAATCCCTTAGCCAGAGCTTAGTGTCCCTCCACACTTGGGGCAGATAAAAACATCGATATGTCCTCCTTGCAGCGATAAATCCTTTGACTTGGAGCCACTTCAAACTTGGCATTCCACTAAATTGAGCGCGCGAAAACTTTGTCAGCTTCTCGGCGCAGGTAGTCCAGGTAACCCGCCGGTCGAGTCCTCTCTGTATCTCTCTCTCTCTTATAATCCTTCTCGTTCCGTGAGCAAGTTGTTTAGGCTCCTTTTCCACTGCACCCGCGCTGCACATCAGTGGAAATCATAGCATACTGCGGGGCGCCGAGCACGGAAAAATTTATTGAGCAAAGTTGCTGAGCTGATGTATTGCCTGGTCGTCGTAGGCTGATGGGCGTTGGCGCTGGCCTGGCTTGTGTGTGGGCGTGGCAGGAGCGGGCTGACAGTTGGCATACTTTATCATCGGCGCAGCAGCGACGACGATGGCGCTGAGGGATGGCCGAAGAAGGATGTTGGAAGTAGGATGCAGGATCAAACCACAAAATCCAAACTGATGCACACAAATAAAAACGAGAAATGGCAAGCTGAAAAAAAAACCACAGAAAGGGGAGGACACACACACACAGGACATGAGTGGAGACCTCCGCCCCACTTCCCACTCCATGTGTGTGCATTACTGGGGCGGATTTGTGGGCAGGGTGAAAGGAAGGAATTTAAACGGAACTTGCCGCTTCGCTATGCGTTTGTGTTGCTCTTGTTGCCACTGGTGGCATGCCCCATTGCCCCTCTCCCCTCTCCTGGCCTCGCTCTGTGTTTAAAAAGTTTTATGCTCGTCACGAGAGAAATTTATTGCACTCCGGTGTTCAAAGCTTTTATCCTTTTCATATACCACGGCAGCCATATATGACAAGGGTATCCGAGGAGCATGAGCAGTGTCTTGTGTGCCAGGAGACTATTGTAAACAAATCGAGTCTGGGATCTGTAGCGGCTTTGCTTGTTCCTATATATAAAGTAGATCATGTTCTAAAGGGCTGTATGGGAATATTTAGATGGTTTACTACCTTGTTGATACCTTTCACAGGGGTTTTTGTTTTTTACCTCAGATTAGTGACCCTGTTATGAGAAAGTTACTGAAAACTGTAACAGATTTAGTTAAGTAATTTTATTAGCATTAATTATTATTTACATTATATTTTATATATATTTCTAGCTAGAATTCTTCAAAGATTACTTGACAATTTGATTTAACCTCTGGTTTAAAGGATGCAATACAGAATCTAAAGAACGATCATCATAGTGTTGGATCTTTTAATTAGTTTTTAATAAAAATTAATTTGCTTGACTTCATAGCTAGCTTTGAGGTATCCTGTAGTCCATAGTCTTTCCCACACAGCTCTTCCCTTTTGTTATAATTTTATTTTATTTTTTTGGCTAAAGTGCCGCCGGCCCTCCTGGTTCCCCCGCTTACATTTCGGACTCGGACTGTGTCTGAAAAACGGATGTGATTTATTTGGTAATGCTAATGATGTTTTTGCTGCAGTCGCCGCCTCCTGTCGCTCAGTCAGAGTCCCCGCTCCCCTCACCTCACTGTCCCTTTTTCGCCAGTTTATTTGAGCAATTTTTATCGCATGTGTAGCAAAGGCAGTGGCAACAACAACCACAACAACCGGCAGCTGGGCTTAAAAAATAAAAATACAAAAAAAAGAGAAAAAGAAGCGAAAACCTGCCGAAAGTTTTTCGACAACCAACAAGAAAAAACCTTTGCGGAAAATGCTTACATTTCGTTTTCAATGTGAGAGCGGGAAACTCTGGGAAACTGTAAACATTTTGCCATTTATCTTGCGTAGCCAATAAATCGCTTTTGTGTCCCCGTCCCTCTGTTTTTTCCAGCTATGTTTTTTATTTTCGTTGCCGCTGGCAAGGTACTCTGAAGTTAATTTTTTAAATGAGCAAAAGATTTCCTCCACACCGGACTATATTTATGTGGCCCCGGACTCGTTGTTCCGTGTGTCCTGTGGCCTGTATCCTGTGCGGCTCTGATCCGGAGATATTCAATATCTTGTCAGTGCCTTTGACAGCCCCCATCGGATGGCATTCGAGAGCGATTCGAGGGCTTTGTGCTTTAATTGTCTAGCTTAAGGTTTGGTTTATTACACAGCCTTAGTCGACATTGAGCTTTATTAATTGTTTGCCCAGGGAAAGTCCCTCCCAACCGAGTGGGAACAAGAAGGTTACGCAAGGAGACAAGGTCAAGTCGGGGCTGAAGGATGAAGAGTCCTGCCAACTTCCTGGGCACATGCTATGACAGAGATCAAGGAGTGAGGGAAAATGCATAGAGCGGACCCTTTCGACCCGTAAGGATTAAGCAAAAGAGTTTTCAGCAGATATATGGTGCGGAAATTATTACATTATTAAGTTTTTTGACTGGGATTAGAAGGAACATTTTTACTCTGGCTTAAGGGACTTGAAACAAGCGCATACAGCTCCCCCAATTATATGTGGCTCCTCCCTAATTTAATCCCCGCCGACAATTGTTTTTATTATTTGCCAACCCTTTCAACAAGTGACTTGCTTTTCCATCATCAAGCTAAACTCACCCCTGGGACCGTGGACGAGGGAGCCAAGGAGCCAGGGAGAAGCCCCCAACTCCCGTTTGTTGTCATATTGGCTAAGCCAACTGAGCTGAGTTCTCCGACAAAGGCCACCGTTTTCAGGCTACATTTACCCCATTCAGCCTCCCTCGTGGAGCATGACGCCAAGGAAAATGTGGAGGGTCCTTGGGTGGGATGCTGGGCTGCTGAGCTGCTGGGTAGGATAAACAGGAGGGGTGGCCACGTCTCAGCTTGTGGCTGGGACAATTAAAACGGCAACCGAAGTTGTAATCGCACAGAATGTTTACACTCAAATGGCTGCTTTGTGCACACCACATTCCCCACTTGGCAGCCCCTCAAAGGAAATATCATGCATTGTCATCGAGTCGAGTGGAAGGCAGGACGGCAGGCCGGCGGAGCAGGGCCCTTGGAAAATTAATAATTTATTTGTTTTGTCATTCAGCATTGTAAATTATGCGAGAGATTTTCAATAATCTTCTTTGTTAATATTGAAATTAATTTGTTTACAGTTATGCTACTTAATTAAACAAAACGAGGAGAGCACGCACACACACACACGAGCCCCCATTTTCCCGTGGGGAAAGTCTTTCCCTTCCTCCCTCTGTACACTCCCTCTCTGCACAGTTGTTGGTTCACCGCAAGCCCATAAATAACAGCAGGAGCAGGGAAAGCTGGGAAAGTGTGTCCTCATGCTCATGAAGGATGCCCCCGAAAACCAAGAACAACAAATGCATTTTAAGGCCTTCGAGAGGCTTTCATCCTGTTCAATTATGCAATAAATTTATCACCGATACAGGTACCCTCTCTCCTCTCCCCCTGTGGCTCTGCGGTTAGTCTCTTGTGATTTTGTCGGGACTTAAGTGAAATATTTATGCCACTTGCCGCATTCTACCGATGATTGCCGCCGATTAATTAATGCCAGAGACACATTTAAATAATCATAAAAGAATATTTCCTCCTGGGGCTACAACAAAGCAACATGTGTAATGGCAGGAAATTTGTTAGGGCTTCGCCATAACAAATTAAGTGAGAAACATCAAATTGTGTTCCACTTCTGCCCACACGTCGTCGACAGACACTTCTCTGAAACGCCATTTCCCAGTATGTCGTCGGAGTACCAGCGTCCCAGTGTCCCGTCGTCCCATCGTCCAGATTTATCTATTCATCTAACATATAAGCATCTTCTGTGGACGCCCATTAGAGATCTCGTGGGGAACAAAAAATTAGAACAACTTAGCAGGCGAGGGGCCGCGGAGAGACGATAAAGCCGCCGTGCCGCCTGTCATCATTTATTTTGTCAGTCTAAAAACAATTTGAAAACTTATGGCTGCAAACAAGATACTCGTACTCCGCCGCCGGAGATGTAGATACAAATGAGATGGCATCGGCGCGATACTCTCGCCCCCAATCGCATCGAAGACTCGATGCCCTTCAGACGCTGGAAGCGAGGCCCCAAAACGGGGCTCTAGGATTTCAATTTATGGTCTTTACCTAGGGTTTTCTTGTCTCCTATGAATCTAAGAATAATCGTGTGTTTGTTATTTTATTTCCACGTTTGTTTTACAAAAATCTAGGATGACAATTTATGTGATGAGGTGGAAAGTTACAAGGGACATATTTGTAGATCATTATGGGAAAATGCAGTAAAATGTTGGGATATTTACTAACTTCTAGTTTATAAAATAACAATAACTTGAGCATCAGGTTCGATTAATTTATATTATTTTATTATTATTATTCCTTGCACCTCTGGAATTAATATTGAAATTCTTTTGATCATAATTTAACGTCTTTTTCCCTGTGTAGACTTTAAAGAACTTTATGAAATCCATTTTCATTCATTCATTATTCCTCTCCCTAAGCCCTTCGAAACTCCCTTTTCGAAATTAAATTTCCGAATCTATATTTCAATTTTCGTTCTTTCTTCTACTCACCTGCCTTGGAAGCTCTAAAAGAGCAATCAGAGATCTGGATGGACATGAGTCTTTCCTTCTTTTAATCCATTTCCTTGTGCCATAATTCCATTTTTCACGATGATAAACCCGGAGCAAACAAAGGGCGAGGTGTGTTCCCATATAAGTCTTTTGTCGGGATGCTGTCCTTTATGCCATTATTCCCAGGCAGGCAGGCAGGCAGCCTTTCAGCCGGGCTAACAAAGTCATCAGGGCCCGGGCCCTTTGTAGGGTATCAAAGAGATGTGTAGGAGATCCGAGTAGGAATCCGCATCTGAATCCGAATCTCCGAGGTAACGAAAGCCCGGGCAACGCCTCCCCGCTGTCTCTTAATGATGTGTGGCTGCTGCAGAGCGTCTTTTCTTCTCTTTGCTGCTTTTCCTTTAGTCATCATTGTCGTCTGCACCTAAGAAAAAAAATAAAATAAGGAGAAAAAACCCGTACGCACACACAAGTCATTAAGTGTTAATTTAATGGCCAGGAGATCTTTGTCACAGATAACGAAATGCATGCTGGAGAGTTTAGTTCGGTTTCGGACGTCTTGGATTCGACCTGGTCCGAACGGAATGGGCATGGGCCTGGGTCTGGGAGTTCTCTCCTTCTCCCTGGGCCTATCGGCCGCTTGGCATCTCTTACAAGTTTTGTGGAAAAAACATTTCAGTGCGCAGCAGGTGATATATGTGTGTGTCTGCTTATGGAATACCCCCAAAGCCCCCGCTCTCGGTCATATGATATTTGTGTTGTCGGTTTGTTAACGCTGACAGACAATTAAGTGTTTGCTTTATGTTTATTGGAATGGACTCCGCCGGGCCCCACTCTCGCCCCACTCTCGCCCCACTCTCGCTCCTTAGCGCATTGATTGATGGCGCTGGCCGGGAAGAGTTGTCTCTGGTTCGAGTTGTATTGTATTGGGTTACCTGCTGCTCCCCACCATCAAATATTTGCTACTTAACGCAATAAAACACGGGGGCCCCCGAGAAAAACCAAAAAATAAAATAGAACAAGTAGCTGAGGCCTTTTCGCACTGCCAATGACGCAAAGTAACGAAACGCAACGGAAACTTTTTAATTAAAATTCGAAAAATTAATTAAATATTTTCTGTGACGTCGCCGACAAGAGGAATAAACAACAACAACTAGCAGTACGGGTAGCGTTGACGATGACGACTTTGAGATTAAATTTCCTACCTTCATACCTACCGAAAATGCAAAAGGCAGCCCGGCACAGACACAGGAAAAGCTGGCGGGGGGAAGGGAAAATGGGAAAAGGGGGAGCGTTGAAAAGTTTCACTCTGCCAAAAAAACAACAGCAAGTAGAAAAAGCAGAAGAATTTCCCAGGCAGCAGGCAGAGCAGGCAGCAAAAACGGCAACAATATCAAGTGCAAAATGAGAAAATTCACTTGCCGGCTCCGAAAAAAGCGCACACAACTAGGAACTACGAGGGGCCTCCAGAGAGGAGCAGTAACGGGGTCCCGACTTTTAGCAATAGACAGAAACAAAAGAAAGTTTCGGAGCTGGAGTTGGAGCTATAGCTGGAGTTCGAGCTGGAAAATGGAATGGAAAAGCGGGAAAAGTGAGCGGAGTTCGCAATTGCAGAAAAGAAGAGGCAAATTTTATGATGCGCAGCTGATAAGCCAAAAAGATGACACACAGAGGAGCTTTCTCCAACTATTTGTGTATCTATTGCTGGCAGCACGAGCAGGCCAAAAGTAAACCAAGTTTAAATTCAGTATTTCTGTTGGAGTTGTCCTCCTCCTCCTCCTGCTAAGCAGGATAATCCTGCATATTCAATTGGGCTGGATGCCGCGCAGGTTGTCAACCTCCGGGGAGGTGCTCCAAATTAACCCCACTGACCCCCACACGGGGTAATCAATCATTCCTAGAACGAGGGGCGATGGCCACTCTCATGATATATTAACATTCGCCCCGAGCCAAGATTGATATCCTGCAGATACACTGATAACACAGATACACTCGGAGATGCGTTCGCATCGAAGGCGCAATTTTTATCCAGCCTGTGTTTGCCTTTCGTTAGAGAGAGAACTCCAAAGATAACCAAAGCTTCCGCTGCAAGGCAAACTTTGATAGTGCCAGTGCTTATATACATACAGTATCCATTCATTTAATCCAATTGCACCCGAGCAGAACTTTTTATAACTATGCCGACAAGCCAATTATGCCAGAGTAAATAGCAATCTCCACCCGGCAGAGGCGGAGGCAGTGGCGGAGGCAGTGGCAGCCTCGCCAGTTGAAAATGTTAAAAACTTAAACAACGCTGACATATTTCCCCAGATGCCTTCAAACTTTCGGCCCAAAGTGGTGAGAACAACGAAGAGCGGCGGCACGGGGGGAGCTCTACAAAAATGTTATGTCAACGACACAGCCCCACTCCCCGAGAAGAAAAACCTTTTTTCATCTCGTGTTTAATGAAAAATGTCAAATAAAAGTGCCCAAAACAGAGAACGTCAGCAAAGTGCCAGAGGCTTTGTGCACTAAAGTCTGCAGGTGGAATGCCAATAAAGGAGCTGGGAGCCGCTCGCCCAACTCTTTTTTTCTTTTCGGCACACTAATTACTATTTATTCGAAACGAAAATTGCTAACGAGCAAAAGATATTACCAGGGCCATAATAATAATCAACAGGCAGCGGCAGGGCGCTGAACATGGCCATCCGAGCCAATAGAACGAATTATTATTTTTTACGATTATTTAAATTACGCGACGGGACAGGAGGACCATCAGGGGCAGGAGCAGCAGGCAGGAGGCTGGAACTGCAGGAATGTCGGTGCAATTTACAAAAAGGCAGCCACTTTACAGCTCTATGGCTGCCTTCACTAATAGTTTTCATCAGTCCGTTGGCCCGCTCACAGTGGTTAAAGTAAGCTAAAAGAGATTAGAACAGGCCTAGTGCTTTAAGTTGATATTACTTTAGATTTATTAGACATTTTATTTTCATTAGAAATTATAGCTTATATTATTTAGATTTAAATAGATCGAAAATTAGCGACGGTTACTAAAGCAGACCATTGCTTAACCCCCTAAACAATTATATATACTTAAGCCTGCTTCTACTCCTGACAAGTTCTTTGTATATTTTCTTAGATCCTGAATTATAATAATATTGCGCTTCCATATATTTATTTCGTTTTAATCTCATAGTATTTTGTCCCACTGTGCTTATGGCAGGCAGTAGCCTGCAGCTTTTAGTGCAATTGGCTGCCAGCTTGTTTAATGATCATTAAATACGAAGACGACACACGATGGACGACAGGAGCCTTGGGTTTGGGAGGCGCAGTTTTGATTCAAACCGCTCTTGACCAGGCCTTAATAAATGAGAACAGGTAGCCCCTCCCCCTGTCTCTGTCTCTTCCTCTGCTGTCTCTGTCCCTGGCTCTGTCCCTGCCTCTGTACCCAAACCCCACTCAACTGGAGACCTGTTTTTTCTCGCTGCTTGCCGGGGGCCAAGTGCCTTGGACTCACTCTAATTAGTCAATTTTTTTACTCAATTAAATCTGCAAGGCGGCGGCGAGCTGGGGAAGTTGGGCTGATGGGCCTGGAGACGACGACGACGACGATGATGGCAGTAGAGGCACTCGAGTAAGCAAATGATGTGCAGTAATTAGTGGAGCCCCGGCGCATTTCTATATATATCTGCTACACGCAACCGAAATAATATCAAATATCTAAGTTTTTATGACAATCTGGGTTAGTATTATGACAAAGAATATAATTTTCAGGCAGACAAGAAGCTAATTTGCGTACTTCAAAGGTTTAGAATCAAACTTAGATAAAGTTGTGATCCCTACATTATTTTGTTAAACCTTTTTCGAACGTACAAGTAGTAAAATTAACTTGGTTAATATGCAATTTTTATCAGTGTATACATACCCGCATAATTCCCTGTTTGACTTCTCTCGGGGACCTTGCCCCGCCGATGATAAATAATAATTTTGTTTTCCTTTTTTTTTGAGCTGCTTGCTGCTGCACCGCACCGGCAATTTTTGCTGGCAGGCTGCAAGGATGACAGGTGCAGTGACAACCACACATGCATGCGGCCGTGGACACGGCACAAATACACGTTCTCACAGATGCACAAGGCTGCAAGTACAACAACTTACATGTCATACAAGTTGCCTCGTACATTTATAATCAAGCTGCGGCAACCGCAGAACTCCGGAATCGCTGTTGCTGCCATCATCGTTGTTGTTGTTGCTGCCACATGATGGAGCATCTTCGATGATGACGAAGGCCCGGTAGCATCTCGTGTGTGTACTTGCAGCTTGTATCTGCTAAATGAAAACATACACGGCTTGCAAATCCCCTCGTTCATTCCCCCTGTACCCTTTGAAAAGAAATTGCCACAAAACTGCACACTGGGATGGGATTAGAAAGTATGGAAATGTGCCGAAATATAAAACCAAAAGTTCGCTAATTACGCGGGAGAGAGATATTAAAATGTGAAAGCATTCGATTAAATGGTAGGTGAAAGGCAGAACTGCGAGTGTTTCGCACAAATCAGAACCCATCGTTATTAATGATGTGTGAAGCGGAATGCCCTGCTCTGCTGTGTTCTGTTCTGTTCTGTGATTAGGTCAATGAGTTGGCTAAATATCGCAATTAGAATGGGAATCAATTAGGGGAAAGGAATACCGCAGAGTGACGGCAGCAGGAAAACAATTTGTTTTGGGATCGAATTTCCCTCAGGAGGTTGCACACAGCATCATTTATTTTCTGGTTAGCTTCCAGAACTCGGCAGATCTGTCTGTTGTTAATTAGTATTTTAGTTTTAAAGGTATTTGGCTTGGGTAAAGTAGATTATTGCCTTCTTGGGAATGGGAGCATGTTTTGGATTTACAGAAGAGTGAGAAGTGAGAATTTTAAGTTGAACAAATAAATTAGGGAAAATCTTTCGGTTCTAGGCGAGAAATGTATCTCTTTTTTATACACTTTTTCAAGCTTAAACCTGGCTTAGACTGAACTAGATTTTCCATCTTCCTCGTAGAACTCTTGCGTGGGCTTGTTCCACTGTGCTGCCCGGGCAAAACATCCTCATCAATGTCGTTGTCCGTCGGCCGAACAGAAGCAGCCGCAGAAGCAGACCAGATCTGGGGCTACCTCCTGGCCCCGTGGCTCCTCCTGGAACCACTGCTACCCGCTCCGTCTACAAATCGTGCAATGATGAAAACCATTGGACAAAGTCTTTGACTTGTATTCATTTTTTCTTGCTTTTCTTTCGCCCCTCTCTTCTTTCTTTCTTTCCGCTTCTGTTGGTTATTTTTCCCTGTTTTTCTTTCTGCTTTTTTGTGCCGCGGCGGCGCTTGGGAAGGCTTTTATATGCCTCATTCAGTTGCATCTTTTTGCTCACCCATCGGGCAGCGGGGAGGCAACTGGGCTCTGTCCGTTTTGTCTGGGTTTTTGTGTAAAAGCGACTAATGTGTCTACGGAAGCCATTTCGTGCCTTTTAGAACCAGTTGTTGGGCAGAGCAATCTGCGAGTTTGTGTTTGTTTTCCTATCTCCCGCTCGGCGTAGTTAATTCGCCAAGTAATAATATTAGACGGAGCACTTGTACTTATGAATGTGTCTCTGTCCAGTGTCCGCTGTCCTCCTCGTGGAGATGACACATCTCGGGGCCAAAAGTGATCGAAGGAGTCACGCGGCCATCGCTGTGAGGCGGAGGCAGGCACTTGTACTTATGAATGTCTCCAGACTGGGGTCTTTTCTCTGCGTTCTTGGGCAACATGCTGTGCAAGGAGGAACCTGCCGGACCTCTGCCTTCCTCCAGGCTAAATTGGCTTGAATTTTACGGCAGCAGCAGCCATCACGATGATGATGAGGACGATTGGCCTCGCCTCGCCTCGCTCGGACTCGGTCTCGAGCTGGGTCTGTATTTAAGAGACATCATTCATCTGGCCGCCCCATCAACGGCAGTCGAAGCCGAGGAGGACCAGAATGACCATGATGATGATCAAGAGGAAGTGGCTGATGACCATGCTGATGATGATGACGACAGCAATAATAATAACAAACAGCAACCAGGGAGCAGGAGCTGGAGCTGGGACAGTAGAAGGAGCAGAGGGAGAAGCCCTGTAGCCCTGTAGCCTGTGATGAACAAAGTACAAGTCCGCATAATTATAATCAACGTCATTTAACGTTGCCGGCCGTCACTCAGCGCCAGCTACAACAACATCAACAGCAACATCAGCAACAACATCAATGTAAAGCTACATTTCGCCATCAAGCTTATTGTTGTGTATCTTGCGGATACATTTTTGATAACATCAAGGCAGCAAAAGCAAAGCAGCTACGACGGCGGCAAGGCGGCAGCCACAATAACTTTGTCGTTAGGAAGGAAGTGAAACGTAAAAGTCACCTATAAATATGCCATAGAAATCTAGCTAGCCACTAACCAGAACCAGAAGTATCTTCGCGATACATTTGTCCAATCATTTCATTTCCATTTCCATTTCCATTCCCCGCCGAATGGCAGGAACTTCCGTGAATTACTTTTATTGGCCTTCGCCAGCATTAGGTTGAGATTGTTATGGGCCCCATCACATCATCTTTGGCTGAGATATTCAATTTGAGAGCATTCCCGCTTCGACCTCGTGGAGTGGAGGCAGCCAGAAAAATGGGAAAACACACACAAACACTCTTGCCTTAATTCATTTTTTGGGCTTTTCAATTTTCTCGCTGTTTGCTTGGCGTTTGTTGACCTTTGTCAACTTGGGAACACGCGACTAAGCACTTGGAATTAGCGCAAATACATTGTATGTATCTATGAGTTGCGTCGTGTTGCGTCGCGTTTTAGGGGCCCAGCGGAAGTTGGCTATTTATAACAAATTACCAACCATTTGACATTTACCCAAAACGGCGACGCCGACGTCAAATTAAAGATCTGCGTCGTGAGGGAGGGCGGGACTGGGAGCAGCACTTTTGGCATGTAATCAAATGTAACCGCACACCAAATATGCGCAGACAGCTGCGATGGCAACCGGGAGTGGGGACCACGGCTGGTATCCGGACGGAGATGGAGGCCCAGGAGCAGTAGTCCTCTTCGTCGTCAATGCGCTTGCGGTTGGCCTGGCTAAGCCGCGACGATTTAATACAATAAATCCCATTGGTCTGGCTTTGCCTCCGCCTTGGCTCTTGGCCCTCTCTCTTGAGCGGACACCCAGACTGATGGACAGGCGGACACCCGGACAGACAGCAGACAACGACGACGACTTGACTCGGGTTCAGCTCTGGACGACCTTCTTCATTAAAATTATGACAAGCTGTAATTATCTTCGATTTGCTTTGACCAGGCCACAACGCACTAATTGCGTGCGAGGGCCAGTAGTCAGTGAGTGGTGGACCCTTGATATCGGAGACGGGAAACCCGGAATTAGTCATTCAAATACCGTAAATAAGGGTATATAGCTTGGGGAGAGGAGGTATCCTCTGACAAGGAAGGGGAAAGTGATTTCTGCGGAAGCTTCAGGTCCCTGAGTTTCCACTGAAAAATACTGGATTACTACGAGTGTGGAGTGTAAGCTCAGTTCGCCAGGCATTCGCCATCTTCCTGCCACAACTCCAAGTTCTGAGCAGACTTTAATTTTTCCCGCTCTCCAGAAGCAATTTCGTCTTCCGACTTACATTGCTGTGAAAACTGCGTGACCAGGCTAATTAACGCTTCAAGGAAAATGTTGACGAACTCCCCAGGAACAACAAAACCAGCGAAGAACAAAAAATGAACGTCAACTTTGTTGTGATGTGTGTGTGGATGGCTGGATGGATGGCTAGATGGATGGATGGATTGCTGGCTGTAGCTGTGGCTGCCTGTGTGGGGATGTGTATCTCATAGATACCGGTTCATAATTTATGTAATTATATGCGTTTAAACATTGCAACACGAAGGCAGGTTCGGCTCCGAGTTCTCGCCACTATATATTATAGCCGACAACAAATTATAGCAATTATATAACATTTTTTTCCCTTCTTTTGCAGGTTGCATCCGCCAGATCAGCGTCTGGAGCTTTTGTTCGTGCGACAAGCGAGGCTAATGAGCGGCCATTGGTTAATCGGAAACAGGAAGCAGCAGCAGCTACAGCAGCAGCGAAAGTTGAGTGAAATTGCTTAAATAAATAATCGTAACTGTGATAACACCAAAGAGGAGAGCAACGAGAGACACGAGCAAGAAAGCAAGAAAGGCAAAAACAGTTGCGTAATTGGGAACGTTCCACGTCCAGTGATTTTGAGAGTAATAAATGTCAACGTGGCAACAAGAAAAGTAATCACAACTATTTGCTAAACTCAAGCAGCCAACTAACCGGCGCACAAAATGGCCAACACAATGTGGCAGCCAGCAAGAAAGGCAGTTACAAGGGCGGAGATGGCAGCAGGAGCTGCAGAAGCAGCTTCCTCAACAGAGGAAGCAACACCCAGCAAAGTACAGAGGAGCAGACGACGAGGACCGGCGCTCTCAAGTTCAAGGCGGTCATCGTTAATCACATGTTTTATATCCTGCCACACGTTCAGCTTGTTCTGGCTGCTGCTCCTCCTCCTCCTGGCCAGCCTCGGCTGCGGAGTTCATGCTGCCGGCAAGTTGACCACTCGCAGCAACAAAACAACCTCCCCAGGAGCGGCAACCGGAGCAGGGGCAGGCGCAGGAGCCACAGCAGCAGCAGCAGGAGGAGCTCTGCCAGGAGCAGGAGCGGCAACGGGAGTAGCTGCCTCCGCAGCAGGAGTGGCAACGGGAACACCCATTTGGGATCATGCCATCGATTTGAATGAGGATTTTCGCATACTATGGCAAATCATTAATCAGGATATAACATTTGAAATACAGGCACGTACCCTGGGCTACGTCGGCTTCGGATTCTCGCCCGATGGCAATCTGGCTGGTGCCGATATGGCCATCGGCTGGGTGGACAAGGGTCAAACCTATTTTCAGGTAAGTGAAGCGCAAAATAAAAACTCCAGCAGCAGCGGGGAAAAGAAAGAAAGGAAAATATATTAAGGCGTTGGTGGGTGGTGGGTGGTGTGGGCCACTGGGACCCGTAAAACACTCGCTCCGTCTCTCTCTCTGTTCGAGCCTAACGATTTTTCATTCCCTTCTAACGTTTTCATTTTCCCGCCCCTCCAATCCCGATCCCGATCCCTATCTTCCGATACGATGCGTGTGGCCGGAAATTAAGGGCAGCGCCGACCGGCCAACTAAATGAAAAGTTGTCGCCCTAATATCATCCAATTTATTCTCGCAAAGTCCTCGCTCCCTCCTCCCAGGACAAACATTTTGCGACGCGTTGATAAATATGTTGTATGAAAAATACACGGAAACAGAACAGGGCCAAGAAAAAGAGCAACATTTGGCCACTCAACTCGGAGGATTGTAATTAATTTGTGGCAAAAACAAAGTTACACTCTGGCACTCACAAAAAAGGTGCGCGAAATGTGTGTATATGTGCACAGCGCTTGAATAATGACAAACTCATTTGCCGGAGCTTGGGCAAAAAAAGTTTTTATTTGCACATCCGCCGAGTTTTCGCTCTCGGTTTCGGTTAGCTAATGGAATAGTTGGTTCTCTGCCGCTGGCCACTTGATTATATCACTTAATCTGGCCAGTTATCATCGTGGCCAGCAGATGTTTACCGTCGAATTATGTCACTTTGTTTCGGAATCGGGGTCACCACTTTCCAGGGGAAATCCATAATTACCCACCAACTAAACCAAGTGATAGTCCGATGGGGTCACCTTGTTTGAACTCCACTGAGGCCATCGAATTCCATTTCAATTCGTGTGACAGGTCCGCCAGCGTTTGGGGGTCAGCCCTCGCCTGGCTGGCTGGTTTTGGCCCAATGTAACGCTAATTTTTTGGGAGAAACGACGTCATTTGGCCAGAAGAGGAAGTGGTGCCCCTCTGGCTGGGATGGCTTTTCAAGAAGAGTAATAGGAGTCGTCGCTGCAAAGTGTCTAATGAAATGCGAGTATTGCGTGCTGTGGTTGCGTAGCTCTTCGCCTTTCTTTATTTTTCTTTTTGTGCTTTCTCCCCCCCCCCGCTGTCCTGACAGGATATGCGTGGGGCTGGCGGATGGGCTGGGGGATGGGTGGCCAATTGTACGGCTGACACAAACAGGGAAAGCTTTTTTTCCCGTGTTGTTTGTTGTTGCTGTGTGATTTAATGATTTTCGAGGCAGCGCCAACGAGAAAATGTCACCCACACACACACTCTTAGTGATTGTTATTGTTGGTGAATGTTAAATACCAGCCAAAAACATTAATATGTCTGTCTGTCTGTCTGCCGCCCACTGGCCCAGGCCCCCTGGCTCCCCTCCTGTCTGTCTGTCTGCCTGCTTGTGTGACGGTGTTAATTTCACATCTTGACGTGTCGTTGGTAATTGCGAGTTGCTTCAAATTGTACATACAATATCGTATAATGGGACTCGTGACTGTCACCTCATCGCCACTCCACCAATGCCACCCCCACCGGGGGGTGTGATTCGCTTTGACTTTTTGTGGGGGCGCTGATTTGTGGAGAGGTTCAAAGGTTAATTAGAGCCGAAACAGATATGCCGATTTAATATAATAATTAAGTGCCACAGGTGTAAGCGTACCTCGGACGGGACAAAGTCAAAGGACTCGCCGTGGGGCAAGTGGCCTTTCGGGGGCTCGGGCTTGGGCTTGGGTTTGGGTGCCTCCCTGCCTAAAAGCTTATCGCTTTTAAGTTCTTAATTACAAGTGCCCGAATGCCCCCGCACTCTGCTTATGAAAATACATTACGCCATAAATATATACAGTTGTGTATTTATGGGGAGTTGAGGCCCACTAATTGGCTAATTTTTGGAATACTATTAAATTGTCAGAGAGCCATCCGACTCGGCTGGGGATGAAATACGGTCTGGCACATTTTTATGCGGCTGGCATTTATGGAATTTTCATTTAAAATTCAACACACACCGAGGGAGCGAAAGAGACGAGCACTGACCATAAAATATTTGCTCATAGAAATTTGTTCAATTGACTTTAAGCGGATGGATGGAGGAGCCCAAAGCCTACGGGCGAAACCAGAACCAAGAACCAAGAACGGAGACCTGAGAACGACGACGAGAGTGTATTTCTCCCCCTGTCAAGAGTTTTTATCTTAAGTGTCAGCCCAAGGGCGAATATATAAGCATAAGCTTAAGTATGGCCCGACGGGGAGCAGGGACTGGGATAAGCATGGAGCGATGGAGCGATGGAGCAGACATTGACATAGTTCTCATTAGATTGAACAATGTGTGGGAATTTTCGCATTCAATTTGGGCTGCTTGGCGAGCTCGCTTTTTGGGCAAGTGCCATGTGCGATGGCATACTTGGAATCGCTGGCTTTTTGGCTGGCACAGTTTATAAGTTCCTGCCACGATTATGACTCTTATCTTGGGCCTGGGAAAGGCTGCTGCTGACTTGGGGTTTTCCTGGCCAATTATTTTGGTGAGAACAGCCGCAGAATTCACTGAAATACAAGTCAAAGTCGAAAGACATCTCAATTAAATGCGTGCCAGAGAAACCCCTTTCGGAATGCAGCTCCGAACGTGGTATGAAATCCACCTTATCATCGGCGAGATGTTTCCTAACTGTAAACAAACGCAACAAATACCAACAAAATGTGAGATGTATCTGCCAGATAAATACGCCTCTAGCCTGGCACTCGGAGCATTCCAGCCGCCCACGCGCCGCTTCATGGGGAGATATCACTCAAGTGGGACAAATATTTGATAAGTTTCTCGGAGTTTTCTCGACGCCTCTCTGCTCCGGGGGGATTTTCCCAGCAGCAGCTCGGATTTCGCCCCGAGAACTATCACCATTTATTGGCCAGCTGAGCAGGCGAGCAGCTGACCAGCCTCTGAAGTTGACATTCCCACAGCGCCGCAGCGAGAGACGACGACGACGACAACAAGTGTAACTCTATAAGTCCATTCCGGGAGCTGAAACTTTGCACACTTTCACCCGCAGAAATGGGAGAAGTCTGGCCGAAGCCGCTTTTAAAGCTGAAATAATCAACAAGCCAAGAAGCGGAGCTGGCAGCGGGACAGGGACAGGGACTGAGCCAGAGAAGTTGGATGGGGTCTCGGCCTATTAGTCGCCCATTATTTTGTTGATACTTTTGGCGATAAGCCCTTTGCCGCCGACGACGACGACGATGATGATGATGCCACACCTAAAGATACAAATACAAATTTTGTGTAATTTATTTTCAACTTTTATTACAAGCGCCCGGAGCGGAGCGGAGGTCTTATCAAAATTTTAATTAATACGCATCTGAGAAAAGTTTTTGTGAAGCGGCGGCCCCCAAAGCCAAAAGCTTCTGCTCTGCGGCGTTTCTGCTCCTCTGACGTTAATTAGTGCCATCCAAAGTGGCTGGCGACTTTGTTGCACTCGCTGAACTACAACAAACAAGCCGCAACAAGCCATTAGCTGTTTAGAGCAGCTAGAGCGGCCAACAAAAAGCAGGGCCGAGAGGCGATTAGTATCTGGAAAGTACTTAAAAGGTCATTACACTGGCCCCATCTAAATACGAAATACGAAATACGAAATACGAAATAAAAAGCGAGCTGCGGATAGCTGAGCGGGCTGAGCTTGGCCAGCGACTAATTATTTAATTTCAAGTTTTAAGCATGCTTCAGGTCTGTCAGTCGAAGACTCAGTCTCAGTCGCAGACCCCTCGAAGCCTCCCCTCGAAAGGCGAAGAGCGAAGAGCTAACCCATTAAGCGCAGAGATAACAGATCCATTATAGAAGAATTACGAGTACGCAACATCAGCGGAGCGCCATCAACATCAACATCACAGTCGTCGTCGTCATCTTTTGCTAATGACCATCCATCGATGGCGATGTCGATGTTTTGTGGCCCTCGTAGTACATCACTCAAGCCGAAGGTTGGGCTCATGGACTTGACAGCCGGCGGGATGGGGATGGGGTGTCTATAACTGGGCGATGTCCATCTGTCCAACGCACTTTCAAGTGGTTACGCTGCACAAAAATAAGGCGGCGAGGAAGCTTCATTCCGAACTCATTAAAATGAAACAACAGTTTTGGCAACCCCCGAGCGGATCTGAGAGCAGTATCCAGCAGATACACGGGGCATTACCACCAACATTAGTTCTATTTGGACGTACTGCGCTGTTAATTATCGGCGGATGATTAATTATGGCATCCCTCGGTGGATCTGCGGCTCGTTTTTGGGGGTCCACTGAGGTCCAAGTCTCCCTCCTTTTGATTGGCATATGAGTAATGAGCTTTTTGTTCTGGGCTCTGTGTTCTTCTCTTGTCTTCAGGTTTCTTTTTTACAGTCTCTGCCTAGGTGCCATGACATGCGAGCATCTTGGAGTGTTTTGAGTAATTCTCCTCTTTGTACAACTTGTGTGTGAAATTGTTTTTCTGCTGCCCACACACTCTCCTTCGGCGGTACATAGATATACATCTATCCAGCAGCTTGCATGTCATCACTCCGCGTTCCCGGCTGCTTTTTCAGTTTTCGTTACTCGCTTTTTACTCATTTGATTGGTTCGCTGGCTTTCATTACTACTTTCTCACAGCTGCGACCCGACCCGTTGGCGTGCCCAGCGCTTAGAATTCAATTAGTTTTTATAGACATTATCCAATTTGTTCCTCTCCCTTTGTCCGGATGGCTAAGGCCGGGTGCGTGTTTCGCGGAGAGTGGGTGTGATTGTGCCTGGTATCTATAACTGAAGCGATTCGCGTGCTGGGCCACCAAACTCAATGGCCATTCATCCATTCGGGTTCTCACTCTCCATTGTTCGCAGAACTATTCGTATTTGTAGTGGCCAGCACGCACCTAGCCCCCGCAAAAGTTGGAGAATATCTGTGTGTATATCGCACACTCACACTCACTTCATAAATCATAAATACATGCTGGCAAATTATATGTATATAGACGACGACTCGGTGCTCAGCCAAATAAATAATAGTTAAATTCTCTCCATTATTTTCCTTTCTATGTTCCGTTTTTTTTTTATTTCCACGACGCATAAATATTTTGTTATTCAATTTTGTGATATTTACCCTCGCCAGTCGCCGGGGGCTGCCTTCTGCTTTATTGAGTGTAGGAGTGGGTCCCCGCCAGCCAAATTGCTTCAATTGTTATGGGGGAGTCGAGGAGGGCCTGTGCTCAAGTTGTGCTATTTGTACAGGCTTATGAATGGCCCTGCTGCCGGGGGTCATGAGTGATTCCGAGAGTGATTCTTTGGTATTTTATATAAAAATGTAACTACTACTTCTAAGTGAGTCCTTGCGAGTGCAACCATTTACATATCTCACATCATCAACTCATCGTCTAATGAAATTCCATAACTTATTAATGACCAACTGCCTGCCAACCAACCCCCAATGGACCCGACACATTTCAATGGCCATAAACTATGCATGAGAAAGTTTGCCGGGGAAGTACTTATACAATCCAATCGCATCAAATCCCATCGCATCGGTTCGTTGTGCATAGATTTATGCTAACTTTTGGCCAATATCAAAGTCATTACTCATCAGTTTTCGGCTTAGGCGCACACACTCAGACGCTGGCAAATCAATTAACTGCCAAATCAATTTACAATTTATGCATAAACTTTATAATCAATAGGTTTAAGCGCACGAGGACCGAGGCACGACATAGTTCTCTCCGCCCCCAAAAGCCCATCCTGATCCCTCCTGGTACCCATCCTCTGGCCGAGACCGATCCCTTGCCTCTGCCAGGCTGGCAGCCTGTCAGTTTTAAAGCCAAAGCCGTAACAATTATGGAGGAGGGGCCGAGTCTGAGGACGAGCAAATCCGTTAGGCCATAAAAGCCATAAATGCTCAATTACAGGAAGTAAATATGCACACTTGATTGCAGAATGTTGCGTAGATTACGGATGGCTCTGGCTGTGGCTCTGGCTCGGCTCTGGCTCTGGTTCTGGCCAGGCTTTTCTTAGGCTCTTCTGTCTTCGGGCCGAAGTTGGCCAAGTTGACTTTTAAAATTATCGCACATATCAAAACTGCAAGGAGCGAAGCGAGAGCGTGTGTGTGCCTTAGCCAGGGAGAAATTTAATTTCATTACTTTCATGTGACATAAACCGTTGTCGGATGCTCATGGTCTCGGTCTCAGTCTCAGTCTCAGTCTTGGTCTTGGTCTTGGCCAAGAGCCCCTGGTCGTGGCTTCTCCAGCCTAAGCCATAAGCATTTTGATAATCTATTGCACATAACGCAAACCTCAAAAACCGCAAAACAGCCGCCAGACCTCTCCACTTGACTGAGACTTCGGCTGGGAGGCTGGCAGGCTGGGAGCCCCGTCTCAAGGCCTCTCCTCGGGGCTATTAGTGCGTTGTTGTCTTCGCCGGGACAATGCCAAGTGCGCATATTTGCTTTGGCCGCTTTGGCCGCATCTTCGACAGCGCGGTCGCCTCTTGGCCAAGACAACGGATAATTGCAGAAAGTACCGTTGCCCATATGCGAAAGATTCGTTTTCGAAGCCCCCAACCAACCAGAAACGAACCAAAGCCAACCAAACCGAACCCGGACCCAACCCGTCCCGGCGACCCCCCGTAAATAACACTGTTCCACAAGCACATCATTTTAGGGAAATGGTTGTTTTAATATAAATTTATTTATAGATTTTATTAATGCTTAAATAATTCTTGAAGAATTCGTTAATATTAGGTATATATTTCAAAACCGTTTTTTAAGAGGTCTTTAACTCTTCAGCTTCTTCAGTTCCTTATACCGAGCAAAATCAATGGCTTTCTTTTAATGCCTCAGTTTGCAAAATCATAAAGTTCGCAGAAGTTTTAGAATCCCAAGGGGAAGAAGCTTTCTTCGATTTTATTATTCCCCATATAATAATGCATATATTATTATGATCGTAAAATGTGACTGCCCAGTGTAATCTGCTTTGCCGCATGGCCAGGCCGCAATTTTCATTGCGTTTGCAAAATATTTGCTGGTGTCTTCGCCGCGCAATTTATGAGCGTTGAAAAGGCTTAGAATGGGGCACTGCTGGAGGGGAGGTGAGCCAGCCCCTTGATTATGTTGATAATGTCAGCAGGAGAAAGGGGTTAAGAGGGGCCAAACCAGTTGCGACCGGTTCCCGGTTCCCGGGCAGCATCTTCCTCGCATCTTCCACTCATATTAGCCTGTCCCGTTGTTGTCGTTGTTTGTACCTGTTCGTGTTGCCGTTGCCGTTGTGCGTAAAAAGCAGCAATGAAAGCTGGCCTGCAGCAGCAGCGGCCCAATATGGTCAACGCTCTTTTGGCCATGTTTACACGCTAAGTGTGTTTGTATGTTAAGCATTCCGCTTCCCAGGCCTGGGCCCATGACATTCCCGATGGTTGTCGTCGTTGTCGCCGTTGTCGCCGATGTTTGTTGAGTGCCTTGCTAATCACTTTTTGATTGTCCGAGGCACCAGAATTCACACCCCACAATGCAGATGAAGCCCCGTTCTCAGCGGCCAAGATTCCTAACCTTCTTGGCCACGTTTGTACTTGGCATCTAGATAGTCAGTCGCAGCTCCGAAAGGAGCTGCGTGAAAGCATATTTGTGTAAAGATTTCTCTTTTAACTTTTCGAAAGGCCTCTTCTCCCAGCTAAATGACATCGGGAAATCGGCGAATGGCAAACGGAAAACGTAGGAAAATTAATGTTCAACTCCACATCTTCGCCCAGCCCGCTCTCTTTCCACTTTGCGGCGGCAATTTTTATATTCATCATTAATTAAGCGCTAAACAGACGCCCGCTGCGACGAGTATCTGGGGGGATTTCTGTGCAGAGTGCACAGCATGACATCATATTCGAGAAATTGGTAAGGGAAGTCGTCATAAATGCATGCAGCGAATAGAGTGTGTGTCGGTGCACGGAGAGAAAACGTGGTTTAATATAAGGCAGAGTTGAAGACCTCGGAAGAAAAAATAAGAGAGATACATGCATAGATGCTTGAAAATATGAGCACTTCTCTTTCTAGGGGTATTTTTCTTTATATCTCTAAAGTGATAGTTAATCATAACACTTAAAACTTTAGAATATATTACCTATATTTCTCTCTGTGCACATATTACGAGTAAAAACTGCATGGAATTGATTTCGAAATAGAAGCAACCGCCGCAGCTCATCACGATGACGGCGAGAGCGATTACGATGATGAGGCTGCTGGATGGGGATGGGGATGTGGATGTGAATGTGGATGCTGCGGTGCGGCCTAGGATCCCCTGCCAGGGCTGCGTGTTAATTAAAAGCCACTGCTGGACGCTGGACGCAGTGGCACAGGGGGATGCGGCGATTAGAGGCGACGGGGAGTGAGTGCAACAACCTTGGCACTTCCTGGGTACTTAGTCAACGCTGCGGCCTCTTGACTGTGCCACTCGCTCTCGCACTCGCACTCGCATCCATATATATCTATATAAATGCTCACACTCTCGAATGTAAATGTAAATGCGTAGGAAGCGATTGCTGCCCCGTAAATCCCCCGATGAAGCCCAGTAGCCGGAGACGGGGAGCTGGCACCGGGCACCGGGCTCCGGGAACTGCGAACGGGAACTGGGGATCTGGTATCTGGAACTGGGCATTAACGTCCGCTGACTAATGATGAAATGCGTGGCATTCGGTGAGCTGGGCTGGGTGCAGGCCTCGGTACGGGTATGAGTCTCATTTATGTAGAAAAGGATTAAGGCCATAAACCAAATGGCTGACGTTGGAGCTTAGCATGAAAAATGATGGCCGGGCCAGTCATCAGTTCGGTCGGTAGTTTTATATCTTTTTTTTTTTTGTCTCCAGTTCAGTCTCAGTCTCCATCGGAGTCCGCTTAGGTAGGTGTTAAAAGTGCCACAGATTGGGGACTCCGTCTCCTCCGATCCGCTCGAAGACAAGTGCCGGGGATTGAAAGGAGGGGCCAAAGCCAAAGCCAAAGCCTCTGAGTTATTTGCATAAGTATTTCTGATGTACGCTCTTCGATAATAATGGCATGTCGGGGACGCGATTAGGGCGGTGGAAATATGCCCTGGCATTCGGGCTATTCGGTATGGAAAATTAATTAGAAATCCAAGCAGGGAATCACTCGATTGAACGAGGATGGGGCAGGGGCTCTCAACAGCTTTGGCTAATGCCCGAACATTTGTCCATTTGCCTCGGACAAATGCCTCCGAAGAAAAGTTTTTATTTTTCAACTTTTTCGTCAAAGTTTTTCCCCCGCAAAACAAAAATAAGAAATAAAGAAAAAGAGCGCCCTGCCTTCAAGTCAAACAAAGCTTGACCACATCGAGCGAGACAATGGCACCCGGAGGCGCACTTAAGGCGGTCAAAATGCACACAAATCAAACTTGGCCCACATCGTCGTGGCCTGCCGTTGTTGGCCTTTTATTAAAAAACCGTAACTAATGATGCCTAAATTCGCAATAAAAATGAAAAACCAAACGCACAATATGGTCCATTAGAGTGTTTTGTTGTTGCCGCCGAGCTATTAGAGGTTCGTCGTCCCCCGCAATTTGAAACAATTTTAATAATACAACAAAAAGCAATGAAGAGAGAGGAAAATATTAGAGCAAAGGACGAAAAGGAAAAGCCAGAAAGGCAAACATCGTGGCTAGAAAACGAGAGGCGGCCGCGGCACCAGCTTATTGTGACAAATTTTAAGTAATTTCATTTTTATTTCACCAACAGCTTCAACTTTTTTTCTGTATTGTTCCGAGGGGGAGGAGGGGTTGAAAGCCCCAAATCAGCTCAAAGGAAAATCCAGAAAATAGGGACTTCAATGAGCGCAGGACAGGCAGCCGGCGAGGTCCTCAAAGCGGCTTTCCTCCACTTTATATATAAATTTCCCTTTTCGGAAAATCCAAAGCTGCTTCCGTCTCATTAAAGTCAGTCGCTCTCGGGTTGAGGCAAAACAAAGCAAAACTTTTCCAGCTAGCTGCCTGACGAATTCCCAGCATATTTATTTACACCTTCACCGAAGGATGAAAGTCCTTTCTCTCCCCATTGCCACCTCTGCTGTGTGCCGTGTTTGTTTTGCATGTGTCTAAAAGGCAGACAAAGCCAAAGCCAAAGCCAAATCCAAATCCGTAAGCCACATGGCCCAAGGCGTGCGAAAGCCGACAAAACGGAAAATACTTCAATCAATGTAAAAATTGGGCGAAAAAGGTAGAGAGCGAGCGGCATATAGGTGAGGGTCGTGGTGGAAATGGCAGCAGGAAGTGGAAAAATAATCAGAGAAGTTAAATCTGTGGGCGCCATATGCCCACCGACAGACAAGCCCGTGGAGAGGGACAGCCAGGCAGACAGACAGAGACACACCCAGGCACATAAACAATGAAATGGCTGCTAAAATATATCTCCCTTTATACATATACATATATACATATAGGTGAGAGCACCCTGTAAAGAACAAAGGGTGCAGGAAAGGGTATACTCGCAGAGAAGATGGTCAAACATTCAGTTTCATAGTAATAATTTTAAGGCTTTAATAAGTTTGATGGAAATAGTTTAATTCCGATCTAACTAACCATAAACCAAAGCACATTCAAGTGAATTTAATACTCCCAATAAATAGGGTATTCTCAGAGTATCCTTTAGTCGATTCCTCGTAGCAATTGTCTTCCAAAAATTCGATTCGCTTCGCCTGAAAGCTGAGAGCAGCAATACTCTGACTGAGCTGGGGTTCGGGCTTTGTAGCCCTCATAGCAATTGTGCTGAGCTTTTGAAGGCTCCTTGAAAACCTATTGGAGCTATAAATCCTTTGTGTTTTCAATTTTTATTTTATTGCTCTCCGCTGGCGGGTGTGTGTGTGTGTGCCTATGTCCTGCGTCCTGCGTCCTGCGTCATGGGCCCTGTGAGCTTGAGTGCTTGAGGCAAGGTGAGCACCAAAACACCGAAACACCAAATGAAACCAAAGCGAGTTCTACGACTTTTCGGGCGAAATGACTCACAGGAATAACATCACGCTGCTTGCAGGAACACAAAAGTAGAATTTAAACAGATACAGCTCGACGGACCGAGGGTTGGCCCGGCACTCCGGCACTGGGGGATGGATCGCTACACTTCCGCGTTCGTTCGAGGCAATTGAGTTAATCTGGCAATGAGTTGGCCTGCTCCCGGGGCAGGTAAACCCCCACAGCAACTGGGGGATGTGTGAAATTGCGGCCGTGATGGGGTGCGTGGCGGCGTCTCTGGTGTTTCTGGATTCTCTGGAGTGTGGTTGCTGCAGATAGCAGATGTGCCTAAATAATTGCTGATAAATAACAATAATTCCGGCAAAAAAAAAAATGTAATTGGATGCCGTCCGGATATTGAAAGTGAAGTCAGCCAGATGAAAGTTGATTTGTCTGGGATACCAGGATCTTTCTTACCTTTTTTCCTGACCATCTTGGTCATCCATCCTTCACTGCCCCGGACCCAAGTAATGCCATTTAATCCTGGAAGATTGCCTCCTCGTTATCCGGAGGCTTTGATTCTTCAACACTCTGGTGATTCGATTAAAAGTTTGAGTGGGGAACTGGGATACTTTTCAGTGGGATTATCGTAGGATCTTATAGGGCATAACTAATTTGTGTTAATCCTGGCCGGGAAAGTCAAAACGCTTTTTTTCCTGGTCTTATATGTATCCTGCACTTGCCTGCACTCGTGCTGCTTTCAATTCCCCAAACAATTCCTCTGGCTCTCTTATTTTCCCGCCATTATTGTTATTGTTGCTTTGCTGCTGATTGCTGGTACTTTTCCAGCTTTTCCGCTTTGCCCAACCATCCCCACAAAGTTGCTGCTCTTGCCATTTAAACGTGGAAATAAATGACTTCTTGGCTGGAAAGTTTATTTTAACCTCAGAGCCCAAAAGTGCACGGAGCAATAATCGAATTTGAGTGAATTAAGATTGGGGAATTGCTTTCGAACAATGGAGTGAGTGGCAGTGGTGTGTGCGTGTGTGGAAAATTATCCCTTAAGTAAACACACAGGCGGCCATGGGCTGTGCTCTTCTTCATTCTTCATTCTGTATTTTTTATTTGTTTACCGATAACACTTGGCCCTAAAAGGGGACCACAAGAGCAGCCTGGCAGCATGGCAGCTGGCCCAGAGTGTCCTGCCTGCCTGGCACTGGCCTGCGACAGCAATCAGGACGCTCTACAAATAGCAACAAGCCAGCTTCCCCTATCTGGCTCTATCTGCCTCTGTTTGTGTTTGTATTTTCATCAAATAAAATTGACACACACAAGTGTTAGCCGCTTAGGTTGACAGCTTTCCCTCCGCTTCCATTTCCACATTTCCACTGGCATAGCCACATCTGCTTCCTGCTCTTGGCTGCCTTGCCTCCCTCGCTCCTTGGGGGACTGCGGCTCCTATGGCTAAGGACCCGACCGGAGCTCCTAGTCTCTTAGCTGGCTTTGAGAGCCTGGTTAATTCTCCATCTCTTTCGTATTTTGTTTGTGTGTGTGTTTGGCTTGAGCTTTTGATTTGACAGTTTAGTTAAATTAAATTGGGGGTTAGACAAAATAAAAACAAAAGCCGGAAGAGGCAAGGAAAGCTAAGCCAGGAAACGATGGGTTAGATACCCTGTAAAGGCGAGTGCTATTAGTTAGAAATAGTATAGAAATATTAGGGATTAGAAAGGCTGTTAAAGGGTTTCATAAAAAATCAATATGCATATTGGATATATAGCCAAACTTTTCAAGAAAAAGTTAAGCTTTCTTGACAAATATTTGTTTCCTAATAAATTAGGCTTTATAATAAGATAATTATATTGTTTTATAATTCAAAAACATAACCCAATTAAATATTATTCATACCCTAAACCAAATATATATCATCGATTAACCCCACTTTGCCCTGCAGCATTCTGCGTATATTTCCATTGCCAAATATAATTGCAACTCCCGGGTTGACTTTTGACATTAATTTCGCTTGTTTACATTCTGCACAGAGTACACAGGCCCCGCCCTGCGTTTTGCTACAGGGTAATGTATTCGTTTACCTTCATCAAAAACTCGAAACTCGCCGGCAAATGGAATCTAGTTATTTCCTAATCGGCCACTCAGACACTCCCACGCAAACACATGCCGTTAGCACGGCAAGGACTCCCGCAACCCCGTTTAAAGTTCAAAAGCGTTTGCGGCAACGAAATGTTTGAGCGGGCCAAGCCGCCCGGGGGGACGATCGGGGGGGAGGTTCAAGAGGTGGCAGTGAAGGCGGCTGGGGCACCCCAGCACCCCGGCGATGCCTGCGTCAATTGAAGTTTTAACATACAAATGTAATTAAAACGTTTTACGTATCCGCCGGCGGGCACAGAACAGGAACCAACAACACAAAGTGTATGGGAAACCCTGTCCAGAAAGGGGAAAAGCGCTTTCCACTCTCGCATAACGGTATATATGTATGTATGTATATTATCCGTGTATATACAGTATACATGCAGACACAAACAAGGCCGAGACTCTTGAAATTGTTGCCGGCGGATGCAATAAGTTGGTGATAAGGTGTTCATTCCCCTGGGGCCGCAGGGGAAAACCTTTTGCAAACTTGTCAAAAATCAGGCAACACTCGGTGGTTGGGGGAGGGAGGGGGATGCAAAAAAAGGAAACGAAACGAAACGAAACGTGTTTTCCCAGTCTCTTGCTCTCTCTGTGGCTCTTACTTGCCGGCAGTGAAAACAATGCCAATGTCGTTTTTAACCTTTTTTTCGGGGGATTCAGGATCCTGGATTCAGGATTCGCCTTTTGGCTGCCAAACACCCCCAGACCACCGCCCATTAAGACCCCGTCCTGCCCTGCCCCGCCCTGCCCTGGACTATGACGCAAACAATGATATTTACATTTTTTATCTTCCACCCCCCAACCCGAACTTTGTACACATTTCCCTCTGAAATTGGAAACAGGCCGAAGGGCTCTCGGCATCTCGGCACGTTTTTGGGGGCATTTTGTGAGGAGCGAGTAAAAAAAGAACGTAGAGGAGGAACGGTCTCGGCCTCATATCAAAGCGATCATGGATTTATGGCCTTAATAATAGACGAGGAGCGGAAGGGACCTTAACTGGTGAAGGGAAGCTGCCTAAATTGGACGCGGCGCAGGACGAGCGGAGCACGCCAGTGGACAAGTAATTAGGAAAAGGATTTTCCTGCGCATTTTTTTCGGGAAATGAGCAATTTTTCCTGCAGACATAAAGTACGTGATGGGGCGGGAGTGAAATACTTGGGGAGAAGTTCCCCCAGAAGTTGCTATCACAGATCTTAGTTGTTCTTAATTTGCGTTAACTCGTTGTCCTCCGAATGGCGCATTTATTGGAGTGCAAAGACCCGTGTGTCTCCCCTCGGAACGACCCCCGGGCCTGACAGTTTATCAAAACTCCCAGAACAAAAAGTCACCAGCAGCAGCAGTCCCAAAAAAGGAGCAGCTGCCGCAAAGGGGTGCAAATATGCGGGAGGAATGCCAGACACCGCTCGCTCATTAAAATAAATTTTTTGCACAAATATTAAATAGCCGAAAAGTGTTCCAGGGACTATCTGTGTATGTATGTGTCCCTGGCAATCCTCAATCTGCCACTGACATTGAGTGCTTAAGTGGTGCGAGGGATAAGTGGAAGTTCATTTTTCTGAGATAACTCTCTGGTGGCGGCGCACAGAAAGTGTCAAAAACGCTTAATAAACGTCAATGTCAGGCGATTTCAAGTCAGCGGCGAAATGCAAAATTTTTCAAACAAAACACACTCCTGTCAGGCGGATCCTGATGATGATGCTGATGAGGGGCGGGCGGAGCGGCAGCTGTTAGGAGCTGAGAATGGAGTTTGAGGATTTTGGAAACCAAAGCGCAATTGAATTCGCAGAGTCAGTAGAATGGAGACAAGAGCTGGGAGCCAGGACGACGCCAAGGACATCCAGGACACAAACACAACCATATAGCGATGCCAATCCCTCAATTCCAGCTCTCGGTTTCACACACTTTCATTCCATTTCACTTCCATCCATTGCGTTTGGTTCGTTTCGTCTCATTCAGCCGCCGTTCATTCGCTTGACAAATGGAGTGTCATAAATGCAGCCCTTAAGGGCAGTCGGTCCCATCCCCTGCCCCAAAAATGCCGCCCCCATCTCCTTTATGCTAAACGACACGTAGACAGGCAGCCCCATGCCACGACTCGTCATCCCCGAGTCCCGGGTCCTGAGTCCTGAGTCCTCGCTCGCCCACACAAAGCAGGCCGAAGAGCTAAAAATGCACAAGGGGATTGGGAATTTATTTGAATTTGCTTTTAGTTTTTCGGGTCCGTCTGTCTGCGTGTGAGACACATTCAACAGATTTCGATGGCAGCCGTTACGGATCGCATTTAAAAAAGTGGTTTCAATGTTCAAACCCAACGAGGTTGTCACTCCAAGTGGGTGGATTGGGTGCTGAACGCTAAGGGCACCCAATAGGGAAATTATTTGGGAATAAAAGAGTGCTAGTTAATCAAGAATTATAGGAAGCCATAACCTTAACCTTCAATTTCTTATAAATATTTCTGTATTCATTTCAATTACTATCTCTCAGGAAAACAGGGAAAGATCTTGGTACAACTTTCCTAGAATTTGTAGCTAAAATCGCCACATCCCCTGATGGGATATGCCATGCAAAAGCCACCCCTTATCCATTATCCTTTTTGCGTAGCAAGCGGACAGCCACAAGCACTGACAAAAAGTGACAGGCGTCAGCTTAACAATATGACAAATACAATTTTTCGTCTTTATAATTTCATTTCACTATAAAAACGCATTATTGTATAATGCGCTGGACTATCCCTTGCAGCCCCGCCCATCAAAAGCAGCAGCAGCAGCCGCATCAGCAGAGTGCCATCATTCGCATCCGCATCCGCTTTGCATCCGCAGCTGCAGACGAGTGGGCGTGGCCAGCGGCAGGGAGCCAACAGCGTTTGGGCGGCACACTCTCGGACAATTGAAAGCGATATATAAAAAAATGGTCACTTTCCACTTGCCACCGCTCCTCCTCGCTTTTTGTTTTTTCTCATAATTCTCTCTGCCCTTTTTATGAATTCTTTTTTGTGGTATTTGTCAACAAGGGGTGGTTAGGGTTTCAGGGGAATGGGAGCCCGCCCAGTGGAGTGTCTGGCTGAACGCCCCAGAGTTAATTTTGAGTGACGTGCAAAGTTTGTTAATTGAATTTGCCTTTTTGATATGTATGTCACATTGATGATGACGCCGCAGTACAGTGGGGACTAGCTAAGTGGGTTGTGTACATGACATTAATTGAGCGCACTAGTTAAAAGGGTTGCCAGTGGCAGTGCCATCCCCCAGTTCCCTGGCTGCATCCCTTCCGCACCCTCTCTCTATATTATGGACAGCCCTGTTACAAGTTGCCAGAGTTTCGAGAAATTGTTTAATGCAAATGGGCAAATCAAGTTCCCCCTCGGGGCCAAGCGGCTGAGATTGCCGCAGAGAGTGCTAAAAAACAATGGGGGAGCTCTGCCCCAGAAGGGGAAAATTAAACAAGCGTTGACTTTCGAAATTAAAGAATCCCTTTGATGAGTGCCGTTGTCCAATTAGGGGTTAGAACAACAATGAAATTATCTTGCCTTTTTCGCCCATTAAATGCAACATTTTGGATATTATGCCAATAACTTTATTAGATCTTAACTGGCTTTCTCTTATATTTGTTTATAATTGGGAATATACAAGTTATCAAAGGTGCCACAGAAATCGGTGGGGTTTTGAGATCCCTTGAAAAGGTGCCTGTTAGAAGGCTTTAAAATGTACTCTTGCTGAGTATTTATAATATTTTTAGGACAATTACGGATAAATTAAAGTTAGGTCTAATTCCCTATTAAAAAGATTTAGCTTCATAGAAATATTGTTCTATGATTTTTTATTTCTACACACTTATTCAATGAAGCCCCTTAGCTAGTTGGTTGCATTTATATCCACTGTTCACTTCGATTAATCCGGATGTCGGGTTTTTCTGTGTTCTCCGTGTTCCACTTTGATTTTGATTGTCTGCAACTGCATTTTATTCCGCCACGTTCCATTCGCCATCGCTCCCCCGCGATCCAGAGTGTTTTTAATCATTTTAATATGCCACTTTTTGTGTGCGGCTGTCCAGCGCTGCTTAATGCATCAATGGATTTAACAGTTATCAACGGAATGTGGCGGAGATATCGGGTGTGGGGCTGACAAATGGCACAAGGACTAATTTATATATAGAGCACACACAGCCTTAGTGGACGTTTTAATGTAATGCACCCATTGAAGACCATTTAACTCGTTCGATTGCTGTCATTCACTTTCCCCCACGCCCTCGCCGCTGGGTTGCGAATTGCCCCAGCGACCGGACAAGACAAAGTGATTGATATTTAATCTAAAATAAAAGCCGAAAGTCCGTTGGGCAATTTCAATTTTAATAAAATGCCTTTTATCTGCATGAATGGAGAGGCGGCGGGCGTAGATTGAAATGGCCTGGGCGGTGCTTGGGTTGGTCAGTGGGTTGTTCAGAGGTTGTTGATTGGCCGGGGATGAATGAGGGATTCTCTCGCCCGAAACTATGCAATGTTTACAATCGCAAATCGAAGGATGAGGAGGAGATGGGAGGTAGCCAAGTTGCATTGCATTGCACAATTTGTTGCTGTTTGATTTCATAAAATATTAACTGGCAATTTGCAGAGTCTGCATATATATGCTGCTTATGTAGCAAGCTGGCCAAAGTCTAGGGTTAGGCAAACACACGCAGCTCTCGAAGATGAGTCCTGACAGCCGAACGGACGGAGGACGGCTCTAAAGCAAACTGCAGGCGATTTAATTTGCTCGAGTCCTGGCAATGGAGAGCACTTTGCTCTGAAGGATACAAGCTCCTTCGGTTTTTGGCTGGGACTCCAATCCAATCCCAGGCACTCAGTGGGCTCCTCATCACTCCTGCCAGCCGCTTGAATCCACTTTAACTATATTAATTGATATACTTGCTCGCAGCGGTAATTTAAGCCAACTGAAGTCGCCTGCCAATGCCAATATCATCAGCAGTGAGGTGCCCCGCCTCCGCTTCCTGCGCAAGGATGTTGCTCATCATGAGAGGAGACAGAGGAGGAGCAGGGGCCTTGGGACTGGAATTGGTTGTGTTGGATTTAGTCTTGCGTTCGGTGGAGGAGGGGAATTTCGTGTGTCTTGATGACTTTGCCCCGAGGCGCGCTCTCTTTTTGGCGAAGTACTCGACGCTCGCACACACACACAGAGCCGACTTTGTGCACTCCTGCAGGCAAATAGGCAGGCAACACAGCGTATACGTAATCAAATGTACATAAGGCATCAAACGACGGCGACGCCATCAATTCCAAAGCCAAAACAAGAGCGGGAAATGCGGAGCTGGGAGCTGGGAGCTCGAAGCTCGGAGCTCGCAGCTCCTTCGGCATATATAGTACATCAAGTGCAGGCTGGCAGGATGACAGGATGGGGGAAACGGAGCAGGAAAGGAAGGACAAGCAGTGCACAGGAAAACAATTTACAATGCCACCAACTTAACAGGATGCGGGAGCAGGGAGTGTGGCTGCTGCATACAATTTTGGCACTGGCAAATGGCAATAGATAGCTAAGACAGTTGCCAGCAGGAAGGGGCGTGTCAGCGAGGTGGGCTTGAGTAGTTCTCGCAAAGGATAACAGAGAGTGCTTGGGAAATATAACGAATCTCTAAAGGACATCTTCTCAAATGATTTAAAAACTTACAACAAACTGCTGTGACAACCCCTAAGACCCAATTCTTTCCTAGACTTTTCAGTACCTTTGTTCTGCCTCCGGTAGACACTCCCCAGATTCGCTCCATCTAAATCATGGGAACCTGTCGGAAACTGCAAACCTTCATCAGCGAACTTTGCTGGCAACTCTCCGCCCGGCGCATATTAGTACGACTCTGGATATATACCAATAGGAGGGCTAACATTTTGATATTTGTGTGATATGTGTGGTGGGGAGTCGAGGGGGTGGAACCAACCCTTTCGCTGTTCGCCCAGCTCTCCGGAGAAAATCTGTACACGATGCCCGGCATTAGTGGAGTGTAGTGGAGTGTGCTGGAGTGGTGAGGGCCTGGCAATAAGTTTAATGTGTGCTCCGAGCATATTTTAAGACCTTTGCCGTTGCCTCTGATCCTGCCCTGGCCAGCTGTCAGCTCGTCTCAGTTCAGCTGACTTGAGTCTGAGTCCTGATGATGGCTGCCCCCGAATGTGCGAGTATGTACTTCACTGAACTGTCCCAGCTGACGTTGAATTATCATAAATTGGCGAAGTTTGTTTTTGGCATAACAAAACTTTGGGGGGCGGAGAGGAGTGGCGAGGCGAGTGTGAAAAGTTTCCATCAGGCGAAAATCAGGACAATTAGGCTTGTGAAAAGGGGTTTTCAGCGAATGCAGTGACACTGAGTGGTAGGGCTTTGCATAAGTTGAGACCCCTTGTCCTTGTCCCTGCCCTGCCCCGCCTTGCCCTGCTACTGCCAACATCCTTGCTGCATAATCCTATTAAGTTCACGTTGCGGCCTGGAAAAGCAAAGTAAACCAACTGGCAAGGGGGGAAAAGCTCAAAAGGTGCTTAATTTGTGCGCTGCTTTTATTGATTTCCCCCCGCCCACCGCCGACGAGGCCGCACACACATATTAGGAGGAGCCGGGGCTCCGGCTAAAAGGCATTAAAGTCTTGACAAGGCTATTAAATGCTTAAGAGGCAGCGACGTTAATGACAACATCGCAAAAAGGCCAAACCAGGGCAAGGAGCTGTCTGCTCGAGCAGAAGTAGTCCTGCTCAAGCCGAAGCCGAAGCTGAAGCTGACTCTGAGGCCCAGGCAGACTCGCCAGGCGTCGAGCGCCGCGCAAGGATTACAATTTACGAGTCCTGCGAACCATGAAGGTGTGATAAAATTTCAGCAATTAAAAAAACGTGTGCGTTGACAACGGCAACGAGAACGGGATCTCCGGATGGGGGAATGGGGGAAATGGGAAATGGCGGGGCTGCGGCAGAGGTCCTGCCGGGGCAGGTGAGTGGGCGACAGCAGGACGCAGCGTCAAGGACCCGCGACAAGTACAACAAGAGAGCGGAGTCAACGTGGCATGCAACTTAAAAAGCAAGTGGCAGCAACGGCAAACCATTTATAGCAGTTGCCAACGGGAATACCCTGCGAGAAGTGTTGGAAATATGGCAGATAGAGGACAGTATTCAATTAGTACAATTTTAATTATTTATTTAACATGTGGCAAGGATTTTGTTTATAAAATAAAGAAAGATTGGCCATAATAAAAGGATGTTAAATAGAAATGCTATTTTCTTAGTTTGTCGCTTATTTTAGGCAAATAAAAACGCTCAAAAACAGTTATAACTTACATTTTATTTAGCAGAATTTCTTGTTATCCTTTATCCTCAAAATCCGTAGCATACTTATTAGATTATCTCAAACTCAATGGGAAAGCTAATGTACCGCTTTTAACGGCTAGAGTTTCCTTCCAGGCGACATTCTGCTTCTTCTTTGCGCCTCACGCTCACAGAGACACACCCCCACACACACACACACACACACACTCAAAGAAACAAGCACACCTATAAAAAAAAAAAGTTGTGAGCAGTTTAAACGTCGTTGGCATTTGAGAGCAGCTCCAAGAATATTGCAAATTTATGCGCCTTCCCTTTTTGCATAATTACCCCCCAACGAACCCGGGGGTGGTCACCTCCCCACGCCTCCCCCCTTCCGGCGGCCCCCTTTTAGCCACGCCCACGCACACGCAGATTTTGATAACGTCGCTTCGTGTTCGTTCCCGTTCGTACATGTTGGTGCTTGGAACATTGCAGCGCGTATTTTTAATTTCCGTCACTTCTCGCACTGTCTCTCTCGTTCCGCTCTCTGCTGTCTCTCTTTTTTCTAGATAAGCGAGAAACATGTCAAGGTGGGTCTATGTGTGTGTGTAATTCCAGGTGTGTGTGTGTGTGTGTGCGAGCGTTGATAATGTGAAATTAAAAGGGAAACTGTGCAAAACAGGCGCAAACGGGAAACGGGAACTGCGCGCCTGCGATCTTGAATTATGCGTTGCCAGATTATGCAGCTTCCTCCCTTCCTAAAAATAAAAGAAAAACAGTCGCAAAAGCGGGACAATTACCTCCGCCATAAATGGAAAATATTTCTACAAATTTCCAACCAAAATTTATGTTAAATGTTTCGCCACAGAAACAAAGCGACAGAGAGCGAGCCAGCGTGAGAGGAAAAACTTTTAATTAGCTAACTAAAATGGCAAATGGCGCAGGCAGCGTGGAGCCTGAGATATGATTAATGAAATGCCGGCATGTAATTCTGTCCGTCCGTCCTTCTGTCGGTCTCTCGGTCGGCACAACACGCAGCTCCGGCATCCAGATGATATAAATTGGCCCAAATTAATTGCAACAGCCTCAGGTGTGTGTGCGTGTGTGCGAGTGGGAAATTTCATTGTAATTAGATGATGGAAAACGCTCATTTTGCTATCCCCAACGAGATGAGATGTGGTGAGGCGGAGGTGAGGTGTTGCCAGGAGCAGGAGCAGGAGCTGAAGCTGGAGCTGGAAAAAGGACAGATGGATAACTTTTTTCTATGCGCCATAATCTGTCAGCCGGAAAACACAGCTTGGGAAAGTGCACATCCCGTTAAGTGTGATAAAAGATGGAGCATTAGCGGAGATAAATCAAATGTTCAGGTGGCGGGGCGTACATCCTTTAAATAGATATAGAAATATGTATATAGAGAGAGAGAACACGGAAAACTGACCATCAGCTGCGCGTTTTCTTTGCAAATGATGGAGGGCGCCATTTCCTAGATGAATAGAGCGAAATTATCAAATGGAAAAAGGAGATCAAATGGATTTTCTCACAGATATCAAATGTAATTTTCACACAAATTATTTTGAAAAACATTTCAGACACTATTGTGCTGAAGGAGAGGGATTTATTTAATGGATTTCCTAGGAGGGGTGTTTAATAAATTGTGTAAAATGAGGGAAATATTACCCAAATAAGATCATAGATAATTTAAGGTATATTTTTATTACATTTAAAAGAAGTTTCCTCGAAATATGCTCTCCCTGGAAAAAAGCTTCTTATTCAAATGGAATTCGATCAAAGTGAAACCCAGACTCAGTCTGTAAATATTTTAGCAGAACCAAAAACAGCAAAAGCTTTCTGCACCCCGTCTAGTTCCATATAAAATCAATAAAATGTTGGAAATATCTACTTCGAAGACAACTCCAACCCCCCCGGAATTCCATCAGCTTCAATTACGGAAGGAGCACGAGGAGCAGGAGGCGGAGCAGTGCCCCATCTCCCATCTCCCAGCCCTTGCCACTTCACTTTTGACTTTGGCAACATCATCAAAATTTTTGCCAAACAACAAAAAGATGAAGAGGGCCGGAAAGCTGGAAAGGCCGGGCCAGGAGGCTGAGGCAGGGGACTCTGACAGCCATAACGCCCATTTGCAGTCAACTGCCAATATGAAAAGCCGAATCCTTTTACCCGGGCACCTACCAGGACCCAGGAGCCGGCACTCAGCCACAACAAGCTGAGAGAACATTTCCCAAATATTGAGCGGGCGGCAGACAGGGGTCATGTTGTTATATGTATAAGAATTTACATACACCCACGGATATCTGGGATATCTGGCTTCTGTGTTCGACGGCTCCCTGGCCAGGCCAGGACAGGGCAGGCCGACATGTGCAAAAGCACTGGAGAAGAAGGCTAGAAGGAGCTGATAGGGGGAAATTTTTGTATTTTTAAACCGAAAAAGGGTTTGCTCCTACGCTCCATACTTGGCTTGGTCCGGGCAGAACTACTTATGCAACTTTAAACTTGGCAACTCTGTCAAAACACTTGGAAAAGCCAAAAGTGCAGGAGGGGACTGGGTGCAAAATTTAAATTGTTTTACGGAAAAACTGACAGAAAAATAAGAGCAGCAGCAGCAGAAGCAGAGACTGGGAAAACTTGAGAGCTGCTCACACGCTGGGAAAGTGGAGTCCTTGCAGGGGATCGGGTCAGCTATAACAACTGGTGAAAACTTCCTTGTTTAATGACATGAAAATATGTGCGATTTCGCACACAAACCGAAAACGAAACTGAGCCGAGAGAATCGCCTCAAAGTAGCGAGAAAACACTGAGTAAATTAAGCATTTTCCCCGCCTTATTCTCGCCATTTTCCCCATTCATTAATCCCCGTTCGCTTTCGCTGCATTTAATTACAGGATCGACACGTCACACGGAATGGAGACCCCGAGCCGGTGGTGGATCCCTCGCAGGATTATATGCTGATGCTGGGCTACGAGAACGCCACGCACACGGTGCTCCGCTTCCGCCGCAAGCTGGACACATGCGACGCCAGCCACGACATTGCCATAACGGTGAGTCTATACACATAGTTCTCTCCTTAAATAGATATACTGCCCGAAGTTTGCGCCAACTCCAAGTGAAATTTATGCCCTCGAGAAGTCAGGGCTGCCTGGCTCATAGTTTATGTTAATAAAAGTTTTGCCCTCGCGATGATATGAGCTGCTGCCATCAAAGTACTCAAGTGATTTCCACTTTTCTCTTAGGGAGTTACAGGCCCTTCTAAAGCACTGTGAGAAATAGGGCTTAGTTCAGGGGGAAAATTAAGAGTAACAGTTTCTTAATTGAGCTCTGAATGGAATGCTTTTAGAGAGTTTCTCTTCATTCTTACCTTTAGAGATATCTTGATAGTATTTTTATGACAACACTTTCCTCTCTGTGTAGTGTTTTCAGCTGTTCAATAAACTTAAACAAATATAAACACTGAATTCTGTGACATGCCAAGCATACAGAATCAGCCCAGGGGGTGTTATCACTCCCAAAATGGAAACAACAAGAACCAAAAGATTAAGAACTCCGGCTTAGGGGTTGCATTCCCAACGCTTATTAGCTGCACTCTCCCGGCCCATTTCTTATATCCAATATCGGTTAATATCGACTGAACAATTAGCCGGCAAATCTCTTCATCGTCTGCCACCGCTAAGCACTCTATCAAAGCCGCAGACACTGGCACAAATAAGGGCGGTGCGAGGCGAACAAGTCATAGTGATAAAAGTTTTATCACGTATAACTTAAGCGTAAATCTTAAAGAAAACTTTCTGGTTAACTTAAGTAAACAAAGCGCGTGGCGCTGGCACATACACAAATACATTTCCGGGGATGGTGAGAACGGCAAAGGACACATATGCCAGACATGGCGACAAGCAGGACTAGAAAGAGGACCCTAAGCAGAACCACAAAGTATATATACACATATTGAGATATAGTGTGCCGCCTGAAGTTTGACTAACCCGAAAAAGGGCGGCTTGGGGACAAAAATGTTATGCAGAGTCGCGTGTATTTGTTCGTAGACACATTTGGTTATTGCTTTATCTAAACGCTCCGAAGTGCCACCCTTCAGGCTCCAAGAATAGAGGAGATCCTAGGTCCCAGCCATTTCCCCAGCATTTTATTTGTCTAGCGTATTAATTGGATTTTGTCGCGTCATCAGCGACACTGTCAGGATGGGGGACGAGGCTAGGCAGGACTTTCTCCCCTCCCAGAAAATTCTCTCTCTCTCTTGGCCTAATCGCCCTAGACAAATTAGTTTGCAATAAGCCAGTACTTAATGTGGCCTTAGCTGGTTCTAGCAGCAGCAGCAGTTGCTGGTTGGTTGGGCAATTTTCGAGCACAATGCAAAGTTTTAATGAATTTCTGTTTTAGCTGACCCCGCTACGCAGTTGGTTTAAGTTTGCCGCTACAATTTACTCTAAAGCTTTCGCAGGGAGTTGCAGAAGGGAGCCGTAGTTGGGGCCAGCTCAGTTTTGTTACTATTTGTAAAATGGGAATACCCTGGAACAGAGCCACAGGAGGTAGCTTAGTTGAAGAGCAATCGTGGCTTTAGAAATAATAAACATAGTTTGGAAACACCGTAACAGATAGATTATTTTATTTATAGAGCTAAGATCTGTCTGAAGGCTTCCCTAAGCAAATACATTCCTTATTTAGATTTTTACTAACTCAAATTTGTGCAAGCCAGAAACAGCGTTACTCATCTTAGACATTTTGTTGTCTTTGGTAAAATATTAAGAGTCTAACTAGTGAGTAGCCTAGTTATCCTTATCCTGCAATACCAAGCTCTCTTCAATGCACTTCCTCTTTCTCCATCTACCCTCATAAGAAGTTTTCCCCATTTTGGCTTTGCTTTTGTGCTCTCCCCTTAACTTCTTTACCGATTTCCGCTTTTGCACAATTTTCTGGGCAAGGTATTTTGCATCTTTTGCCCGCTCGCGCATTGAATATGCGCCCTCTGCCCATTTTTCTTCCCCTATATTTTTGCTGCCAACTCCCCCGCAGTCCCATGAATAAAAAGTAAACTACAACTTGCAGTTTTTTGCATTAAGTGCACTGGAGAGAGTGTAGAAGTGGGGGAGTGGAAGAGCAGAAGCAACCATTTGGCAAATTAAGCGCTGTTTGTTGTGCATCCAGGGAGTGAGGGTCGGGGCTGGGGCTGGCGAAAATTAATAATGTATTGTGTGCAGAGCCATTTGCAAGGTTTGAGTTTGGTTTGTGTCCAGAACTTTTGGGTCAGCGTGCGGGGCACGATTTGCCATGCACTTAAAAATTTATTAATTGTTTGCGTTTCTCCAGGCTTTCCATTTTCTACTCTCCACTTTCCACTCTCCTTGCGCGCTTAATGAGCGGCAATTGTGCAAGTGGCAGCAGAAGCCCTTCTGGGGATTCCCAAAACTTGAACCTCTCTGCCCCGAAGCCTTCTTCTAATCTAATCTAGAGCCACGGCCATCGCCATCATCACACATTATTCTGTCGATTTTGTGCCACTTCAGGGCGCACTGAAGCCCGCCATATGGATTTATCAGTCTAAGCCGCTCAAGTGGCATAATCATCTCGGCACAGCCAGCCAGATCTGACTCTGACCCATTTTCCTCCCGAAATGAACCCACCCAGCGAGCACGACCCGAATCCTGCATTTTTAATACACCAAAATGAAATTTCCAGCTGTTTAAGCGCATAATAAAAAATCCTATTTTAAATAACTTGCAACGATTTCTGGAATTTCGCTCTGCTACCCAGCGAAAGGTCATAAAAAAAAGTGAAATAAATAAAAAATGGTACAAGGGTGCTCGGGCTTGGGTTCGGAGGCGGAGTCAATCAGCTGCTCAACCTTTCAAGTTGCCAATGTTCAATTAAGCGTGTACAATAAATTCCCTGGCCGTGGGCAGCCACCCCTATCTGTGTATTAGGGGATATCGCCGGGTACTCTCGGGGCGAAGCATATGGACATGTGTGAGCGTCGAGGAGGGAAAGTTCAAAGTTTGTGTCTCGACAAATTTTCCTATAAATATAAATAAAAATGTTTATTTATATAATTAATTGTATCAGTCGCAGGACATTGGCCATGCGAGCAACCCTTTTCGCTGGCTCCGCTCTGCGCTCTTCGCTTCTTTTTCGGCTTCGTAAATAAATAAAGTGGAGAAGGGAAAGTCGAGGGAAATGCACGCACGGTCAGAGGATGGCTGGGGAAAAACCGCAAAACGTCAACCACAATACAAAAATTACGGCCACTAAAAACCGCCAACGACAACGGCGCCGCCGCCGGCAAGTTGAAAAATATCAATCGATGTGGGTTCATTTATGTGTAATGAACATTAATGAAGCGCAAAGAGCGTGACTAATAACGAAATTACCAATTGGCCAAAAAGAGTCAAGCGACGCAGCTGACGTCAGTCGCCGTTTCTTTTGCTTTTCCAAGTGTCAAACTTTTCGGAGGAAACCCTATGAGCAATGGGAAAGCACAGAAAGAGTGTCCGAATATATAGATAGAGAAAAAAAAGAAAGAACCGGGAGGTGGAATAATAAAAGTGCGCATAAACCATAAAATGCCATTAAGTGCGTCATTTCAATTTGATTTCAGAGTTCTGATTTTTATTTTTCTCTCTTTTTTTATGTGAGGAAGCGGTGGATACTGTAAAGTTTCCCTTTCGGCGCTGGTCATTGAAATATTTTTAATGATTTCCCCACGTTATCCGTTCAAACTTTTGGCACTTAAAGGCGAAATACGAGCGACAACTGACAAACGCTGAATTATGGCTTGGAGTAATCACAAAAGGATTAGATTAGAGACGGGGGAGATAAATTTGGCATGCACAGATTGCGATACATTTATCACTCAATAGTCCCGCCAGTTGCCTTAATTATTCCACCCACACGCACACAGTTCTTTTCCGTCTCGATAATGAATGGTTTCAATTTATTTGGGCCAACAATAGACACTGGTACGCGTTTTTGTCGTGGCTTTAATTAAATTTTCCCGAACTCCGGACTCGAACCGGCTTAATTGCCCAACGCCCACTGCCAATCATTAAAATCTTTATGGTCCGGCCTCTCCCTGCCAATAAAAAGCCACCGATTTGACGAGCTACACAGAATTGTCATTAAGGAGCCGCCATTTCCATTACAGAAACTTTTAGGGTCCTTTTATTGTCAGGAGCAGCGGATCTCCTCTCGTTTTGATTTATGCAAAATAATTGAGTAATTACAAATTTTAATTTGCCATTGACTTTCATGTTGCGTTATTATTATTATTGTTATTATTATTTGCTTAGGCCGAGCGAACTAACAAACAAACAGAAAGGCAAGAAAAACAAAAAGAAACTCATTTGAAATGCAAATTTCCCCTAAACTGGCAAATTACAATTTCAGCAGCAACATTCCGCGCCTAAAGTGACAATTAACACTAATTGTCATTATAATAATTTCATATTGTTTTTTCGCTCTTAGTTTTATTATTATCAGTTTTTGTTGTTCTTTGTTTCGAGGTAATTGTTTAAGCTTGCCACGGCATTTTCCTGTCCGCGGCAATTTAAAATGCAAAAAACCCACGGCGAGTGGGGAAAAAATGTGAAAACTTTGGCGTGTGAAGTTCGGCTGAGTCGAGTTCGAAGAGCCGGGTGAAAATATTGTTTTTAATATAATTTATGTGCCCGGAGCCGGGGCCCGAGCTGGAGTAGTTCTGTAATGGAATTATGCCCCAGTACCTTGCCCCAGTCTTCCCTCCTGCCTCCACACATGGCGCTACAATTTTTGCTATGTGTTTATTATTTTAACACGAAACTTGCACTCGGGCTGGAGGAGCCGGGCTAGATGGAGTTTTCCCCACTTGTAAACAGTAATTTTTGCCCATTAATGGCGGGTCCCTGCATACACACATGTGTATGTAATGTTATTGTTGTTCCATTCCATTCCCCTCTCCCCTAGCAAAAGGCAAAAACAAAAAGGCAACAAGTCAAGTCGACAGTAATTTTCAACACTTACCAGCAGCGGGCTAAGGACCCCAGGACCCTCAGACCCCCAAAACCCCCAGACCCCAATAGCCATTGCAATTTTTACATCAAAGCGGAGAATTCTTTGAAACGATTTCTGGCTCAGATGGGGAAAGTCCCTGGAAAAGCCGGCGATTCCGCAGCGAAAGCGTTTGCCGGAACAGACATTCGTCGGCATTTTCCCCTTTCTGCCGTTGACTTTTGTGCAAAATCGGGGCCATAAACATGAACACCATCGCCCCGGACACCAGGACACCCGAACACCCGAACACCCGGATCCATCCCTCTGCCAGTAACGGCCCACATATGTGTGCAGTTTGTCACGACATAAGCCCCGAGCTGCTCCAAGGGGGCCAAGGATCCAAGTTCCAAGTAACCAAGGAGTGCAACTATGGATTCGCGTCACAGCAGAACGCAAAAACCAAAACCAAAGCACTGACTTTTATAATGAATTATTAGTGGAGTGGTTGCTTGTGTGGTGTTTGCGGGTCTTGTGGTTACAGCTCGGCACTTAAAAATTTAATAGGGCCGCCGCCACACACACGTCCCCCCGAAAAGCGACGGAAACCGAGCCAACCTCCGCCCCGAAAATGTATGCAACGAAATTTAAATTGATTTAAGTTTTTAGCACGACTCCTTTTTTTGGGTAAATTTTTTTGTGTGGAGCGAGGCGGAAAGCCTTTGGTACTTTGTTAGTGCCAAAGTCAAAGGGGCAGAAATGCCAGCTAAAAGCCAAGTTAAGTGCACAAGGTGGCCAGCGGCAGTCATTAATGCAGCGCCAAAGCTCAAGTGGCCGCCGAAAATATGATGGAATTAACCTTTGGCTACAACAGAAAAAAAAGGAACACACTGGCCAAAAGGGCACAGTTTCCCCCTTCGCAAACGAAAACGAACCGAAACCATCCATTAATGCTTCCCGCTCATTACGGCTCGCAATGTTTTTGCCATTTTTTGTGCGAACCGTTTTATGTTGATTGCTTTGAAGCGCACAATGGAGTCCGAAAAGGCCAAATAAAAACCAGCCATAACCAGCCGGCAGCCAGCAGGCGAGTGGCATGCAATGCGCACCGTGGAAATCCCGGCTGAAAGCCTCTTTTGCAACACAAACACTCTCATCTAACCTAGACCACTTTACGATGGCCGAGCGGCAGCCAAACAAAAATTGCGCATAATTCCGGCTGGGCGAAAAGTTGTTCAAGCTGCCAGTGGAGCTCCAGTGGAGTTCCCAAAACGCAGTCCTAAACGATCCCCGCCGAAACAACCCAACATCCTCATCCTCATCGTCGCCGTCGACGGCGTCGTCGTATATTTGTCAAGCAAATGGAATAACCGTTGCGATTGCTACAACGTCAAAGCCAAACAAAAATGTTATTTGCCGCTTTGCCCAAAAATCAAGTACACAACCCCAGACCAGTCCAAACCAGTCCAGTCCGGTCCCAGGCCCAGAAAACCGAGTCCTGCCAGCGGGCAGGGATTCGTGGAGTCGTGGAGGGATGCCAAAATGTGGATTTTGATGGTGGTCCATGAGCGCAGTGGTACTGCTGCCTCTAGTCGCTTTATTAAAGTTAAAACCCAGCATTGTCCCTTTTTACACATGAGTTTGCGAGTTGACGAGCATCGAATGAGCGGGCGAATCAACGAGCGAATGCCCATTCGCAGGACCCAAGGACTCGGGACTCGAGAGCCGGCCGGGACTGGTGCCGGGAAATGGCGGCAGGCAGCCTCCACTTGTATAAACTGGCAAAGAGATTCGCGCTCGTCCAGATTTGCAGCTGCACCCATCAGGAAAAACAATCCAACATCGGTTGTATGGCAGGGAAAATTAAAAACTGGTCATCTCCGGCTGGGGTTGGGAAATTAAAGTCCTTCAAGGGATATGGAAAAAAGAAATTTGCGAGAACTAAACACTAAACTAAGCAGTTATATATCTCAAAGAAAAAGTTATGCTTAAAGTGAAAAGTCGAAAAATTCCTCTTAGGAATTCATGCTTAGTAATTTATATATACAAAACAACAATTATATTTTTATGAATATTCAGAAATGTCAAATCTATAAACCCTTCTCCTGGCAACTCTCTCCTTTAAATAGAGTATTTTCCGAGCGGTTTTCCAAGCGACTTATTCCCAAAATTTGCCTCTTGTTGCGTTTTATTTTTTGGGCCGTGATTTTCACGTTTCGCGCTCAGAAGTTTGCATTTCTGTTTCGTGTGGGTGTTGTTTCTGTCCCGGGATGGGATTTCTGTGGAGGATGGGCCAGGGGATGCACCATCCCATCCATTGTGCGGATGGCAGTGGTGGATGGGCTTCATGTTGATGGTGTTGTGGCACTAGAAGTGCATGTGAAACGTGCACACCAAAAACTGCACAAAACCAAAAAAAAAAAAAAAGAGAAACCGAAAGCAAGGCAAAAGGCAAACCCAACTCACAACGCAATGGGAAACGTTTGTTTTAATGCCCTAAAGCGACAAATATTGAAGGAGAGCGAGGATGGCGAGGGCGCAGAGCAGGAGAAAGCGGATCCCGGGTCCGGGACTGCAATACTAAACTCCAGTAGGGGATTTAACGGCCAAAGTAATGCACCGACAAACAAAGCAGCCGGCAAAGAGAGAGTTTTCGGCATTTTTTCGCCCCTTCCAACGAGGGAACGAGAAGGTTTTCACCCATTTTGGGCCATTTTTCCGTCCCAATTTTCATGGCGAACGAGGTGAAGTGGGTGACGTTTGGGCGCCATAAATAACGAGCCCAGTTGAGTTGCCTTTCAGCGCAGCAGGATATGGCCAGGAGACGCCCTGTCAAATGCAACAGGGCAGGGCCAAAGGAAAGCAACACAAAAAAGGTTATAATAAAGCCAAAACAGCAAAAAAGGTGGAAATCTGCGCATCCTTGGAGCCAAAGTAATTAAAGTGGCAAACGCTGACAGCCCGAGGGCGCCAGCTAAAAAACCACCATATATATATGGAAACCGCAAACTGGACAGGGGTATGTGGAAAATCATCAGCGCCACCCCTCGATGCCGAGCTGTGCAAAACCAATTTGTTTATAAAAATATTAGACCACATATTGCGGGAGTGGAGGAGAGCAGGACGAGCAGGATGAGGGTCCGGACTGCGGAGCTGCTCTGCAGGACGCCATAAAGTATGCAATAGTCTGCCTGACCTGTGTAGTTATTTTATTATATTATTTATGGTCAAATGGCGAAGTAAACTTGCATTTTTTCGCCCCGCTTTTTCCGCTTTTCATTTGGTAAACTCTCCCCGAACAAACTCGGTTAGTAAATTCATTTTAAGCCAAGGGGGAATGCCCCCCTTTCCCAATCCGAACCCGCTCTGTGTGTGTACGTTAGTTGATGTTTTTCTTTTTTTGTTTTCGCTCATATTCTGATGTAAGCCAAATACCGCGCTAGTGACCAAAGCAACCGCAAAGTCCGAGCGACTAAGACACATCCACATCCACATCCACTGGCACCGACACACACACACAAAGTAACCGCAGAAAAGTGGTCAGTTGGCCAAAAACTAAACGAAATGTAATAAAGCAACGGATATGCCAGTTTGGCTTGGACCCCACTCCATCTCCGGATCCGGAAGGTTACCAATAACTGAACAGGGCGAGAGCAAGATGCAGCTGCAGCAACTACAATAAATGAATATGAATTAGGCAACGGGGGAAGCAGTGAAGTGGGTAGAAAATCGGAGAATCGGAAGGGAAAAGATACCGAATGGAAAACGGATAAATTCAAATGTGTTGAATAACTCCAGCAGCTGCTGCACACTGACCGAGGGAAATGTGTAAACCTAGGTATGGAAATAGTTGAAAACCAATCAGGGTACAGAGGTATTTCCAGCATTTCCCATTAAATCCTTGAGTACCTCTCGAGCTATGTTCATTAACAATATCGAAATATCTAATATCTAAGTTTCTGCTCAAGTATTCCGCTTCCGAAGCAATTGTTTTTTGCGGCCGCCTATGTCTTCACTTAAACTATAATTGCAACTTTATTTGACCCATTTGTTTACACTTTCGGCTTAATCTTCTTATGGCTGGCAATTCAAGTGGCATTTGCCAAAACCCATGCACATTTACTATATACTACAGCCAAGGAAGACATATTTGCTGCAATAATTTCGGCCACTCAAAGACGGCCGCCTTTGTCCACTCAGCAACATTAATTTTCCTCACAGTTTAAACAACATTTTCATTTACACACATACCTGCAATGAATAGCCATCCAAGTGGTGCCCCAAAGGATAAATGAGTGAACAGGCCGAGGCCAGACAACAGCCGGGGGCACTTGAGGGGGAGAAAGCTCATTAGATTTGTTAATTTAAATGCAATTGCCAAAAGCAGTTGCACCTTGAGCTAAATGGCCTTTGCCTTCTTGCCGTAAATAAATCAAATTAATGTCAATTGCACCGAAAACAAATGTGTCCAGATGCGAGGCAACTCAATTTAATGAAACAAAAATGATTAAGGCACTTAGCAGATAGGCAGAGCTGCAGAGACGTTGAGAGTGCCGAAAAACGATTACAGAACTGGGAATACCTTGGCCTGATTCGTCACCTTCCCCCCAAGCCTTGTCCCAGTCCCACCTGTCTGTGGCCTCCAGCTGTGCCCCGAGATGTACGAGTCCGTGTCCGAATCCGAGTCCGGCTCCAATTCAGGTGGCTGTCAACAATGTGCAATGATTTCTCTCCGGTCGAAGGCAATCACAGAGTCTGACACGGCAATTAGAGTGCAACAAAAGGGGTTTGGGCTAGAAATGGGGGGGCGGCTTTGCTGACCACTTCTGCCTATTAGTTATTGAAATCAGCTGTCGGAAAGTTCCGAAATTGCACAAGTCCCAACTGATGATGGGAATGGCATAAATGCCACAACAAGAACGGCAACTGCCCCACACTGGAAGAAATCACAGAACTGTCAGGGGAAACTTGGTCATGTCCGAATTGAAATCGAAGTTTCCGATGCCATTTCCCACATGCAAAATTGATATTCAATGGGCTTCGGCGAGTGTAGAATGGCCAAGGCGACCAGATCCCCCCAGACAGGCACTCACAAAAATGGCCGACGTGACCATGGTAACCTGTATCCCAAAACCTGACTAAGGTGGATCGAAAAGTTGGGAAAAAAATTAAGAAAATATATTTCTAAGGCCAACGCTGCGTATGAGTAATATTACTTAAAAATATTTAAAAAAGATTAAAACACTGCTATTTATTCTAAAAAAAACAATCCGAGAGAGCCTTAATAAAAAAAGAACAAAATATAAGTTACAAAATAGATCCACGGGCAACACTGCGTATGAGCAATAAAAACCAAAATTATTTCCAAAACAACAATAAAATGCTATTCACACTCTAAAAAATCTTTAAAAATTCTCAAAAACAGCCAAGGATCACCCTAATGCACTCACACATGCACCAGCATAGAGACAGACACATACACAGGAATAGGAATATGTAGAAAGGACACGGGTTCCTGGGGAACGGTTGATTTGATTGCCGATTGCGAGGCGAAAGAAGAGCAGAAGCGAAGCGCAAGGACCTCGAGTTTTGAGCTCAGCTGCTGCCTTCGACCGGAAAGTTTGCACAATGCAAGTTGGCCACATCCCCATCCCCCTTCCACTCCCCCAAACTCAAGTGTGAATTCATGTAAATGTATGTGCGAGTCCTGGTGCCGCATTTGTTTGCTCTGTTTATAATTCAATTGTAAATGCATTTCAATTACGTGCACATTAAACAGGGGCCAGCACAGACAAAGTTTTCGGACTCCGACTTGACCACTGGCCCCTGGTCTTGGCCAGGGCCAGGGCCATTACCACGGCCACTGCGGCCGGAGTCTGAGCCCGGAGTCAGGAGCCAGGAGCCAACTTAGCGAGCGGAACACGCTCCGCATTTAAGGACAATTGGCCCATTATGGCAACGCGTTGAAATGGCAAAAGGAAAGTGGGCAAAAAAAAAACAGTAAAAAGCACGAGGAGCACGAGACTGCATCCAGGATAACAATGCCATTAACAACTACTACAAATGGCTCTTAAAGGTGCAATGTGTGAACGAATGAGAGCACAGCCGGCAGCATGCTGCGGGCGCAAAAATGAGAAACAAACTGAAGTGATTTGCAAGTGAAGTTTATGCCCATAAAGAACACAATTTCGCCGTTACTTCCAGCCACAATGGAAAGCATTTCTCTGTAGAGAAAGATATTATGAAGCAGGAGAAGAGGAGCAAAGAGATCAGGTTGTGAGGGATTTTAACTGATGTTCGTTATACTCAAATTGAATGCTGGAATCGGGTTTATATTCTTTATATTCTTCCATTTCTATTCCTCTCCAAATTACCAAAATAAAATCCGTCAAATCCAATTCGCCTACGCCTGCAGCCCGGCTCAACGTGGCTTAATTGAATGTGAACTGGGCCAAAAAGTCACCAGCGACTGCAGGGGGTCCCGAGGCCACCCTCAATGCGTTGAGAACATTGAAAACCCGCCCAGTCAGAGGTTAAATGACCTTTGGAGTGCACTTAACCAGGCTGGCAGGCTGGCAGGCAGGCAGCCGGGCTCAGCCGAGCGTTCCGTTCGAGGCTGTGTGCGAGTCCTGGCTGCGAGTAAGTCCTGCAATCCTCGCAGGTTTTTTGGGCCGTAACCAAAGCCACTCTAATGAGTCGTCCAAGTCCGAACTCGAGTCCCCGCCGCATTCACAATTAGCCTCGAGCCCAGTTCGAGTCCGAGTCCCTGTCCCTGTGTCCTTCTTTCCCCTCCCTGCGGCAGTCAGCAAAGTGTAACCTGTATTCTTGACCACACTCACAGCCCCTCGCTCTGCTCTCCCTCACTCTGTGTCCACAACATCGTCATCGTCATCGTCTTTGGCAATTAAGCCTTGGCCGACCGTTGACCACGGCAAATGACCGCAGCCAGTTTGCTTTCATTAATTTTTGGTTGTAATCCTTGCTGAAGCTTTTCATTTCATTTTAGTTTTCGCCTCGCAGTTGTTGTTCCACAGCGGCCACGTTTACGGCAAGGACTATGGCTACGACTACGGCTCCGTCTCTTTTCCGGAATCCTCCTCGTCATCCTTGTCGTGCGTGTGCATAGTTCGGTGCACACTTTTTCACACTTGGCTCTCGCACACACACATACAGTGCGGCTTCCCAGTACCTGGCAAGGGCTTAATGGGTTCTGGGCAACAGCAAATCTTCCTAGTCCATGTTTTGTTACTTTAATCTCGGTTTTTAGCCGCAAGCTATATTCATTTAGAAGGTTTTCATTTGGAAAAATGCAACTTGTAATTTATTATTGATAAAAATTATATATTTATGCATGTCATAGAATTCTTTTAATTTGGAGAGAAATAATTTACCCTTATCATTTAAAATTAACTATTTGTTACTCCTTTGACTCTCTCTTGCTTTTGATATCTCATTAACCCCTTATTTCCATTCTAATTTCCTTTCACTGCCCTTTGCAAAAAAGTGTTGAGCAATTAAAAGCTAAATCAGCAACTCAAAGCGATAAGCAGACCATTTAAGGGAAGTTGTTTCCTGGCTACTCAATAATTACAGTTTCCATTTAACCCCCTTTTAGCTAACCGCCACTTAACCCCCACTTGAACCTCCCCTTTTGACCCCGCCTTAGCTTTGATCAGTCAGCCATAGGTGGCGCTTTGATGAGCTCTCGGCCAAACCCCATTGTTTCGCAGTTTTTGCGCAAATACCAATCGCCCAAACCCTTTCAGGGCGTAAATTAAACAATTTACAGGTCACTCCGGAGTCCGGAGAGCAGTCCATAGTGAGGCCCCCCTTTTTCCCATTGTTGCCGTGGAGGCGACCGTTGAGTTTTTTGCCACAGTGGTCATGTTTTTACATCTGGGCCATGTCCAGGCCCAGTCAGCTTCGGTAGCCTCAGCGTTAATGACTTTTGTGCCTGTCCCCGCGCTGTCTCCGTCGCCGCCTGGCCAAATGTTTTAAAACTGGCCAGCAGTTTTTGTTGCTGCCGCTGTGCTTCGGCTGTTATTGTGGGTTGTTGTTCCTGGCGATTGCCGGGCGGTTAGTGCGCCGCGCTGGCCACCGCCCGCAGTGTTTGCCAGGACAACCAGGACAACCGACTCATTTGTACAGGTTTTTTACACACTCTACACCCCTCGGTTCGCAGAGCGGGGCGGCGGCGCCAGGCGGGGAAAGGGAATTGTTAATTAAAGTATTGTCTCCTCGTTGGCTGCCTGACTGCCTGGCTGCTCGGCTGCCTGGCTGGCAAAATGAACAAGCTGAAACAAGGACCTAGCCTGACCCCCCCAAAGCTGCTCGTCCTGGGCCGTCAATTGTCGAACATGGTACTCTACAGTTCCACTTAACAGCTACAATGGGCACTTTGCCACAATGAATTCAAATGGATGCCCCCGACGTTGGTTTTTTTCTCTCACTGCACCGCACTCGCACACACTCACTCGCACACTCACTCTGCCAGAGTGCTACATGTGTTGTTATTGTTGTTTCACACACCAACACACTCACGTGGACATGACGTGCACACAATGACAGCTGACTGTTGGCTTCCAAAAGCCCCCAAGGACATAGGCGTCCACAAAGGGGTAGCAGGAGCAGCAGCAGCAGCAGCAGATAGCCAAGGGTCAGAGGTGAGCAGAAGAGGCAGTGGCAGTGGCAGAGCACCGTGATTCCTTAATGACTGCTTTAATTTTCGGGTTTACCAATTAAAACTACGTGGCAAATGAAAAATACATGCAAGCCCCACTCTATCTCACTCTCCGAGTCTCTCTGGGGGGAAGCCCTCTTAAAAGCAGAGAGCCAAAAGGGCAAAACGGTCGAGTTTCCCCGAGCTAGACGAATGTTCGGGGTTGCGCCCACTTGAAGTGTAAATTGGTTGCCCAAAGATGGCATTGTGGACTGGAAATTGCACCAGGGCCGGCGGGAGCATGTAATTCGGCTAAATTCAAGCACGGACAGCTCAAGCACAGCGAGTCCTGGTCTTGGTCCTGCCACTGAAGTTTGGCAACGCGGCTGGCCCATAAGTGCAGCGGAATTAATTTGTTAAATGGGAATTAAATAAATGAAATGCGGTCACTCCGAGAGAACAGAGCGAACAGAGAAAGCTGCTGTGTTTTTGGCCACGGAATAGTGAAGTGAAGGAAGGCATCCATCCTGCCCTCTCTTCGTTCTCCTCGTTCCGGGTGAAAAGCGGCAACGTGTTCCGTGGTGCGCTGCAATTTGCACCATTAACCCACCATCGACAATGGGGCCCCCGACTTCAGCTTCCGACGGCAGCTGACCAAACATCCACCTGGCCGCGTTCCTCGTCCTGCTGATGCTGCTACTCTGCCCACAGGCAAACATCCTTGCTTCCTTCCTGCCGCTGTTGTTACGAGAACTCTCGTCCTGCTCTTCTTTTTTTCTCTCCCCCGGCTCCCTGGTGTGTGAGTGTGTACTTCATTTAGCAGGCGAAGCTTCCAGGCTGGGGGAGCAGCAATCCCTGCCAGACACTGCATCCGTGTACACGTCAGCAAGGACATTATTGCCGCTGTTGCTGGGTTGTTGCAACCCGCCATTATAGCGCCATTTCGAGGACCAGCACCCCGCACCCAGCACGCTAACCATCCTTGACCAGGGCAGACCAACTAATTTTTTACACATTTCTCATTTCACTTCTCAAACCGCCATTATCCGCTCCTCCTTTGCAGAACGACACGATGCGCCTGCTGTACATGTACCACGCCCAGGATCCGCCGCATGGCTCTGTGCGCCCGGGCACCCTTCCGGATCCGGAGCGCGCCTTCCGACCCTACCGCCCCATGGTCATGATGCAGCGCGCCCAGCTGCCAATGCCCTCGCCCACGCACGACGAGCGCGTGCGAGTCCTGGAGCTGCGCAACGAGGATGTGGAGCTGCCCGCCGGTGACCTGCCGCTCTTCTGGTGCAAGATGTTCAAGCTGGAGGACATCAATCGCAAGCATCACCTGATCCGGGTAAGTGAATCCAGATTACGATGCTTAAGAAGTACCTAGGTTGCCTCTATTTGAGAGGGTAATATCTCAACCTTAAAGGATATCCAGCAGTCGGATACCCCACCGCCTTAAACATGTTCGCCCGAGTGCAGGACTAAACGATATTAAATACAATGCATAATTAAGGCCAAGTGCAGTTGCTCGGCGACTCGCGCTCTCTGGCATTCCGCTTTTGTCTGCCAGTAGCTGTCGCTGTGGAGACTTTCCCGCTTTCCACCGCTTTCCCAGCCCAGCTGCATTCTGTCCGTTGTCTCTTGGCCTCGGCATAACCAAATTGAAATATTAAAAATTTATCCCCGTCTCGGTGCCTCTTCCAGATATATACATACACATATATAGTATATCCCCACAATGCACATCTCGCTAACCGTTGTCTCTGCTTCATTTTCGTTTCATGGCCGCAGTACGAACCGATTTATGATTCATCGTCCAGCGTGCACTACTTGCAGCACATAACGCTGCACGAGTGCCAGGGAGCCCACGCGGAGCTGGAGGAGATGGCACGCGAGCAGGGCCGCCAGTGCCTGGGAGCCCGATCCATACCGCTGGCGTGCAACGCCATCGTCGCCTCCTGGTCGCGCGGCAGCGAGGTAAGCATCCGGCAACGGAATCTGAGCCCCCAATACCCCCACACATATACTGAATATCCATATATATCCCGCCGATACCCCATGGCCCGTTCTCGTCATAACCATAACCATACAATATTAATTTAACCTTCGCAAATGCTTCCTTTCAACACGAAGAAAGGCGTCACTGAAGCGCTGGTTAAGGGTCTGCTGGAGGATCCAGTTACCCTATGATCTCGAGATCATTATGAAGCGGATTATTCAGGGCTAGCAGCTAGGAGATCTATAAGCTGTAACTAAAGAGAAACCTAAAAGATTCAAAACAGATATTCAAATAATAAATAAAACTATGATCTGTTATAAAATATATCTCTAAATTTTGAATATTTTCAATCCTTTTAGTAACAAACCTAAGAACTCTGCCTAAAAAGGATTAAATTATAAATGGAATATAATTTTTCAGTTTAAACTCACTCTACCCAGAATCCATAAGCCTCGTGTCCTGGCAGAGTGCACCGAAATAATAAATACCTTGGCCCTTTTGGCCCCTGAACTCTTCGTCAGTTGTTTTTTCGTTTCTCGAGCAGCTCTTCTGCTCCGCTCCGGCCTCCTCCGTACGGCTCTGGGCTGGACTGGAGGATAGGGTTTTTCATAATTTCATCAGAAGAGCGCCATAATGCAGTGGCATGTTATGGCTGCTGTCCGCCGTGGGGCGTTCCGCAATGCAATTGAATGGCAATGGACGAGATGGGAATGGAGGAGGCGGAGGAAGAGGAGGAGGAGCCGGGTCCTGGCTGCATTTAAATTGCACATGGCCATGGCATCAACTTCCGTTCAGCCCAAGCGCCCAACTTATGGCGTATGTGTGTACTCTCTCCCGTGTGTGCGAGTATAAAAACAAACACTCAACATATTCTTTCCCTTCTGTCCTCCCTTTTTTTGAGTCCTGTTTGCCGTTGTCATATTTTTTCCTTTTTTTTTTTGACTTTTCTTTTTTCGCAGGGCTTTACGTATCCACACGAGGCCGGCTACCCGATCGAGTCGCGACAGGCGAAATATTATTTAATGGAGACCCATTACAACAATTTGAAGCCCGACTTTGCCCAATTGCACGCCAGACAAATGGCGGATAATTCGGGTTTGAAAATCTACTTTACGCACGTCCTGCGACCCAACGATGCCGGCATATTGTCAATTGGTAAGTACCCTCCATACCCTTCACATATATATGTAGTATACCCCACAGATACAGATTCCGCCCCCGAAACAAAGGGGTTGCCCTGCCTAACCCCTGCCTATGTATCGACTGCATCTGTGTGCAGCTGCTGCCCTTTTGTATATTTTATGCGGCAGAGCGATGAGAAGAACTTTCCATACATATATGGATATGGTATCTACGTATATGTTATGTAGTATGCAACTCATGTCATGCAATTTATGAGATTGCCGGGCGGAGCGGCAGATCCGACCGCATTGGTGGGGCCAGTAAAACAAAAGCTTATGACTTTGCCCGGCTTGTCCAAATGCGGTTTAGCTATGGGTCTGCTGGCTGTTGGCTGTTTGCCGTTCCAGAGCTACCCTGGAGAGGGAGTATTGTGTCTGCCGTAACAACAAACAATGGGGATAAATCCGCTGCTGCTCCCAGACACAGACACAGCAATTTAACTACCTTTTATCCACCATGAAAGTTTATATCGTCACAGTTTTTAATACGAGCCTGTCTGTCGTCTGTCAGGCAATATGGCAAGGCGAGTCCTTTCCCCGTTCAACTGCTCCAAATCGCTCACAAATAGATTTTAATTTTAAATTTGGCGTTTGGCCGGACATGGACACACCGTGCACGCATCCAAATCAAACAATTGGAAATACTTGGCATGTGTCTGTAGTCGAAATGGAAGTGGAAAGCTGAAACTTTCCAGCCAAGCAACTAAATAATTCAGAGAGCCAAAGGTTAGGTGCTGCCAGTGGCAGTTCATTGTGGATATAGTTGCAGCGAGGGGTAGTTGAGGAGTTTTTGTAGCTAGGATTAAAGGGAAAAGAATATTTTTAGTCTAAGGATGGTAGGTTATAGCAAACAGCTTAGTGTTCAACATTGCAGGCAGTATAATCTATGCAACTTATTTTAATTACAGCCCCTTTCTTAAAATTAAAACTCTATTGGTCGATGTTAGCTACCAGAATCGTGTTAAAATATATTAAAATTAATTTCCTATCCTGACCGCTTGATTAGCATACTTCTTCGGTCATTATAGCCTCTTTGATTGCCCAAAAAACATTCTTCATTAGCCAATTTCCTAGGCACTCGTCGCAGGTAGTATGTCTCCCTGGAGATTCCCTTGCTGCTCCTGCTCCTGCTCCCCCCAATTATCATATTTTCTGGGCGAAAAACTTCCGACTCACCTCGATTGGAAAACCCGCAAAACAGCCATTTACAAGCACCTTGCCCTGCCCCTGCCCATTTCACAAATATTCTCTCCCCCGCAGTCGATGCCTAAGCACTTTTTGAGTACTCCTCAAGCCACACTGCACAATCCGTATTGAGCAACCACCGGAGCGAGGCGAACCACCTGAAAATTGCTCGGGTACTCAATTTCTTTCATTTTTCCGTATTTTATTCTATATTCATCGTGCGGTTCGTGAGCAGGCACAGAGGATAACTAAAATACTAATTTCACTTTAGAATTTATTTCGATTTTTTGTTGCCGCTGCTGGCGAGCCGTGCTCGGTTGTTTCTTCTGTTTGTTTTTGGCATTTCTGGTGGTTGTTGTTGCAATTGTTATTTCACTTTTGTTGAGAGTCACGCAAACCAATATAACTTTGGCCCAACCGCACAGAGAGACATGGCCAAAAGCGCTAAATAAAGGAGGAGGTGGTTGGAGTGGGAGGCGGTGCCGACGGCGCATGGAGGAGCTTTGGCCGAAGGAACTTCGACTACTTACATTTCTTCCAGCTTTCCTGTTTCCTTCTGCGTTCTGAGTTCTTCTTTTTTCGCTTTTTGAGTAGGTGTTGCCAAAACTTCCGGAGTAGGAGCGTTGGAGCCCCGGAGAAAAGGCGGCCAGGGAAGTGGATTAATACATCTTGATAGAAAAATACAATTTGGGAAATGCCGAAAAACAGAGGAACGTTTTTGGTTGTATGTCAGGCAGGAGGGCTTCCAGATCCGATTGGGCTGCGTCCTCCTCTTGGTTGCCATTGAAATATTTAATTGGAATTTAACGCATACCACGCACACTCACACACACACATTCGCAGACGCAAGTCAATAAATAAAAAATGAGCCAAACCATAGCGAGAATAAATATAAAAATAAAATGTTGGCTACAATTTTCTCCTGGTTTGCTATAAATTGAATTACGCCCCAGCTCCAAGCCAAAGCCGAGGCCAAATCTCTCCCGGGTCCCTCACGCATAAGTAGCTGCGAAATTGCTACGTTTCCGGTCTCGCTGGCTGCGGCGAAATTTAATTTCAATTTAATTGGTTATTGATATAGCGCCCTGGTGTATGCAGCGACTCTGTGATTAATGTTGCGGCCTGGCGAATTTTTATGGCACCTTGGAGATGGGCGGCGATGGGAGCTGCAAGCTGGGAAACCGGGAAAGATGGCGAAACAAATGAGTTTGGGACACGTTAAGCCAGCTTGGGGATTGTAATCGGCGGCTCAAGGCTTATCGGAAAGCGAGTGTACATCCATTGATCACACACAGAGGGCGGAAAATGTTGTTTCTGTATTTATGAAATGCCTTTGCACATGTGCTAGAATGTCGTTGAGCGGTATTTTGTGGATGTATTGTAAATTTTTTCTAATGAAAAGCACTTTGCTTTGTTGGGAAATATTATATATAGGCAGGAAATATGTAAAGAAACTTAGGGTACAGTTTATGTGAAAAATGTATTTTTAGAACTCATCAATATAGTTTTAATATAAATCATTGCAAGACCCTTAATTCCCACTCACTTTACCCTTTGAGAGTATCCCAAAATACTATAAAATATGTACCAAACCGAATCGCTTCCAACATCCTCTTGAACTTGCCACCACAGACCCGGTGCTGACCCAGAAATGTATTTATCAAATGTGATTTTGCAGAGCCAAGTACCCCAGCCAGGCAAATAAACAAAAATCCATTTATATATTGGCGATATCTGTGGCTGTGCCATTGGACGCTAATCAAATTGTTTCGCCTGCCGGGCGGTAGTCGTCCCTCTCTATTTGGGACACAAAGTGAGTGAGCTGACGCTTTGACACAAATTGCCATTTAAAATAATTAGAAAAGTTGCAATCGCACAGTTTTGCATTGCATTCTGAACTCGGAATTCTGGATTTGCCATTCGCCATTCGCCGTGTGCTGGCTGTCAACATGCAACTGCCAAAAACGCGGAGCGAGCGCGGCAGCGTTAAATATCGATTTGTAAAATATGTGTAGTTATGAATTGCGAGCTTGTCCCCGGCGCGCTTTTGGGCCAAATCAAACAGAAATAGAGCCAGGGCCAGGGCCACCCTCTGTCCGCTCCCAGCTCCCTGCCTCCTGCTCCTGCCTCCCGCTCCTGGCCATTCCGTCATGCTTCGCCTGGCCAATATTGAATTTTGATTTAATGAATGGAAATTCGCACAGAGACTGAAATGGAAATGAAATGAATCCGCACGAATTGGTATTGGGCACTCCAGTATTGGACCGGCAATTTCACAGCGAGAGCTCTCAGTCGCTCAGTCGCTGCGATAATATTCAAATGGACTGATCGAATTGAAAGTTAATGGAAATCAATTAAAGGATGGCCGCAAAACTTTTGCCAAAGTCCCGTCAAAGCTGTCCCCAAGGAGGCCAGCCCGGCGGGGCTCGCATGAATCGTAATTTTCAATTAAATTGATGATAGAGAATTTGAGTATCATAAAGTCCAGCCAGGCAGCCAGCACGTTAGATTGATTGATTTCTCTGGCGTGACATTTTGTAAAATGACCAGAAAGTTGGCTAAAACTTTTTAAGGCCAGCACACGGCATAGTTAAACAATATTTTTGGGTAATTGAAAATTGATTCCCTGCAACATGACAAAGCCAAAAAGGCCTATGGACAATGAAAATTAATAGAAATAATCTCCGCAACAAATATGCAAAGCAAATTTACATATATTCCCCTCTATATATGGTTGGTGATAGAGGAACACAGTCGGCGGGGATGGGCTGTAAATTCAATTCATTACGTAATATTCCGCACGTTGAGGTTGTTAAATTTCAAAAGGAAAAACACACCGCGCATCGGCGAGCCAAATGTATATTTTATGCAAAAGGGCTTTAAAGTTAATATTTTTACGTGGGTTCAATGGGATTATAAAGGATAAGCCAGATCGGGGAAAATGGCCAGACCGTCCAGAAAATAGGTCAGCGGCCGGAATCGACTGTCGAATATCCGCGGCAAAAAGACGTAAAAATAAATGGCACAGAGAGCGTTACAAAAAATTAATGCAATTTGAAACTAATCTGGAATTGCAGTATTCAATATTTAAAAAGGTTCACATCGCGTAATTGGTCACACTATCGACGGCAAATTGATCAGATTTCGAATGGGGAAAATAAATTTGAGATTATAAAATAAAGGCATTGGGTCTTGAGATTATTCAATGAAAGCAATGTAGGTACTCCCTTAAATTCTCCATATTCAATCAGTTACTTATAGACATGAGTAATTTCCTTAATCGAGTTGTAGGGAAAAAGGATTTAAACAACATTTAAGTCCAGATTTACGAGGCGGCTAAGAGAGAGGGAGAGCTGGAAACAAAAATGGAAATCAATTGCCAGCTGAATGCAGAAATGGGCTCCTCCAGCGATGCCAAGTATTTCCCGCGAGTATTTTGATTGGCATACTATAGCAGCAGCCCCTCCTTCTCCAGCCCACAGCCCCCAGCCCCCAGCCCCAATCCTCCTTCTCCCACGCACAACAATTGAAATGCCAAGCGGCTGAACAGGGAGCAGGCAACCCCAGGATGCGAAGGAGCAGCGGGAGCAGGAGCTGCCATTTATATATGTAGCACATGAATTTCAAATATTTTTTCAACATGGCAGGCGACACGCGGCCCTAATTGAGCGTGGGGGGCGAACTGCGGGGGAAATGGCCCCAGGACACAACATGCGGGGTCCTGTGTATGAACAATATTCCACAACATTTAACTAATTGAGCCAGCGAGGGCCAAGCCAGAGCGAGCGCCAACCAAATCGCGCCCTAAAAATTCAAAAATGCAAAATTTGATTTTCAAGCAATTTCTCCTTGGAAAAGAAGGAAATGTCCCTAATTGATATGGGTGTGGAAGGGGCATGGAGATGGGTATGGGCATGGGCATGGGCATGGGCATGGGATATGGGCTCTGTACTCGCGACTGCATTGACAAAGTTGTTAAAACATCAAAAGCAGCAATTAAAATGTAATTACACGTTCTGCGACAAATCGAATTAAAAAATCAACGTTCAAAGTTAAACAGAGTGTCGAGTGGGAGGACACTGATGAGCGATGATAACGAGGTTGGGGTTTTTGGCGAGCATTCCGCGCTTACGTTACGTTCACGTTCACGTTTACGTTTACGGTAGCAGCAGCAGTCACTCTCGCCGCGGTTGGCAGCTTTTAGCGTCGCTCCTCGCTACTCGAACCCCCGCCGAACCGTTAATTAAAAGCACTGAAACTGAACATTTCCCCCTCTCTCTCTCTGTCTCTCCGCAGGAATGGACCCCAACTGGCGGCACATCATCCCACCGGGACAGCGGAGGGTCGTGTCCGAGGGCCAGTGCATCGAGGACTGCACGGCCCACGCCTTTCCCCCGCAGGGCATCAACATATTCGCGGTGATGATGCGCACCCATCAGATCGGCAAGGAGGTTAAGCTGCGCCAGGTGAGTGTCACAGTCCTGTCCCTGTCCCTTTGCCAGGACACCGAATATAAAATGCAATGCTAATGAGCAAACTTCTGCTCCTAATCCTCGTCCCCATTCCCATTCCCATTCGCAATCCCATTCCTTTTTCCCAGATACGACAAACGGAGGAGCTGCCGCCAATTGCACACGACAGCAATATAGACGTGGCCTATCAGGACTTTCGACGTTTGCCCCAATCGGTGCACTCGCTGCCCGGGGATAGACTCATCGCCGAATGCATTTATGACAGTTCGTCACGAAAGGCAATTACCCTGGGTAAGTACTCGGGGAGTCCATATATGTACATAGCTCTAGCTATACCTGTACATAGACCCGACCCAAACACCGCCATAAAGATTGCAAAAAATGCAGTAAATTGTGGAAAGTAAAGAGGCGGCGCCGGGAGCAAGGCGAACCAGCAACATTGTCGTGAGCGAAAATGTTCTACGAAATTGCTGGTGGCGCTGGGGCGTAAACATTGGGGGGGAGCTGTGCAAACAGGCAGCAGTGGCAACGGTGAGCAATCGTCGTTATGACACATTTAAATCAGCCAAACGATATGCGACAGGACCAGACCAAACCAGACCAGACCAGGCCAGGCCATAACACACCGGAGAATCCTTGCACACGAAGGCCCAAGACAAAGGAGCGAAGACGGAGCAGCCACGTCATTGTAAAATACATAAACCAAGACAGTGGAACATTTCACTTAGCACACGGACGAAGCGGCACGGGATGGCTGAGCTGTGTGCAGGTGTTGAGGCGTTGTGGGCGTTGCTCTCGTCCTGCTCCTGTGACAGCTGCTGCTCGGGACTCCGGCGAAATGGACAATGCGCTGCTTCAGACTGCATCGAGGTTGTTATTAATGAGATTGGAATTGCGGAAGATGGCAAAATGTGAAGCTGCCACAACAGACAACGATAATGGAGAGTACTGATTTGGAAGGATACTGAAATGCAAGGCGAAGCAACGTTTCTTAGTCACCCAGTTCCATGAAAAGTGCAGAGAAGGGTGTATTAATGGGGGGTTTGAGAACAGCAGAGCTTGAATTTCCTATTTAATTTGGTATCTAGCTTGTGACAAAATAATGTATATTATTTTTAGAGAAACTCTTCCTAATATATTTTATTTATATTTAAATTTTCTGCAAACAATCAGTAAGTTATTTCCTTCATTATTTCGCAAATATCCCGAAATTATCTCAAAGGGACTTTACAAAATTGACTTCAAGTACTCCCTACATTATTGTAATACTTCACTGTGAGTCCCATAAAACTCATTTCAGTGTCGTAAATAGCAAACGCTTCACTGCAGACCCATTCCTGCAAATTTTCCTCGCAAAAATAGCACCTAACGTAAATTTGACTTTCTTGCTTGCTTGCACAAATTCAAACGCAGTCTACACAATTCAGCAGGCGAGAAGAAACAGGGGACTGAGAGTCGAGCACTGCGGAGTGGGCCTTGGAGGGGTGACAACTCTCAATGGAGACACTCCGAGTCGTAATAGACAAACGTAACGATGTTGCAACCGTACGGAACGAGATGGATCCGTGGAAGGCAGCGAGGCAGCGAAACGTAAAGCGCTGCCCAACTGGAACTCAAATAAAGCAATACACGCGACGCGAGGCGACGCCTCTGTTCCGAGCCATCAGCATCAACGTTGTCTCCATTTTGCAATATTATTATGATGGCGCCTTGGCTGTTTTACTGCTCTGCCAACTGTAACGGCCGCTTAATTTCATCCTTTGTTGCGAGACCAGGACCCAGGTCCAAGGGCCCCCACCTGGCCAAGCAGCCTCCTTTTGCATTCCACGGGCACTGGGGTATGGGATCGGGTTGCTTTTGTCTTTCACAGTCGCATTTCTTATGCATTTCGTCTGATTCCCGTTCTCGTTGCAGGTGGACTCACCATGAAGGAGGAAAGCTGCACCGTGCTGACACTCTACTATCCGCGCCAGAAGAAGCTGACAACGTGTCACTCACTGCCGAGTCTGCCCACAGTGTTGCACTCGCTCGGCATCGAGCAGCTGGCAACGTAAGTACTTTATTTCCATCCTCCTTGCTCAGTCTCATCAAAATTGCATGGTAGTCGTCCTGAAGGGGAGGGCGCATTCCGCAGCCGGAGACGGAACCCGAGCTGGAGCCGGAGCCGGAGCCGGATCCGTATCCGGATGCCGATTCTGAGCGGAGCTAATGAAAATTGACACATTCCGAATTAAGAATATGTATCAGGGACAGGACATGTACATTGCAAAGGGGAAAACGGTCGCCAATTGATCGATTACTGGCCTCACTCGGATGGTCCCTGGCTCAGGTGAAGCTTTAAATAGTTATCGGGCACCCAGAACCTCTCAAAAAGAATATGTAGAAATGCTACGTCTTGGGGACTTCGCTTGGCGACTAATTAATCGACACAAACTGCTGCAGTTTAAGCTTTGAAAACTAACAGCATGCTCGGCACAAATCAATTTACTCGCTATTCACATTCAATTTAAGGCCATTGTAGCCTCTCCGGTCCTGGCTACACACCTCTTTCTCGACCTGGGAGCAGGTCCTGCCTTCCGCCCACTCGACGTTGTCGGGGACTTGGCTTGTGTATAAGGAAATTCGGTTTATTCCTCTGTTGACTAAAGTAATTGGTGATTTAATGATGTTGTTGCATAACCAAATCACCTAACGAACTCAGCCAAAGAGAGACCGAGGACCGGAAGAGGAGTGGAGGCGAGGTTGACGGCTCCGGGTTGAGGAGGTCGGGTTCTCCTGGCTGCCTCGTTGCCGTTGCCGTTGCCTCCGCACTCGGGTATTCTCCATTCTGAAGTATTTGCCTAACAAACAATCGGAAAATGAACTAAGAGCGAGCACACTGCACCCGGCTCTGGCCTCGGCTCTGGCTCTGCTCTAATTGAGAATTGTGAATGTGGAAAAATAAATTACGAGACAGCGGCGCACCCACGACCTCGCTTTTATTTAGAAAATATTGATTTCTATTACCGTCAAGAGCTAAATAAACAGGGACCCACCCACCCACCAGCGTCAGCCGCTCCTTCTCGCATTCAGCCATCACTCAGCCGCCATTCGAGGTCCATTCAGAGTCCTCTCGGGATCCTTTACCCCCGCATCCAGCACTTGACTCCTCGAGTGCAGGTCCCCCATCGGTCTAGGATCAATCAGCGCGCGGTCCGGCCCCATAAATATTGTATTAAAGCGTGCGCTGAAAATTAGTCGAAATTAAACCAGAGTCCCTGGCAAGTACCTTGGGCACACGCCCTATTAATCACTTCCTATTGACACAGGACCTGGTCCGAATCGAATCAAAGATAATTTTCTTTAGGACCGCAAATCAAAGTAAACGGCATAAATGGATTACGGTCTGCGTGGGCAAAAAGGTAAGGAGCGGAAAACAGCACCACGTAAATGAGTTACGGAGGGGCGAAAGGGCCATCCGATGGCGCTGGGATTACATTAAGATGAAAAGCGTCTGTTAAAAGTGTTACTTAGTAGGGGATTTGTGGGGTTTCGAGGGATTTGAATATGAGAGAAGAGTCTTGTGGAGTAACCTGCTAATTTTGCTGTCTAATTTTAAGATAATTATACAGTCAACCTAGAACGAACCATCTTAAGAATGTAAAGGTGATGTGTAGATTTTAAACTTCGATTCGTGTTCAGATCGTCTCTTCTTTGATAGAGTCCTCCAACACCTGGTCCCATAATACCCCCAAAGCATTATGTGACCCACACAATCGTAGTTCGGGGCCCCATCATCGGACGACATTGTCTGTTTACAGCTTTTTGTTGCAAGTGATTGGGTGGAGGAGCGAAGGCCCATGGCCCAGGCATTGGCTTTTTGTCCGAACAATGTCCACTTCATGGACTCATGGACTCCAAACACCCCACACCAACGACGTCGTCGTCGTCGTGGTCGTCGTTGTCCGACGAGATCCGAACTGAACTGCGTGTACCCGAAATCGACATGAATTGATAAAGTCATTTGCAATTGTCTGTCGTTACGGGGCAGCCTGCCTCTCGCCCGGGTCCGGGTCTGGGTCCTGGTCCAGGCCGGGTTCAGGCCTCGTTTGGGGCCATCTCCGCTCCGTGTTATTGTTGCTTCACGCGCTCGTTGTTGTTTGTTTAATACAAAAGCCCCGCCCCGCATTGTTGCCGCTGTTCCTGTTATTGTTGTCGGTCAGTTATTATGGCCACTGCAATTTTGTAGCGCTTAATGTCCGGCCACGGGCCTGAGCCAGCCTCCTCCGCTCCCCTCTGATTGGGTGAAGGGGATCCGGATCCGGGGCCTGGAGCTCCTGCAACCGAAAGTGCGAATGCGATATGAGGATTAAAATTCATAATGAAAACCCGAACGACAACAAACGAACACGAATTCGATTGGGGGGAGGATGTGGGGCAGTGGGGTTGATGGAAATGCAACATGCCCAGCTCCTCCTCCTACTTCTCCTCCCCCTCCATTTGGTCCTGGGGAATGGAAGCGATGCGATGAGGCGTGGCAAGGACTGCGGCTCCTATTTGTTCTATGTCTCGATCGCCCGCAGGTACCGCATGTTGTGCGCTTCAGGTTTAATTAAACAATGATGGAAAACGAACATGGGCGAAACAATAACATCGGCTGGGCTACGCATCTGCGGTTGAATTATAGAGTTACAGTGCAGTTATGCACTCGAAAGAGCCCCAGCTCCCTGCGATTTTTAATTCAATCATTTGCAGTACTATTTGCTGATGGTAATTAAGGAATAGCGTCGGGGGTTCTAGTCAACAGCAAATACAATTTCATTTGCTGTGATTAAAGCTTAGATTAAAAGGATTTCAGATCTCTCCTTGATAGCTTTTGGCTTCCTCAACAATTGATTATATATCAAATAGAATGAAGTGAAATTCAATTCCCACTTCGAAGCGCTTTACATTTTAGGTTTTCCTCCAAATGACCATCCTTTATTTGTTTAAAGAAACTCACTGAATCGACTGTCAATAAAATCCTCGCACAATATTGATGGTTTTTATCATCTGGTTCACACCACACTGGCCATATATAACCAGTGGCTCTGCTCCGCCCCGCTCCGTTGCGATTCGGAATGCCACGTTGAATGATAAGCTAATGATGCACACAGGTCGTAGCCAGCAGCACCAGCCATGGCGGCCAAATTGAGGCTCAATTGGTCTGCAACTAATGTAATTATAAGCCACTTGCAAATGCCAAACCAGCATCCTTCCAGCGCCACCTGCCTTCAGCTGCCTGTCCCGCCTCGCCCCCTCAGAGTCTGTGATCTGTGATGCTTATTGTGGTTGAAATTCAATTTAATTTGATACGCACAGATTTTCGGTAAGTGTACGCTGCAAAGGGGCTTCCAAAATTGTTTGCAGTTCAACTGTGTGGGCTCAATTGACCAACACACGGATACACTCAGAGTTGCGACACAATGATGACGGGGAAGAGTGATGACGGGGCGGGAGGGGAGAATTATGGGGCGCCCATCGGGATGGGAGGCTGGACAACGTTGTTGTCGTCGTCGTTGTCGTTGTCGTCGTCGTTGTCGTTGTCGTCGTCGTCATCATGCAAAACTCATTGAAGTCGTTAGCGTGCGTCGGGGCCCAAGGACATAAAGCACACAATGCATCCGAGGCGGGGGCGGTGGGTGCAGTGGGTTGTGTGGAGTGCGGAGTGTAAGGGGTTGGATGTTGGTGGCTGGCAGGCCATCGTCTGACTGGGAAATGGAATGCAGCACAGCGAGAAACCACCCAGCCTGACAGCGAATTAAGTGAGTTGCTCATTTATAGCGATTGCATAAGTCATGATTATGAGATCTAGTCTTGGTTTATGAAGGGTTTAATTAATCGGAGTAACAAAATTGTCCTCCTAAACATTGTAAAATATCTACAACCCCTATAAACAATTATCCATGCACCCCCTGGGACCCGCTTCTTTCTCACTGTGCACCTGTCGACCCGCTGAGCTTCATTGATCATGCGCCCAATCCGCTCCTGCTCCTGGTCCTGGTCCTACTCCTGCTACTCCTCCCGCTGAACGCGCACACGGGTTCATTCCGTTCCACGAGTCCTTTTGGCCTGGTCCCTGTGATTCCTGAATCGCTCCGATGCCCTGGCCCGATTGCCCCGTTATTGGCTTAATTTACGTTTTACGTTTTGGGGTTTTGTTGCCTGATTTTTCCTGGACAGGAGGGACGATGACCATTTGGGCAACGCTTTTCCCAAACGCCAAACAAAACGAAACGAAAGCGGCGGGGAAAACCAGAAAAAATAATGTGATAGTGGTTTTTACAATTTACGCACTTGCCATGGCCACTGAAATTAATTTTAATTGTACGTGCGTTTGTGTCTGCCTCGCCACTGCCTCGCCTGGCTCTGGTGCCGGCATTAAAATCAAAGTAATTATTCAAGTTGTGTGCATTTCCACTCCCATTCCCAGTGTTCAGTGTTCAGTGTCCAGTGTCCAGTGTTCGTCCTTTATCCCCAGCGTCCTGCCCCGCGTCCTGCCGCTGCCTTGCCGCTGTTGTTTCCCTTTTGTTTATTGGCGTTTTCTGTTTGTTGAGCTACGCAAATTGGCTTCATTTTATAGTGCTTGCCGTTGGGTCGCAGCTTTCGTTAATTGTTTGGGGCTGAGTGATATAGATATCCTCTTTGTGCGCCCGCCAAGGCCCGCAAAGGCAGTCTCATTAAGGCTCATGATATCCTTTATTACTTTATGACTTCTTCTCCATCGTCTTCTTTGCATATCGGATGATGGCCCGCACTCAGCACACACACACGCGCTCGCTTTTCCCGCTTTTCCGACTGCCTTCTTGCCTTCGCTTTGTTATCGATACTCTTGCGTGGCTCATCGCAATTATCCAACGCGATATTTCCCGGGCTCCGCTCGCTCATCTTGTTAAATTTATACTTTTTGCTTTCAAGCTGGGAAAAAGTTGCTGTTGGGTTAATTAATGTGAAGGTTAAAGGGAAGGGAATCTCGTTAAAAGTGAAGGCTACCGCTTTAAGCCATTGAGGCATCACAGAATCAAATATAATTTCTGAACTACATATTTATGATAATTAAATAAATAATAAGATACTTAAAAACCATATTTAAAGTGCACGTTAAAAAGTCGTTTAGGAGTCCCAGTTAAACTAAGAATATTTTCAGAAAATTTCAATAAACTCCACTCGAACCCGAGCAAGAAGCCATTATGTGCATTAAGCTTCCATTTAAGCTTGCAATGATTTCAGTTTCTCTTTTCTTTGACTGACTCTTAATGGATGGCTTGATCAGATATCATCCATTTTCCGATACCAGCTCCCCCCCGTGTATGGCCCCCTGCCATTTTAGTTTTCATTTGTCATCAGGAACGGTCATTTGGCCGTTATGCCAATTGCAATTGCATTCGAGTTCAAAATTGAACTCTGCCCCCATGCGAGCAGGAGCCCATAACCCAGAACACACACACTTGGAGAGGGAGGCCACGCCGCTGCATCCTTTCCGCCTCCTTTGTGGAATTGCGCCGTCGTCATAACGCTACATAAATAAACCCATTGCCGGCGCATTGCAGTTGGAAGTCAAAGTGGCAATGGCCCTGCATGGGCAGTAGAAGTGCAGCAGTGGCAGCAGGAGTTGCTGTGGCAGGAGCTGGAGTGGCAGGGGCTCCATGAATCCATTCCAGCCTGAAGCTGGTTCCGCTCGCAATGCATTTCGGGGCCGGCATTGTGTGATGTGCCATTGGATTTTATAATCAACAATGCCAAACCAGTGACGCTCTCCCACCTCCGAATTTGCGACGAGATCCTTTGTCCTGCCGAATGTTGCTGCTGGCTAGTTGGCCGGATTCCTGTTGCTGCCACTGCCACTGCCACTGCTACTGCTGCTGGGCCATCATTTTAATTATACTGAGTGCCAATGAAGTCAATGGCGATAAGGCTAAAACGCCAGCGATTGATGCGCGCACCCAGCGGGGGCGTTCGAGTGGCGAGTGGCTGAGTGCTGAGTGCTGGGCGGGGTCCACTTGGCAGGACTACAGGATGTTATCCCGCTTTTACATTACCAACATCTGTGTGAGTTTCCACTGCATTTATATTTATTATATCTGCGAGCGTGTGGGGGAGGTCACGGCTACGGTCATATGCAGGCCGGATATATTAGCCAGCGAACCTTGCAACCCCGGCTGCCTTTTAGCTCTCCTTAAACACCCCTGAAACACCCATCGAATGAACCGCAAACACCAAACCGAAAAGGGAGATGCAGTGCAGATGCACTGGGAGGAAATATAATAACCTCATGCACATCGATTTAATTGTGAAATTAAAGATACAAATTTATTTAAAGAAGAACGCGGAAATATGTGAAAAGGAATTATAGGTATTTTATAGAGGTAGCAAATGGACTTCGTAAAACTGGTATTAGCTTGCATTTCGAATCATTAAAAGTATTTATTTCTTGAGTTTAAAGACATAAGTACTTGATTTTCCAAAGCTAATCCCTTTCGATCCCCATTTTCATCAGTGCATTGCACTGCCACAAAACAGATGGACGGAGACGGGTAATATATTATTTTATATTATTATTATTGCGGGACATAGGACATGGATCCGGACCGCACCGACACCGAAACGGACACGGACATGGATGTGGATGTGGAAATGCGGGGCGGACTCGCACAAGTGGCCATCGCCGTGGCCATTAGAGAACAGGAAGGAAGGAGGGGGATTTTGCAATCAATCCGCAGACATTAATATTTTTCGTGTTTCCAACCGCAAATTGTTGCGGCTGTTGCAGCGGCACTTCCCCGGGTCCGTCTCTCTCCCCCACTGCCCCTGCTTGACTCGCCGCAGGAGTCAACCCCCGAAACTCCCGCCAGCCACTCGCCACTCGGAGCTCTGAGGGGACTATCGCAGACACAACCCTCGATGCGGATTGAGTGGAATCATAAATTAATTAAAAGAGATTTGTTTGCGGCTTCCAAAGGATTCTGCCAGCCGACAAAAACAACTCGCAGGAGCGAGAGAGCACAAAGAAAATGTGCGTTTCCCTCCCCCACTTCCACTCCTCGTCCTGTGTGTGTGTGTCGGGGTTCTATGAAATTAAAGCAACATTTTTCGTAATGCCCGGCAAAGAACAAAATTAATTAGCCTAATTGTAAGGGCGGGCGGACGGACACGTCGCGGGGCAGACATTGCTGAGCCAACCAAAACCAAGCTGAGTAAAGCCAAACGAAACGAAACGAGGCGAAATGAATGAATGAGTGAATAGAGGAGGGAATGAATGAGTCGAGATGAATATAGAGACGGAATTTATATTGCACAACATCGCGGCCCGGGCCCGGGCCATGGCAGTGCAGCGAGGAGGGGTGAGCGCAGCTGCAGGGATTAACTTCCAGCGGGCTGTGCCGTCAAGGATCGCTGCATCGGGAAATGGGATTAGAAAATATAATTCTTTGCACCGAATAGGGTTTATTAAGAGCCCTCTTTTTTAGATTTATTCAACAAAAACTCTGTTTCTAAAAATTAAAAATTACCCAGGATTAAAGGCTTTACTCTCTACATTCTGTTGCGATTTCTTTTATTATTTTATCAATTTATCAGATGCCAACTAATGACAATAAATCAGTTCAAGCCAAAAAATATTTATAAAAGCGCCCTTGGCGCCAACGCTTCGCGCTTTGAAGCCTTTCAAAGACACTTGATAAATGGCAAATCCTGAGTAAAAACAGAAATCAAATTAAACAGCCAAATTATACGTATTTGTTATGGGAGAAAAGGTCCTGCCTGGGCAGCGGCAGCGGGGTTGACACAATTGAATAATCAGCAAACAAACAGAGCCGCAGAAATGACTTCCATGAGCCAATCCATTAGTCATCTCCCTCGACTACTCTTCCGGCCCAGACTACGCCACTGATTGCCTGCCCGCCGCCCTTCCGGGGGTTTTACACTTTTGGCCCATTTGTTGGGTTTTTCTTACCCCCAGCAGGATCCCAGCTCCGCTCCGTGTGCGGTTTTTATTTCGCTCTGGCAGACCGAAATTGTAACAACGTATTTGACGCGTCACAAATGAAAATCTAAAAGATTAATTAGCTCAAGTTTTTGTTGAGCGCGCGCGCCTCCCCGGAGGAAAATCCGAGCGCAAATCTGCCAGGACTTACCGGGAGAAGGGATCAGGTCCTTGGCCCTTCCTTCAAGTCGATTTTTTGGGGGCGAAAAGTTGAAAATGTGCTGGCAAAGCGGCTTTTTTGCGGGGGTTTGCGAGGACGAGGGTGCGTTCTCGGCGAACGCAATAAATTTTAAGTCCTAATCAAAGTTGACAATAATAATAAAGTTAATAATGTTATTTAGCGTCTGCTCGGTTTAATGCCAATGCCACCAATCTCTGATCTCTCCGACCTTCTCTTTTCCCATCTTTACAGCGACTCGAACCCTGTGCTTATATCATCGCCGCCGGAATTGGCCGGAATGACACTGGAGGCACGTCTGATATCCTACGACTGGGAGAATCAATTTGGCGAATTCCAGGAGGCCACGCGGAAGGGCAGCTTCAAGCCCATCTGCTGGGGAGCCAAGAATCATGTGGTGCCGGTAAGTAAGAAGATAAAGTATGGCGATTTTCGATTTTTCCCAGCACTGATGTCCTTGTCCCCCTCCGTGTCACAGCTGAAATCGCATTAACCCTTTTTATCTATCGGGGCATCTCAATCTGGGCAGTCCTTCTTGCTTGGCTCTCGCCCTAATCGCCCTCGTCTTCGTCCTGTCCCTGCTGCTGCTCCCGCTCCTGCTTTACATCCATCAGCTTAATCAGCTAAATTGCTAGACAATATCTGGGATAATTTTTCTTGCTGCCATTTGATGGCCCCAGCTCTAGCTACAGCTACAGCTCGAGCTCCACCTCCACGTCCCCCCTGAAACCCACACCCCAGCAGGACCCAGACAAGTGCTCATTTATTCATTGTGGGCGGGCGTGGAGCTGCTGGTGCTGCATTGGAGTTAGAGCAGAAAAGACATTAGGGCCAGCCCACAGCCACATCCATCGGTTGGGGCAAAATGCGGGTAATGTCTACCGGAAACCGCACGTTATAAAGTGCAATCAATTGCATTGCGGCGGCCATGGGCGGCGGCACTCGCTCGCTCCGTTCGAGTTTGTTAGGCGCCACTTTACGGCAGTCCGGAGCCGGAGCCGGAGCCGGAGAGTGGCCGCGGACTTCCCCCTCGGTCCGGCTGAGTTGCATATATCAGGCCAACACACGTACGACTTCGACAACGATCATTCTAATGGGTCACACAGTGGGCCAAGCCCTACTCGGACGACGACGACGACGACTCCCGGCCAGCTGGCTCTAATTCACGTCCAAAATGGTTTAGACTGAATGCTCCCATATGAGCAGGACGCTGCCCTCCTTTGCCAAGCTTGGCTTCCAATGCTGGTGGAAATTGTGGGAAATTGCTTAAGCTGGAAAGCGTTGCCATTTTTATGCCACGACTCTCGGGCAAAATTATCAACGCTTGAATTGTCATCGATTTTCCGTGCTATTGCGTTAAATGCCGCCCGGTTCCGTCTTCTTTTTGCCGCTGTCCTTTAGTCAATAATTCATTGAGGAACTCGTCCTCGGGGCGGGGGGGTCGGTGATGGGACTCCCACTTGACGGACAGGCCCATTGAATTTGATAACGACAGAAGAAAAAAAAATAGGGGGAAGCGAAGAAGCGAAGCGAACCCTTGATGCTCCCAAATTAGCAGCAAAAAATGTCATGCTATAGTTCTCGGGCAGAAAGGTGAACGGCAGTTAAATGTAGCGGAAAATATATAGCGGCAAAAAAGGTGACAAAGGCGGCAAAGGCAAAGAAGTTTCTGATTAGTTTTCACAAAGCCCTCGGCTTACACAGCCCAGAAATTCGGAACTGGGAACTCCCGGAGTCCGGAATCCGGAATCCGAAACCCGGTGATTCGGAAGGCCTAGTTCCCAACGGGGTTGAGTGCCTAACCAACTGGGAAATGGCCTCGGAGACTGATTGATTGATATGGGAGTTATGACTAAAGTCAAGCTCCGAGCTGGTTTTCCAAAGCCTCTGGCTTTGCCCAGCCCTATTTCGGGTCAGACTTAATTAGCATAATATAAAATATTGTAGCACACTTTTTCGGGGCCCCCAATAAACCACAAAAAAAGGACAAAGCAGACCCACCTAATTAGCATGTCAATCTCGGCCTGAGCCTGAGCAGCCGGCAATTAAAGCCTGAAATTTATGCATAACACAAAATTGCACATTTTATATAGAGACTTCAACCTGAATGGGAATGAACCATGGAAACAGCAACAACATCAACAGCGGCGCAAACAAACACACATTCCTTTTCAATTAAAATGTCTGTCAGTGGCAACAAGGCGCACTCTTCTCGGGCCCCACACACCTGGACGAGCCTGTCAAGCCGTGGGTTTCCACTCCAGGTTTTTCCACCTTTTTTTCCGTTTGCTGTTTTGAGGTTTTTATGCTCCTCACCATCGCCACCGACGACGCCCCGCCGAAAAACGATTCACAAAATGCCTTTTCAAAAATTCAACAACAAACAGCGTCGTCGTCCGTCGTCCGTCCGACGTCCGGCGGTCTCCTCCTCGTCGCGCGATTTGCATAATATTATTAGTAAACACTCGTTATGAAGTCAGCCACGCCCACCGCCCACAACACACAAATGCAGACATTCGCTAGATTTAGATTTTCGACTGGGCATAAAATATTTGACCGCAGCTCGAGAGTCCTGGATCCAGGATCTCCCGCCCGCCCCGAACCTATTTATAAACACAAATTTATTCAGCGTAATTAAAACACAAAATTTTGCCAACGAATTCACGGGGGGGGCGGGGCGGCAGGAGTAAACGCCGCAGTGGACGTGGATTTCGATGTGGATCTAGCTCTCTGTGGCTGTTGGGGAGTGAGAGCTGGGAGCTGCGAACTGGGAACCTGCTCTGTAGCTTCATTGTTTTGCAATTGTACCAGGAATTTGTTTTGGCTTGGTCTCTGTTTACCCTAAACATCTCTTTTTGTGTACGAAAAATGTTTTTGTGGCTCCAACTATATGCGTAAGCGTTTGATTAGGGTTTTTGGGTGAAGCTTTTAACAATGAGTATTTGGGAGTGTTTAATATTTAAATTTTATAACTCCCATTTGTACTTTAAAGAGCCTAAATATATCATACATTTCCAGACTTTGTACTAGTGAAGGGTGTTATAATTTCAGTCAAAAGCTTGAAAAGCAGCGAAGGAGTCATTTTCGACCCTATAAATCATATATATTCTTGATCAGCATCGAAATGCGAATCGATTTAGTCGAGTATGGAAGACAACAAAATTTACTAAATTTTTTGAAAAAAATTTAAGGGGTTACATCGTCAAAAATGTAAAAAATTAAAAAAAAAATAAAATTAAAAACAAATTAAACTCATTATGCAGATTTATTAACCTACGAAAAACTAGCACAGAAAAGCCTTTAGAATTAAAATTAATGGATTTTTGCCACAGTTATGACCGATTTTCATGATCCAATTGCAGGCTAGAAGGGTATTCAAGCTTCGGTTTCCCAACGTTGGCTTCCTTTCTTGTTCTCCCTTTTATAAACCAAACTGTACCTTATCTTTAGCTAAATAAATTTCAAATTGAATTAATTCCAACATATTCCACTCTGCTAAGAGTATCCTCCTTCGCCTTGAACTTCGTCCTTTTGCCCGTTTTTGTGGCACTGTCAGCGGCATAAATAAGCTTTTCAATTTCCTCGCTCGCGCCGCTTCTCGCAAGGACAACGGCAAGCAGCAGAGGAGAAAGAAATTTAATTAATGCCGTAATTTATTATATACAGATCCAGCCGCTAATGTCCGCCATTTGCACTCACTCTCTGTCTCTCCCTCTTGTTATCGCTCCCACAGGGCTCCGAGTTCCTCGAGGGCTACAGCATAAATGTGACCAAGACGTACAAGAAGCACCGGCGCTGCAAGCCCAAGCGCCTCTTCGTCCCGCCCACCGAGCGCACCGCTCCGCCGCCGGCTTCCGATCTCAGCGAGCTGCCGGTGCTCCACGAGCTGGACAACAACAATATCATCGAGGGAGCGGCGCGCAGCAGCCGCAGCTCGGCGACCGATGTCCACGGCGGGAGCAGTCGGAGTACCGGGCGCCAGCAGCAGTTCATCAGCTGCCTGCTCTGGCTGGGTGCCTCCTCCTGGTGGCTCCTGCTGATGCTCAGGACGTGAGGGGACTAAGCAGTGCAGAGGGGATCCGATCCGGGCAGCGGCACAGGCACCACCGTCTCAATAAACTAAAACTAACCTAACCATAAACCGTAAACAGTAAACAGTAAACCGTAAACCGTAAACCGTAAACTGTAAACTGTAAACCGTAAAACGTAAAGCAAGCTAAGCAACAGATGGAGGAGGAACCGATTAAAAATACTGCAATACTGGACACATAGCGAACGCAACTCAACTACAGCTCTCTCTAACTATAAAGGACATCTCTTAATCCTACTACAGATACAAATGGAAGCGGAAGGAAGCGCGAAGGACGAGCGACGGAAGCGGAAGCGGAGAACGTGAAACATGAAATATTCATAATAAGCTAGCGTATAACAGCTTTCCCCGAACCCCCCAATAGACCCCCTAAACCTGCTGTTCCCCCTTATTTAAGCTCCTCCCCCCCCAACACCACCACTCCCTCCACAGTTTTGTTGATTTTGTTCTAGAGTTTTAGTAAATTATTAACGATTTTTTTAAGTAGTTTAAGCTGCAAAAAAAACCATTAAGAAAACCCAAAAAAAACAAACAAAAAGCAAAAGTAATGTCGAGAAAAAAAACCGAAAAGCAATAATTAGTTGTTGTTGTCGTTATATAAATATACAGAACAGAAAGCGAGAAATTGTAAAAGATACAGATATTATAGATATACACCTTGACTACGGACATATAGGATATATATATATAGGCAGTCATTCCTTCAACCATAACGGATACGGATACGGATATAAACCATACACACCTATATTTAGATATCTATGTATACATCTAGGGTCTGACTTGCGCGAAGCTTGGGCGTCTGATGGGTTTTGTTGGGCATTGCAAGAAACAATCGTAGCGGGGCAGCAGAGGAGCGTGCAGGAGCGCAGGCCCTTCACCCCATCCCCATCCCTAGCACCCCGGTTAAGTTTAGTGCGAACTACTAAGTGGAACTAAGTTCGAAGACACATCACACACACACACACACCAGCAGAAGCGAGGACATCACACACGAGCGTACACAAAACTTATACGTCCATTTAGGAAGCAAAGTCACGACGGAGGAGAGAAGGGATTTAGTTTAAAGTAATTTTTAGAGGAGACTTGGAAAAGACTAAGAGCAATTTAATTAGTGGAGAACTTTCTTTCGTTTCTGCTTTCGAAAATCGCAAATGAAACGCCGTAGCTGTCTGTACATTTCGATTGCGTTGTTGTTAGTTAACCCCTCACGGCACTCTACACTCGCGCTTTAATCCTAGGTTCTATTCAGTTACCTAATGCAAACTACCTGCTCTCTCAAAACTACAAAGTTAGGGACTCGAACGCCCACACTCTCCGCACTCAAAGTGCGGCGGCCTCCTCTCTTTCTTCTCGCTGTCGTTCTACTAATCCCTGTAAACGTTAAGCACGCTAGGCTATAACCTTTGCTAGATCTAAGTTGTAAATACTCAAGGGGCGGGGAAACTAATGCGGAATTGTTGGCAAGTTGGCTAGGAGGAGGGGAAGCATTATACAGGGTGTGTGATTAGGTACGACTCTCGATCAGCTCTAGGCATAGGATTGGATGTGTCACTAGGCTCTGCACACTCGCCCGCATACGAGGGGATTATAGAGGAGGAGGAGGATTCCCCTTAGCAAAGTATGACGGGGCCGCCAAGATCTGCTCGAAGTAGTAAAATATACCATATACATACGACATAATTATAAAGTAAATTTATATATACACATACGATAACTATACTATAAAGTCTATATATATACAATACCATACATCTATAAGTAGTTACGTGGTTCGTAGTTGTAAATGTGAATGTGAGTATTTTATACAAAACAAAAATAAAACTAAAAATTAAAAAACTAAACTAGAAATACAAGTAAAAGTAAAGAGCAAAGAACAAATAAAGCGAAGCATGAAGCGATAACGAGAACAAAACATTTTTATACCAAGCGAAAGAGAGCGACGGCGGAGAGTCCCCCATTAGGGCGATCGACAAGGATCGCAGCTATAAATATATATAGTATATATATATACAAAAATCAAGCATATATTTTAGGATAACTGCTGTAACTATGACTAGTGGCAAGTTGCGGCAAGCAAATGCAAAGTTGAAACAATCAAAATAACATTTAAACAACAAGCAACCGAAAAGGAAAACAACAGAGCCAGGCACTTTTTTGCGCTAAACTATTAAAAGTTTGCCTCACACAAACACACTCACACACAGTCACGCCGAAAACTAACGAAAAATATAAAAAACTTTAACCCTGTTAGCGGAAAAAAGTGAAACTTTGCTGCAGCCAGAGGCGCGTCCTTTATATATATATACCTATATATGGGCCATCCCGTTTTTGAGGTTTTCCCACTTGTCGGGCAACTTTTTAATGGACCCCCGATCCCCGCATCCCCCGGAGGCTCCTTCCAGTTGACTGCCAGGGCTTTCAGCCGTGCCGGCAGCCCCAACTAGGTCTAATTAGGAGCGATGAGCAACCGACATAGTCCTCATAGTTTTGGCTTTCGATTCGTCCGCTTTGTCCTTTGTCATAGCAACCTGGGCAATTTTTTACGGTTTTACCTTTAGATTTTTACTTTGCCCTAGCCTCCCGCTCCTGCCCCTTCTCACCTTTGTTTGGCACATTAATTAAACTTCTTGCCCGGGAAAGCGCAGGCGAGCGGGAAAACCGAGCAAAAACAAGGCGCACAATTACAAAGGCAGGCGGCGAAAGGAAGGAAACTAAAGGGAAAAACATTTCTTCTTTGGCTCGCCAATTGGAAATTAGTTTCGGCAACTGGCAAACAGACACACAGAAAGCCACACAAACACGGAACAAACACAACACTCACACAGCGAAATGAAATGTATTCATATAATTTAATTAAATGCAAACAACAAAAACGGTTTTGGAAAATGTACTTGCGATAGAAACGATAAAAAAGTCGGTAAAAAGTTTCAAAAACTACCTATACAGAGCGTAAAAAGAGAGACGGAAGAGAGCTAAACGAAAGCTAAACTAAAATAATCTAACTAAAGCTAAAAAATAAGAGCAAACAAAACGGAAACCACATTGAAAATGCCACAAAAACGCAGACATCCCATCCCGGTGGGAACCCAGGGGGGCCGATGGGGACGGACAAAGGTGTCTTGGGGTATATAAGCCGATAAAGAGCTGCAGCTACAACTGAAGCTGACCCAAAGTCTGCCCAGATTAAGCCAATGCATCGGGCGGGCTTCTTGGCCAAAACTTTTGAGGGGTCCGAGTGGAGCCCCTTTCGGAATGCAGAATGGAGCACCAAGTCAAGTCTGCTGCCACTCCTGGTCCTCCAGGTCCACTTGGCTGGCTGGCTCTATCCACTATCCATCCACACAGCCTGATAAGCAATTCACATTTTTTGCCTTGCCTTGCTTTTGGCCCTTTGTGTGGACCCAGAATAAGCAGAGGCAGCAGCAGCAGCAGAAGCAGCAGCTGCCGAGGACTCCTCTCCATTCAGGAAACTAATAAGTTTTTAAAACTGACCCAATTAGCTCGTTTAACTTGCTCTCCCCCATTCTGCAGATGCCTCAAAGACACCTTTTGTTCGTCGCCGGCCCACTCAAAGGCATCTCGAGAGTACCTCCGCTGGGATCTGGGCTCTAGATTGGATGCTGTCAAAGTGGCAAAGTAACACAGCAAACACAGAGTACACCCTACACCCGTACACCCGCACACCCCGAGAACAATGTAGCATGTTAGTAGTATCAAGATATGTGTATATGTCCTTAGGCCCTCTATTGAAAGTCTTTATTTTGCGGAAGAGGATAGCGAAGCAGTGGATGTCAGTGAAGTATGCGGAGTGGGAACAGGAGAGAAGCGAGGAAGAGAAACCAAAACAAAAAACACAACCTACCTAAAGCGATAAAACAAAACCTAACTATTTTTAGTGTGTACCTTGATTTTTTCGAAGCGAATGGAACCTTGAGAGGCGCAGCGATAGTCCCCTGGAGGAGAAATATATATACTAAAGAATATACATTTATGGGAAATAACGTAAAAGTAAAAGCAATAATGAGCAAACGCATAGCTATCAATAGGAGGATCGAGAGGGTAGGCTAAACAAATACTCTAACTCTAGGAAAAACAAAATAAAAGCATACAGGATAAGACGTAGTTGACGATCGACGAGTGGAACGTGTAGCATACTTTTTGGGCAGCCTATTGGCGGAAACGGAAACGGGACGCTGGGATGATCGGAACGGAAATGGGAATGGTTATGGGGGAACGGAATTGGGAACAGGAACCGGAACCGGAAGGAAGTGGAGAGGTCTGAGAAGGCAGAAATCGAATTGCATATGATTAAAAACGTAAAACAAAAACTATTTTAAAGTAGAGCAGTTTGCAAACAAATATTTAAATGTGTCGTTAGAAAACCCCCAAAAATTGTAGTTGCATTGTCGTTAGCCATAGTAGCAAAGTTGCATATTGACGAAGGAGAAAATTAGGTCGTGGACACTGGGGAAGAAGCATACATACCATACATACATCAATCAGAACTAACATAGCCGACATCATAGGTACATCATCAGTGTCTGTGTATAACTCTCCTGCATGAAAGAACACTTACAGAGACCCCCATAGATACATACATATACATATGCATACAAATATATATATAGGGAGTAACGTACAGATATATATATAGCTAAAACCAACCCTCACCCAGGCCCAACCCAGTAAAAAGCGTAGAACTTAAGCCCCACAGAGAACAAAGTAAATTAGAAGAGCCCCATAAAAGGATAACTCCACTTGATCATAAGCTGAAGACAACCGAAAACCGAGCTCTGCGTGAACGGAGGCAACTGTACTTGAGGAAAACAACACAGTTCAACCCTCCCAAAGGCCCCCTTTCAGTTGCCACGTATTCAGTTCGACCTAACCTCAGACTGAGCTCGACCTAACCTCAATCTGTCTAAGGATAAAATGCAAGCGGTTGCCTCTACTCACACAGCCAAAAGTCACAACCACACCAAAACCCACACACACACTTACTCTGACACAACCGACATTTTTGATACTGAACTAATTGATAATGAGAACCGGAAGCGGGAATTCGAAGAAAGGATAACAACAGATGAAGAAGAGGCAGGGCGGAGCAGCATCATCATCATCATCATTTATCTATTGTGAACTACATTGTTTGATTGTGAGCTAAGTTCCGACTAAAACAACAACAACAACAACTACTCTCTATGAATGTGTTTAAGTTATTCACTAAAATCATTTTTGTAATATACTAAAACCGCAAGCTAAGCAACTTTTACTATAACAACAAGAGAATGATGGAAACCGAAACAAAAAAGTAAAATAAAACGAAAAACAAACAATAAAATAAAATATATATTAAATATATATATATATATATATATAGAAAGTGGACATGTGTTTTAGTGTTGGGCAAAGTTGAGTGGTAATCCCCTGCGATGACTCCTTGTGAATGCATTTCGCAGGGAATTTAAATGGCAAAATTGTACATGTCTAGCTGGTGGATTATAACCACTTAAATTCTTGCGCATTTATTTATGCAAATTTAGTTAAATGCAAATTAATTACATAACGGCCTATAAAGGCTGAAAACGCTGCCAAAACGAGAATGTTTACAAAATGCAGCGGCGTACAGCCGCGTCCAGGCTTTAATATAAACACACAAGCGATACAGAAAACGCGGGTAAACGCGCAAGGTAAGCCTCCAAGCAAAAATTATTTTTGCATCATTAATTTACATTTATATTCAATTAAAGCGCAAACACATTGCCAGGGGTTGGCCGGCAGCAGCGAGGGTTGGATCACGGCCACGTGAAGGTGTGTGTGTGTGCCAAAAGGAAGGCGCGTGCCGCCGCTGGGCGTGGCACAGAGCAAACACACGACCAAAAAAATGTGAGCGAAACAGCTTTCCCGAAAATCAACCCAACACAAAAATAATATTCAACTTTTGCGGGCACAAAAAAAACAAAATCGGTAAACTAAAAAGGAGAGTTTTCTAGAGAAGTACTTAATATGAAACAAATTTGTTCACTCACCATGCTCAGAAAGCAGCAGAAGGCCGATATTTCACAATATTACTATTATTTTCACATATTGAGAATGTCATTCAGCTCATTCGATTGGGGCGAAGGGCAACTAACCAACTCAGATGATGCTGATCATCAGTTTACAGGGTAGGGTGGCTTCGTAACTGCGTAGAAAACCTCTGACTAAAACTATATTGCATAATGCAAGAGTATTAAATTAATCATTTAAATGGATTCTAAAAAATCCATCAATTTGATGTCGAAAAAAGTTCACTTTCCATTGAATTAAGTCAATGAAGCAAACAAACATTTCGTTATTGAATTTAAAAGTCATCGCCTGAAGAAACTTTGCACTCTTTGCATGTTGAGATTCATATCATTCAGATGTATTCGCCATATCTCCATACCCATCGGAGTTAGTTGCACTTCATCATTTAGCCAGGAGGCCCGAGGCTGCGTCAGTATATAAACTATTTCTATTAATTAACCATTTAAAATACGCATTTGCACATTTGCCATGGCCACTTAAACTATGTCAACAAGCAAAAGGAGAGAGAATGGAGCCGCAGCAGAGAGTTTGTCAACTTTTTGACCAGGCCCTGGGAGTATTTAAACAATTATCGAGAAAGTGCATAAAAAATATGTGTGTGTATATTTGCCTGGATATAAACAGCAAATTTCGAGCACTGAGCGCGGCTTTTGTTTATTTATTTATTTATTTATTCAGCCCTCGTCGTTTCTGCCAACACTATTAATCGATTGCGGTTGGTATTGGCCCCCTCAGGGCGTGTGTGTGTGGGCGCGAAATCAGTTTAAGTCCCTTTTTTGCTTTGGCCGTTGCAGTTGCAGTTATTAAAATTACTTTGCAAAGTGATGTGCATTTATAATAATTTGCATATTAAATTGTTTTCAATGGCAGGACAATGATTTCCAACAGCAGCGGCGGCGGCGACAACAACAACTAATGGAATAGCCTCAAAGACGCAAACAAACAACGGCGAAAAAATCGAATTAATATTAAAAATCGTTTAATTTGCCAGCGGTTTAAGTGCTGGCAGGCGGCGTTGCATTATATGTGATATATAATCTGCAATCGTTTGCCATTTTATCCCGCCGCTTTTTGTGATCATTAAGCAGTTTTTAAACTTTATATACATACATATACATATAATGTACATGCATTTTTCCTTCTTTTTTTTTTTGCGAAAACAATACTCGATTGCATAAAAATGGATTTCAATGGGATTATGTGGACAAAACAACAAAATCCCACGAGAGAGAAGAATTATGCGTTGGCTTGGCAAATTGCCAACGAGGCGTATACTTAATGAGCTCAGGCCAATCGAGAAAGCGTCCCCGGAACGAGCATTAAATTAGACTCGGCCATGGAATTTCATTGCGATTCGATTGATCTGGGAAGCCAGAGGAGCCAGCTTTTAACCCTGCATTCCAATGAGCCCCCCGTTGTCCCCTTTAACACTCTGCAAACTATCACATCTCATTTGCCTAACACTTCGCCTGATCCCCTGATGAAGTTGGCAGGGCAACTTTGCAGCCCCAAAAGTCGGGCGCCACCTGGAGGCACGGTGGGTGTTGTTCGTTCTAGTTATGTAGTAAGTGTGTGTGTGCATGGTTATTCGAATTCAACACTCGAAACTCACTCAAACACTTGGCATAATGCGAGCCTAAAAGCATTTGTAAACCAATACTCAGCAGGGGTGGAAATTATGCAGCCGGAATAGAAATAAAAAGTAAAATGCTGTCACATCCGATTCAAGTGGCAATATCAACAGGCCAGGAGAGGCCGTGTCGGAGCAAACGAACACCTAAAAGAATTTCAATAATTTCCCCAGCAATTCCTGCTGACAAGTTTCGCATTTCTATGGCCATTAACCCTTTTTATGGTCACCATCGCACCGCACAGAGCCCTAAAAATACCTGCCCATTTAGCAGCCGAAAATTTAGCATATTTGCCCAGTTTATATGGCAAATAATGCCGAACTGTGCATTTCTAATAGACGAAAGCCAATTTCAGCACTCTCATCATCATCTGGGCATCATCATCCGACTACCCCCGCACCCCCGGACGAGTCATAAAAATCTAAATTTCAAAGCAGCCAGCCTGCCAAACATCACCCGGTGAGTGGAGGAGGGTGTAGCATTCCGAATGACAGAAATTTTCGACACAAGTCATGTGTGCCAGGGTCCAAGGGAGGACGATGGAAGCATTTAAGTGCAGCCAGGACAGCTGCAGCAGGGACACCTCGGTGACAGGGGGCCAAGGCATGCAAAAATCTATGCCTTCTATGCCCGATGATGAGTCCCTGCTCCCTCCTCCCGCTGGCACGGCTCCTCCAGGATCCCTTTATGCCTGTCTGGGGTCTTTGATTCCGAGCAGTCACCTGTGTGCGAGGGTTCGTGGCGGGACAAAGGGACAGCAGCAGCTGCTCGTAAAGTGCAATAATGCCTGAATTTATGCAAGTCGAGTGTAATAAAAATATGCATAATTCTGCAATAAATGATCTTAAGCAAAGCACACAGACACCGCAGCGCCCGTCTCATTTTTACACGAACCGATGCATCGGAACAGGCGACAAAATGCGACAATATGGCAAAAGGAAGAGGTTATTAGGGATATTATTTATAAAATGATTATTATATAAAATAATAATTATTATTATAAACTATAGAAGTTACATAGGCTTATGGATTTAGTTGATTTTTTATCAATTCCCCTGCAGATTTTATTAATTATAAAAAGGATTCTTCTATTTTAAACTTGTTACAAGAGGGGAAAGAGTTTTTTGGGAAAAGAAAATTATTTCTTTTTCAATTTAAAATAAACTTAGGCAAAAAACTTATTTTAATACATTATTTTCTGGCATTCATTTGGTAAGTAAGCCTCGTTTAACTTCATATGGGCAATGCACTTTACCAATTACCTTCCTACCTTGGCTTTTTCATCATCTTATCCTGACGAGCCCCTGGCCACTTTGGTTTACTTTGTCGGCTGGACTTTTATGTCTTCTTGGCCCGCTGCTATGTTGCTTAAGTGTTATGCACTTGCAGGATACCCCAATCCTGGCACCCTGATGTGCCACCACCATACACACCCTGGCCCCGGCTCATAAAGGATGAAATCTTTTGGATTACAACGTCGGGGGTAAATATGCAGGCAGCGGCGGCCGGGAGGAAGCCAGGATGAAGCTTATTGCCATGGCCATAACTGGTGTAGCTGCTTTTTGGAGAAACTTAAGCAGTTCGCAGGTGTTGCAACGAAATTGCAGTTTATCTAGCCAGCGATAGTTTTTCCAACCCTTCACAACCCTCAATTTTCCACCGCACTTCCCACTTCCCTCCTCGGAAGACTTAATGATCTGCGGCATATGTTGCGGGTCATGGAGGAGATGGCTTTTTCGGAGGAATCACAGGGACTGGTCAGAATGGGGCAGGAAATTAAGTTTCGGAGCTGTTGTATTGCGTAAATGGCTTTTTAGTTCCCACGGAAGTGAGTTGCATAAATTTCGCTCTAGTTTTCACAGTTTTCTACGACTGCTTTCTTCTTTGGCCGTTCCCTGAAAGCGCGTGTAAAAGCCATGAAATCGAAATCGAAAAAGGAAAACGAAGCGAAAACTAGCAAACGGAGATGATTGACGAAAATGCGGGTAGTGGGGAGCGGGCAGAGGAAATCGGGCATTGGGTATTGCGGATTTTAGGGAGAAATGCTAACTGGAGCAAAGCATAAATCTTCATTGGAGTTTGGAGAGCCGTCGAGTCATGCCAATGGATGGTATGGTGCTCCTTCCCCACTTCCCCCTTTTTGACTGTGCAACGAGACGTAAGCAGCTCCCACACCCACCGACTCCCACCCACCTCCGTCCATCGCTGAGGCGTAGAACAAAGGCCATTATGTACAGGTGCTGCTCGTCCAAAAGTGCCAAAACAAAGCAGACGCACTCACTCACACGCACGCACCTCCCTCCCACCAAGGCACACCTACCCCCCTCGCACACACACACACACAGAGGAGGACGCAGACACATTGATTAATGAATTAATGAGGTAAACTTTGCACCTCAATGACAGAAAAGGCAATGGAAGGTGCTCCTCCTTCCAGGCTCCTGAAGGCAGTCCTGCTTTTAATGCCCCCGTCACGTCACGTTATGTTACGTTTAGCGCAGCGTTACGTTGTTTTGGCCCGTCTCTGATTTTGGCTTGCTAATGTATAGGTTCAAAAGGTCACTGTACAATAGCGGTCGAAACAAGAGCAGCAGGAACAGCACCTTGTCAGGTAGCAAAACTTCTAGCTACCACAAGTAGGCAATGAAAATGGAGTGCGTGATATCAGGATATATTAGAGAGGGAACCAGGATTGCAGAGTGATCTTGTGAACTTAGGGAAAATCCCTAGAAATAACTTAAGCTTAATGAGTTATTAATAAGGAGTATTTGTCGAAATATTGTCTAATTAAAAGTAATGGTAATTTATTGCTGGTCTACTTAAATCAACCAATAATTAAAACAATTTCCATAATTTAAGCTAGATTAATAATTATTTCAAATGTAATTACCTAAACCTTATATTTAGCTCCCTCGAAACCTGATGACTCACTAATGATTAAACAAATCTCTGAGAATCAACTAGGAAAAAGACATCCAAGTCACCCTAAGAACTAAGCAAAGCCCTCCCCCATTATCCCAAATTTTCCCTCACATTTCCCAGGTGCTGTAATGATAGATATTTCCCCGGAAAATGGGGAATAAACGAAAATGCCACATGATTTGTAAAAACCCGTTTGTCATCAAGCTGACGAAAAATCGTGGCATTTCGCACTGTGATTTACATGAGCTGGCTCATTCCTCACGTGTCCATCTCCATCTCCGTCCGGCCCCGTCTCCTGCCCCAGCGTCCGGATCCTGCAAAGGGGGCGTGCTCCAAGTCGACGTCAATGCTGCTACTGACACGTGATAAAACGCTGCTCAGCTGAACCCTCCTCTGCAACCTGGAGCCAGAGCCAGCCAGCCCCCCTTCCAGGGCCAGCGGTACGTTGTAGGTGAGCATGGGGCACAAGGCATTAACATTTACATGGCACACGCACACACACATGCCCAGGACTCCGGGCCCCGGACTAGGACGGAGTCCAGAGGGCAGGAGCCAAGGGGAAGAAACAACAACCAAAACTTTGGCAATTCTTTTGTGCAAAGAACAGCGCACACACATGCATCCCCTCCTGCTCGTCTATCCACCCATCCAAAAGGTGGTAATGTGCGGTCCAGGATGGACCAGGACCGGGGTGCCGCCTCAAGGAAGTACGGAAACTCTGCTGCGATCCCGGCCTGGGGTCGGACGTTGCCATTAACGTTTCTATTGTGAGCTTTTGGCCTTAGCGAAATAAATAAAATTCGACAGTTGCGATGGACATCTTCAGACACCTCCGCACACAGCCCAAGGCCCATCCCACGAGTCAACGAAGTGAAAACTCAGGCACTGCGAGAATGGTGCATGGATTTAATACAAGACAGTATTTAAATTTAACTTGAGAGAGTTATTAAATATTCTTTAAGAGAAATGAACGTTTTATTATCCAAATAGATCCTCCATTCTCATGTAGATATTTCAATCGAAATATTTTCCAAACTCAAAATTTTAGTTTCCGTTTAGGATGAATCCTTTTTATCTCCCTATATTTTCCTTAATTTTCAAATTAATATCCTGCCGTTTAAGGTTGTATGCTTATTTTTCCCAGTGATTCGAAAAAGTTTGTGGTTTTCAAATTTCGCACAGACGAGCCAGGGGCTCCTGGCGAATTCCAGGAAGAGCCGGCAGGAGGCTGAACGAGACCGGGTGAGACCGGGAACCGACACCTACCAGTTGGTGGTGCTCCTGCTCAGCGTATTTATCTATTCATGCTCGCAAAAAGCAATTCGAACGGCAGCCGGAGCAGCAGGAGCGGCCTCGGGGAGTTGGAGGCGGGTGATGCGGAGGGCAGGACAAACTTCAATGCAGCTAACGATGTAGGGACAAAGACAGAAATAGAACTGCAGATGGAGTTGGACCCACGGCTGGAGATGGAGGTGCAGATGTTGATGGAGATGGAGCTGCGTTGCTGGCAATGGACTGCAGTGTAAGTTGATTCCGTGATTTCGAAGGGGGCAAAGTTTTGCGGGCCTCGTCCTTCTCCCGACTGCATTTTGAGCTTTTATTATGTTTTTTGGGCAACCGCCTGCCCTTCGAGTGGAAGCTGTGCCGGTGTTTGGGTGGGAAAGTGCGCCGAAAAAGAAGAAAAGTGTAGACTTTTTAGTGTTTTACACAAAAGTGCCGGCATGGACAGGACTGAGAGGTCGAGGATCGGGTCCCGGCCCCCGGCCTCCGGCCTCCGGCCCGGATTGGGTGACTGGCTACGGGCGGGATCGGGTTCCTGGACGAATGGTTAGACGCTTGGCTGGCTACAAACAAATAGACAGACAGACAGACAGAGGGAATCGAGTCTGCGAAGCGTTTGCAACATGCATTAGATTGGCAGTTGGGGATTTACTTGTAAAATGCAAATGCAATGAATGTACAATTTAGAAATTTTTACACCGAGAAATACTAGACTCGATGGAACCGTCATTGCACCATTGCAGCTGGAGGAGAAGCGGCCAGAACTCGTCAAGGATGTGTTTCCCTGCCTTCCTTCCTGCCTTCCTGCCTCCTTCAGAGCTGCACAGCAGATGGGGAGGAGCCAGAGCCAGGATGGAGTCCGGGACCTGGGGTCCGGGTCTCGAATCCTGGGCGTCAGTCTGTTTTCGGTGCTCATTTGAAATGCAAGCCGTTGTTTTGTCTGAATGACTCGTAATCTATGCTAATGAAATTGTTTTTGGTTTCGGTTTTTATATCCTTGCAGGGTATTACAATTTTAGCAAAAAGTTTGCAACGCAGACAACTATAAAATTGTAAGCTGCAACTTCGGAGTGCCGAAGATAGCTTCCTATCTTCTTTAAAGTTAATTAATTAATATCCTTACCTCTGAAAAGGCTGCACTCAATTGTACTTTCTCGAATATCGATAGCTCTCTCAATTTTTTTTATATCCGAATTTCGATTTTTTAAATGATCTGATTGCCAACTGCAAGGGTATAAAGACTTCAGCGTAGCGAAGTTAGATTTCTTTCTTGTTAAAGCAAATTTTAACCCCACAGCAAACTGGCAAAAACTTTCCGCATAACAACAAAAATTGCAGCAGAAGGAGCAGCAGCAGCAGCTCCAAAAGCAGCAGCGAACGGCTAAGGGTGCCAAGATAAATAAACAAAATGTGTGTGTGTGGCCCCGAATTGAAAAGCAAGTGTAATGTACTTGAAGATAACACAATTACGTTCCGTGCCCTCAGATACCAATCGCAATGAAATCAAGAACGTCTTCTTACTTATTGGGCGGCAAGGAAAGGCATTTCTGACAGGACATATTTATGCTGCAAGGAGGTGGAGAAACCATCCTGAAATATTCAAATGTGAAGAAGGTTTAAAAAACTAATTAATATTTAGACCGGAAGCACAGTTTGTAATGCAATTTGGCCGCTAGATGGCAAACGAGATACGAGATTTTTAAATTTTAGTAAGCCCAAAAAATTGCGTATACGCACTGGTGTAACAAATATTTAAATTTGAAGATACCAGTAAACTGCCAAAAATAATTACTTATAAGAAGCGACACAACCATTATGCATTTCATTAATTTGTACTGGCAAAGAGTTAAGATTGGGGGTCCTGTTGTTTCTACATATGTACATATAATAAAACGATTTTGATAAGACTTAAAACATTTAAACATCGTTAAGAAACATTTATATTGTTCCATTTTGCCTTGGTTAACATTCCATGATTAGTTCCATTATAATAATAACCCTGCAAGGGTATAATAAGTACACCAATCGATAAAGTCCTTGAGCGGCCTTCGCTAATTTGGTAAGCAGGCCGATCAATAGCTGTGTGTGGCCTGTGGTCCGCAGTGTGAACCAGCTTCCAGTCTACTTAATTTCGTTTACCAAAATGCCGAAACACATTTTGCGTTGTCAGGACGAGCGAGAGGAGACTTTTATTGCAACCGCAACAAGCTTACATGCCATTCAGCCGCACAAAGCGATACTTGCCACAGCTGCAATAAACTCGGGCTGCAGTTGCAAGTTTCAACTATAAACCGAATTGCACATGCATATGAACATGCCGGCACACACACCCCAGCGCACATGTGAGTGTGTTTATTGAGGAATTCATCAAAATCGCCAAGGCAACTCAAATTTTCATTGGATATTTGGCAAAACTTGTTACTGCTACGCCCACAGCTCACAAGGATGCATCAGCCTGGGCACTCGGAAAAATATGCTGTATGCTCCATGAAATCCAAAAATTCAAGATTTATGTAAATAAAACTATTTACTTTTGGGATAAGTCATACTGTCACAGTAAAGTTGTATTTTAATTGATAAAAATCTTGATTTTTGCTGCTAAGCAAATGAGTTTCTTTTACTTTTAATAAGTTAATTGACTGCAGAATTTTAAAAGTATTTGTAAGCAAATATTTCCATATTTTCATAATATTTTCTGAAATCTAAAGCTTTTTCAATTAATTTAGTTTAACTTTATTTCTCTTTTAATAATAAGGAAAGGTTTTAGCTTGTTTCTAAAACTCCAGGACTACTTTAACGTGCATTCTTAGCCCTTGAGTGGTCGGCCAGCCACTTGGCCGCCTCTCCCCGCAGGATCCAAGGCAGATGAGGAGACCAGGCGCAGGACGAGCGTCGCATGTGGCGTTGTTGATTACATTGTAGTGGCTGGCTGGCGGTGTTGTTGGATGTTGTGGTGTCTGCGGCATTATTACAGTTGTTATTGTCGTCAGCGGCGGTGGCTGCCAGCTCCTCCTGACTCCTGGGTCCTGGCCGCAATATAAGGAGTTCGCCAAACTTTCCCACAGAAAAATTTCAGCGCACTTGACGATGACGACAACGACTTCCGCTGCAACTTTCAGTGTGCTGGTGTCTGGTGTTGATGCCTTTATTTATCGCCTGCCCGCCGCATCCATAACTCTCGGCCGGTGAAGCGTCAATAGTTGTATTTCGCCCAGCCAGCATCCGGAAGGATGTGAGGTACACGGATTCGGATTCACATTCGCATTTCGACTCGAACTCGGACTTGGATTCCTCCTGCCTTCCAACTTAAATACTATACGGCGCCCCGGGGGCCTCGACGTTTGAGAGCGAACTTTCCAGTTCCGCCGCGACTTTGGCCGCCCGCCTGTCGCAACGTAACATTACAGTGATTACGCCCTGTAAAACTTACGCTTTTATTGTAAGCTGGCCGGGTTTGCCATCCCTCGGGTTAGGGATTTACACTCGGAAGAATAAGATGTAATTTTTAGCACCATAAAGTAGGAATTTGCGTTACTTTTTAGTTTATAAAATATTTTATAAATACCTTTTTCGGAATCCTAAGTTTGAAAACCCTTTACGTTTAAGGAGGATTAAAATCTATCATAACTCCGTCAAAAAAAGTAGTTGGTTGGTTTTTCACCCCTAATTAATTTTTGCTGATAAAGAATATGTATGATAATATGAATAAATAATATGAATGTATATGATAAATGCACTTAAAAATATCTAAGCTTAATGCACACTAGAGAATTATAAAAGGAAACTTCTTTTTCTGGGTGTCTCTCCTTTAACTACGTATGTTTGTGTCGAACTTTGTGAATTGCAAGTGCGAAAACTTGAAGAGAAAACTTCAAATGCGCAACTTGCAAAACACAGAACCAGCAGGGGGACAGGATGGCACTCCTCCAGTGCCACTATATCCCCAGCTAGCAACTTCCAGCTACAACCTGCATTACCAAATCAAGCAGAGCACGTAATGAATCAGTCACAGCGATTAACTTTTACAGCAGCATCGGGAGCACGAATTGCAACTGACGGCGGACGACGACGACGACGATGGGAGTCGACAAAGTCAACGGGGTAGGTCACACAAAACAGTCACTGGGGATGAAAGATGAGGCCTCTGATCCTTGGGATAAGAGTGATGGTTCGAACCTTTTCTTTTGCCTCCTCTTACTAGAAAAATGATTAACAAAATGACAAATGATTACTCTTGATTTAAATATTTATAATAAAAATATATTCATATTTAAATATAAATATTTAATTCCCTGATAAATGAAACTTCTATAACCATTATGCCCTTGGAAAAAACATCTTTAACTAAACAAAAACCTACCTTTGAGACAAAAAACTGCTGATTAACCTTTTACAAACAGATAAAAAATGACTCGCTCCAATTATTGTTAAATAGTTTCATTTATTAGTAAAAATATAATTGTATTTGATTTGTATATTTAAGTATATTGTTTGTATAATTTTAATTAACAAATATTGCAGCAAATTTCATCTACTAAATTATGGATTACGTTACGTACGCTTCATACGTTTACACGGATGTTTGTTTTCGCTTCGTTGTCTGCCTGTTCCTCCTCCGGGACCCGATCCCTGCTCTCTCTCACTAATTCGGTGTGTACGCTGACTTACAATTAACGGAAAATTCAACAACAAAACCAGGCTTTCCGCCACGGAGTTACAAAAAGTATGCACGTATTGGGTACGTCCTTGCACTGAGTATGTGGAGTACGGATTACGACTCACGGATTGCGGATAACGTTCACGGCTTACGTCCGACGGCTTTTAGCTCACGGCTGACGGATTACGGACTGCGGCTAACCGCTTACATGAGGCGACAGCCCTCGCGCTCGCCGCTGCTCTGCCGTGGCAGCTGGCGCTGCGTGGGCGTCGACTGGGCGGAGGAGCCGCTGACCATCGTGGCGTTCCCGTTCGATTCGAGGCTGGCGTGCCGCGTGAGCCGCTGGTGATTTGGCCGCAGGTCGCCGGTGGTCACCGTCCACTGGTTGCCATTCGCCTGCTGGGATTTTGGCACAAAGTCTACCTCCTCGTCCTCGAGCTCGTGGATTCCCGAAGCCGCGTCCACACCCTGTTCGCTGGCCGCGCCAACGTCTTGGAGCGGCGCGTTAGCGGCGTCTCCCAGCGACTGGATGTACTGCTCCAGCAGGTAGACGTGCGGCTGCAGGGTGAGCACGAATCCCCGGTACAGGGAGCCGCTGTGCTCGAAGGTGCTCTGGCTGAGCTCCTTCAGGGCCGTCTCCGTGCGCCGGCAGGTGTGCACCGACTCGCTGCGGATTATCCCGTTCACGATCCGCGATATGGAGGCGGCATCCTGCAGCAGTATCGACAGCACCAGGGCGTAGTCCGTGCAGTTGGCCTCGCTGAAGAGCTGCAGCAGATAGCGCAGCTTGATGGACAGCTTGGCGGGCAGCGGGTCCACGGCCAGGTCGTCATCGGAGGCTGGCAGGGAGTACAAGCGACGGTAGCGGAAGTTGTCGAACGACAGTTGGGATCCGGACCGCGTCTTCAGGATGGGCAGCGAACTGGGCTGCTGGGGCTCCTCCGCCTCCTCCTCCTTAATGCTCGGCTGCAGCTGCGGCGACTGGGTGGCCGCACCGTTTGGCGTAGCCAGGCTGAAGTAGCCCGACTCTGAGGTCTGCGAGGAGGACCCGCCGCCACCTGTCTGCCGGTGACTGCCGCGCAGCTGGGCAAAGTCGTCCTTTGCCGGCGGCGGGAACGGACTGGGCAGCTGCAGCTCCGCGTGCAGGGCCAGCAGGGCGCCGGCAAAGTCGTCCAGTTTGGCCGCCTTCTCTGCTTCCTGCGACAGCCACGTGACCAGATGGAAGTCCAGATATGCGCACATATAGCCCAGGTCCATCAGCTTGTGGTTCTGCAGCAACTGACGGGCATGGCGCTGGAGAATCAGGTCGATGCAGAAGGTCTCCCGCTGCTTCGTGGAGCGACGACGCACCACCGTTGGCGGCCCGGAACTGCTCGATTCCGCCACGGGCGGCACTCCGGCTGCTGCCAACGCCTGCTTGTCCTTGGGAAGATTGCTGGTCACAGTGGTGGAGAAACTGCGCTCCCGGGCGATGGGTCCCAGGACCATGTTGAAGGCATCCGCATTCTGGTTGACCTGCTGCTGCGTGTTCACCTGCGGCGGCGGAGCGATCTTGACATTCACCACCATCGAGGAGCGCGGCGAGTCGATCTCGTTCGGGTCGATGGCCTTCAGGAAGCGGATCAGGTCCTTGGCCAGCTCCCACTTGCGCTGCTGCAGCGCAATGTCCAGCAGCATGGTCGCGTATTGCTTGCTCACCACCGAGGGCTCCAGATTCTGCAGAATGATCAGGTAGCTGGCCGCCGTGTCCAGCTGCTCCGACTGCAGGCACAGCTGGAACAGCTCCTTCGGCTTCCCTGCCATGGAGAAGAGGTACGGCCACAGGGCAATCTCCGTTTTGCGGGCGCACTGCACTATGGTCTCCAGGTAGACGGGAAACTCACGTATAAAGTCCAGGATGCTGGGCAGCTGGGCGTCCGGAATCGGCTGCTTGCTGGTGGCCTCCTCCTCCAGTACCTCGTGCAGGAGCAGCTCCAAGGCGTGCGGGAAGTACGGGAGCGAGCGACACGACTGCGCAATCTCCCAGGCCGAGTATCCGAGATTCCGTTTGATCAGCTGGCGCAGCACCTTGTGCAGGTAGATCTGCGACTTGCGCTCCATCGTGGCGAACGGCAGTGAGAAATGGGAGCCCGCCTCGTTGGCGTACAGCGTGCTCTCGTTCTCCACCCCCAGCACGATGACGTTGTCGAAGAGCACAACCAGGGGATAGAGCTTCAGGGGAAAGCCCAGCATGATGCGCTTGGACATGAAGCTGTGCAGCCGCTGGGCGCCGCCCTGCTCTCCCTCGCGCCGCTCCCTGCCCGGCGGCAGAATGGGCAGCCACACACGCATGCCGTGGGCGCCCGAGTACAGCCAGAGGCAGTCGCGCATCGCACAACGCTCCAGGGAGTGCGACAGCCAGAAGACCTCCACGCAGCTGGCCAGGCAGGTGGCCAGCAGGGTGTTGGGAACCTGCTCTCCGGCATCGCGCTGAATCATCAAGATGCGGCCGCACACGTTCACGATGATCGTCTCCGCCTGCTCCGCACCCGCCGCCAGCTGCTGTCCCGGCGGCTTCAGCTCGTTCCTCAGGTTCGTGACCGTCAAGCTTACAATGCACGCGGGATGGATGCAGATACTCTTCACGTCCAGCTCGTAGGCGCACTCGATGTCCAGGGCGTAGGCCGATTTCTTGGTCATATTGAACAAACTCACGATCCCGTCCGCCGTGAGTACGATCAGCTGGTGCCGGAAGGAGTTCAGGCTGATCACCGGAGCCCGCACCTGCAGCTTGTGTCCGAACTGGTTATCCAGCTTGCACTCCGCCGGATAGCAGCGCAGCTCGTCCGTGCGGTCCAGCAGCGAGTAGCAGCCCATGACCACGAAGCCCTGCCACCAAAGCAGGCCGCCGGAGACGACGAAATCCTTCTCCTGCGACTCGTTGCCGAAGAGCTTCCAGCGGCGATTCACCAGAGAGTAGTGGGCCAGTCCCGTCCGCCCAGCCACCGCCAAGTGCAGGCCGTCCGCATCGATTGCTGCGTACCGGATGGGCCAATTGGTGGCCGCGTAGTTCAGCGGCAGCTGCAGCACCGTCCAGTACTTGCTCTCCGTGAGGATGCTGCCCGTATGCGGGCTCTGCTTTAGCTCCAGGCAGTCGCCATCGCTGTCCGCCGCCGCCTGATCCGAACTGACGCCGCTAGAGGGAAATGTGGATTGGCTGCCGGCATACGTCCTTTCCAGATTGTTGCCCTGATTGAGATACAGGCAGTCGTCGCCCTGCAGCAGAATGTGCGGGTTGGTGGTCATGCAGGGATTCATGCTCAGCGCGCTTTTCACGAACTGCAGCTGCAGCACGTTGCTCTGCTCCTTGTCCCGGCTGCCGTGGAACTGCTGCGTTAGCATGAACAGCTGGTAGCCTTCGGTTGACCACTCCAGGCGGCGCAGCTTAAGCGGGTTCTGTCGCACAAGATCCACGTTCAGGCCGAAGTCCCAGCTCAAAGTGGACATCAGCAGGGCTCCGAAGGTGCTCCACAGGGACAGACCGCCATTCGTCCAACTCACGGCCAATACACAGCCGTCCGGGCTCCACTTCAGCTCGTTGACCGCTCCCAAGCTGCCGGGGAGCACATTCTCCGTAAGCATCAGGCGGTGTGAGAACTCCAGTCCCCCGGTGGCGTCGTCAATCGCATACACATTCACGCCGGAGCTCTCCTGACCGTAGGCCAGCAGCCGGAACTTGTGGTTAACGCTGCACACGCTGGCGTCCTCCACGTCGGGCACCCAGAAGCCGTGCATGTGATCCGTTTCGAACTTCAGATGGTTGGCAATCAGAAAGGCGGCCCGCCGATCGCTGAAGACGGCCGCACAGCCACCGATGAATGGCGAGTACTCCAGCGAGGCGACGTAGGAGTCCCGGCCCAAGGGCGGCACGTTCCGGGCGGAGCCCTGCTGGGCCTGCTGCTGCTGCTGCACGTAGAAGGGAATGTCGCGCAGCTTGATGGCGGCCAGGGCGGGCACCTCCAGCTCGTTTTCGGCCAGCTCCAGCTGCGCCCACTGCAGTCGCAGCAGCTCGCACGACTGCGTGGCCAGCAGCAGTTCGCTTAGGCTGATGCAGCACACAGTGGTGATGACGGAGCCCAGCGTGACGCTGCACAGTTCGCGCAGGCTCAGCCGCGGGATGTTCTCTTTGATGAACAGCTCGGCGGAGTCCCGCTTTAAGCTGGCGGCTGGCGGATCCACCTGAAGCAGAATCCCGCTGCCGTTGGCATCGAAATCCAACTGGTAGAGCAACAGGGCGCCGGCGGCGCTTAGCACGGCCAGTTGCCGGGAGTCCGGCTTCCACACGATTAGCTGGTTGGCGCCATACTGCCGCAGAGAGTCCTCGGAGCGCCGGAAGTAGGCAATGGGGATGAGCGGATTCGCGTACCAAATGCCCAGAAAGTCATCGCCCACGGCGGCTACGAGTATCTTGACGGCGTCGCAGCAGATGTGCCGGATGCAGGCGCCCTCGCCGGGCAGCGCCAGGCCCACCCGCTTGGGCCAGCCCACGGGAAAGTACATCCTCCTCCTCCGTGTGTGTTAAGTCACTGTGCAAATGGAAAACAGCGGTTAGCGATTCCGGGAAAGTGCTGCGGGGCGCGGGTGCACATACATGGTTTGTGTCAAGTTCCGTTTTACATGTCCTCCGTCCACAAATTAGCACTTTTACAAAAACATTTCTACGGCACAACAAAAATTTATTTGCGATTTACGCGTATACAAGTGTCAGTGTTGGCCAACGGCCCCGAAATCTCAGCTGTTTGCATATCGCCACCTTGCAGCACTGAGCCGATTCAGTCGTTTCCGTATACAAGCGACAGTGTAGGCTAACGCCCCGAAATCACAGCTGTGTTTGCAATTTTCAGCATTGATTCCGAAATAAGCCGGCTTTGGAAAGTAAAATAAACTAAAAATAGACATATTTGAAAGATGACTGCATTCGAGGGTGAGTTAAAATCAATTTTAATGCTTCTTGTGTTAATAAAACCATTTAATGCAGAGTTTGGCGTGCTCCCGGAGCTGGGAAAGGCCACAGACGAATCAGACTGGACGTAAGGAGTAAAATATGTTTGTTTCCTTCACTTCTAACTCACTAACTTCAACTTGCAGCCTGCCCACTGATGTCCAGGCAGAGGCCATTCCCCTGATCCTGGGCGGCGGCGATGTGCTCATGGCCGCAGAGACTGGTTCGGGAAAGACGGGAGCCTTCTGTCTGCCCATCTTGCAGATTGTGTGGGAGACGCTGCGTGACATCGAGGAGGGAAAAGGAAGCAAGGGCGGCGGCGGGGCAGCGGCTGGCTCGGTGGCTCCCTGGACCATGTCCTTCTACGATCGCGGCAACGCTTTGGCCGTCACACCCGATGGTCTCCGCTGCCAGTCGCGGGAGTTCAAGGAATGGCACGGATGCCGCGCCACCACCGGAGTCCGCGGGCGGGGCAAGTTCTACTTCGAGGCCACCGTCACGGACGAGGGCCTGTGCCGCGTCGGCTGGTCCACGCAGCAGGCGAACCTCGATCTGGGCACTTGCCGCATGGGCTTCGGCTTCGGCGGCACCGGCAAGAAGTCGAACAACCGCCAGTTCGACGACTACGGCGAGGCCTTCGGCAAGGCAGATGTCATCGGCTGCCTGCTGGACCTGCAGGGCATGGAGCTGAGCTTCACCAAGAACGGACAAAACCTGGGTGTAGCCTTTCGCGTGCCGGATAACCTCGCCAAGGATACCTTCTACCCGGCCGTGGTCCTCAAGAACGCCGAGATGCTGTTCAACTTTGGCAAGACTGAGTTCAAGTACGCACCGGGCAACGGATATGTGGCCGTCTGCCAGGCTGGAGCGGAGCATAGCAAGGCCAATCCGCTGGCCAGTCCGGCAAGCAGTTCCGTGTCGGCCACTCCGGCGCCCAACGCTCCGCAGGCCATCATTATAGAGCCCAGCCGGGAGCTGGCCGAGCAGACGTATAACCAGATCGAGAAGTTCAAGTACCATCTGAGCAATCCCGAGGTTAACTCCGTGCTCCTCATCGGCGGGGTGCGCCTGGAGGAGCAGAAGAGTCAGCTGATGCAGGGCGCCCACATTGTGGTCGGCACGCCGGGGCGCCTGGAGGAGATGATCAACAGCGGCATTGTGCTGCTCACCCATTGCCGCTTCTTCGTGCTGGACGAGGCAGACGGCCTGCTGAAGAGTGGCTACACGGAGCTGATCAACCGCCTGCACAAGCAGATACCGAAGATTACGACTGACGGCCGCCGCCTGCAGATGATCGTCTGCTCGGCCACCCTGCACGACTTCGAGGTGAAGAAGATGGCCGAGCGCCTGATGCACTTTCCCACCTGGGTGGACCTCAAGGGCGAAGATGCCGTCCCGGAGACGGTGCATCACGTGGTGTGCCTGGTTGACCCAAAGGCGGACACCCGCTGGGAGTCGCTGCGCCAAGCCATCCCCACCGATGGCATTCACGACCGCGACAACGTCAGTCCACATAATCCCTCAGAGGAGACGTATTCGCAGGCGGTGAAACTGCTGAAGGGAGAGTACTGCATCCACGCCATAGACAAGCACAAGATGGACCGCGCCCTCATCTTCTGCCGCACCAAGCAGGATTGCGACAACCTGGAGAAGTATTTCCGGCAGCGCGGCGGCCAGCGCTACTCGTGCGTCTGCCTCCACGGCGACCGCAAGCCGCAGGAGCGCAAGCAGAATCTGGAGATGTTCAAGCGGCAGCAGGTCAAGTTCCTCATCTGCACGGATGTGGCGGCTCGCGGTCTGGACATCACCGGCCTGCCCTTCAGTGAGTTTTTTATTTACTTTTAAATCATAAAAATGAGATTCTATCGCGCTTCTTCCACTCCCCAGTGATCAACGTGACGATGCCCGACGACAAGGCCAACTACGTGCATCGCATCGGACGCGTGGGCCGGGCCGAGCGCATGGGCCTGGCCATCAGCCTGGTGTCGACGGTGCCGGAGAAGGTGTGGTATCACGGCGAGTGGTGCAAGACGCGCGGTCGCAACTGCAACAACACCAACCTGACCAATGTCCGCGGCTGCTGCATCTGGTACAACGAGCCGAACTTGCTGGCCGAGGTGGAGGACCACCTGAATATCACCATCCAGCAGGTGGACAGCGCCATGGACGTGCCCGTCAACGACTTTGACGGCAAAGTGGTGTATGGCCAGAAGAACCTCAGCCTGGGCACCGGCTACGAGGACCACGTGGAGCAGCTGGTGCCCACCGTTCGCAAACTAACGGATCTGGAGTTGCAATCACAATCTTTATTCTTGAAACGCCTTAAGGTCTAGAGCGGGTCTGGAGCGGTTTTCGTTTGCTAAGCAAGTAGAGGAGAAAGGAGAGTATAGGACAGGGTGTGGCGTGGGATGAGGCGACTGCATGACCAACTCATGCGGGAATACTTTTGCGGCAAACACACACACACACATGCACATAAATAAGTAGGAAGGCGGAGCTCGTGCTCCAGAGAATGCACGTTACGAGTAAACATTCAAAATAAACTAACATTAAAATCTTCCGTCTAAAGAGTATACAGCCTCGGGCGGGAGCTGGAGCTGGACTCACTCCTCCTCCTCCTCTTCCTCGTCCTCCTCGTGGAACTCGGTGCGCATCTGCTGCAGCTGTCTGAGCTGCTGGCACAGCTGGTTACCGAAGGACTCCACGTAGCGGGGACTGATCTTGTCCAGCAGTGCATAGGGTGTTTCGAAGATCTCCTCCTCGTCCTCGTCGTCGTCTTCGCCCCCGGTGTCGCCGTTGCTCCCTCCTCCTCCGTTGCGGAGCAGCGCTGAGATCCGCTTGTCCTCGTCTATGGTATCGTACTGGGAGGAGACGATCTTGAAGCCACGACTGCTCACCTGCACGCAGCAGGTGGCGCTCTCGATGGTGCGAATGTTGAGGAAGATCTGCGTGGCATCGCTGGCCAGCTTCGAGGAGATGCAGATTTCGGCTACGTGCGCCTTCACATCGTTGATGATGGCGTTGGCCTCGTCCACGCAGTTGAACGGCTGCTCCTCGTCGGGCTCCACGCTGGCTTTCGGCTCGCCCATCGTTCCACAGGCGCCACGGGGTGCTTCGGCTCGCGTTTTTATTGAGTCCCAGTCGATTTCCTTGGCTTTTCACAGGCGCAACATGTCTTTTCTTTTCCATATGTCACGGCCAGTGTTGCCAGCTTAGCTTTTATTAGACCAGATCTGGCATATTTGAAATTAAAAAGCTTTCAAAAGTGGCAACTTGCGCAGCACTGGCCATATATGTAGCTAATTTTAGTTCTTATTCATTGAAAATACTAAATCGACTAATTATAAATCAGTTTAGGAAAGGATATAAAACTGTATGCGAGTAAGCGCATTTTCGTGTATTTATTTTTTCTGTCTATATTTTTAATCTTTAGCTTATTTTTACTCCCAATCTAGCTTGTACGTTCGTTCATCACCTTCCAACACTGGCCATCTAGCTCGATTGTTTGGGATGCGGGAATACTCGGAAGCATTGGACATACTGCTCCAGGAGGCCGAGGAGCTGTGCATTGGCAGCAATGTTGCTGAACTGGACCAGGTGCCCACGGCCGTGGAGTTCTGCCGCGACTACTATGCCAAGAACCAGCCGGTGGTCATCCGGCAGGCGCTCTCATGGCCGGCAATCGGCAAGTGGACGCCGGAGTACCTGATCCAGGCGCTTCATGACAGGACCGTGGACGTGGCCGTAACACCCAATGGCTATGCCGATGGGCTGGCCACCCAGAAGGGTCAGGAGTACTTTGTTCTGCCGCTAGAGACGAAAATGAAGCTGTCGGAAGTGGTCCGGCGCCTGGATGATCCCACTGGAGCCGTCCACTACATCCAGAAGCAGAACTCCAACCTGAGCGAGGACCTGCCGGAATTGGCCGCCGATCTGCGGGTCAGTGACCTGGACTTTGCACAGCAATCGTTCAACAAGCCGCCCGATGCCATCAACTTTTGGCTGGGCGACGAGCGAGCCGTTACCTCCATGCACAAGGATCCCTACGAGAACCTGTACTGCGTGATCGCCGGCTTCAAGGACTTCATCCTCATCCCGCCACACCAGCTGAGCTGTGTGCCGCGCCGCATTTATCCCACGGGTGTGTACAGGACATCGGAGAGCGGACAGTTCCACATCGAGCCCATTCGGGACGCGGAAGGCGGCGTACAGCTCACCGAGTGGGTCAGCATCGATCCGCTGGCTCCCGACCTGGCCAAATATCCGGAGTACGCGCGAGCCAGGCCGCTGAAAGTGCGCGTCCACGCCGGAGACGTGCTGTACCTGCCCAACTACTGGTTCCATCACGTGAGCCAGAGCCACAAGTGCATCGCAGTGAACTTCTGGTATGATCTGGACTACGACAGTCGCTACTGCTACTACCGCATGCTGGAGCAGATGACGGCCCGCGGGAGCAACTAGGAGCATCCGGAATACGTTGCCTCAGGGATCCAATAGCGAGTCCATATCGTCGCCTTCGGTGTGTAAATATATATTTATAATTGTTACATAATTTAATGTTAAAAATAAAAACTAAAAGCCAATGATATGGAAACTTAGGACAAAGGTCAACAAGGATTTAACGGGTGTGAATGCTGTAAATGTAAATGAGTTGATCGATCAATAATCCGTTGAGATTAGGAATGTGTGTGTAGTGGTGGTGGCTCGCCAGCATCGTGCGGCTAGTCCAGACCGACGTCCGGCCTCTCCCCGCCAGAGGAGGAGTCGCCAGCAGCCTCTCCTCCATCCGCCTCATCGCCGGGGTTCTCGTTGTTCTCACACTCCAGGTCGTCGCCATTGCCCGAAGCGGAGACGTTCTTCTGGTCAGCCTCGGCCAGGTCAGCATCGTTGTTCGAGTCCTGCGACTGAGATTGCGACTGCTCGCGCTCTCGCTCTCGCTTCTTGGCCGGACTATCGGGAGCGGGCGGCTGCTTGGATTTGCCCGCGCAGCTGCCTGATGCCTGATGCGGCTGCTCCACCACGAACAGCTGCTCCAGGTAGGAACGGTACCAGAGCAGGAACTCATCGCGCTGCCGTGGCATGTCCATCTTCTTGATCTTGGCGTAAATGCGTTTGGGCGAGATTAGTGGAGAATTGGCGGCCGAGTTCTGGGCAGCGGTGGCCGTCAGCTTGGAGACCTCGGCCAGCAGGGAGTCGTTGATGACGGTGTTGTTGTGTGTCTGGTTGCGAATGCGCCTGATGATGTACTCGATCAGCTCGTGATCCGGCGTCACCTCGACGATGGAGCATGTGGCAGAGGCATCCAGTCTTGACACAGTCGGTTCCACAGGCACCTTGAGCATTTGCTGGCAATAAAGACGCAGTTGGTTAAGCTTGGCACAGTGATAGCTCCAAAGGTCGGATAGCTAGGGGGTTAGTCGATTACTTCTATGTTTTTCCAAAGGGTTTCCTCAAGTGGGGAAATTTGTATGCATTTTCTGACTTAACTAAGACCTGGGAAACGAGCTGGGAAATGTAACCCCTTACTTACCTCGAGATTCTCGGATCTAGCGGTAGACGACGGCTCCTCCGAGGGACTGGTATCGCTCTCCTCCAGGTCGTTGCCGTTCTGAGGGATGACCACTGTTAGCTGCTTCACCGGCGATGCCTTCTCGTCCTCTGGCTGATCGCTGTCCAGTTGTAGCCGCATCACCTCCAGCGGCGTCTCACTGCGACTCTCGGTGGCCTCCCCATCTGCATCCGCATCCGCATCAGCATCCGCTGAGGCCTCGTTCTCGTCTTGATTGAGGGCCTTTCGCAGACTTTGCGGTTCCTGGGACTGCTGCAGTTGATGCTGTTGCTGCTGCTGCTCGAAGAGCGTCTCCAGCCGGCGGTACACATCCTCCTTGATGGACTCGTAGAACTTGGTGGTGAACTTGTCGTTCTTCAGTGCATTGACCAAGAGATTGCGATTCAGTTCCTCGGAAGCCGTCTCCTCCGTCTGCTCCATGGCATTGGACTCGTCCACAGGCGCAGCTTCCGGGCCGAGAAGGGGGGTGGTTTCTGCACTCGCCGCCACCTGTGGCATCTCGAATTCCATGTACTGAGCCGGCAGCTCGAAGTCGAAGCGAAGGTGACGCTGCTGGAGGGGGGTCAGTGAGACCGCCGAGGTGCTGGGCTTGGCCGGCACCTTGTTCCTCTGGTAGAGCGGACTGTTGCCATAGTTAACGTTCATGTTGAGGTTCGAGGAGCTGGGCTGCTCGGGCTCCTCATCTCGCAGCGTAGAGAGCTGAGGACGACGACGATTGCGACGTCTACTGGCGGCTCCAAATATAACGTTGTCGTGGTTCTCCTCCACATCGTCCATGTCCTCGTCGTCGTGATCGTGATCGTGATCCGCATGCGATCCGGGATCCTCACGCCAATCACGCTTCCTGGCACTGCCGCCGCTGTTGTTGAGATTATTGCTGCCATTGGCGCTGCTGCTGCTATGCAAGGCGGCGGTTAGGGGCGACTCAAAGAATTGGCGACGCTGCTGCTGCTGCTGTTGGTGAATTAAACCATTGCGTGCGGACGGCGGTGCGCCCAGGATCTGCGAGGGCTGGAAGTAGCTGGGACGCTGCCGCTGTCGGCGATATAGCTGGAGGTCCACGTTCAACTCCTCGTTGCTCTTGTTCGAGAGAAGATTCTGGCGCGAGTGGCTGCAAAGGCGCACGGATATTAATGGGTTAATGCAAGCGGCTAGCAGAGGGTTTATGTTGGAGTTAAGTATGAGAAACAAATAAGAAAGCCTTCTGGTCTTTAAACCTTTTAAATCTAAAGGATTTACCTTTAAAAGATTCCAGAGTACTTAAACTTAATGTAAAGTCTTTGATTTAATGAATGATTTAATTTCATTTCAATTTTTTAAATTTGATTAACACAATATTTGAATCGATTCCCGATAAACCTGGTTAGTACTGGATGTTAGTCTTGGTTAGTCACTTTCAACTCTGTTAATGGAACACAATTTAGCTTGCAACGGACTTGGCTGCACTTACCGCGGCACAGAATTGAAAATGAACTCAAGCCAAATGTTTGGATATAACTTTTATTGCTTGGACCTTCGACCGAACCTTTTCCATAACCGAACCCTCATAAAAAAAAGCCCCTTCACCGAATTCGTAACATTTACCTGCGGAAGTTGTCCCAGTAGTTGTTGGCACGATTTCCAGGCGGCACCTGGTTGTTGAGGGTGACACCAGCGCCGCCGGATACTCCGCCCCCGGCGCTCCGCCCGCTCCCTCTGGCAGGGAGTGCAAATTGTTGGCGTACTGGTTTTGAGTGCGAAGATTCGCGTTGTTCTGATGGATCGTGTTATTGTGGTGGTTCATGAAGATGGGTCCGGGGCTCGAGCGGTAGGTGGGCGGCGACAGGGGCGTCTCGTTGTTGTAGTGCGTCGGCGGTGGCGGAGGAGCGGCATTGTTTAGAAACGGCTGGGGCTGATGCGGCGCCGGCGGCTGCTGATGATGATGGGGGTCTCCCCCACTGCGGTGACAGCTGCGCTGATAGTTACTAAAGGCGCTCTGGTGGGCGCTGAAGCCGAAGAGCTGCTCTGACTGGGCGCGGCCACTGCCCATGCACAAGTTATTGGGCGTCTGGCCGATTCCCGGGCCCACGGGGAGATTCGGAGGCGGCACCGATTCGGAGCGCAGCCCAAAGCCGTGATCCTGGCAGGCCACCACACTCAGGCGATCTTGGAGCTGGACGACGCATAAGTTAGCAAGTGATGGAGTAGGGACTAAGGAGTAAGGAGCTTACCGCGTGTATTTGGGTGTTGAGGTTGTCGATCTCCCGCTGCTGGTGCCACAGCGTCTGGTTGCACTGGCACACCGAGTTGATGAGCATCTGCTGGGTCTGCATGAACTGCTGCAGCAGCATGGCATCGGACGAGGCGTTCGATCCGGAGGCGTTCGAGGAGCCCAGCTGTGCAGCGGCTGGTGGTGGCTTAAACTCGGTTCCTGCGTTGGCGTTGGCCTGCCCATAAGTCATTGCTGGCTGCTGGCCGTGCCAGGAATTGCCGGCATTGTGCGAGGCTGCGGGATGGGAAGCGGCAGCGGTATAGAAGGCAGAGTTTGTCAATAGCAAAAGTTTAACTCACCCCACATGCCCGGCACTGGCGGCATCGGCGGCGGCATATACTGCGACCTGCTGCTCGAAGGGAGGCTGTCGTTGCCCAGGGACAGGGTATCGATGGTGGCGTTTAAGTCGTCTTCGTTGAGCGTGGACGATGGAGCCGGCGGCGGCGGCGGTGGCTGGGTGCTGCTCTGCTGGCTGCGCCGCTGCTCCACCACCGTGTTGGCCGAGGTGGCCCGCTTGAGCGTGGCGGAGGAGGCAGTGCGCGCGTTGGCGAAGTACTTGTCGCTGTCGGTGTCGTCGTTGCCCTCGTCGTCCGCCTCCGAGGTGGTGTTGTTGCTGGCCACATAACGCTGTTCCAGCTCCCGCTGCTTCTGCTCGTACTCCTTGCGGAGACGCTCGCACTGCAAACGCAGCTCGTCGCGCAACTGCTCCTTGCTGGGCGTGGCCTGCAGGGAAGTGTCCGCCTCAGATGGATCGTCATCCTCCTCCTCCTCCTGTGCCACCTGCCGTTGCCTCATGGGCGTGGGAGTTGGAGTGAGACTACTCCTTTTCAGAGCTTCCTCGCCCATTTGGACAGCGGCAGCAGCCTGCTGTTTGCGCCGCTCGATCTCCGCCTTGAGAGCCAAGATGCGATCCCGCTCCTTCTGCAGACTGGCCGCCTCGGCGCGCAGTTCGGAGGTGACATCGTTTAGGGCGAACACGCGCTGAGCAATCTCAGCCGGCAGTTCGCGCTCCACGCTGGTCCGCTCCTCGCTATTTCGCTCCAGGGCGCCGCCCACGGCGGGCACGCTCTCCTCGATCTGACTCACCGTGTTCAGCATGCTCTTCAGCTTGGCCATTTGGGCCTTGAGGGCGTCGATGTCGGCCGTCTTCTTGTTGATCATGTTCTGGGCGTGGAGAGCTCGCTGGGCGGCATTGGCCGCCTCTTGCCGCATGATGGGCACGTTGCGCGTGTACTCCACCGGAACAACGCGCTCCTTGGCCGCAGTTGAAGATGAAGGTGGAGCTGTGTTAGCCGGAGGTGTGGGAGTCTCCTCCCGGATGGGCCTGTTCGTCTCCCTGGCGGCGCGGTTGATGCTGTTGAGCTCATCTACCAGATTGCGCATATCCGCCCGCTGGCAGCGCAAAGACTCCAGTTTCTCCTGCAAGGCCTGCTGCTCGGCCAGGATCTCGGGTCCATCATCGCCCAGCACGGTGCTCAGCTCGTTCTGGTTGTGGATGAAGGCGGTGAGATTCTTCATGCGGCCCACCAGGGATGCCATGTCGTCCTGGACCTGCTGCACGGACTCGTATTTCGGCGCCTCCCCACCGTTGCTTGTGTGGGGCAGTTGATCGGCCTGCTGGCGCAGCTGCTCCATTTCGGTGAGGTGCGACTTGGCCAGATTCTGGATGTGCAGGAGCTTCGCCTGCTCGTCCTGAAGGTGCTGCATGTTCCGGTTGGAGGCCTCCAGCCGCTGCTGCAGCTCATCGAAAGTGGGAGTCGTGTCGGGTGTGGGCGTCTCCAAGACGCTGTGCAAGGACTGGATGGACTGGGCGCGGTTGTCGCTCATCTGTGAGAAGAGTTTCGGGGGTTAAATGGGTAAAGTTTGTTTATTACGAACCTCAGCTCACCTCGCTTAATGCAACATCCTCCAAGCTGGTCGAATTGACGATGCCCTCGTCCTGCTCGGCGCTGGGATTAATCTCGTGCACCATATTGTAAATATCCTGCAGGAGCATCGGAGTTAGTTTGTCTCAAAGGGATATAATCCACGCGAGAACTCACCTCAACTGGATTAGAACTGAACTGTTGTCTGTTGCTGTTTAGATTGTCGACCAACTCCAGCATGGAGCGCCACGCGTCAGTCTGGGAGCGACCGGATTCGCTTCTGGAGCCCAAGCCGGGCAGACTGAGGAGGCGGTGGACAAGTGTCTGCAGGCCGGCAGTTGACGGCGTGGACTGCTGCTCCTCTGTGCCGCTATAGTTCCCGTTAACGTTTACGTTTACGTTTCCGTTTCCGTTTGTGGTGCTGGTGGTGGCGTTTGGAATGACCACACCAACTGTGGCATTCGGAGACGTCGACTGACGCAGACGCTGCAGGGACGACGCGGAAGCGGGGGCTGCAACAGATGTGCTTGACGGCGTTGTTGTCGATGGCTGATGCTGGACGCGCTGCACGGGACGCACGGGGAATCGATAGCGCTGCTGCTGCTCCTGCAGTTGCTCTGTCAGGAGAAGAGAGAGAGAGGAGGCAAGTTCAGTGCTGGCGTAGGCTTGTGGGCTGCGGACGTGGGCGTTTATTTTCGTGCCCGGCGTATTTATAGAACATGAACTGGCGCACCGATCATTGTGTGGGCCAGAGGCTGGTACTTGGCCAGGTGCGGATATTGGAAATTACTCAAAGAATCCGGAATGAAATTTGTGGCTTTCTTGAAAGTTCTAGGTGCTCACCTGCCGAGTCGTAGTTGCTACTGTGTTCCGCCGCCAATTGACGCAGGACCTCTCGCTGCTGTTGCTGCTGCTGCTGCTGGGCCGGTGGCCTGGTTTCCTGTGAGCTAATGGCTGACAGCTGGTCCTCGGGGGTTCGGATCTGGCCGTTGATGCGTGCTCGCTGGATTAATACCTTGAAGCAGCAGCAAACAAAGGTTAGCAGAAATATCAGCACCAGAAGGGCGGCAATTTTGCTGCTATCTATAAAGGGTGTATATATATATCTGCCAATTCAGATATATATACATATAAAAAGAAGGCCGATCGAGACTCGATGTGCGCTGTGGCTGCGTTCGTTTTTGCTACTGAACCGGTGGCCAACGATCGCTGGCCGATACGAGTGCAAAGTGTATTTATAAACCGAGAGAAGGCGCCTTCGTGCTCTTCTACGGCGGGGATAACTCACGTTCAGCATCTTCAGCGTGTCGCGCTGCATGGGCTCCACGAAGTCCGGGGCCGGCTCGCCCAAGTGCTCATAATGACGCCGGGAGCGAGTGGATCTGTTGGTCGCCGCTCCGCCTGTGGGAGGAGCACCATTCACTTGATGCTGTTGCTTGGGCACGGCGCCGGTTGCCCCGCCCGCGGAATTGTTGTTACTGCTGGCGCTGCCGTGTTCAGCAGCCTGCTTCTGAGGCGGCGCCATTGTAAAAACTTAAAAAATAATAACTAACAATATGCGTGCACGGTGGAAACTAGGAAATTTTAATGTATATTTTTTTTGTTGTACTCCAACTTTGTTTTTTCTTTGCTCTGACAGCTGACGAGAAGTATCGGAGCAAACGTAAATATTGCAAGGCACGAATGGATATCGATATATTCTTCAAAATATTGTTTACTACTTTTTATGAATGGTACAAAGAGATGTATATTTGGTATATTAAATTTGTTCGTTTACAGCTTATAATTACTTGAAGAATTCTTATATCATTAATTTTTAAAATCTCGCAAATTTGAGAGCATCTATCGATATATCGATACCTTGAATGGCAATACGATATGAAATGACAATCATGATATCGAGATTTATAACCGTCCAAACATATTTAAAAATACTCGTTATGTTTAAAAAAATTCAATTAAATTCTAATAATATACATTTTATTAATTTGGGTACAATAAAAATAATTTGTTATGTTTTAACAATTTTTAGTAAATTTCAGAAATAAATTTAATAAATTCATTAGCATTTAAGAAAGTTCGTACAAATTTTGCTAATTATATTTTTCCTATAGTCATCAGAAATGATGTTGGTAATAATTTATGATTTTAATTAGAACTGGACTATAGAACCATTAATTAAAGAAATCATAAATACCATTTTTGAATGGTTAATCATATATTTGTTAGATAAGTATACATTTGACAGTAATTAATTCGAGTTATATACTCCTATCTCTTGGTAATTCAGCATTTAATAGTAAGCTATTTTCCCTGTTTGCGCTGTATTATCTCTTCCTTGAGCGTCCTGATCCGATCCCTCTCCTCCCGCAGGCTTTCCGCCTGTCCCCGCAGATCGCTGGTGAAGTCAGTGAACATGTTCAGCATCGTATTCAGCAGCTCCGCATTGTCGACAGGAGTACTTTGACTGGAACTCGGGCCCTCGGTGGACTCCTCCGATTCGGCGGCCACACGCACCTCGGAGGATGTGGATTGACGACTGCTCGTACTGGAGGAACTGATCTGTGTCGTCTGCCTAGTTGACATGTGCTCCTCGATCATCTTTGTGGTGTCTACCATGTGCTGGACACGCTTGAACTGAGCCTTCAGTTGGGCGATCTCGTTCAGTTTCTGCTGCAGGTAACCGGCCGTCTCCTCCTTGTCCTCCTCTTCTTCCTGGGCCTCTGGAGCAGTTTCCTCTGTGGGGGTATCAACCGAAGAGGTCGAGGACTCTTCTGTCACTGCTTCCACTTGGCTGGCCTCCACTTGACTGGCTTGCACTTGGCTGGTAACCGTCTCCTCTTGCACCACGCGGACTGACTGCCGTTGCTGATGCCGCTGGGCATTCAGCAGGGTGAGCTCGGCGGCTCGCAGCCGCAGGGTCTCCATCTCCTGGAGCAGCTCTCGGTGCTCCTCCTGCATCTCTTGTAGTTGCCGATTGGAAGCAGCCAGGCGCTAGAAAATGTAGAACAATTATTGTAATTACATGTTGTGCAAATTGTCTTATTTATTTTAAGATACATCTACAAGATGTATTCTTGAACCTTTATGACTGGTTCTGGCATTTTTAGAATGCAGGTCTGCCTTGGGTGACACAGAGACCTTTACATATTTCAGTTGTATTGTTCTAGAATTCTCGAAATGACTGGCGTTTTCTGTGGCAACCTTTTCGTTGAAAATAATGTGTAAAGAACATTTAATTAAATGTACCAAAATATACAATGTTAATGGCCATAAAATTTTAAAACTTGTATGTATAAATTTTCATTTAAATTATTAATAAAGAATGTGATTTTAGTGCCAGGGAATTATCTATAGTACATAGGGCTCATAATTAAAAGGTATAAGATAAAACTAACCCTAAAAGTTATTGGATTTAAATATATCTTGCGGATAATCTAAGATTAATCTTTGTTAATTTATATCATAGATTAGGAAGCTTACCTCACTGAGGGCGGCATTCTCCCCGTTTTGGGGCCTATTCAGCTCGTTGACCATGTTTTTCGATGTGCCTGAAGAAGAACAGAGGAAATCTTTTGTATTACTTACTATATGCACACATATCCCGCACATTAATGACTTTTTTCCAATACAAACACAGGCCCACCGCAAGGCACTGTCTATAAATAAATTCCCATTTGTTGAATTCACTTCATGCTTTGACTAATGTCAATCATTTTGGCATCTCCTAAGACAACATAGCCAAATGCAGTAATTATGCAAACTTACACTGAGGTGTGAGTTTCGCTCAGCAGTTGATGAATAATTTCTTTTTAAATAATATTTATTTTGAACCCACGGAGCAGAGAGCAGTGTTCGGAGAGATGCCCCAATTCCAACTGAATCGAAGTGCCGAAAACGAGAATTTTTCAAACGATACGCGATGCGTTCGTAGAATTTCGTGGATCAGGCGGCGAGCGTTTCGGTAATGATGTGAGAGATCTTGTATCTTATATTCTAATTATATGCACCGAAAAAAATGTTCCCTTGGGAAGTTTATAACTGAAAGAAAAATTAGTATTTTCGTTCTTAAAAGTTATTAATGTAATAATTTGTTATGCTTTCAGGAGCTTATAAAAGAATTTTAAATAAATGTAAATATTAGATAATTAAATTAACTAAAAACTTTATATGAGTACTATTCAAAGCGAGCTTAATACAATCTTTAGGGTGAATTTAATTGCATACCGATAAATGACAGGAAATAGCGGGTGTAAGTCCAAAATTGAACCACTCAAGAGCCCTTGTCTCCCTAGAATTAATGTTGTCAGCTGTGTAAACATCGATATAGCGATATCACAATCAGTAGTATGTTTCAAAACTGAAAATAGCAAATTTTCACGGGCTGCAGAAAGCAGTTGGACTGAGAAGCTAACGATGAGTAGAGGTGCGTCAGTGAAGAGCTCATGTTCATGGTTACTCAATCAATGTATTTAATTTCTTCCTTTAAGGACAATTGCTTGTAATTATTTTGGTATGCGGAATATTAGCAACCAGAGCTGAGGATGGGACTACAACAGAAGGAGATCCTGGAGATCCTTCAAGTACAACTACTCCCTCATTCGATGAAAATAGTTCTTTAATTTTGGGTAACCTCAGTCTATGCGAAAATGTGGCGGACAATGTGTTCCTGCCCTTTGTGGGAGACTGCAACAAGTATTACCTCTGTCGGTGTGAGTAGGAATCAAGGCATAAGCTATATCAAATTATTAGCATTAAATATTCTGCATTTTTGAAGCTGGCCAAGCCATAGCGCTGCAGTGTGAATGGCCCTACGAGTTCGATGCTCCCAGCCAGAGCTGCGTGAATCCCGGCCAGGCGGACTGCCTTCCCACCTGTGAGGCCTTCAAGTTCACCACCTTTAGTTACCAGCGCACCTGCACCAAATACGTGCTCTGTTACTACGGACGCCCTGTCCTGAGGGAGTGTCACGATGGCCTCCAGTACAACTCCCATACGGATCGATGTGACTTCGCCAAGAATGTGGACTGTGTGGAGTCAGAGTGTTCCATCTACTACAACGCCTATCATTTGCGCTATGTGCCCAGCAAAGTGTCCTGCGAGAAGTACTTTCTCTGCGGCAATGGAGTTCCCAGGGAGCAGACCTGTACGCCGGGTTTGTACTTCAGTACCAAATGCGATTGCTGCGATATTCCATCGAAATCGGACTGTCAGGTGCGTGGAAAGGGTATATTCTTAAATGAAATGATTGTAAAGCCTTAACCTTTTAGATCCCTGCTGATCAGCGGAAGACTCAGCTCTTTTCTCGTCTTCGTCCTGAAGTAGTTGACGGGATTTGTCCTCCTTCGGGTGTCCACTTCTATGCCCACGAGTCACGCCAGGATGCTTACTACTACTGCGTGGAAGGTCATGGTTTGATCTTGGACTGCTCCCCGGGTCTTTGGTATGATTCCAAGCTTCAGGAGTGCCGTGAAGCCCATAATGTGGGTCGTTGAAGTGGGAGTCAATAAAATGTAATACAGTGACAAGTAAAGTGAATATTTTATTTGGGTATTTGGAAATTTACATATCCCATATGTACATGTCTACGTTTAACTTTGTATCCTTTATTATTAAATTAAAATAGATATTGGAATGGCAAGGAAGACTCTAAGGCCAGAGTTGCTCAGCCTGGAAAACCTACGTTTTCTAGTGATTTCCAGATTTCCTAGGGCTTACTCTTATGATTTAAGATCTCCCATTAAAACTTTATCAGATAATGTAAGGAAATCAGTAAGGAACATCTTTATTTTCAGAATTTAAACGCCAACAAAGTGCGGCTCTCGGCACTCTCCGCGCTGGGCATCGAACACCAGACCTGGTGTGCAGTCCAGGGTGACACCGCGGCCATTCAGGCAGTAGTAGTACGCCTCTGGGCGCTTCTGGTGGGCAATGAAGTGGGCTCCTTCCGAGGGACACTCGATGTCGGCACTGCGTGGAGGAGCCCGGGCGAACGGCAGTATGTTGCGCTGCAGACTCTCAACCTGAAAGACATGTCACCTTAGCTATTTCCCAAGAACTACAAAATTGACCATCCAAAATACGTACCGTACAGTTGACCCTGGAAGCAAAATCGCATCCCTTGGTGCTCGGGTTGTACTGTAGACCGTAGGAGCAGTTCTGGACCTTGGGCAGGCCGTTCAGGCAGACGTAGTACTTGTTGCAGCTCGCCTTGCTGGCTATGAACACAATATCATCGGGATTGTTCTCCCGGATGCACAGGTTGTCCGCGCAGTCCACATACTGGGGATAGTCGCAACGATCGGTCTGGGAGTTGTACTGAAGGCCATCGGAGCAGGCGCGCACCACCGGCGTGCCGTCGAAGCAGAGCACGTACTTATTGCAGGTGCGGTCGTAGCTGAAGGACTCCAGACCACGGGCCTTGCAGGACGGAATGCAGCTGGCCTCCATCACAGGTACGCACTGCTGGTCGCGGGAATCGAAGTAATATGATTCGGGACACTCCCGGGGAACGGCCGTCTCACCTTGAGTTGGAATTGAAAGACAATTGAGATTTATCTGCGATGTCCGCTGGGAGGCTACTCACTCATGCACAGGTAGTACTTGCTGCAGTTGCTCACGTGTGGCAGGAACAGATTGTTGACGACATTCGAGCAGATGTTGATGTCGGCATCAGCTGCTCCACAGCTACCGATCAGGGCCACGACGGCTAGCAGGATCATGGGGTACATCACTAGAAAAATTCGTTTGACTTTAGACTTGCGGAATTCCTAGGTGCGAATCCTACTCACTCTTTGAACTCGGTTTCCTCCACTCACTATCGCCTGGGCTCTGGAAACTTCTCTATTTATAGGTAAACCCCTTTTTGGCAATCACTTGCCGTTTGTTTTGGTTCGCTGCGAATTGGAAAACTTATCAGATGGAAATGATTTTCTATTGTAATTAGACGCATTCAAATTCTGTTTGAGTAGATAGTGAAGAACAACAGCCAATCTGGAGCTGGTATAGGCAGGAACCATTCGACATTTGGCAGCATTATCAAGCATTAGGAAACACGTGTCAGGATGAGTCACACAGTTGTATTGCTGATCTGTTGTAATTGTAACAACTGGTTAGGGAGATAAGGTAGTTATTTCAAAATAAACAAAATTACTCAACATTTACAAAGAAGGAAGTATATTTATTTATATTGCTTTAAGGATACCTTTAGCCTTAGTAGTTTTAGCTACTAAATTATGAATCAGTCATTATGATTTAATTTTCAAGGGCTTATCAAGATCTGCAATATCCTGTACTTGTTTGGAAAACTTTGCCAAACTACTTAATGAATACAGATGATATCCACGGTTTCTGGGAATCACTCTATCCTTAGCATTTTCAGTATTGCCTCAACTTATCACCATGTTTGAAGCAGATAAATTGAAATTTGAAGTGTTTGGCTAAATTAGGTAGTTCGTCTCAGAGAGGCGTGTGCCGAAATTAGCAAGTGATAAGACCAAGTTGGCAAGAACTCATTAGGCGACGACAAAGAGAACTCAAATGATTCGAGTTATAAATTGGATATTTTCCAGACACACAGCAAACAGTTGGTTTGCACATCTCAAACTGTCCAGGAGTAAGTAGCACTGGAAACCACTATTATTGGCAACACATTTATACCATTCCCATTGGCCATCGGCAGTGAAGTGGCTGATAAACTCTGGATTTCTGCTCACCCTTTTGCTGGTGAATCGTGGCCGAGCGGACGAAGATCTAGTGGAGGCTCCTGATCCTGGAGATGATGGCAGTATTGAAGACGATATTTCCATCAAGTATGACATATATAACAGCAGCATCAACATCTGCGAAAATGTGGCAGATGAAGTGTATCTGCCCTATGTGGACGACTGCGACAAGTACATCGAGTGTCAGAGTGAGTTGAAAGCCAATCAGGGGAATGAATGAACAAATTAAAGTTATTAATTACTAAACTGCTGAAACCGCTTGGTAATTAAGATGGCTCGATAGCGAAAATCGGCAGCTGTTTGGAGCTGGAGAGGGCAACGCCCACCCTCTGTCTTGAGGAGGATAAGCCCTGCAACCTGGGATTCGACCCGGTCTTCCAGGTGTGCACCTACCTCAGCAAGGTGCAGTGCCTGCCCAAGTGCGAGAGCTTTGCTCTGAGCAGCTTCTGCTACGACAACACCTGCACCAAATACGTTCTCTGCTACTACGGCCGCCCTGTCCTCCGAAAGTGCCACGACGAGCTCCAATACAACAATGTGACCGACCGCTGCGACTTCCCCCAGTACGTGGACTGCGTGGCCAATGATTGCTCCGCCACCAACAATCCGAACAACATTACCTACATGGCCAGCAAGGCATCCTGCAACAAGTACTTTGTCTGCTCCAACGGCCGACCCTGGGAGCAGGAGTGCTCCGCTGGCCTGCTCTACAACCCCGAGTGCCAGTGCTGTGACTATGCCAAGAATGTCCAGTGTTCGGTAGGTGGTCCTTGGGGAGAATTACCTTTAAAAGCGTTGGATAGTACCTCTAAGATCTGTATTTATTATTACTCCAAAGATTGATGCCACGGCCAGGAATATTAAGCCCTACTCGCGATCCCCACTGCGTCGAGCTGACATCCAGTGTCCCCAGGTGGGAATCCACTTCTATCCGCACAAGTCTCGCCGAGATGCCTACTACTACTGTGTCGATGGCCGAGGAGTCACCTTGGACTGCACGCCGGGTCTGCACTATGATCCCAAGGTGGAGGAGTGCCGCGAGCCGCAATACGTGGGTCTTTGAGACTTCTTTGGAAATAAAGAAATATACGGATGATAAGAAAGGATCATTTTAACCCACTTCCCTTTTTTTTCAAGTGTAACAAAATGATCTCTAACGACTTGTATCGATTTTACTAAGCTCTTTTCGATCAACCTTTTATCGGAAAGCAAACCTGATAGACAACGCGCCAAAAGCTTTAAAGTTTAAAAATTAAATTTGAAGTCAAGGCGCATGTGCGGTGCAGCCACCGAGCTCTTGGAGAGAGCAGGCTTTCTCTCACTTTCGCTCTCTGCCTCTCTCCGCCATTCATGCTATGCGGAGTGCTGCACCCGCCCACCCGCTCGCCCACACAGGCGCACGGCCACACATACAGAAAGCAAAAACAAAACGCTGTCTGCTGGCAAGCGAAAAAAAAAAAAGAAAAGCGCCACTGGCTGAGAGGGTTGGTGGTGGGGCCGACGCAAAGGGGGGTGGTTTGGCCGTCTGCGAAACTCATGAAAGTGAAAACGAGCACGGCGCTGCTGCTGCTGCTGCTGGAGCTGCCCAGCAGCTGCATTCGCACATTCAGTTGGCTGCGAGTCCTTGCTCCGTTCGAATCGGAGGCGCCGCACACACACCACCCACCGCCGCTCCCCGTCGTCGTCGTCGCCACACTTCGTCCCCGTCCGCCTTTGCCTACGCCTCTGGAAAATACAGTTATTCGAGCGCGATTCCGCGGCAAGGAAAGAATCTCCTTGCGTTGAATTGAATTGAATTCAAAAGAAGTTTGCAAGTCGCGTGAGTCCTTCGCGTGAGTGTGAGCAGCTCCCTCTAGAGGGATATTTATTTGTGTGTGCTCTCGTCTCGTGTGTGTTTGTCGGGTCAGTTGAGCGTTCAAGGACTCTGCTGCAGCGAAGAAAACCAGAATCAGAAACAGAAACAGAAACAACAATATGCATGCAATAACGGCCCGAAACGTGACGGCCGCGTGCCAATAAAGGCGAAGGAGGAGGGCATTGAAAAGCTGAAGGGGAAATATCTGAGAGCTCAAGAAAATATATATTGCAGGTAAGAAGAAAGCGTGCTGCACTTGAAAACAACCCACACAGCCACAGTACATCCCACATACACACAACACAGGCACATTGCACCGCATTGCTCATACGCAGCGTACGCCATCAAGTGGGCAGGCAGGCATTCAGTATCAGTCCTGACTGCCTGACTGCACCTCCCCTCGGAGCCACTCGAATGGGACAAATTCACTTCCCGCCAACGAAAAATCGCATATGAAACGAGCGCTCGTCACCCGCTCGCAAAGAGCAGAAATAATGGCAGCTCGCAAAGGTTATCCATCCGAGTGAGAGTGAAAAGGCGAATGTATTCGGGGGGTTGTTTCAGCTTTAAAGTTTACAATTTCTGTTTTGTTTTGGCATCTTTTCCCCATGACGCATAAATTTCATCCGCCGGAGGTGAGGATAACGCTCGGGTAAACACACAGCGGCAAACACGAATATCTGGCATTTCATTTATGCAACGGACGGTCAAAAGAGGTTGGGATAGCCACCGATTCCCAAGAATTTCCCAGTGCCTGGCCCAGGAATTTCATTCAATAAACATTTCTCTGTACGTTTCACTGTGTGTCATCTGGCAAATTCAATGAAGTCCCCCTTTTCCACGGCTGTTGTCGATAAAAAGTCTGATTTTGGGAGAGATTTGTATTGATATTTGCTTTAATGGAACTGGATTTAAATATTTATACAACTATTCTAATAACGACTGCAAAAAGTGTTGCCTTCATTTTTGGCTTGCTTAAAATAGATTTTCATTAAATAAAATCACCTCTTGAATTACTGACATTATCTCCATCTTTGTTCATTAGATTAGTTTTGATTTCCTGCTGGCACTTTGCCCGAACGTAATCCTCCCCTGAATCACTAGGGCCTCTTTGGGCACTCCACGTTCAGCTGTTTCCGTGGTGTAGCGGTTATCACATCTGCCTAACACGCAGAAGGCCCCCGGTTCGATCCCGGGCGGAAACATGTAGCAAGTTTTTTCCATCAAAAATGAAAGGACTTATTTTTTAAGTTACTTAATTTATTTTTAAAAGAAAAATACAGTCTTAGAAACCATAAAGTATGTTTTAAGGTCCAAGATTTCATGCAATTTAAGTTTGTTTTATGTTAGTCAAGCTCTTTAAAATGGTTTTGAAGAATGTATTCGTTAGTCTCTAGAGGGCTTCCTGCATACATGAAATGTAGGCAATGGAAACTAAGCTAATGAGTTTGTTTATAATCAAAACAAGTTGTGCATTTTTACATGAACAATACATTTTGTATAGTAGTTTCATTTAAGTACAATTTTTCACATTTCTTTATTTGTAAAATTTTTGCTATAGTATAGATTTTTTAAATACTTTTACTTCGATAAGTAATAACCATAATTTTATCAGAAAATAAATCCCAAAGAACGATTTTAAGAAATTTAACCTTTTACAAAATATTTATAAGAAGAATATTAAAATTTAATGCTCAAGAATCTAAAAATGTACAACCTATGCAGACATTTTTTAATGCTATCTAAGGGTTACTTATAATAATTCCTCTATCTTATCTTTAAATAATAAATATATTTAAACAAAATAAAAAAGTAATTTTCACCTGTTTCCGCCCGGGATCGAACCGGGGGCCTTCTGCGTGTTAGGCAGATGTGATAACCGCTACACCACGGAAACAGTTGAAACTATCGCGTCCCAGAGGCCAACTTCAACGACCTCAGCTGGCAGCAGGCCAAGAGCAAACGAGTTCAGTGAAGAAAATCGAAATAGCTTTTGTATTTATTTAAAGTGAATATAAAGTGAATGCTTCAAGGCGACCCAGAGCGAGTCCGAGTGATTGGGCAGTTTGCCATCGGTGGAGGGGCCGAAATGTTAATGAGATATTTTGATAAAAGAATTATTATTTGTAGGTGCTGCTGGGAAAGTGATTTATGTTGTGGGTAAATATTAATTATAACACGTTTAATGGGCATTGTTTGTTGGAATTTAAAGTACTCCCCCACCTTTCTCGAAGACTGCTTGCAGGGAAAATACTTTCTGGCGTCAGAACAGAGGCAATGTCAATGCCCGAGTTCCTTTGAGTTCCGCAAAAATCCTGACCAGCAAATCAAGCTGAACTTTACCCTGCCGAGTGGCAACAAAACTAAATCGCAGGCATCCTTTGGGGGGCTAGGACGAGGGATGCACAAAGCCAAATCATTGAACCCATGGTCAGGACTCGCAGGAGGAGGGGCGTGCAAACACAAGCCGAAATCCGAGTGGCGCCAGGCGAGAAATGGAAACGAAATGAACCTATCAAAAGGTTGTCAAAATGTCTCTTTTAAATATGTTTATTTTATTACCCTGGCCCCGTGCCTGGGTATTTATTTATTTGCACTCAGAGCTCTGGCATTGTGTTGTGTAATGCTCTTCTGCTTGAAGAAGTGGTTGACAGCCATTGAACTTTGAAACTTGGGGCCCAGCGGACTGGAGGACAGAACACAAAAGTTGCCGAAGTAAAAGTTATTTTATTGTGCGGTTGATTTTTATGATGTTTGGCCACAGAGCCCACGGTGCGTATGCGTACTGGATTGTTTATAATTTGAAAAATTCATTATTTCTCTGGGGCTATTTAAGTGCGCCTCTGGTCGTTGTCAGCCTTGATTGGCTAATACCTCAGAGGCGCGGTTCAACGAACAGTTAAGCAAATGCAAACACCAGGCACAATGGGACCCGAATTTTCTCCGCCCAGGAACACAGTCAGCATCATAATCCATCTTAGAATAGTTCGCGGACCCGAAAGTCTCGCCTTCATCGAACAAAGCAGGATCTCACAAAGAGCTTCCCAGGATGAAGGGGTTGTCTCCCAGAGAACTCTTTTCTGACGCCCTCTTAATTAATGAATTACTTCTGTATACGTATAAATTTTTAAGAATATTCATTGTCAAAGATCTAATAATTTATTCTGTCCCAACGCCACAGCCGGGCCATGTCCTTTTCCCACACAACCACTAATCCCAGTCTGTGTGTTTTGGCGCGCTTGGGGCTTTGGTGGCGGTGGTGTCTGGTGTTGGGTTTGCTGCCAATGACACGGGAAGTGAAAGCGTTCAATGAATGTTTTATTTTTCGGGCGGGTTCCTTGACCAGGAGAGCAACCTTTGTTCCTTGTTGCACCTTCGTCGAGGGGCGCACAAAGAGGAAGTGCCGTGGCAGGACCACGACCAGGAACTGCTGTAGGCGAGGGGTCGGGTCTGGCAGACAAGGAAGACAAGGAAGACTGAGGCAGCCTCATAAAATGCGATGCGCACGTTTCCTGTTTTGGCTTTTTGGGGATGCAAACAGAAGGGGGAAGTGCAGGCGAATGCGAGGCACGGGCACCGGGGATAACTCTCTTCCGTCTGGCAGACACAAAGCCAAATGAGTCAGAGGCGCTTTGTCTAGTCAAGGGCTTCCCCCTGCCAAACACACACAGCGTGAACTTCAAATAAGTTTGCAGCACTTAATGCCAACTGTCTGTCTGCCTCTCAGCACTTAAAGGACATGTTGTCGAGATGTATCCGTATCTTTCATATGAAACTTAAAGATGCTTGTTCTTTACCCTTTAAGGAAGTGACTTTAAGTAGAAAAAAAAATCATGTAAAGTAATTGAATAATTTTTTTCGTTACCAGTTGCAGCCTCCTGTGATAGCCATGCATTTCTGGATCGACAAGCGCTCGCAGCAGTGCGGCTTTGGACGCTCCCGCGTGGCCGCCTCGCTGTCCCATGCCGGCAGCGGTCTGAGCTACGGCCATCCGCCGAGGAGGGCCAAGTCCACCAGTTGCAGCGGTAATAGTGCGGGCGGCGTGGGCGGCAGTGGACAGGCCATGCCCTCTGTACATCGTACCTTGCCCCAGGCACCCTACGACCTTCACCAGCCGGGCACGAGTCGTCAGTCGCATTCGCATTCCCAGTATGCAAATAACAACTCGCATCAGCAGCACCAGCAGCAGCACATGTTGCAGCAACATTCCAGCGGTGGCACAAGCACCAGCAACAACAACAACGCGAACAGCAGCCACCATGTGGCTGCCACCGGAGCACCAACCACTGCCAGTAACAACAACAACGCGGCTTCCTCGGCAGCCGTACTCACCGGAAGCGGAACCATTGTGCCCTTGGTGGCACGTGGCTCGCACTATCAACACCATGGCAGCACACGTTACGCACCAAGGCCCCAGCAGCAGCAGCAGCAACTGTTGCATCAGCATCAGCAACATCAGCACCAACAGCAACATCCGCCGCAGCAGCAGCAGCACTACAGCTATCATCATCCGCAGTTTGGCAACATGACTGTGCCCGTGAGGCACTACGATGCAACTCAGCAGCAGCAGCAGCAGCAACAGCAGTATTCGGGCCATGTGTACGCGTGAGTACATTATCCATATATCCCTTCTTTATAAAGCTCACGGATCCTATTCCAGAGACGATGCCTACAGCGCCTACCACCACACATCCCATCACCAGCACGGCAGCAGCAATCACTCGGGCAGCGGCAGCCACAATCCGCGACCATCGACTGCCTACTCTGCGCCACGTCGCCACAATTCCAGCAGCAGCATGAGGCATTCCACGGTGCCAGCCACAACCACATCCTCAACCGGGGCAGTCACATCATCATCAGCAGCAGCGACAGCAGCTGTAGAAGTGACCACTGCTGCTGGTACAACGGCACCGGGGCCCACGGCTGCAACAACTTCGCACAGCAACCAGCTGCAGCAGCAACATCACGCTCTTCTCCATCACGCTGACTCCCAGCTGCTGCCCAGCCACCTGAAGTGCGGCATGTGCGCCTCCCTGGTGCTGGCCTCGGTGTTCGTGGCCGGGACCAAGTTCTACTTCGACCACCAGGGCACCGGCCTGGAGGTGCTCATCTTCTGCGCCTTCTCGGCCACCTTCTTCCTGGCCGCCTGCATGGTCAGCCTGTGCCGCATTCCCAAGGGGCTGCTCTCGAGTGCGGGTCGCGCCGAGGCCCGGGCGGCTGTGTGCCAGAGTCGCGGGGTGAACTCCTCCCTGCCGGAGTTCGATGAGAGCCCGGCCCGCCCCTGTGTGTACCAGATGAGGGTACCCTTCCAGGAGCAGCAGCAACTGACCGCCGGAAGCCCACCGGCAGCGGCGGCCACTGCGGGTCCGCCGCCCTACCACATAGCCATTCTGCTCCCGGAGCAGACGCCGGCTGCGATGGGCAAGCAGCTGCCCCTGGATGAGTCGCCGCCGCCGTCTTACGACAAGATCCTGGTATAGGGACCCCGATTCGGACCCGGACGCGATCCCTGACCCCCAATGCACAACGCCAAGTACTTTTGCTCAGTATTTTTCTAAAAGAGATATCACCATTTATATGAACATTTACACGGCATATATATATATAGATATAGAGGATAAATATATCAGATAAACATATACTATATATGCGTACACGAATACGTACTTTTAAGCTCCGGAGTAATATTTTTACAATTTCTAAGCCCTAGAACCGTACTCTTCCATCCCTCAGCCCAGGACCCGAACACGTCTTCTTCTACTGTCATTTTTGTTCTGTGATATGCTCAAGAGATCAAGAAGTCGTAAGCTATTAGATCAACATATGTGTGTGTTAACCATTAGCTACCAACCAATCAGCCAATGCAACGAGAGAAACGTAGAAATAGCTGGAACCGAACTAAAAATAAAGGGAAATCAAGCAGCAGTATTAGTGGGCAGTTAATAATAATAAAGTAACCAGCCAAGAGCAGCATTCACTTATCAAGTACGCAAAAAGAGTGCAATATATTAAGTCAAAAGCGATACAAGAATTAAATAAAATCGACAGGAGTTGCAATGAAATTTATTAAATTGTTTTCTTTGTTTCTAAAGAAACCTTTGTGGAAAGGTAAACCAATCAAAGTTGGCCCTATTTTAGATATTTCCAAAAATTTGTGGATTCCCAGTTGATTTTTGTAGACTGCACACATTTCAACACATTTGCCGCCTTTGTTTTATTTTAGCTTGTTTTGTATTTACTTGTACGACTTAAGGCAATCATGTTCATCCCCTCAAACGGCGATGTCCACGCGAAGGGTCCCGCCCGCCGTAACTCCCGAAACTTCGTTCTGGAAAACCGGCAAATGGTCAGCCAGCATCCCAAGGAGAAATCGAAAGCCCGTCAGAGATACGATCGGCCAGCGACCGGCACTTTGGCTAGGAGCTCAGGAGCTCACGGCGCCCAACGTCGTCCTGCTGACGGAACGATTAGGACCAAGCGCTTCGCCGAGAAGGAGATCCAAACGGAGGACATCAGCGACGAGCGCTTCCTCAGTGCCGCTATGCTCAAGTGCTCGGAGAGGGGGCACTTCCGGCCAGCCCGAAGCGAGGGAGACGAGCCCGAGCTAAGAGAGGGGGAGTCCTGCGGCAAGAGCCTGTATCTGCGGAGATCTGCGTCCAGCTTCGAGCTGGGCAGGATGCCGGAGCAACGCGATGGCTACCAGTCGGGGCAGTACACACTGCCCCGGCCGTTAGCCACCGGTTTCGGCATTGTGCCCAGCTCGGATGATCAGTCCTCCGCCGGCTCACCCTCCTCCAGGTCGAGTACGCCGAGAGTAAGGCAGATGGACATTCCGGAGATGGTGGATGTCGACTTGGAGGAATCACTGAGTATGCGTTCGCTGACGTCCTGTGATCAGCTGTTGGATCCTCCTCTAGAGCAACCCCAGGAGCAGGAGTTGGAGGAGATGAAGCCCCAGGTGGAACACCAGCCGGAGGAGCAACTGCAGTCCGAGTCGAATCCAATGTCGGGTGAACTGCGCCTCGTGCTTTTGGAGGGCGCCCGTGAGCGCCAAAGGCAACTGATCGCCGAGTACAACAGGCTGCCCATTTCCATGGGCACATTGCGAGTGCGCAATCTCAAGCGGCTGCTGGAGGAGCAGCTGGACGTGGTGGACAACGATGTGAGTGTGCTCTCTGAAGCAAAGGCGAATACGCGCCAATTCGAGCTGTCAAATTGTAATCGAAGACGATTATTTAGATAAAGTATCAGAAAAAGCAAAACACTGGGTATTGAGTGGGCCAAAAATGTGTTCTTCCCTTAAGTTGTGTAATTTATTATTATTTTTGTGAGTTATTGGATTTTAATATCTTTCTCAGATTCTTTCATTCTATTTTTAAGAGTGACTAAAGGAAATATTTATTGAATTGCAAATGAAGTTTAAAAGCAAACGTGACTTAAATGATAATCCACAGTGGTAGTAAAGAGACAATAAAATCAAAAATATTACCAATTGAGAGACGAGTCTATCCAATTTTGATTAGATAAGATTTAGTACAAAAATAAAGTGCAAAAAAAGCTTCAAAAGCAGTTTAAGCTTTATTCTTCCAAATTAGTGGTGACACTTGAAGTGATTCATACGTTTTTTATTATTATTAAAAACAATATTTCGCGAAATCGTTGATAAAGAGTTAATTTGAATTCAAGAATAAAATATAATTACATTATTTTACATTTTTTTATTTGTTTTTTAGGAGGTCCTAAACTTATTTATTAAAACTTATTTATTATTTTTGGGGTTTTCCAATTTCATAAATTGGTACCAAGAATTTTTGAATTTTATCTGTGTTTAAAGGTTCACTTTCCCTGCTTTACGAAACTAAACTATAAAATCGTTGATAATGAATATTTCGAGTAACTTGCAATGAGATTCATATGAGAGATCTAAATTCATTTATAGTATATACGTCATATTCATGTGACGTCTCGTTGTTATTTTTAAACATAGTTCTAAGAATAGTTACATATCAGTCATGGTCGCGCCCCCTGAGTAGGTATCTAGTCCGTTTAAGTGGCGATAGCACCGATGCCCCTGTTTACACTTTCCGATGATGCTATCGCTGATTGTTGTGGGCGGTAAAACAGAGGGGGTTCGGGGGCAATCGACGTCCGAGCGAGTTGATTACCGCGTTTGACTTTGCGGGAGGAGCTGGCGACCCCAATGACTTTGGATCGTCGTAATCAGCAGCAATACACTGGTGTAGTTGCCGTAATAGGCCCGGCTAGGCGCCTCTCAGGTGCCCGGCAGTTGCTGTCAAGCACTTTCAGGGGAAGGAACTAGCCGGAGACACTGCAAAATGCCGATCCAACTGGAGGAGGAGATATTCGGCCTGGCCGTGAATCCGTTCACCAAGTCGCCGGAAATGGTGCGTCGCTACACGCTGAGCAACAGCAAGGGCATGTCCGTGTCGGTGATCCAGCTGGGCGCCATCATCCAGAGCGTCAGCTACCCGGACGCGTACGAGAAGGTGGATGATGTCTGCTTGGGATTCGAGGTGCGTATATGGTGTATTCCCTTCGTGTGCCGAATGACACATAATTGATCGTTTGTATACTTAAACCTATTCAAGGACATTGCATCCTATTTGGCCACCAAGTCGGCCTACATTGGTGGCACCCTCGGTCGAGTGGCCAATCGTGTGGCCAATGGCGAGTATGAGGTGAACGACACAAAGGTCAAGGTGACCAAGAACTTTCAGGTAAATATAATATTAGCAGTCCAAATGGTTTTAAATTAATTTTAAAACCAATTCCTTCATTTGCAAACACAATTTCTACTCATTCAGTTTGAGAAGGAACCCTTCTACCTCTGGCTTATTATTATATTCAAAAGTCTACTATTATTTTGCTTTTAATTACATTTATAATTGTACTTTTATTAGGACAAGTTCCAGTTGCACGGCGGATTCGTGGGCTTCGACAGTGTCATCTGGGAGGTGGTGCAGAAGTCAGACGAGGGTGTGACCTTCCGACACTTGTCCCCCCACAAGCACGAGGGCTACCCGGGCAACCTGACCTGCCTGATTACCTACCAGCTGGACGAGGAGAATCGGCTGTGGGTTCGGTTCGAGGCCACCACGGATCGTCCGACGATGGTAAACATTTCCAACCACGCCTACTTCAATCTGGCCGGCCATGGAGCCGGCGCCAAGGCCCTGGCGGAGCACACGGTGGAGATTGCAGCCAACAAAATCGTGGAGACGGACGGTGATCAGATACCCACGGGCCAACTGACCGACGTGGAGGGCACTGTCTACGATCTGCGTCTGCCCGTGCTGCTGGGCGACCGCTTGCGGCAGTTCGAGGATCGACCCATCAAGGGTTACGACAACTGCTTTGTGATCAACGACGGCCAGATGCCGAAGACCATCGGCAAGGTGGCAAAGATCGTGCATCCGCCCAGTTGCCGGGTGCTCGAGGTGTGGACCAATCAGCCCGGCATGCAGTTCTACACGGCGAACAATCTGCCGGACGATAAGAACGGCGACGCACCCATGATCGGCAAGGGCTGCACTCACTACAGCAAGCATGGCTCCTTCTGCGTGGAGACCGAGAAGTTCCCAGACTCCATGAACCACCCGGAGTTCCCGTCGATCATTCTGGAGCCGAATGAGAAATACCGGCACGAGGTTATGTACTGGTTCAAGGTCGAGGAGTCCTGGAAATGTTGCTGCAATAACACTTCCTGAACGTAATGGCGATCTCTAGTAAATAAAGCTTATTCCTGTCCCCGAAAAATGATTGATTTCTTATTTCTGGGAGTTCTGTTAAATGTTTACAATTAAAGTGACATGATCACTGTCATTAGTTAAGTATGTATGTTAAGGTTAAGTAGATGCCTTTTATATATACTAATTTCTATATTAGGAAAGCTTTCTAAATTTTAAAAATATAGTTCTGTCTTAGATAATATATACTTCTCGTTGCGGTAGCCATGTCGTTTTCTGTCAAACATTTTCGGTGTTCCTTGTAGACATCCGAGTATATTTTTGTTTACTACCGGATAAGTTGAAACTTTGAGAATATTACAATGAATAACTGCAAGAAGGGCGAGATGCGCCAGGAGTCCGACAGCCTGGGACCCATGGAGGTGCCCACGGATCGATACTACGGCGCCCAGACGATGCGCTGTGTGCTCAACTTTCGCATTGGCGGCGATGAGGAGCGCATGCCGGTGAGTTGGGGCAAGGAGCTAGCGGATTAGCACAGGCAATAAAATTAATGCACTAAGCTTAATTACATTGAGATAAGAGATAGTTTTAATTTAGCTTTTGTTAGTGTTCTCATTAGTTAATTAATGGCTTACAAACTAAATGCTTTTTGCTTAAATTCTTCAGTTAATTAATTCTTTTCTATTTATTGCAAACTCTTGGTCGAGATCAGCGCCAGATCGTCCAGGCCATGGGTATTTTGAAGAAGGCGGCTGCCGAGACCAACCAGGAGTTTGGATTGGACCCCAAGCTGAGCAATGCGATTTCCAATGCCTCCGACGACGTGATTTCCGGAAGGCTGTACGACGAAGGTCACTTCCCGCTGCCCATCTGGCAGTCGGGTTCAGGGACGCAGAGCAATATGAACACCAACGAGGTGATCGGCAACCGGGCCATTGAGATGCTGGGCGGCAGGATCGGCTCTAAGGACCCGATACATCCCAACGATCACGTGAACATGTCCCAGAGCTCCAATGATACCTTTCCCTCGGCCATTCACATCGCGGTGGCCAGTGGCTTGACCAAGGAGCTGCGCCCAGCGGTCACCGCACTGCGAGACTCCCTGCAGTCCAAGGCAAATGAGTGGAAGGAAGTCGTCAAGATTGGACGCACGCATGGCCAGGACTCGCTGCCGATGTCGCTGGGCCAGGAGTTCAGTGGCTATGCCCAGCAGTTGACCAACGGGTTGGCGCGGCTCGAGGCTGTGCTGCCGCGGATCTACATGCTGGCCCTAGGCGGCACTGCCGTCGGAACTGGATTGAATTCGCGCCGCGGATTCCACGAGAAGTGTATCCGGCGTATCTCCCAGCTCACAGGCCTGCCCTTCGTGGTGGCACCTAACTTTTTCGAGGCACTGGCCAGCCGAGACGCCTTGGTGGAGGCGCACGGAGCCCTCAACGTTCTGGCCGTTAGTCTGATGAAAATAGCCAACGATGTAAGGCTTTTGGGCTCCGGACCGCGCTGCGGCCTGTCGGAACTCATTCTGCCGGAAAACGAGCCAGGCAGCTCTATTATGCCCGGCAAGGTGAATCCCACACAGTGCGAGGCCTTGACCATGATCTGTGCCCAGGTGATGGGCAATCAGGTGGCCGTCTCCGTGGGCGGCGCCAACGGAAATTTTGAGCTGAACGTCTTCTCGACCCTGATTGTATCCAATGTGCTGCGTTCCATTCAGCTGCTCTGTAAGGCCTTATAATAATCATTATTATTTTGTATACTCATAAATCCATGTTCTCTACAGCGGACGGATGCCGCAGCTTCAATTTGAACTGCGTCAAGGGCATCAAGCCCAACAAGGAACAGCTATCCAAGAACGTGAATGAATCACTGATCCTGGCTACCGCCCTCTGCCAGCACATTGGGCATGAGAAGGCGGTCCAGATAGCCAAAGAGGCGCACCAGAATAGAACCACTGTGAAGGAGGAGGCCCTAAAAGCCGGCGTTGAGGAGAAGGACTTTAACGAATGGGTGAAAATCGAAAAGATGCTGGGACCCGAAAAAAAGACGCCACCCTGCTAAGATCCTCCGCATTGGTCTCTTCATTTGTTTCCTATTTACCACTTATTGATAAATTTTATGTCAGAGCTACTTATTGACTTTTTCTTGGGATCGATTTTTCTAATATTATTAGTAGGGGTATTAGAAAGATCATCTGTGTGCCACACCACACACACGCCTCGTTCTTTTCGGCAGAAAACAGTGCAGAAGGTTGCTTGTACGCACTTCCCTAAGCAACAAATAATCATAATGTTATACATCCTTTTGCTTAACTATAAAGTCTGATTTAATTTATTTCCATCTGAAACTGGGCATTAATTATGATCAATTCGAAAAATGAAAAAGTATATCTTTAACGTGATAATGTTGATATATAATATATTCCCTTGGACCGAGCCATCCAAGTGTGCTTGGTGTTAAGTGTTAGTAGCCTCTGAGCTTTGAACTTCTCGGCACCGGTACAGGGGCACATAACTCTCCTTTTAGTTTTCTCTTTCGGTCATCTATTCAACAAATTTCAAGGCCCGCAGAGAACAAGACAGGATGGTGCGTGTGATTGAGGACATGTTCGGCATAGCCGTCAACCCGATGTCCCAGAAGACGGACAAGGTGCGCCGCTTTACTCTCACCACGGAGCGTGGCATGTCCGTCTCCATCATCACATTGGGCGCCACAATCCAGTCACTGAAGGTGCCGGACTTCAATGGCAAGCTGGAGGACGTGTGCCTGGGCTTCGACGACGTGGCCGGCTACTACCGGAACCAACAGAGATACATTGGGGCCACCATTGGGCGGGTGGCGAACCGAACAGCTGGCGGCCGCTTCAAGCTCTGCGGCAAGGAGGTGAGTGTGAGCCGGAACGTTAAGGATCGCTACCACATGAACGGCGGCTTTGTGGGGTTCGATACCGTCATCTGGGACGTGGTTGGTGTGCACAAGGACGGCATCACGCTGCAGCATATCTCACCGGACGGCCACGAAGGCTACCCCGGCGAGCTGACCACCAACATAAACTTCTCGCTCAACGAGACTGGCTGCTTCGGGATGCGGATCGAGGCGCGGACGAAGGCCACCACAGCGGTGAACATCTCGAATAATAGCTTCTTCAACCTGGCCGGCCATGCCGCCGGAAAGGAGGCGCTCTACCAACACATGCTGATGATCAAGGCCCAGAAGATCGTCGACGTCGACCAGGATCTCATACCAACCGGGAAGCTGATGCGAGTCCGCACCACGCCGTACGACTTCTCCAGCCTGGTCAGTCTCGGCAAGCGCCTGAACCAGTTAATCTCCTGCCCCCTAAACGGCTTCGACAACAACTTCTGCGTGGACGTGTCCCCCAACCGCGTCGAGCTGGTGGCCCGCGTCGTACATCCTTGCAGTGGGCGCTTCATGGAGGTGCACACCAACCAGCCGGGCCTCCACTTCTCCACGGCCAACAATCTGCCGGACGAGGACAGCAAGGAAAAGCCGGACTTGGGCAAGGACGGAGCGTGCTACGTCCGCCATGGAGCTTTCTGCGTTCAGACGCAGAAGTATCCGGATGCGCTGAACCACTGCGACTTCCCCACGATCGTCCTGAATCCGGGACAGCTCTACGACCACCAGGTGGTCTATCGGTTTGGTTCCTGTCCCAAGCGAGTCTAGATCCGAGTAATAAAAGTTCTTGAGTAATTACTAACATGTTCAAATATTTGAATTCGATAACCAGACCATCGACCTATCGATATGGGTGTGAAAATATCGATTGCGAGCTATTCGATGGTACCGGTAGGCAATATTCGATTAAAAAACCATCGCTGCTTTGCCATCGCTAATATAAATACAAAAAGAAATTAAAAGACAAGTAAAAGTACTTTCTGCCACATAAAAGGAAACCCAAAGCCGCCAAGCTGTTTAATCTACCGCAAGTGTACAAGCACACGACAGCCGACGCTATTCGTCAGACCAGCAGCAGCAGCAGGATGCCAGTGGGTTCTCCTCCGATTCCGTTTCGCCCCTTTCAGTATTCATCTCCTGCCAAGGAGCACTCATTCCGTTCCTCCCCCCTTTTTTCGACCCGTTTTCGCAGGTGCACGAGTTCAAGGTGGAGATGACCTGCGGCGGATGTGCCAGCGCCGTGGAGCGAGTCCTGGGCAAATTGGGCGGTACGTAGACTTAGTGACTGGTATTAGGGCGTTAGCGACTGGCGTTGGGGTCTAATTAGTGGCCCCCTTATCAGCGTAGGTGAGAGGTATTAACAAAGCTACACATGTGCACAAACACACTTGCGACTATGTGGCTTACTTTCCAGTACATTTTTCCTTGCACGCAGCTGGGGCCAACGTAATAGGTATTCATGTTAAATGTTTTTCCAAATTTTGTGTAAACTTTGAAGGGAGCATAACTTGTGACAGCACGTAAATTTGCTATATTGATTGAACATGTTTTCTTTAATGTTTAATTCTTTTAAAATAATTATTGTCAAATTATTTGTTTGATGAAAATTTAACTTGATTGATACATATATTAGATTTTTTGTTTAATAAAATCGTCCTTCTTTTTATTTAGAAATTAAGTTTTGCATATTTTTCTTGGTTGTTTCAATGACAATTGTAAAATATAGAGGTCCCATTCGAATGAAATTTAAAATACCAGAGTTTAAGTACCGGCTTAACCCGTATAATCATTCAGTTCCGCCCCTAAGACCATATAAAAATAAACTTTCCTAGTAAAGCTAAAATTAAACTATGTATGTATCTCGTTATCCATTGCTTGTACCTGGCAGGCAAGGAATGGATAGTGAGAGGGAGGTATCATTGCCTTTTGGAAACTTGATAAATAGACTTTTAAACACACAGTGATCTTATAATGTAAACCCCAAAATAATCGCGTTTCCGTGGTTTGCGGTGTGACACAATTAAATATAATAAATTATATTTTGCGCCGATAAGCTCCACAATAATTTGAATTTTTAAAAGGTTCCCACCGTGGCTTATCAGTCCAGGTTCGCGGTGCGCCTTCCATTCGGTGGTTATCAACTCTTAATGTCCGATTTCCCAATTCCGCAGATAAGGTCGAGAAGGTCAACATCAACGTGGAGGATCGAACGGTGACCCTAACATCGAACATGTCGCCGGATGAACTGTTGGAGCAGCTGCGCAAGACCGGCAAGACTGTCACGTATGTCGGCGTGAAGAAGGAATGAGACGAGTTTCTCAGCAAGTTTCAGAAATACGGCAAGCTGAAACTTGAGGTCTAGGGTGTGCGTGTGTGCAGAGCGCGTGCACCCTAGAGGACGGATGAGGGATCTTCCACGACGTTGCCGAGATGGGTCGCTGTTCAGTGATATTCATGAGATACATACAAATTTTACTCTTAATCGAAAAATCAAATAATAGGAACGATCTACAAATTTTACACTAGTACTCGTCGCTCTTGCCCAAATTGTATGTAGCTCGTAGTTAACCAATTAAAGTGTTATTATATCGTATGCATTACTTATGCCTAGATGAAGAATTTCAAATTCAAATTTAATCTTAACAAGTCAGAGCCTTAAGCTTAAAGTTTTTGCCTCGGTAGATATACTCGTATTTAGGGGTATCGTATCCAATTAAATCCAATGTAGTTGCCAACAAATGATATACGCCAATTGCCCTCTTATGACTAATCGTAATAATATTACAAATTTTAACTTTTTGCAAAATATCAAATATATACAAATACGTTTTAATCTCAAAATAATGAACTTGGTGTGTTTTTTACATGGAAAACCTTTGAAACTGGATCCCCAAGAAGTAATTTGATTTCCCGTTAAGTTTACTGCTGCTCCAACCCTAACTCGGAATGTAGCTTGAAAATTGTACCATTGTCACTCCTAATCTCCTTCAAATCAGATGCGGGCACTTAGTCATCAGGCCTGGCCCAAGAATGGGCGACAAATAGCCGGTTTATGCCCTATAACAGTCGGGAAGGCAGCATGAACACGTCATAAATCTCGGAAACCCACACTTATCAAATCCAAATACCATATTCTCGGTTGTCTGTTTTCCATATTCTGTTTCTGATTTTACTTTGTGATTTTTTTGTGGTGCATGTTCGAGGCGTAACGAAATTATCAATCAAATGCCAGCTGGCATGCAAAGAATGCAGCGCGCACACACAAAGACCCAAAGCGACTGCACTAATTGAGTCCGAAGGTGGAGGTGGAGAGGCAGCTTTCCGCTTGGAATTTGATGTCGTCGTCGTCGTCGTCTCCGTCGGCGGCGGCTACCTGAGGCTGTGTCTTGGCCAGGTCTCCTGTTGATTTATGCCCCTGAACAATAAGGAACCCTGCCTGTCACAACACCAGTCACACATCCCATCCAGAGACACGTCCTTGCCTCTGACCGATGATAATCCCCCAAGTGTGGCCCGCTGATCAGTTGCAGATAGCATCGGCCAAGGGATCGAATACCGTTGAAAAGGCCACGATAAAATAAACAGTTAGATGGGCCATTGTCTGGAGGCATCCTCGATCGATTGGGTTAATTGTTGGGTAATTTAGATAATATTTGGAATGTATTAACTGCGGATATGAAAAAGCAATATTGGAATTTCGAAAGGGGAGAGAGACTGTGATTGCTATTGAATATAATTTTATTTTATTAAAAGTCATACATGTAATTCCCATTCATACAATTTTAATTCGATTTTTTATGATTAGAAAAAGGATACATTTTTAGGTACTCAAAAGGTGATAAACAGTAAGGTAAATAACATTGAATACCTCTAGGCTACAGGTTTCTATAACGCATTGTAAGTTTTACAAATATAACAAGTTCTTATTTTACCATTCAAAAGAGTATCTTAGCCTGGTTTTATGACTGGTAACCAAGACGATCAACCTGAACGTCAGAATCCGGACACGCCCGACGCCTCACGCCTTTTTTTGGGAGGACCAGTCTTCAGGCTTCTCTCGTGTTTTTGTTTTCATTCTTTGGCAATTTTTTGTTGATGTTTTTCTTTGCACACTCGGTGCATTGTAGACATTCCGAAAATCGCTGGCGAAATTCCTTGGCGCATGCTTGCCAGCAAGTTGGCAGTTGGCAGTTGCAACTGGCCACTGGCCACTGGCAACTGGCAACCAGTTGGCCGCTCGTTTTTCGCCTGGTCAAGTGGCTCGGCCTCCGTCTCGGCTCGGCTCGGCTCGGACTTTGGCTAAACGGAGTTGGTTGATCCAGGCGGCATGGCGTTCCTGGCCGAAACACAGCACTCACGCACACACAAAGTGCCGCCGCTGCAGCGGCTGTCGTGGTTGCGGCTGTTTATTGTCATGGGAGAGATGTGAGGCGGCCCGAACAGAACAATGGCACACTAAACGAAACTTAGGACCGAGGCCGGGCAATAAATTCCGAAATAAATTGTGACGTTTTGGGCGGCTGGAGAGCGGAGATCTCGAAGATCTCGTCCAAGACAAGGTCACTTAAGCAGCGATTTAGCAGTGATTAATGCCGAACGAAACGATTGGCGGCTCCAGAGTCTTTGTCCTGCGCTGGTCATTGAACCATTAGCGACTCCTGCTCCCATCTAGCTACAGCTACTCCTACTCCTACGCTCCTCGGTCATTTGGGGGGAACACAGTAGCCAAGATCGAGCGGTGCAAATTGCAGAGACACCGTGGCAGAGAGCGAGAGCTGGAGCTGGAGCTGCGGCTGCAGGAGGAGAGGCGAAGAGAACGCAGAGCGAGGAGCCAAGCCAAACCTGTCGACGCCATGGAAATTCCTATGGCCCGAACCCGAACTGGGATTCGGTGGCCAGTGAGCGTGTGCCAAGCCCACGAGCTTCGTTTCGGCCATAACAAGAGCAGGGTGGAAGAATCGCCGAGCGGAGCGTAAATAACTCATAGATAATAATGGCCAGGCATTTGCAGTCCATGCAGGCAAAACAAAAGACTTAGGACACGAACTGGAGGAGCCGAAGGAGTCGCCAGGCAGTCGGAGGCAGTCGTCATGTAACAGCAGCAACGGCCAAAAAAACCAAAACAAGATCAACTGGTTTGAAATACTCACTCAAAGTGCCTCCAGAGCAAGTGGGATGGAGACACCGAGGAGAGCAAGAGAGAGCGAGAGCAGACCTGTTGAGTCCAAGACCTCGTCTATTGCGCGTGCCTTCGGTGGATCGCTGGATCGCTGGGTCGCTCGATCGCTGCTTCGCCCGATCGCTGGCTTTGGTCCGTAAAATACTTTTCCCCAAAGAAGTCTCAGTTGTGTTTTTGACTTTTCGCCGTGCAGAACGATTCTCCTGACGATCGGTGGTGCCGTCGCCAGGTCTCTCTGCCCCGCGGCCAATATGTGATCCGTCTCTGCATCGCAGCACTCTTCCGTTCTCCGTTCGTCGTTCTCCCCGCTTCCCGCCGTGTAACGTTCGCGAAAAGTGGTTTTCGGTATATATAGGCAGCATTCGCATACATCCGCAGAGTCAATTTTCCTGTTAGCCGAAAACCTGCCAAAATACAACAACAAACAAGGAGGAAAAATACTCGTAGCAACAAAAAGGAAAAGAGAAGAATACGAGAAAAATATGTATGGAAATACAACTGCAGGAGTTTGCAGTGTGTTTTGAGTGACGGTCTGTGATTCTGTGTGTGAGTGAGTGTGAATATGCAAAAATGCCTGGCAAATGTTGATTCTGCTGCTCGCCAGCCACTGAGCGGTGGTAGGTGAAAGTAAAGCAATTTCTTTAATTAATTGCACGCAAGCAATTTTCCACAGAGTCAAGCGATCACTGTGCCAAGTTAGCGAGCCCAATTAACTGAATAATCGCTGCCAATGGCCAGCAAGTGAGCGGGGTTCACCCAGGTTAAACCGAGCTCAGCCCCCCTCGGTTGGATTATCATAATTTGTGAGTTCCGCCAGCCTGCTTAAGAACTATTTGGATTGGGATTATCCGCTCGCGTTTGAGACTGGAAAGGGGATTCTACAGCCATCGGGCATATCGGCAAAGGTGAGTTGGAGATTTCTATAATCATTAAGAGGACTTAAGCCTTAGGAATTGCAGTAAAAATAGTACTATAAATTCAGTTAAAAACTAATAGTCTACTTTAAGTGTCCATTAAAGCTGAAAACTCTAATTAAAGTTGAAGTTACTCTAGAGTTATAGCTATCTTCAGCTCCTTAAAAATCCTGTACATTTGGATAATAACAGTTTATGTAACATTTAGTGGGCTGGAATTCCCCGCTCAAGATCCGCAAACCTCTCAAAAACAAATTCATTGTTTATTACCTCGACTTCGGGCTTCTGAGGAACCAACCTGAAGTAGCTAGCCACACCTCAGAAACGGAACATTAATGTGTTCATTCTTGCGCTAAACTGTTCATAAAAATATGGAATAAATTCGCTAATAAAGAGCCGCGTATACATACATATGTACATATCGGCAGGGAGATAAGATCTATATGCAAATGCGACCGACTTACGGTGGAGTGGAAGTTATGCTAAAGACCCGCATGGGAAGATCATTTTTTGGCTTGTCTCTTTCTGTGTCGCAACCCAATTTCAATTCTGATTTCGACCCGAGACCCAAGTCGAATTGTTCTTTTTTCTCTCATGGCGAACTGTGACAAAACATTTGGCAATAAGCTGGAAATATGTGCTGTGTATCTTACAGATACATTTGGCTAGTTTTTCCGTGTTCTGGTTTAAAGTGGACAACAAACAAGCTCGTAAACAGTCGGGCACCCAAGCCCCAATCGGCACACATATGCATATATCTATCTGTGGGTACAAGTTCGAATGGCTTTGGGTAAACTATTTTTATTGACTTTAGCTTTGGCGTTTGACACCTTTGCGGTTTTGTTTACGATCCGAATGAGAGTCTGTCGTCCAAGAAACAAAGAGAAAGAAGGGGGCAGCGAAGGGGAATTAACTTTACGCTAAGCACTGTTAAATATGTTACCTAAAATGTGTGTGTTTAGCTATCGTAGAGAAGTGCCAATATACTTGAGGTTGTATTAATTTCATTAAATACAGAAACAAATTTGTTATTACTTATGTTACTTACTTATGCTTATGTTAATTTGCGAATAATTAACACGAATGCAGTTTTTAAAATAAATAATGTTTGAGAAGTAGCTTCAAACTCCTTGTAGAATAAAAGTTAATGGATTTATTACAATTTTAATATAAAATATTAATGAATAACATAGTAATAGAGCTTTATTTGGTGAGGAAATAATTCATATATATTACCCGTAATAAATTAAATTTGCTTGAAAACAGTCTTATGGGAAAATGTCACCGAAAATCATAATCGAATTCCAAATGAAACTGAAATAATAGCTTAATAAGGTGTCTTTAAGTATGTAATAATTCAGGTATTCTTTGTGTAAAGTTGATTTAATTCTATTATTTTTAACAATATATATTTAACAATATATTTCTTTTGTAGCAAGCCGATAGAAAGATTTTAAAACTAAAGAGGTCTTTAAAAAACACTTTCTATCTTGTGGGCGGCTTAACTACAAAAATACCCATAAACCCAAGCCCACAAGAAACTTTTTTTAAGAAGCAACTACAAATTCTTGAGAGTTTTGAGGGTCTAAAATAATACGCTATATTTAAAGGCTAATTTAAAATCGTATGTTCTGGAAAATTTGACCATAACCACCTCCTGGGTAGAGTATAAATATTTTATTGTTTAAATCAGCGAATCAAGTCGAACAAAAGGCTTAGAGGCCCAGCTGCTGCCTGTGAGAATTGTGGTATTGTGGGACTTGGAGGCCGGGGGTCTAGGGGACCTCAAAAGCCGCTCGTGCCGACGACACACACCTGACAATCGAGTCAAACGCAGCCGGGGACCACATTCTGTGGCCTGACATTATTGATACATTATGGGCCCATTTTATAGGGCCGCCATCAAAGAAAAGGGCTTTGGAGAGACACAAAAACGACTCAGAGGAAATAGATATAGAGACGTCTGTGGGAGATATGTCTCGATTGAGATAGAGAGAGCAACCTTTGGTCAAAGACTGGGCTTTGTTTTAATTACCAGTTGGGCGAGCGTGTGTCCCACTTGCGGCTGTCAGTGTCACCTGGTGAAGGGATTGGCAGGGGGATACACACCGGGCGGGGTCAGGGCGTGGCCCTTTTTGTCTCCCGTTAAGCCAATTGTTCATTAAGCCTGCCGCTGGCTGCTGCCTGCTGGCTCTCCGATTGCATAAGCCCCGAACTGCGAGTATTTCACTGTCAGTTAAGATGAAAAAGTGCTTTTTATTATTTTCCTTCGCTTATTGGTATTTTGCCCCTTGCTGACATCACGTGACAGCAACAACAACGGCAACAGCACGGAAAACATGGCTTAAATGCTGGTTCGGTGGCATTTTTTCGCCGCGAAACAAATAATTTAAATGTCAATGGGCGAGAGAGCAGCAGGCCAGCAGCCAGCCGAGCAGCTCTTTTTGGCCACGAGCAGCGGAGGCCCAATGCCCAATAACAACCAGGTGACCCAATTCCGGGCAGACACTGCAGCAGCCGCACCGAAAAACACTTTCTCTCCGGCTCCGGCTCCAGCTTCAACTCCGATCGCGTTCTGGGTTCCCAATTTCGAGCTCGGTTCGCAATTAAGAGAAAATTTAATTTTGAATTTATTAAGGCAAATAATCTGGGGCCTGGTAGCCCAAAAAATGCCGTTCGTGTCTTGCTTTTGACATGAATCAATGTTTCCTCCGCATGCAATCGGTTTCAGAACGCCGAAGACGAGCTGGAGATGGGGATAATTACGGCTCTTCAGAGGCCACAACAAGCACTCCGGATTGGCCTTGGGTACTTATTGGCAAAAGAAATTCGAAAATCGAATTAAGATCAACAGGTTATTCGTCCAGCCTTCGTTCTGGATGATGATGGATGCATCTGGGGAATGAGTCATGTCTGATTTATGATCAAACTCTAGGGGAAGGGCCTACTCTAGTTAGGCTGCCTAATTAATTGAGGTTTTTATGCTGAAAGGTTGGACTGAAGGAATAAAATCGATTGATTTATTTGTCCAGAAATATTTGGAGTTTTTATTATTAAGGTAAATAGGTAGCAAGATTTGGGATATTTCAATTCTTATGTCGATATTTGAATAAGTCCAAGCTTGAAGCTTGAATAGAATGCTTCTTAAGTAAATCTTTTCTATTCTTTGCCCTACAATAAGGGTAAGCTTTTGAAGAAATCTATTATAGTCAGTGAAATTATTACAAATTCACCCAATAAAATGGTATTTTACTTTAAAACTTCATCAATAGAAAATCGTATACTTTAATTCCCATAACTTGAGGCATTGGGTTGCATTAGCATTTAATAAAGTCTCCAAACAAATGTGTTATGGCTCACAGCCGAAACCCTTGATTATTAGAAATCGATATGGATTCCCAAATTGGGTAGAAAGATTCCCAATAGGTTTTCCAGTAGATAAAATAGCAATTCCCAGACAAAAAGTATCCCAACTCCCAGAGCTCACACATTCTCGAGAAGAGCGAAGCCAAAGGCCGTGGGGCCACTTGAAATTTGTTCACTGTTTGCCTTCAACTCGATGGTTGGAGGGAATCAGAAAGAAATTCCGTGTGCCTGGCCAAGTATCGGTTACAAAACGTTTCAATTTTTGCTGGCTCACGGGGGAGGGAGAATATATGGAATGGAATGGATCGGGGATCGGTGGTTATCATTGAGCATTTGTTTGTTTTGGGCCATTTTAACACGCGCTTGTGCCTCCGGCAGAAAAAGAGACTGGCAGGCAGAAGATGCCCCAAAAAACAAGAAGAGAAAAATCCAAAAATCCGGCGATACGGCGCGGGAGAGAGTGCCACAGAAATCAGATACCTTTTACGAGCTTTTGCCACATACTCGTAGGCCAGCGAAGAATGCCAACCAAATTGGTGATAAATTCATCGATGAAATTGTTTAGATAACAAACGCAGCCACACATTTGTTTTCCTACCCCCACCGCCCCGGGGAATTCTGGTTTTTCGTTTTATTTATTTTATTCCTAAGCTGTCGGCCCGGCCAAGTTGCCACCGCAACTATCTATAAATGGCTAATGACAATGGATTAGCATAAGCTGTGCAATTAATCTTTGTAATAAGTGGAAACCGAAGCAAACCAAGTCGCGTCCCGAGACGGGGACCAAAGACAAATACGAATACGAATGAGTTGGGCCCCGCGGCAAAGAAATTATTGGAAATTTTCAGCGTTGATCTTTTGTGTGATTAATGAATGGAGCGAACCGAAGCGATAGGCACGAACTCCGATTCCCGAACCTCAGATCTAACCCTAGCCATGATTTTATTATGCAAATCGCCAGTTAAGGGCGTAGAAGGCCGCATCTATTAGTGTCGGCTCCACACCATCCACCAACGCCACCTGACCAACCCGGACTAGGGATTACACTGGGAATCATGGATGTGATTCTATATTTCACATCGGGACTGGGGGGAATCCGTGGTGCAACGTTGCATATTAATGGGCCCGGGGCCAAACTTCAAACAGTTAGTCGTATGTGCGGCATATTAATTATGAAATTTTCGTATGTGTCGTGTCTCTTTGTGTGCGGAGTTGCCTTTCACTTCGGAATGCGGTAGCCGGCGAAGAAAGAGGTAAAAATAACTCAAAAGCCGCCACAAAACAAGCCGACAGCGAATAAATTCGTTATAATTTGCTATAACAAAGAATGTTCTCCAAGAGATTTCGGTCGGAATTCAAGCTCCAAATTTGGTGGATCAAAAAAATATAAAGAATCGTGTTAGAAGGTTGGAGGTATTCGGGGGTTATTAGGTAGTATTTATATTCCTGTATTAGGAGAAGGTAACAACAAGAAAGTTCAAATCTAACAAACCTTGTATTTGTACCGAAATGCTTTAAGGACTTCCTTGAAAAAGCTGACAACTTGAAATCGAAATTATTATTTGTGAGCAATAATAGAAAATACTGTTTCCTGTTTCCTGGAAATCGCATAAAAGCCCCAGTGGTATGGGAAATTAGTTTGTTCCAATCGATTGAGTAAGAGAACCTGGTCTGAAGACCCATAAACTCGGTGTTATTTGATATCAATTTGCTGCAAGTTCTCGGGAGATCACAGATCGCTTTCTCGCCGGAGCCATAAATCTGCCAGAGAGCAGCCAATGGAGGACAGAAGAATGGAGTTCGACTAATGCCATTTAAAATGCGGCAGTTTAGCTGCCATTTATATGGGTATCAATCGATGTTCCTCCGCGATTATGTCCATTATTGAGTGTCAGGGCTGGGATAATTAATGCGACGCCAGCGACGAAGACATAAAATAGAGTTAACAAAACCGAAAACGGTGAAAAAGAAATCTGAGAGGTGAGCCGGGTGAGCCAGGTGAGAAGCAGCGAGATGACCCCATTTGGTGGTTCTCTGATAAGGGGTCGCACATAGCAAATTGCCATGGGATGGAGTCCGATGAATATTCGTCGGGCATCCCGCTGAGACCGAGCCAGATCAGTGGATAAACACTGCAAAAAGCATTTAAATTGTTTGGCCAACACACACGGTTAACAAGGTCAAATCGATCGCTTGGAGTGCCTGAGCTCAAGTCCGAGTCAGAGCCCATTTATCACGATCGGAGATATATATGGGGGAGGTTTATATAATATGTGGGATGCTTGAGCATGATTCATGTGAGTGCCAATAAAACTTGTTTGCCGGCCATGGTGTGTGCTTTACTGCCAGCGATTTCCTTCCAACACTTTCCCACTCAAAGTCATAGAAGAATACTACATATACCGCCCAAGTTGGAGAATAAAGATATCTAGTTTGTGGCAGCGGCCATATATGAATCACGGCTCTAAATTACTGGGAACCTGCTGGAACACCTCCTTCATTATCACAAGCCATCCTCGCCAGCAGAAACAGCAGCACCATCATCATCATGGGCACCGTTTCCCTTTCCAGTTGCGCTCTTCTGGACACTTCCGATAAGATCGCTCTCGGTATTCAATAGAAAAGCCATCCGGGAACGGGAACCAGCTGCTATATGTTTTCCTCCGCCTTTTTTACGAGTAAAATCTGACATTATGCCGGCAAAAACGACTTCCAGCGAAATGAAATCGAACGGCATTGATTGCATGCCAATGTGGCTCCAAAGTTCTTGATCGACACCTGCGGCCAGACGACGACGTTCCGTCAGCCGAGACAGCGACTCCGACTCCGAATGCGACTGCAACTCGGACTCGGATCCAGATTCAGATGCAGATGCAGACTTCGATCCAGGTCCAGACTGAGACTGAGACCGAGATCGAGACCGACCATTTATAGAGCAACTGGCCAAGAGCAACTACCAAGACGATCAACAGACGATCAACTTGCCATTCCAATGACGCAGAACACGCAATGGCCCGAGTCTCCTCAGCTCTGGTGTCGCTCCCCTGGAGCTGCTTCCTCCTGTGCTCATCTTCTACTGCCGGTGCTTCTCCCCTGTTCATCCTCTACTGCTGGTGCTCCCCCCTGCTCATCATCTACTGCCGTTGCTACTCCTCCTCCGCTCCCCTTTTGGAGCTTTCTCTGGCGAGGAGGGAGCGTTAATTATTACGAGCAGAGGAAGTGGCCACTGCGTCGGCAGCGACTAATTGCACTGGAGCGGCTCCAATCGCCGACCGGCTAGACGACGTCTCTTTCCACTGGTGGAGGACAGTTGTTGCTCTACCATCTAGTCTAGGAATAATTACAGGGGAGAATAAATGAGGGGAGTTAAATGAAATTGAAATCAAATCATTGGATTTCCTTAAGATTGATGGACTTGCACTTGCAACTAAGTTGATATAATTACAACATAATAATTACATAAACATTAAATTAGATTTTAATAATTAATAAATATATATTCTTAAATAATTAACCTTGCATCTTGTTTATTTTTCCCTTTAACAGCCGCAAAATGCCGCAGCTGCAACTGTGAAGTCTGTTTCCAACTCAGAAGTAGAAAAGCGAAGAAGCTTCCACATATCCAACCTCCAAGACAGAATAATGCCCACTCGCCACAACTGGGATACGGAGCGCGTGGGCGTGGCACATCTGGCCGGAGCCCTCAGCCCGCTTTGCATAACCGATGCCAACCACGAGATACTGCGGCCGAAGCCGCGGAGGTGAGTTCGCTGCCTAAGTCTTTCGATTTAGACTCAAATCCCAAACGGAATATAACTTATATGTAGCTTATGCATGTATGGTAATTATGACTCCGGGGTTCTCTGATTTACTAGCTGGATACCGATTATTTGTTATTCCAAATCATTCATCGGATGTTACAGTCCTCGAGCTGGGAAAATCGCAATTTCTTGTTTAGAATACATAATTATAAATGTATAATTTTTCAATTAATCGAAGTTTCAATTATTTTCGCATGCGTAGCCCGTGTGAGTCAATCGGCTAACAAAGTTGACAAGAACTAGTTTCTACATTATTTTATTAATTTTTTTATTTATTATTATAAATTACATTTTAAATTATACCTTGTATTTGTATATTAAATTTCAAAAATTGTCCGTTTTTGAGCAAATGAGCACACTACCCCAGGTTTATTTATTTTTAATGCCTTTGGTTTGTGTCTTGGGTAAAATAAAAAATAACAAGCAGTGCTGCGTGTTTAACTTTCAAAGAAGCAGTTTAAAATAAACCTCATATGAAGCAGTTTACTGCTTTTCCGTGATGCGATCTCGAATCACTGCTTGCTAAATCTGCTCAGCGTGAAGCAGTGCATTTGTTCAGTCGATTTTAGAAATTGTAAGGATATATAGTTTAAAAATATATATATTCTTTATGTTCACCAAATTCAGAAGTAAACAATTCAAAAATTTCATGTTGTTTCTTTTTATTTATATATTTATCGTTTGAATAAACAATGTCAACAATCTTACATTTTATTAAAAAAATAATACAAAATACATTTTAGACTTGGAAAAATATACTTTTAGTTAGATAAACATTTAGTGAGCTTTTCTTGGAGTTAAGCAGTCCAGGGACTATTAAGTTGACAATTAGTTAGTGAGGAGTTATCCCAGATATATAAAACTTAAATTAATAAAACTAAATTACAAGGCAAAAAACGAATTTAATTATAAGAAAACTAAGTTTATATAGTAGAGTCACGTTATAAATCACATTTACGGTTTAGCAAATTTTCGACCTCGAGTTGGGCAAAAAGTGCTTTTAAAACCTTGAAAAAACGTATAAGTTAATGCTGTAAAATAAATTACATTTGCAACAAACACATGCAAGTTAAATGATAAAATTCGTACATATATAAGTATATAATAAAATATGCTGCTAGCAAAAGTCTTAAGATAGAACAGAACCTGCAAAGTTTGACCATCAATTTTAATCACTGTCAAAACCTAGAAAAATGAAAATACGAATTAAATCTCACCTGGCACGTGCTCAAGTATTTTTAGAAATCTGTGACAAGAGCGAATTCTTCGCTCCGCTGGAGAATCTGAATTATATTTCGCCCGTTCTGGTTTCTTCAGAGTCGCCAGTTTCTGTCTGGCGAGGTTCTTCCTCCACAATGGCCACTATTTTTGGACTTGGCCACTTGCATGCATAATTGTGCACAAAGGCGTGAAGTAAGCCGGGTCTTCGGAAGGGGCACCGACCAGTCAGAGGGGCCAGGTTGAACAGACAATAAACTCTTATTCTACTTCTATTCGGAAGTGAGACACAAACAGTGGAAGTGCACAGAAAAAAATAATACTAGAGGGTCTTAAAGAAAATATATCGAACATAAGTATAATAAATCTGGTAAATAAGTATTAGAGACTGAGTATCAATGTTATCTTTTATAATATGAAAAAAGCAGAAACTTTATTTTGTAAGAATAAAAATAAATCGGCTCATGTTGGGTGGAGTGTTTTGCTGTGTAACAAAGAAGTTGTCTGGGAAATGCTCGTACATAGAAGACCATAAAGAAGGGCCAGAATAGCGGACGCTAGACGATTTTCGGAAATAATAATGGATTGTTTGTCTTCTTGGTCTCTAGACCAAACGGGAACGGCCCGTCTACGATTCGTTTTCGCATTGTGAAGCCGGTCAAGGTTAATTTGGAAAATATTAGTGTCAGAGGAAGGAAGCCAAGCCAGCCCTCGGCACAAGATTGCTCCGGATGTGGGCCACAAAAACTGAGAAGATGAGACTGGCTTTACGACCTAAGCACAGGTAGAGCTCAGCCTGAAGTCAGACCGAAGTTGAGGCCAAAGCTGAGGCTGTCTCTGAGGCTGAATAATTATTAAATGCGGGCCCGGCCCAGTCAGACCCGACTAATTCAATTAAAACGAGACTAGAGCCGGCACTTCGCGTACTTACAGATACAACATCTGGGCCGCAGCGAGGTTGGTTCCGAAGGTTCCAAGCAAAGTTCAAGCTCGATTGAGAAATCCCGCAGACAAATGCCGATTGGAATCTGTCCAGGAAACTGAAATATGACTGGCATTTTACGAAACTTTATTGTCGGAGAGCCAGCTATCTCCCTCTCGGGCAATTAAAAGTCTGAAATGCGAGTAACAACAAACAAATGACAGTTGGAAATATTTCACACAACAAACGAAACGAAAGTGAAAATCGCAAAATGTGAATAATTAGCGGCAGGGCCGCAACAATACGGCGAATAAAATAATAATAGCTAACGAACTGAAATAGGAAAAATTTACGAAAAATTCGCCACAATTGCCAGTGGCAGCCCCGAAAACCCGTCCCCAGTCCCAGTCCCAACAATTTGTAGCTAACAAAGTCAATGACAATGGCCAGGAGGGCTCCAACTACCCATCTCTCTCTCGGCGAGGGCAACAAACCCTGCATGCCGTCTCTATCGGAGCATCTTCGGTGTAATTTCGAACGCAGCATTAAAGCGGGCACAAGAAATAATGCGGCGACGTGGGGCAGGTGAAAACGTTGTTACCTTTTTACCTCCGCGGCGACTTTCTTCGCCGCCACGGCTACGGAGCACGTATCTGTGAGATACTTTTCGGTGTTTGTCAAAGTGCACTTATATACTTAGCTTAACTATACTTAACTAACTAGTCGCCATCAAAACAGAATCGTCCAGAAACCGCAAAAACCCAAAGCTGCAGCCGGAGAAAATCCAAGGTGGGAAAGTGTGGGAGATTTTCGGGGGCAGCATCTGTTGCCCAGATATACTTACACTCGAAGCTGCAGCAGCCTGCTGATAGATCTGGATAGACAGGCGACTAATTAAGTCGTGGAAGCGTTGCCGTCAACGAGGAAGGTGCCGTCTTCAAACGGAAGCAAAGTCAGTTGCTCTCCTCAACGGCATCTTCATCAGCATCAGCATCTTCATCGCCATCTCCATCTCCTCCTCCATCTGGGGCTGCTGGGGCTGCTTCATCATCATCATCGCGAGGCCTCTCCAATTGGCGATGGGATGTGGTTGAATGCGGAAACCTGGTCGGACGGAGGACGCCTCACAGTAGTCAGTCGCAGTCGCAGTCGCAGCATATTAAACTCTAATCAGCAAGATGTGATGATACGATAGGGCCAAAAGCACTGCGAGAGAGCACTAGGTAGCAATTTGTCAGATGTTGGCTTGGGGTTTCATAACAGTTACAGCCAATTGCCGTGTCACTGATGGTGTCGGGATACCACTCCAGTCCGAGCATATCATTTCCAAGGCACACACAGGTGGGGAGTGTAAACTAACCGGGATTGTCATTAACTCAATGGAGATAGAATTTGTAATTCCAGGGGGAGTAAGCTGGCATTATCAAGAGCTGTGCCATATATGGAAATCTCAGCTAAAAGATGATCATATGGGAACTGAATTTTGATTTTTAGCTGAAAATCCAATCCAAGGTGTAATTAAATTAAAGTGAGCTTAGAATGAATGTTTAGCTAATAAAGAATTCTGTAGTTTCAAGCTTTAAGAGCTCAATATGAGACTCTAAAAATTTCTTAAAACCCTCTCCGAACAACTTTGCTGTCCACATTTCATAATACAAGTTTCCAATGTTCCCACAGTGAAAACATGACTCAGCCCGAAAGAAGCCTGGCTTGAGCAATCCATGTCAATCACATATTTTGATAAATCTTCCACGGGGAAAAATAGAAAAAGGGAAAATAGATGAAATGAAAATTCGTAGAAGCCACCCAGTAACTTGTACGACTTAAGTATCTCGGATTGCCTTGGGGCCGAGTCTCTGTGGGCTTAACCTTGCCTCGACTTCCATTTCCATTTCATAATTTGCTGATATTTCAGCCAGGTAGAGATTATTAATGATCTGGCCCGAAGACCTGGTTCTAATGATCGACCATCGACAAGCAAGCCGATCGCCGAACACCATTTCCTGTCTAATACTGTCAGGCTTGAAAAACGAAAGTACCCAAAAGTCCGAACATTAAGGCACGCTGGCAAACCTCATTAGTCCGTTGACACACATTGCCATATGGCTCATATATACTATATCTCCCAAAAGGTTCGGAACGGCCATATATCTGCTCTTTACTTTCTGGTGAGTTGCACTTACCGCCTTTGTCCAGTTTTTCCAGCCATTTCGGCAGCTTTTTTCTCGTCTCTGCGGCCGAGTTGTTTTATAAACACGCGAATATTACATTAAACCTTTTGCTGTACATTGTTTCTGTGTGTTTTGTGGGCTTCTGTTTCGTTTTTTAATTTTTGGGAGGTCTCCAGCGAGTCGAGTGCGGAGCATAGAGACCGGGCCTAATGGGTGTAAGCATATTTATGGCCTGTCATTACTTTTCCGTAAATTAAACTTTTTAATGCGAAAATTGCTTAGAGTGTAATTTTTTTAATAATCCAGCTGGCTTTGAGGAAAGTTATTGTATAATCGGACGGTCTGATACGACCATAGTCGCATAGGAGTCCGAGTAGATAGAGCGGCACCGAGTTTTCCGTATTACGTGGGCGTTCCAATGCCCGATCTTTCTTTATTCGTTTCGTCGGGAATTTGGGTATCTGGATCGTGGCTTTCTAATTGCAATTGCTTTGTGCGTATGTCAGTGGTTGTGGATGGGATTATGGCTGGGTTTTGTGGTCTCGGACCGCTCCCATCTACCACTTCATTCTTCATCCACAAAAGAGAAGCTTCTGGCGGTGGCCAAGTCTGGATGGGGTTGGGCTTATGGATGTGGATGGATGCCTGGCTTTATGTATCGGGAGAAACAAAAGGCTAACCCCAAAGAAACCGTTATGTCAGCGCCGGAGCTGCCCGTATAAATCATTAGGAGCAGGTTACGCTCGGCAATTTATTTGCTCCACACATGAGATGTATCTTGTAGATGTATCTGCGGGCCTACGCACGTCTGCCCATGCTCAGAACCACTGAGCTGCTTGGCTGTCTGGCCGAGAATCTTACCATCCGGGACTGGGACTGGGACTGGCAAGGGGACCTTGCTGGAGCTAGGGAAAGGAAGCAGGCAAAACGATCTGATAAGTGTCAAGATTGTATAACCTTCGTGCGCTGGGTGGTGCTCCTCTGGATCCGCTCCCTGAGCCCCGCGGAACAGTTATACATAATTAAATCCAAAGCCAGGCCAGCCACCACCAGAGATGGTGCCCAGTCACGTCTTCGAAGCTGGCTGGGGAACCTCTCGGAGGCCGCTTTGAGAGGTGGGAAATGTGTGTGATCATGAAAATGGCTTGGCTTTGTACAAGATACTCTATTAATATTCATAGCTGGTAATTAGCTTTAATTCTAAATGTAAATATGTCGAGAAAGTGAAGATCTGTTTGCACTTTTGCAGACTCTTCGTAGTTTAACTCAATTTAATTCATATGTTTTTTAGGGGAAGTTTTTGAATTCAAGCTCGAATTACTTTCCCCTTCACCAGGGATTAAATTAAATCCACAATTATTATCTGTATTTCCTCTTAATCAGGGATTAAGTTAAGTATATAATTATATTTATTATTAGAAAAGCGAAAATCTTCATCCTATTTAAAGCTTATTTCCCTTATGATTAAACTTAACATTTGATCATTTTCCACGCGTTCTCTAATTATTTCGCCCCGCTGAGCATCACTGCTACCAATCGCAGTGACTTTTTGAAAATCACCTCCAAGCTAGGAAAACAACAACAGTGAAGCGAGGAAAATGAAAAAGAAAACTCAGTGATACTGCTCCAGTACTTGGAGTCGCATTCGAACTCGGAGTAAGCCCTCAAAAGCCGCCCTGACTGCTGTCTTCTCTCGTTTCCACCGCAGTGGCAGTTCCATTGTTTTGGTCACACAGCTGAGAGGCTGAGAAACAAATGGAAAATGGAAAACAGAAAACGGAAAATGGAAAAATTACCCAAGATAAAGCCAAAGACCCGACCCTCCGCGCAAGGTGGCTTACATCGGCCCAAAATGCGCTGTGAAAATGAGGAAAAACATCTACAAATGGGATTGAAATAATAGAACTAAAGATAGTCTTTGCTTAAATAAATTATTTGATTTTCTACAAGTCTATTTATTTATTTTACTTAACTATTGAATGATAAAATGGGAGATACATACATGAATATAGATATCAGATCGTTTTTCGTTTTTCGTTCAGCAGGTTGCTTTGAAGCCACCACAAAAGCTCCTTAGCTAACTATACATTTTTATATATCTTATATGAGAATTTCTAATCATATAGATAATAAAGCTTAGGTCATTTTCTCAAAAACAGTATTTGAAGTAATGCATTTATGATTAGTTCATAAAACTATATTCCCAAATTTGAGTATATATTCTCATTTTTAGGTCCTTTAAAATACATATTTTAAGAACTTTAGACATAAACTATTTGAAACCCCAAAAGTAGCTATTATTTTTACCTCAACTGTAGAGATATAGCCATCAGCGATGACTCGGCAGCGCAGTAGAAGTCGTCGCCGACACCGACCGCGGCCGAGGCAGAGGCAGCAGCTGTGACTCGAATCGAATCCAAAATCCCAGCTCAGTTTCAGTCGGACTTCAGCTTCAGTTCCAACTGGAAGCAGGCGCGTTTTTTTCGGAAATTTCGGAAAGAGTTCGAGAGCTTCGGCCGCGGCTGGCTGAGCACCAGAGCAATGATAATTTATAATTTGCATAATTACCATTATTACCAAGTGCGACAGTGAAATGGAAAATGCTATTGTACATGAAGAAGCAGCAACAAGTGACTATGCTTCGAAAAATATCTAAAAACCCATAATAAAGCTACAAAATCAATATTTTTAAATGGAAGAAGAGATTATAAAAGCAAGAAAGTGAATTTAGAACTACGAAAAGTGATATAAATTGGAAAGGAAACATCAAGTTTAAAGCAATAAGTGAATTAACAAGAAATTGAAGTATAACTCAGCTAATGTATTATAATAATAAAACCGAAACAGAATTGCTTGATATTTCTTTAAATAATGATACATATAAATATATTGTTTAATAAAAATGAAATTATGCTAGAAGTGACCTTTAAAAAGTGAACCAAAGAGAAATTCCTACCATTTGCGATCACAATAATTGAAAACGAGATTAAAACTGTTTTAAAGAAAGCCTGAATATTTACCTATAACTTAAATTTTATACAAGTAACTTATATGGAAAGAGGCTTCAAGGACTGCAATGATACCAAAGCCCAACTGAGAGCAGAATGTATTGCGCCAAAGATTGCACCTGCAGCCTGTGCCGCGAGTTGCGCGGCTACAAGCCGAGTGGCAAGAAGGTCGCCTCCCCAAAGATCCCTGCACCCGCAGCGACTCCCCCGGCGAGTTCCCTGCTCAGCAGGATGCTCAACGACAACTTCATCCTGCGCAGGCGCGGCATCTCGCTGAAGAACTTCCAGCCGCAGTCGCTGAGGAACAGTGAGATGCTGGCACAGCAGCTACCCGTGCCGCGTCCTCCTCAGACCCCGTCGCCCACGCCCATCGAGGAGCTGCCGGATTGGGCGGCGGAGGACGAGTCCACGCGGGCGGGACGGAAGCCCAACCATAAGGTGGTTATATACTTCGGCGACTCCATCCATCGCGGACAGCAATCGCCGCTGCCATCGCCCAAAGAACTGCACTCGCAGCTGCTGCAGGAGATGTCCCAGAAACTGAAAGCTGAAGAGGTTAAGCCGGCGGGGAAGGAGGCGAAGACTGAAGCGGAGGCGGGGACGGAGAAGGTAAAGGTGGAAACCACGCCGACGAAGACCGTGGCGGCAGCAGTGGAACTGCGGACGGATGACGAACTGCCGCCCTACATTGAGAGCGTGCAGAACGGCGTAATTAATATCAGAATTGAAGGCAATTACCGGCGAGCCAGTGCCCTGGTGGAAACGGTGGCAAAACCGACTCTGGCCGTCGTGGGTCCAACGAAATCCGATGCAGCCGACGTTGCCGGCGATGGCAACGATAATGACGACGACGATAGCGACGACCCTGGCCAAGATGAGGCGGAGACGGACTCGTGCGACTGGAGCTACGTCCAGGAATGGCGGAGGGCAGCGAAACGGTACTGGGAACTTGGCGGATCATACGCCATCATTTACTACCTCCCGATCCCCCGATCTCCTTCACCATTTTCCATTTTCCATTTGTTATTTTTCATTTCTATTTTTGTTGTGCGACTGCAATTCTATTGTGAAAGTTGGCGAAATAGGGATTTTTTCTGGGCGTAGAATTGGGTGGCCTTTAATTGGAAAAAGGGAAAGGAACTTGATCGGGGTTCAACAGGGAGTTGAATCTGACGAGAATGCAATCGAAATTCAATTGGGAAGATGTCTAAAATAATGCCAAGTGGTGAAAAGTCGAGAAAATGGGAAAAGCAATCAGATCTGAAAGTAATAAAAGGCAAAGAAGAGTCAGGAAACTGGAAAATCAAATCATTATTCAGTGAAGATAAGATTGGGATAAAAAATCGAGTGGTTATAATGGCTACAAGATCAAAAAAAATAAAACTAATCCAGTTCCAGGCTCGAAAGATTCTTGAGCAGTTAAAACCAAACTTAAAGATGACGATTTTAATGTCACCCATTAGAGATGATGTTTTGGTTTTATAAGTCATAATGTTGAGAGGAAAATCGTAAAAGAGTGGGTTTAATTTTATTTAATTTACATAAGAAGCTAGTTTAATGAACAGCTTTAAAGTGGATCAGTTTTACTAAATTTAAATTTATTAGGAATGTAAAGAGCCTAAAGGTTTCCCTTCTAAATAATACCCATACCTTGAGTTGTAAAATAAACATGAGAGAAGGGTTCAAGCAATTTCGTTATAATTTAAACAATTTAATAATTGAATTACTTAATTTAGTCATTAAAGGTTGAAGTAAAAGGTAGCTAAAAATATATATTACATCCAAGATGAAATTCATCGCTTTCAAATGAATAACCTGCAAGTCAAAGGTCACTGTTCGATAACCATAGCCCAATCAAGTTTCAAGTTCAGAATTAGATCATAATAACTGAACTCCTAAGAAATGCAAAGTTCCCCGCATAAATCGTATTTAGCACAGAACAGAAGATCTGTATTAAAGATATTAGAGACATATTGTCACCATAGACAATAAAAGATGCGTCCAGCTATCGCGAAGCTCAGAATTTGGGTCAATCACAGCTCAAGTTACAGCATAGTTATAGTCAAGAGGATGGGCAGAAAACTGAGCGATAACAATGGCCAGAAATCATAAAGAATGAAGAGATTTTGCGGACAACAAACTTAGTCACATGCAAATGAAAAATCGTAACTGGCTTTTAATATCGCTTTTTATTTTGCGACAACCAAGCCCGGCTGGAAGATGAGAATCATGGAGGTGCCTAGAATTGTGAGAACGAAGATCAACCCACTTTCCGAAACAAAAGGAAATGTTTAGCTAAAGAAGAAATTAAGCATTTTTAATGCCCTTGCTTCCAGAAGGGTTTTATGATTTCTTTGAAGGGTTTGAAAATTATTTAAGATAAATATGAAGGGGCCTCATGGTCCTCTCTGATAAATTCTTAATGATTTTGATATATTTCATGTCTTCTAATATTCGTAATATTATTTGCATAACTCCCCTTCTTCATTTACATATTTATAAGCTTGAAAGCCCTTTTTAAAGTGTAGAGTATTCCCAATGTTTTCAGAAGCATTTGACACAAATTTAGCATAAACCTAGTTGCCGACTTGGTAAGGCCTTTGTTTATATATATTTTTATGTCGCCCAACTACGTCTACTTTTAATTAGGTGTCACTGCTCCGCGTTCGACCCGCGACTAACTAGAAGACTGTCAAGTTTGTGTAAACAAAGATTAGCGGCGAGGTGACATCGCTCCCGTCTGTCCGTTAGCCAAAAGCCTTTGTTTATCTTAACCGGGCTTCTTTAGTGGCCTTAGTGGAATCTTAATGAGTTGCATCATTTATGGGCCCAGAAGTGGGTCAGCTTAGCTGCGAAAATATTTAAAATATATTTATGATTTTGCTATGTAAATGAAAGTTTCTTAATTGGCAGGTATTAATGGATATGTCTGGGCATAAAGATCGATAACAGGTGTGGCAAAGATCGCATCTTATCGAATATTAAATAATAATTTTACACATTTATGATCTAAGTGACACATAAATGTTTTCGTTATCAGATGAATGGTACATTTTATAGACTTCGATTCAGCAAAATCAGAAATTTAAAAGATGTTTAATATATTTTATAAATTAACAAAAATCATATAAATACATTTTCTATAATTAGTTTTTATTTATTTCTTTAATTTTTCAGACCCACAGGCAACCTTCCGCCCAACTTTAACCAGCTACCCGCTCCCAGCCAGATCACCGGGCTGCCACCTGTTCCGCCTCTGCAGCTACAGTCTCCTCCTCCTCAACAACAGCAGCCGCAGCAGCACTCACAGACGCCACATGGCGCAGGCCCACAGAAGGGACTGGCCGTGGCCATGGCCACGCCAGCACCGCGGGTATTCAAGGAACTGGCCCAGCAACCCAACAACAACAACAAGGCCATTCCCCACAAGGTGCTGTCCAGCCCCGGCTCCCAGCTGCTGAGCTCCTGCAGCCAGCTGACTTCGCCCGTGTCCGCCTCGAAGGCCCTGATTCCGCAGCGAGCAGTGGCGGGGCCGGCACGCCTGACCGTACAGAGTACTCCGGTGAAGTCCCAGCCACCGCAGCTGAGCGGGAGCTTGAACCAGGTCTCGTCCAGCAGACCCACGCTGGGAATACCCACGACGGCGGCGAATTCCTCGCCGGCCAGGACGCACCAGCACGACCAGTTCCGGGCGCTGCAGCGGGTGCAGGAGTGCCACAGCTCCTCGGACGAGAATCGAAGCTCCGGACACGCCAGCATGTCGGATACGGGTGGTCACAGCTCCTCGCCGGCTGGAGGAATGACTCTGGGGCCGCTGCCCGAGGACAGACTGGCGGCTGGGGTGACCAACCGCAGCACCAGGTCACGGCGGCATCGCGGCATTATGCCGGCGGGGAAGGCCCCGTGGAGCGGTACCGGACTGGAGGACATCAAGCTGGCCATGCTCACGCTGCGCTCCCAGACGAGCAGCAGCACCTACAGCAGCCTGAGCGCCGGATCGGAGAGTTCGGAGCCGGCCCGCCGCCTGGGCAGGTACTCCTCGTTGGAGACCGTGGTGACCAGCACCAGTGCGGATGAGTTCGTGTGGGTGGACTCGCACAACCGGCTGGTGGAGCTGCAGCATCCGCCCTGGAGCCAGACGTGCATCCTTCGAGTGATCCGCAACGGACGCTGCCAGAAGCAGGCGGAGCACCTGGCCGTGGAGGCGGTGTCCCGGCTGGGCTATCTCCTCCAGCGAGCGCTGGTGAGGATTGCCCGCGAGATTCAACGCTTCTCCGCAGGCATAGGCCTCTGCTCCAAGCAGGAAGTGGCCGGCGCCCTGCGTGTGGTGCTCAGCTCCTCGCTGGCGGACTCCTGCACGAAGGCCTGCCTCCGGGCCGCCGCCATGTTCGCGGTGCCCGGCGAGAGCGCCCTCAAGCAGAGCAAGTCCGCCCGAGCGGGGCTCCAGCTGTCCGTAGGCCGCTTCTACCGCTGGATGACGGATGCCCGGCTGGGCAAATTTATACACGAGTACGCGGCGGTGTACTTGTGCGCCGGCATCGAGAACCTATTGGAGGAGATCGCGCTGCAGTGCAACGGGAGCACTGCGGCTGCCCTGGACCAGAGCATAGCCAGTTCCGGCGATGTTTGGGGTTTGCTGCAGCCTTTTGCCCACTTGAATGCCGGCCGAGTGGCCAGTGGAGCGTTGGCCCTGCCTCGGTGGGCCAGTGTCTCCTCGCTGGCCACCTGCGTAGGCAGTGTGCGGGAGCTCAAGGAGAAGGCTCTGCGCACGCAGCAGGAGTTCCAGCTGGCCGCCGCCCTCTCTGGATCCGCGCTGGCTGCTCTGTTCTACTTTATGCGCTGCTCCCAGCTGGAGCACACGGAGCTACTGGCCGCCTCGGGCTGCAACGCTGGCCAGGCACACGCTGCACCTCAGGGAGCAGGTGGTGCCTCCGCAGCGGCGGGTCACCACGTCCAGGAGCTGTGCTATGAGCGTGCCTATGTGGTGTTGCCCCCGCTCGCCGAGTGGCTACGAGTGGCCGCCGCCCATGCCGAGCACCGGAGCGCCCTGATGATCGACAAGGACGACATCATGCAGGCCGCTCGCCTGCTCCTGCCCGGCGTGGACTGCCCCATCCGCCCGGTGGCCCACGACGAGGAGCTGCCCACCAAGAAGACGCACTTCAACAATGCTCCCGCTGCCAGCTCAACGGGCACGGGCACCGGCAGCAGCAGCTGCAGCTCGCCGGTGGTCAGCGGCATCGGAATAGGAATCGGCGAGGACACCTCGGAGCTGGGTAGGCGAGCCACCATTGGAGTGGCATTTAAGGTGAGTGTGCTTTCTTACTGAGAAGTTGCAAATGAGGAGTGCTTAACGCCCTTTTCTCCCGCAGCTTCTCCTAACCGGTCGAGCGGAACTCCTGGCCCAGGCCGCACAGCTGCTGCCACCTACGACCCGCTACGATACCCAGAACAGCGCCGGACTGACCGCACTGATGATCGCCAGCATCCGAAACGACGAGGTGGCTCTGCACGCACTCCTGGACGCAGGCTGCGATCCGAATGTGGAGGTGCCTCCTTCTGGTAGCCCTGGTCATCCGGCCATCCAATCGGACACCCAGCACTGGACAGCGCTAAGCTTCGCTGCCAGCAGGGCCAACTATGTGGCCCTGCGGATTCTGCTGGAGCGAGGGGGCAAGGTCGAAGGAGGTGCTCGGAGCAGCGAGGAGAAGTGCACCCTGACGCCCCTGCAGTTGGCCGCCGGAACGGGCAACCTGGAGATCGTGGCCCTGCTGCTGGCCCATGGAGCCAATGCCTTCATGTCGACCCAGCAGAAGGACTCCCTGTGCTTTGCTGGATCCGCGCAGAAGGGTTGCTTCTGCGCCATTTCCGTGGCAGCTGCCCATGGACATCGCTCGTGTCTCCGGAAGCTGCTCACACACCCTGTCTCGCCTGGGACGAGGGATGTGCTCTCGCTGGAGGAGATGCTGGCCGAGGGCGATGTGGGTGGCGTGAGATCAGGTGGAGGCGGTGGAGGAGGAGCCGGGGGACCCGGCAGTGTAAGTGCCAACGGAAACAACGAGGATCTGCTGCCGCTGCTCAACAAGACCCAGATCAAGCGACTCCAGGAGGCCATGTACCACAGCGCCGAAAATAATCATTTGGGTAAGTTTGCATACGAATTTTGCTAAAATTTAAATTAAAAAAAAAGAATAATTAGTTTAAATTATGTCTGAGATATTTGAAACAAAGTATAGCATTAGAATCTTATACATTGCAACCCTAGGAATTTTGTCATTGAATTAATTTAAAATTCATATCAAACAGAACGCAATGACCGTTTAAGTGATTCAATCTGTTTTTTATGATTTTCTAATTCATTAAATCGGTTTAAGCTCGTCTTAAAATTAGTCAAAACATTTTTTTAAAACCGGATACGTTGCGAAACCGTTGCAAGAGCTTTGTTTACAAGTTAAGTCTGGGCAGGTGAGCTTGAATAAGATTTATCGTCTGCCATCCGATCGTCTGACTCAGACGAGTCAAAAGCTGGAGTAATAAGATTTGCACCTCCAAAAATATCTAACATCTTCAAAAAACAAGCAGAGAATCCGAAGTCTGTATACTCTTGCAGTTTACAATTTGATTATTCGATCAATGGGAAATTAATTTAATTTCGGAAAGTTCTTTTGAGGAAATTTTTATATAGAGTCTAAAATAAAAAACTTTTGATTTCATAGTAATTATAGTTTCTATATGCAAATATTTCCTGTCCCCTCCAGACATCACAATTGAGCTACGGAAGCTGGGTGTGCCCTGGACCCTTCATTGCTGGATGCACGCCTTGTCGGCGGCTCATGACCTGCGGCTGGACGCGGTGATAGATCAGCTGCTGCAGGACTTCCTGCAGGTATGTCCCGACGACTACAGCGCCCAGTTTGTCAGCGAGTGCCTGCCCCTGCTGTTCAATATTTTCCGGAACAAGAACGAAGGCACAACACTGCTCCTGGCCGACATCTTCGCCACCTGCTTTGGCTGGGAGACACTGCCGCCGGTCAAGGAGCAGCCGCCCCTGCAGCCCGTCCAGGGATCACGGATCGATCCCAAGTTCGTCAACAATCCAGAGCTGAGCGATGTGACCTTCAGGTGGGTGGAAAATGAGTAAATTGCTTTGGGAAATGAATTAATTTTGAAAAATTTAATTCTACAGGGTCGAAGGCAAGATCTTTTACGGACACAAGATCGTCCTGGTCACAGCTTCGCCGCGCTTCCAGAGCATGCTGAGCTCCAAGCTGAGCGAGGCCAGCTCCACGCCCACGGTCCAGATCAACGACATCCGCTACCACATCTTCCAGCTGGTGATGCAGTTCCTCTACAGCGGCGGCTGCAACTCACTGGATGTGGCCCACGGCGATGTCCTGGAACTGATGGCAGCTGCCAGTTTCTTTCAGCTGGAGGGATTGCTCCGCTACACGGAGGCGCGCTGCTCCGAAATGGTGGACGTGGACAATGTGGTGGCCATGTACATACACGCCAAGGTGGGTTATCACAGGGGTAGAGATTCTTAGATATTCGAGAAGAGGAGGTCTTAATGGTCTCGATCTTTCCAGGTCTACAATGCCAATCGACTGCTGGAATACTGCCAGTGCTTCCTGCTCCAGAATATGGTGGCACTGCTCACCTACGACGATTCCGTGAAGCGCCTGCTCTTCGCCAAGAAGATACCCAACCACGACGTGCTCGCCGGACTGCTCCAGACGCTCCAGAACCGCCTGAAGACACGCAAGCCCAACGCGGGGGCCGGTCTGGTCAACTCCTATCGATCGCCACCGCCTACGCCGGTCAAGAAGTGATCCCGACCCCATTCTTATTTATTGCATTGTTTTTAATTTAATCTCTGAGCTTTTATGTATTATAATAATGCCCCCGCCCGATTCCCATTCCCGATACTCCCGTCCTCTTTGTCCCTAGTTGTATTTTTGTATTTTCAATTTGTTCAGCGCACTGTTAACTTATACGAACCCCAGGATGGCCGAGCAGGCGGTCCTCTAGCTATTATTTTGTAGTTGAAATTGTTTCTGCATTAAATGAAGAAAGTAAAATTTTAGATACTGGTTGTATATTATGGAATTCAATTGGAATATAAAGATAATTATGAAATGAAAAGGTGAGCTACTCAATCATGTTTTTTGCCATCTAATTATTGGGTTGAAGAACTCTCTAAAGCAACTCTCTAAAGCAATTTTGAGTTTTAAATAAATATAAAGACTTGTTTTAATTATAAAAGAGCGAGAACGTTTAAAAATAAAGTTAATCTCCCTTGGCATAACGAATAAATGGTATTAAATATCCAAAGCGATTTATTTCTTCAAGTTTAATGAGTTCTAAAAGCTCTTTTAAATCTCTAAACTATTCTCCACTTAATGAACTTGTTTCTTAAGACCTCAGAAGCATAAAAATTAACATAACAAGCGCATGCTCATGCTTTGTAAACTTATTTTCTTAATTAAAATACTTTTCAATCCCCAAATAAGCTCACACTCTCCATGCAGAGCTCAACACAATAAGTTCAGATTTATGTAAAGCATATGTCAAAGAATTCTCCCACTTCGCCTGTCTGGAATGTCAGATAAGTTCATCAAAATCGATTTATTTCACATTTGTTTCTGTTAAGTGCTCTTTTGGGACTTCCCTTCATTTCCCATTCCTAAGATATTATTTCGTGATCCACCATTTATACCCACAATAAAATTCCAGTAATGCCATTCCTTTATTAGACCTTTGGGGGCTTATCATAGTCCAGATCCGGCTGTGATACTTGCTCGCTGACTTGCTTAGCGGCCAGCGAGATCTGGGGAAGGATGGCTCCACCCTCGGGAACAAATCCATGGTCATCGGCCTTGTAATTCACAACCACCTCCTTGCCATTGGCATCGAAGTAGGAGTAGGAGCCGCTGATTTCTAGGTACTCATTCTCGGTGCCCTGGTTCCTGACCACAGCCTCCTCATGGCGGTGGGTGCCGTCCTCGCCGAGGTACGAAAAGTTGTAGGATCCATCCTCGTGCTTCTCGTGGGTGGACTCCAGGATGGCCACCGGTGGCTGAACTTCCACGTTCTCCACCGGAGCACTTAGAACGACGACCAAGCAGATGGCCAGGGAGATGAAGACCTGGCAAGATGATGACTTGGGAATGAGATAATCCTTGAGAGGGCGCCATACTCACGATCTTGAACATGATGATGCTGATGCTCTGCTCTGCTCTGTCTGGCTGAAAGGCTGACTTTGATTTGACTCTGAGCCAGCGGCGACAGCTCTTTATATTGCCAAAAATAAAATGGAATTGAAATTGGAATTGCTGGTCGCCTTGTTTACCGGTTATTGGCCAATATCCAGACACTTACATACACGCCATATGTACAATATGGGTTCGGGGGCATTTACTGGAAACCCGTTCTAAGAATTAATTAAAGAGCAAGCTTCTTACCGCGTCCAGAGACCCATCTGCCATCTCCCAGCCCATCCATTGCACATCTGAATTCCTGGCTGCAATTCGAGGTTCTTAATTTATGTTCCCACTGGAAACAGGGTCTGAACGTATGAAATGACCTGAATTTGTTAAATATTAGGGAACGAAATCTAAGGTAGAGATTGTAAGTATCTGAATGAATTGATCTGTATTTTAAACATTTTATACAAGCTAAAAAAATATATTTTTTTAACAGTTATCCAGGTATGCATTAAGAACTTATTAATAATCTGACTCTTAATAAGTATATCTCCCCTTTTTTTAATTTCAAGGAATAATCATTTTTTAGTTACATTTTTATAAACCAAATTATGATTATTGTAGAAAATGAGCATCTCATTGCTCCCAGCTCTTCAGTTCGATTTCAGATTCAATCACAACGGTTTTCTATATTTTCGGGCATTTTCCAGATTTGATTTTTCTCGAACATGAACACGCCGGAATCTCGGGTTTTCCGTTCGCAATTGTTTACACGAAAACTATAAACAAAGCAAACACACGGCGTCCGTCTCCGCGCCTTGCCCTCATTGATGTTATTTTTGGCCACTGGGCATGAGGCAGCACTAAGTTCTCCACCTCCACCTCCACCTCCACCTCCATCTCCATCCTCTCCAGCCTTCCATACTATATACGTTCCACATAGCAGCAGTCGCCGGGTCGGTCAGGAGGAGATGAAGATGTTGGGGGCACATGGGATGGATGCTTGGCCCGATCGAGGACAGGGGCCGAGGAATACTTAAAGGTGCCACATACGCATCGTTCGATTTGGATGCGGTCGGTTTCTCGGCATTTTGTTTATGCAACAATAAATTGTACATTTAATTTTCGTTTCATTTGAAATGCTACAGAAATATGGAAGAATGCCCCCCGATTTGGATCTGAATTGCTTCTGTGGCCGCCGCGGCCCAGAGCCAGGCAATTTGTTAAATTTCACCATAGCCGCGCCGGGGGATATCTGGCAAGATTTGGTTCTTCATATTAATATTTCTTTGTTCGGACTGCCAAGTAATTCCATATTCCATATTAATCGGAATTGGAAATCCAAAAGTCTAGAGTATTTTTCGAGCAATTGAATGATTTAAATCGAAACCAAATATCTGAACTCGAGGAATGAGATTTCGGCTTTTGTAAATTCTGAAATTTTCTGTTGAAACTAGAAGCTCCCAATATTGTTTTTAATGGGAACAAACACACATATTTTCAGCTTTTGTTATTTTAGGGAATTACTCATTGGGTGTTGGCCACTGTTCTGGTGTTTTTTTGTGATTTATAAATTCGTTTTATTTGTGATTTTTACTACCTCATCTTCTTCCCATTGCTCCTGTTCACATTCATCAAAAAATGCTCAAAGAATCATTAAAAAATCCATCGCAAATCTTAATTAGACTGTGTTGGCCGTATCGCGGGTTTATTTTTGAAGATAATGATGGCAAATGAGCCGCCAAATGAGTTGCCTGCATCGCTGAAGCCGTTGACTTTGATTAGCCAACTAAAATATATCCTACGCATAAGTGCACCATCCCTGTAGCTGCCATATACTCACCTGTATGTGTATAATAGAATATTGATAGCTTGATGGCCAAACTCATAGTAAATACGCCTTTTTCCCTTTCCTGTCGTTGCTCGAATAAAACGCCAGTAAGCGGAAAAAGACAAATCGACTAGAATTTGTATGGACGTTGCACTGTACATATACTCTATACTCGATGAGCGAGATATAGCCATCCGCACACATGGCACCGTGATGAGATGAGATTGCTCCTTGTGTTTTTTCGCTTGTTTAGATATTGAATTATTTTAATTTGGTTCGATTGATTTATGGACCGATCTGTGTGTGCTCTCTGGAAAACTGTGCCAAGAGGCTGCGCTGACTGGGGCCTCCGATCCCGATTCGAATGTCTAATGATCGAGCGTCTATATGCGCACGGGCCATACGAAAATAGTTTTATTTTTATAACTGTGTGCTGGTTTGGTTTCTTTTTTTTATGGACTTCCCCCACATACGCAATGGACGATGATCATGATGATGCTGATGGCATCTGCCAATGCACACAGCTGTCTTCCGATGCCAACTACCATATATATGCCGTTATATATGCCCACTCTATCCTATGCATACATATATATTTCTATTCGGATATCTGGCCAAGGAAGTTGTAAACCACCGCCGGGGTGGCGGCTGCCCATTAAGTTGTGATTTGTTTCGCGGGGCTGGGATTGTCCCAGCGGCATCGAGCGGCATCATGGAGACAAAAGCCGCGAAAAATCTGCAATGAATTGCGTCAGGAAAACTGCACGGCCAAGGGTGGAAAGCCGGACGGAACTGGGCAGTCGAAGGAGGAAAATCTAGAGGGGGCGGCGTGAAATAAACAAAAACGACGACATGACAAATGAAATGAGCAGCGCAGAAAGCGCAAAACTTTCGACAGTCACAAAACAACTAAAAAAAGGCAATACGGCGGACTGTGGACTGTGGACGTGCGAGTATGTATAGGATAAAGAAATAAAACTCAACCGAAAATTATGAAAAACAGGCGGCCGTCCGTAGTGGGTTGAAGCGGCGAGCCGCCAGGCCAGGCCGGCCAGGCACCGCGAGTGGATTTTTGGATTTTTAAATATTTTTAGCCAAACGGCAGAAGCGAATATTTTGCCAGTCGAGTGGGATATTGGAAAGATGAAAAATTATCGCCGCTGTGTGTGGTGTGCTGTCTGTGTGTGGGTGGGTGTGGTGCTGGTGTATATGGCGACTTGGCAACAGCGGCGGAAAACGCCCACTTCCGCAGGAAGTCCCTCGCACAGGATCCTCTTCCTGTTGTCGGAACTCCTCTCACAGTAACACGAATTCAAACAGTTCCCCGGAACAATTAATTATGATAAAATAATTTTTTAGGTTTTTTTTAGGATCTTTGTGTTTGTTCAGGTGTATTTTCCTTTTATTTTCTGCCTTATTAGCCGAACGTTTTTGTGGATTTTCCTTAAAAGCGAACCGTACACGCTGACGCCTCGCGACGCACTGCACCTACGCTCCAAAATTTTGAAAACTCAAAGACATTTAGAAAATTCTATTCACGAAATGAAAATGGGCGAGCGAGTGGGACGGCAGCTGCGTGACGGAAAGAGACGGCTGTCAGGAAAGTGGAAAGAGAGGGCGCGAGAGATCGCTGCTGCTGGGGCTGCTCTCAAGTGCAGAGGAACAGCGATCGGAGCAATCCGACGAACCGAACCGAGCCGAGCAGAGCCAAGGAGCCGGGCAATTTATGTTGCTCAATGGCAGCAGATGGGCAGCCCCGCCGTCCGCCGCCCACTCCAGCCCCACACCCACACCCACATCAGAACATCCACCCACTCCGCCTGGCATAGAAAAATCCGTGTCTAAATACGGAAAAAAAGGGGGAAAAGCGAACAAACGAATCGATGAGTGCAGTTCGGCGTCAAAGTTCAAGCGATTTTCGCAGTCGAGCGGGAAGAATTCTACACTTTCCGCAGTCCGATGATGATGATCGGCTGCTTAGTCTAAACATGGCCGCGGCCACACCCAGTCCTCCAGCCAGAGCAGACCCGGGTTCGGGCCTCAGCCCCAGTCAGCCGGTGTATCTGTCAGTTGGCAGCGGGGCGAAAAATAAACAACAAAGGGGGGAAATACACAGGAGGAGAGCTACATTTTTATTCTCTAAACATTCCTGGATGTTTATGTCTTCCCTTTTTCCTCGGGGCCTCAAGTGGAAACAAGATTCCGAAAAGATTCTAAAACGCTTAGTTTGGGTCCGTGGCTCCCTACTTTCCGGCCCCACCCACTCTTCCATTTAACTTTCTCTCACATTGTAAACATTTCACTTGACGCTCGCTGCTAAATTTAACATTTTCGCCTTCAGGCAAGACGGGCAAATAAATTACGGAAATAAACAAAAATTGGAAACAGCAGCAGGAGCAGCAGCAGCAGCAGCGACTAAGGCCCAAACTTACCTGCGCCTCCAATTGCGGTTTCTTTTATCACTGGAGAACTCAAAGGGGGAGGATGCTGAGTAGAAATGGGAAATGCATGGGTGGCAAAAGGGCAGGAAAAACTATAATCAAAACGCCCGGGTTCGGAAGGGGTCGAATCCGATTCGGATTCGGGTTCGAATTCCGATTTGGATGGGACTTTAATGCGGATAACTAGATGCAGGCTGCAGCTGAGGAGCATTATGTAATTTAATAGCTGCACGTACGCGTGGCTAATGGCACTGAAATAATAGTTAAATTACCTCATGATTTGAAAGCTTCCGCTTAGGTTTCATGTGTTTATTTTGCTCTTGGAGATTACAGCGCAGAGCTCTCTAAAAATGTAATAATCCTTGGGTTCTTTAATAATCTTATTTCCAATTTTGGTATAAAATATGGAGGTAATCCATTACTTAAAGATATAAGTATATCTTTCTTGGGCGTATTGGTATTACTCATTGGTATACTTAGGATTATATACATAAGTTTAGAGACAATCAAATCATCGTTTCAAAATCTGTAAGACCTCTGAAAATACAAACTCATACCACGAACAAATTTAACATACACACTTTTGTTTATAAATTTACCAAATTTTGCCAAAATGAGCGAGCAAGATAGTAGTAGTAGTAGTAGTAGTAGCGATAGTGATAAGGGGAATTTACCGCCTCTAACGTCGATCGTAGACGAAATGTTCTTCAAGTTTCGGATCATCTCCGTGGACGTGGAGAAGCTGCAGCGGGCCAAGTCTCAGCTGGCGAGCATTCAGCGGCGTCAAACCTTCTTCAAACTGTTTGGCGTCGATGAGGATGGCAGCTTCGGTGCCAACGATAGTGACTTCCGGATGATGCACTCGAAGTTCTCCGTAAAGTCTAGTGGAGACGATAAAGAAGAAGAGGGCCTCAACAATGAGGAGATGAGTGAGGACCTGTGTGAGCTGCCCTTTGAGGTAGATCGCTGGCAGAACTACTTCAGTGGCTTTGAGATCTTGACCACGCCGCTGGCCACCGATCCCCACGAGAACCGCAAATGCATCGAGCTGTCCCCAAACATAGCCTGTGGCCAGGGGCTCCAGAATTATCTGCGTGAGTATGGAATGATGGATCACAAGAAAGTACGAACTGCGGTCTAGTTTTTCTATGGTCTGTTTTTCATCGGTTTACCTATTTTTACGTTAGTATTTTCAATAATTTCAGGCAACGGTGTCCGCTGCTTTCTAATAAATCTCGGCAAGGGCACTCAGCATGACCACCAGAGCCTGATCGTCAAGTTGCGCGAGGCGGAGATCAATGTGTCGAAGGAGTTTAGCTTCCCGGTGGTGTCCTCCCTCATGGCGAAGCTTTCGCCGCGCCACCAATACACCGGCAGCTTAAGTCCCTTGATCCTCGCTGAGGGTCAGAGCTTCGTGGACCTGGTAAAAGGTAGCGAAGTCATCCTGACGGTGGATCGTGACTGCTCGGACCGGTGCACTGAACACACCATTTACGTGAACGCCCGCTTCCTGCTGGTCGATGTGCGGCCCTATGACTTCATCCTGATCGGCGAACAAATCCAGCTGATGGTGCGCAGTGCCCATTTTGACCACCTCAAGTGTTGTGTGGCCAAGGGCGGTGCCCTCTACGATTTTATGCCTGTCCTGTTTCCTGTCAGGTGCAACCGGTTCCAAGTCTCTTACGAGGAGCTCGAGGATTTGACCTTTGCCCGCGAGGTGGGTCTGAACGTGGTCATCTCGCACATTGTGGGCACTCCGAAGTACTTGGACGACCTGGAGCAATCAATGGAGACAATGCACTGCGACGGCATGCGACTGTATGCAAGGGTCCCCCTCAACGAGGTTCAGGGCTGCGACGGCGAGCTCAACTGGGCCGCCAAGCGGTACGATGGCTTTCTGGTGGAGCTGGCCGCACCGGCGACCGTTCCGGACATCATGCACCTTTGTCCCGACGCCGAGTGCTTCATGCAGCTGGCTTACGCTTCGCAGAAACCGATCATCTTCGATCCACGGCTCTTGGACGAGCAAAAGCTGCGCATAGATCCGGCGCACTACTACTATACATTCTACTATCCGGACAAGTACGTGGTGTCCTGCCCCCCGCCGAAGTACTCGCACTACTTCCGCTTCCTGCAGAACGCCATCTTCCAGCAGATCGGCCCCACGGCGCTGGCCAAGGCTCCGTACTGCGATCGCTCTCACACGGGAGCGGATAGCCTGGCACGATCCATTGTCATCGCTTCCCTGGAGGTTCATGCGGTCGCCATCGTGGTGATTGGTGTGACCACCAGGATGGTGCAGAAGGTCGCCCACTTCCGGCCCCAGGCACCTATCATCTTCGTCAGCCACATGCGCTCCGCCGAGGACTATGTGACCATCTACCACAACGTCACGATGCTGCCCTTCAACCCCAAGCAAACCGTCGAGCACAAAAGGAACATCTTGCTGCGGGCCATCTACGCATTGGCCTTCTTGATCAAGCGCAAGATCGCAAAGCAGAACGATCCCATTATCCTGGTGTACAATTACCAGGAGGACACCACCTTCCCCGAGAAGTACATCATCTACAAGCTGGACCTGTACAACTTTACCTCACACTTGGGAAAAACTCTTTTCACAGAGGACGAGGACATAAAGCCTTTCTCCGAGGCCTCGCAATAATTCATAGCCGCTTCAGTTTATGCAGAAGATAATTTATTTGGTTTGGTGAATAATCGGAATGTTATGTGTTGTGTTGCCTTAGAATATATAAAACAAATACATTCGGATACATAAAGATATAGATACACACATTAACTATTTGCTTCTGTACAGAATCGCGTGCCCCGCTAGCCTATGAGGGAGTTTGTCGCCGAAGTATATACAGATTTATATACGATTTCAAAATTGCACTTATCTTAGCCTTACAGTGCCAACGGAGTACTCTCACTCTTAATTATTCTTATGATTGTGGTTCTAAAACCAGTTCCAGCGGTGTTCGGGTGGAATGGTAACCGAACCTTGAGCATCCGATTCAATCACTCCTTTTAACAAGTACACAAAAAACAGTGGGGGCCAATACATTTTACAGCGGGCTGCTTCAGGGATTCTTTTGCAGAGCTCGCAGGGTAACGAACTCGTAGGCCGCCTTTAGGGTGGTGTAGCAATAGCCCGCCATGCCATTCATCTCGGCCTGAAAATTGGGGCCCGTCAGATCGTCCAGCAGGGCCAACTCCGCACCCAAGTGGGGCACCGCAGCACGCAGCATCGTGAGCATGGTGAGCGGAATCATGTTGTCCGCATTCAACTGGGCGGCATTGGCTGAGAGTTGGAGTTGGATGAAGAGGAACTCTTGGATTTCGCTCCCTAATGAAAACTCACCCGACATGGCGTGCTCGTAGGCCTCGGTCAGCAGCTGCGTGCTGCGCTGTATCACAGTCAACATGTCCTGGGGACTAAACTTCTCCTGCAGCTGCTTCAACGTCTGCACGGACTCCTCAAACTTTGGATCCAGCATCACGGTCTGGAGGAAACTGTAAGGAATCGCAAGTGATGTTCAATTTGTTACCCAATATAGAGTTCCCGTTAATACCTTTCATGGCCCATTAGTTCGACGAGTTCTTGGTCCTTCAGCTTCTCGGCATGGTTTAGATTCTGCCGGTACATCTCGTCCTTGCGACTGTACTTGTTCGCGTACAACACAAAGAGGGTGGAGTATATGCCCTCCGAGAGCACCAGCGGGTAGAGCAGCGTGATGTGCGATATCACCTCCCTGCTGCCCTCCATGTGGCAGTAGTCCTCCGGCAGGGCGGGAAACATCTTGCGCACGAATCGGTAAATGCGTCTTGATATGGACTCCCACTCCCGCATCGCCTGCTTGGCCAGGATCGGTGTGGGCTTGACCTTCCAGTAGCCATAGGAGTAATGGAAGCAGTTAGCGATGCGCTCGTTCAGCGCGTACAGCGGATGGTGTCGATCCTTGAAGGCCTGCTCCAGGTACAGTCGTATTGAGACCAAGTCCTGCTCCGTCAGCGTGGTGGCCATGCCAAAACTGGGCACCTGATCTAGCATTGCACTCGTCGTCGATGCAGTCGAGGTGATGGAGCAATCACTGCTGTTCTTCTGCTTCGAGATGCTGTTGTTGTTGTTGTTGTTCTGACTCAGGTTAGCGAAGCTCTCGTTCAGCGCACTCGACTCGTCGCCATTGAAGGTGCTGTTGAGGAGGCTCTGGTCGAGCTGGAAGCTGGCCAGGCTACTCGTGTCCAAGTCGCGCGTTGAGTTGTGTCCCATGGAGAGCAGGCTGTCGGCCCGCTGGAGTCCCCCCTGCTTGCTGTTGAGCGTTTCCTGGGAATGAATGCGGCGCGGTGGAAATCCCAGAAAGTCCAGAGCCGAAGCCGCCTCCGTTTGCAGCTTGCTTAGGGCGTTCGTTGTGGATCGCGCCTTGGCCAAGGGCGAAGATGTCTTCTGCGGCAGCGGCAGGCTGAGCAGAATGTTGTTGAAGTAGTTTCCCGGCTTGGCCCCTTCCCTGGCCCTCTGCTTGCTCATGTACACGGCAATACAGTTCCAGAGTTGAGCCGTGCTAAGCGTGGGTTTCGAGGACTTCCTTAGGGTGCCGCCAGGAGCAGAGGACGGATTGCTGCTGCTGGCCGTGCAGTTGGCCAGATCCGTCTCGAAGTTGTTAAACAGCGAACGCCACTTGCGATTGTGATCCACCACCTGGCGGCCGAGGGAGCTGAAGTAAAGAATGTTGAATCCAGCTGCTCCTTCAAGCCGCAAAAACAAGTCTCGACTTACCTCGGGTACTTTGGAAACCGCCGATTCAGGACCAGTTCGCCGGACTGGATGCGTACGGTCTCCCAACTGCCGCTGAGCTGCCCGAACATTTTGTTTCCGATCAGTTCGCAGGTGTCGTCCGACTCCCCGTTGGCTCCCATCGAGACACTAACGTTGCCCGCCTCTCCGCAGGGCATATAGTACTCTCCCCGCCCACCTGGGCCGTGCAGAGTGAGCTCTCCTTCGTAGTAGTAGTCGTTTTCGAACACTGCCACGCCGTTGCCCACCAAATCGTCGCCGGCGAAGTTTCCCTCGAAGTAGTCGCCGCGGTTGGTTATGCAGCTGCCGATGCCCGCTCGCTTGTTGTCAGCAAACATGCCCATGTACTTGTCGCCGCTCACCAGATCCTCCAGCACGCCGTAGCCGCAGCGGGCGTTGGCCTGGTACTCGCCCACGTAGATGTATCGGTTGTTTCGCATCATTCCGTGGCCGTGGAACAGGCCCTCGCAGAAGTTCCCCTCGTATATCTCGCTCTCAGGCGCATCCTTGCAGTGCAGTTCGTAGACGCCATGGCCGTGAAAGCGGCCGCCCTTGAAGTGGCCCACGTAGAGACCCGTTGAGGGAATCACCATCTTGCCGTAGCCTGCAGAATGGAAAGCGAGCATTATTAAGGAGATAAATCACAAAAAAACAAAGCACTCACCTTCAATGAGCCCGTGGTTCAGCTCCCCGCAATAGACACTCCCGTCGGGATACTCCAGGTAGCAGTTGCCGTGCATAACGCCCTTCCTCCAGGTGCCGCACGCCTTCACCCGCGAGAATTTCGGATGCTCGCGGCTGAATTCATAGCCCGTGGAACGGGCACTGGGCACCGGACTCCCCAGCGGCCTGCCCAGCGACGCCACGATGCTGGACTGCAGTTGGTCCAGCCATACCTTGCGCATCTCCTGGGTGCGAGTGGCCACCAGAAAGCTTTTTTCGGGCGTTGTCAGCCTGAGGCACAGGTCGCCCTCCGTCCACACCCACAAGGTGGTCAGGGGATACGAGTAGAGTGAGTTGCCGCCCACTTGGCACAGAAAGTCGGAGAATAGGATGAAGCTGTTGCTGGACATGCTGATGCCAGTGGTGACCAGCTTAAGGGGTACCAGAGCCGACGTTAGGATCACCCTCCGCTGGCGTCTCCGGAACTGAACGATTCGGGGATTGCGGTCATTGCTGCTCCAGAAATCCCTGGTATTCACGGCCAACTCCTGGCTGATGCAGCTGTGGCGCGCGAACTCCGTCCAGGCCACCCGATGCTCTCCGTACTCAGGCTGCGTCCTCACCAGCAGCTCCATGAACTGCACAAACAGCTGGTAGATGCTGAATGGCTGTTGAAACAGCCGCGTCACATAGCTCTCTTCGTTCAGCTCGGCCAACGGGCTACTGAGTCCAGCGATGGCAGCCACTGCCTCGCCAAAGCCGTTCACCGAGAAGACATCGCAATAGGCCTTGGTGTAGCCGTCGAAGAGGTCTATGTACTCCTTGTGATGGCAGATGAACAGCAGATCCGCCGGCTGCACAAAGTCGGCCCGGTAGAATCCCTCCAGGGAGTGCAGTGTGGCCACTAGTAGGCACAGTATCCGCTCCCAGCTGACCAGCAGCGGTCCGAGGGCACTGAGCGTCTCCAGCGCCGACTGTCGCTGCCAGATCTCCAGCGTCTGGACCGCCTGGCGATGCTTGAGCAGGAGCTGAAGCTGCGACTGCAGGTGGCTCAGGTAGTAGTGGTACTGCCGCTGGAACTGGCGGTGATTCTGCAGTGTGTATCCACCGGAGCACATGAGAAGTCGCAGCTGTCGCGGCCAGGCCGCTCCCAGCTGCAGCTGGAGCAGGGTCTGGGCATACGTGCTGGACTGCTGCAGGTGACGCATTGGCGGCGGCGGCTGCACCGACTGTATCTGACCGGAGGCATTCAGCAGCAGCGTGTGGTAGTCCCCACAAGTAGCCTCTAGCGCCGACTTCTGCTCCATCGGCAGGCAGGCCGCGTTGTCCGCAATGGTGATCTCCATGGGCGAGCTTAGGTCTTCGCCCAGCTGCGAGTGGCTGTTAAGACCCCAGTGGTAGAGCCGTCCGTCCAGAGTGCGGGAAACCGTGTGCTCCAGTCCCGCCGCAATGCTGCACACGCCCATGCTGTCCAGCTTCTGCACTCGCATTACGTTCGCCCGCCGGATGTGGTCTCCGGTTCCCAGCAGGCCGTTGTTCGAGGCGCCGAACGTGAAGAGCTGGGTGTGGAGCAGGGCGTATCCCTGGTGCAATAGATGCCGCGTGTTCGCCGCAAAGCTGCGCTCCGAGTTTCCACTGCTCAGCGATTTCACGGAGGCTCGGTCGTCCTCGGGCTCATCTCGAGGATTGGCCACGTGCAGCTGGAGCACATCGTCAGCCAGGTTGTAGGGCGCCACCAACAGCACAAAGTGCTCATTGCCGGCGGCCAGATCGAGAAGTTCCTTGCCCTCCTCGTAGAGACGCATGTGGCGCGGCTGCTGCTCGGTCTTGAATACCTCGCCGCAGGTGCCCATTACGTAGGTTTCGCCACCGCCGCCGACAAAGACCACGCCCTCGGCGGAGCAACAAACGCGCTGGATGCGAACGCCCTCGGCCAGGAGCTCCAGGGGATCGAAGCTAAGCGTTTGCCAGGCATGCGGATGGTGGATGTCCCTGCCCGATGAGGTGATAAGCTGGCGCTGAACCGATCCGTTGCTGAGGACCACGAACAGCTCCTGGCTGCCAGAGCAGAAGTCCACGTCCACCACGTCTGTGCGCAACAGCTGCAGGTCGAGGGCGCTGCGGTTGGCCTGCAGATGAGCGGAGTACAAGGCGTGGTCGGTGGACAGCAGGAGCAGCACGTCGCCAATGCTGCAGATGCGAGATGCGGGCGCTCGCGTCAGAGGGGGCACACCGCGCCAGTGGAGCTGCAGCGCCCGGCCGTCGCGGTAGATGACAAAGGACTCTCGCTCCTCCTCCTGACTCACGCCTGCCGAGTCATCCGCCGCACTGGCCATCATGCCCGAGTTGTTGTTGGCCAATTGGCCAGGGCCAAAGTTTTGTAACACGACGCAATTCGACGGATCGGCCAGCGGGCCGTTCTCACATGCTGCACGCGCTCCGATCCTTGCTAGGCGGCGTAGACTTTGTGGAGCATCTTACGTTACGAGTTTGAACGCGATTTGGGGCTGACGAGGTGTAGAAAAGTTGATTTTCGTTCGATTTCGGATGGCTAAGTTTTCATGTTTTTGTGATGGTTTTTCGAGCCTAGTGTGACCAGCGCTTGCAAATGCTAATCAGATTTTAAATACTGAGAGACATTGGTGGTACTCTGCATTAATCAATTGACAAAAAAAAAACATATTAAATATAACTTTATATATATTTTTAAATATTTTAATTTCGAGAAGACGAAGTTTGTGTAACCTAGAATTGAAAATCGATAATAACATAGACAAAAATTAATTCATTTTAGTTCGGACAACTTTTCTGAGTAGGTTTATAGCAAATTGAGCTTATAAAACTATATTATTTTATAATTTATATTATTTTATAATTTTTTATTAAATAACATTAAATTTATTTTACTTTGTTTAACTGCATCGATACACTAATAATTTTAAATTTGGCTGCTTTCGTCACTAGCTGAAGTTGCTTAGAATAATTTTAGTTGGTATTTTTCTTATTGCTTCTAATATGCAGTCCCAAAGTTAGGTCATACTGCTTTCTCAATCAGCTGTTTCCGAAAAAGTATTCTGCATGTTTTGTTTATTTCGCATAAAATGTAGCTTTCCGTTAATTATAGGCCGTTAGTTGCTAATAAAAGTGTAAAGGGGTCCCAATCGAAGTGCTAAAGTTTCCGTTTAAGGCTTCATTGATAAGGTAACGCCACTTTTCCGATTTGCATCCGCCCACAAAACTCGTTCTTGGCCATGAAAAACTCACCCTCCTAAAAATAAAATTCTTTGCACAGCTCGGCAATGGATTCGGACTGCGAGGCGGCGGCTGCTGCGTTGGCAGATGACTCCGGCCACTTTAGCTGCATTAGCGACGAGGGCGGCGGTGATCCTGACCAGACGCCGGGCCCGGAGCGGACACATTCAATGTTTTCGTTGACACAAGAGCTCCTGAGGTCGCGCAGTGAAGTGGAACGCCTTCTAAAATCCGAGCACTGGTATAAGCAAGAGCTCAAGTCGCAGAAGCACAGCCGCCTGGAAACCCTGGAGCGCCTGTATGCCCAGGAGCGAAAGTATCTGGTGGAAAACCAGCGACTGCAGCAGGAGTCCATGCGGCTGCACGCGAAATGTGCTACGCTGGAGAAGCAGCAGGAACAGGGATCCCCAAAGTCCGCCACCACTTCTTCTCTGAAGAGTGATGCGTCCTTAAACGCATCATTTGAGGCAAAACAGCAGGAGGGTCGTCTCCGGGATCAACGCCAACTGATCGATGTCCTGCGCAAGCAGAAGAAGATGCTTCTGGAGGACATACAGAGACTCAGCCTGGAGAACGATGAGAAGCTGGGTCAGTTGCAGCAGACCGTGGCTGGTATGGAGCTGGAAAGCAAGCTGATGACCGGGAGATGTAAGCAGCTGCTGGACGAGAAGAGTCAGATGGAGCACCAGCTTGAACTGAGGAGCTCCGCCTTGCGCAGTGTCAGCGCCGAGCGAGAGCAGCTCCGTCAGGTCATCGCCGAGCTCAACGAGACGCTGCAAACGCAGGAACACCTTTTGGCCCTCAAGGAGCAGGAGTTCCTCGATCTAAAGCAGTACTACCAGGAAAAGTTGACCCGGGAAAACAGCGTTGATGTGATGCACTCCTACAGCCTGAAATTTCACGAGGAGATCAACAACAAGACGAGTGAGATTGCCGGCTTGAAAAATTCCCTCATCGAGCTTCGGTCGGAGTTGCTAATGATGTCGCAGCTAAAAGAGCAAAACGAGGAGCAACAGCGCCAGCTGGAGCAGCTCGAATTCACCCTGCAAGCTCAGCTCTTGGAACAGGAGCAGCTCCGGCAGAGTGACGCCCTGAAGTTGGAGCAGGTGGAGAATTTGACCATTTCCTTGGCATCCTTACAACTGGAGAAGGAAGGCCTCAAGGAAAGCCTGCTGGAGGCACAAAAGACGCTTCAGAAGCTGGAGCAGGAGGTGCACAGGCTTCACGGCCAATACGAGGAGACGCGTTCGAGGTGTGAGGAAACCCAGCGGCTATTGGAAGAGCAACACGGGGATCTAGAAGAGTTCAAGGAGCAAAGTTCCCTAAGGGAAGGCGAATTAAACGGAAAACTTAGCAAATACGCAGAGCTGTGCGAAAAGTTAAGCACAGATCTAGCCGCCGCAGAGTCCGAAATGCATCAACAAAGTCAGCAGGCAGAGATCTGGCAGCAGAAGCTCAAAATAATAGAAGAATCTAGCCAAGAGGAAGTAAAACAGTGCCAAAACCAAACCACACAAACCGATGTCGAGGATCCCATTCTAATCCAACGCATTGAGACTTTGGAGCAGCAGCTAGCCGATGTCAAGGCTCAAAAGAAGCAAACTGTTTCGCTGCTCCAGCAGCTGCTGCAGCAACAAGATGCCAAGATAAAGAGCACAAACGAAATGGAGGCGGATTGGACGCAGCTCCTGGAGGCGTTGCAAGCCACTCAACAATTGGAGCAAGAAATGCGCGCAGAGCTCCAGCACAAAACCGTTGAATTGGAACAGCTGAACGAATTGTTCGCTGGTCAAAATGAAGAACTGCAGCAGCTCCAGCAACTGGGGCTGGCCAAGGACGAGGAGAATCGGCTGGAGCTGCAGCTATTGAAGGAAACATTCCAGGAGAATCTGGAGAATCATTCTGCGGACTCGATGAACATTCAAAGGTTGCAAGGCCAGGTGAAATCGTTGCTCGAGGAGCGGGAGGAAACCACGCGACAGGAGCACCGGGCGGTGGACTGCCTACGGTCCGTGGCGCAAGTGCTGGAAATCGAAACGGGTCGGAAGCTGCACATAAAATGCTGGCCACAGCTGGCCAAGCTTCTGCGAAAGGAGCTGCGTATGGGGAGGGCTTCCCATCGGAGGGCTGAGGAGCTGCCAGGCCTAAAGCTTAGGCTGGCGGAGGTCACCGGAATGCACGAGCAAGCTTTGGCCAGAATTAAGGTAGCAAACAATAGGTGAATGGTGGTGGCTCTGCAATGTTCTATCAGCATTTTACATATATTTCCACAGACTCTAGAACAAACTCTGACAGCGGAGAAAGCGCGTTATGAGGCCTCAGACTCGGGCAAGTCCACATGTTGCATCGCGCCCCCAGAACCCGCCCACGAGGTAGCCAATCTGATCGATGACTACAAGAAGGTATATTTGCGTAATCTGCATACAAATAAGGCGTAACTGATGTCCCTTCCCGCAGCTCGTTCAACAAACCGCCAGGGAGACGGGTCGTCCGCCCAACAGCTTCATTTTGGAGCTGATTGAGCGTAGTCAGCGCTGCCAACCGAATCTGTGCCAATTAAGCGAGGGCGTGACCGCCTGTCGCTCGGATGTGGAGCATCTGGGCAGGCTACTCAACGCTGGCAGGGATCAGCGACGAGCCGGGGCCATGCCCTCCCTAATGGACGAACTACGCGCCGTGGCAGAACATTCTTAGATTCTAATTCCTAAGTCAATTTGCTAAGCTTAGCTGTTAGTTTCACGACACTCTCCCGAAGTACTTAATTTGCTTTTGTCTCGAATTTTGTGTGTTTTCAAAAAGGTGCAATTATTAATTTATTGTTTTTTTTTTGTGTGTAAAACCTAGTCCTTAGGCTTGATTAATTGAATTTATCCAAATACTTACTGTTTTTTGTTTACTACATTTGTTCTGTTTTATTTTTAAGTTTATACTACTTATATCTTAACACTAGATGCCAAGTAACAACATATGTCTTCTAAATATACATCCAACCGTATTTAATGGTCGCTCACAAATATATATATTTATTTTTGTAGAATTCAATACATGAAAGTCAAACGTGAATTTACGTACGATTCTTAAATTTGTTAAATTAACCAATTTTAGATTTGCCTCTTATTTGACAGTATGGAACCGAGATTCCCTCGCGCGTCGTAATTCTTTCCTTCGAAACATATTCCATATTTCCCTCATCGTCCACTTCGACTATTTCCTGAACCACTACCCTTGAGCTGCGTGTTACGCCACAAAAGGGGTAATTTGTGCCATTCAGGCAGAGAACGACCAGATCATACTCAATCTTCAGAGTTGGTTTCAGGATACTGGTAGTCTTACAGGACGCTGTGCGACTCTTGGGGCAGTACACTCCGGCGCAAAACCAACCTTCTGCAGGGCAGTGACAATCCTTAATACAATAATAATGTGGATACTTACTATTACTTACTTTCGGTCTTTTTTACCATATTTATCAACATTTCGGGTGTTGGGTGATATATACTTCCCTCCTCAATCTGTAAGTTCGATTTTGTGCTTTGAGACATGAGAGTGAATTCATTTTTTAGTCTTTACCTTTAGAGAAGAGCCCATATAAATATACAGAGCTGCAAATAATGCAAAAATTAAAGGCTGAGCAAAACCCATAGTGGGTCCTTTCGAGTACAGCAATAGTCCAAGACTGACGAGTTTCGATACGTACAGAATGTCTTTAATGTCCATAATCTAATTGCAAATCCATTTGTGTTTTTGTCTGTGGAAAAGGGGTTTTGTGGTGCGAAGTCATGGCGTGGCTAATGGCTTGGTATCTAGAACAGGTGAGCTATAATATTAATATTATAATTATGTAAAAATCTCTCCTCTATTTTATCTATTAAATAGGTTACTATTTCGCTTAGAAACAATTTCTTATATAACCCAAACTGCGGAATACCTACCTTATGGGCATCTCGTTGAATGATGTAAGCTGTGGCAAATCGATCTTGTGGCTTCATCCTCAATCAGAGACGGCGGCAGTCTTTTTCATTTCAGTTCGAATATGTATATTAGGCGAAGGCAACCGACACCGCCCTTGGCATTGTCAACGCTTGGTCTGCCAGGAGGTTTCGGACCGGATTGGAGGCGGCTGTAGGGCCAGAGGTAGAGGTAGGTATGGGCAAGGCACTTGGGTATTGATAAATGCGTTGAAAACTAAGCGACCGCCCAGTGGATTACCACCACTCCCCACGCCAAGTGGCCGGCACTCGATTCCCCGAGAGGAACCCCCCGCAGCCAGCTTGCTGGCTGCAATGAGGAGCAATCGACCACAATCGCTGGTCAAATTCAATTGGCGCAATTTTTCATCTGTGGCTCCAAGGGACCCGATCCGGCGGATCCTTTTGGGCTGCTGCCTCTGCTGCCGTCTATTGTTGCTCTGGGCTCTGGCAATTGTTCTCGGCTCTGGATCTCTGGAGCTATGGACCTATGGAGCTACGGAGCAGCCGCGGAGCCCTCGGCTCAAGGTTGTTTATTTTGAAAAATCACCATCACCCGATCGTGGCCTGTGCCGACGGCTGGGGATTTAATTCAACGCTGGACATTTATAAATTGCATTCAATTTATACACAACACGAAAGCGTGATTTTTACATTTTTACAATCTAGCGAATAATAGATCAGCGTCGTATTATTGCCGACTCTTCACTGCAATGCTCTCCAGAGCAATCGAATCTTTCTGGGTCTTCTGCCTGCGGCATGAAGAAGGCTTCTCAGACCATTCCGGTTGACGCAGACAAATGTTATGGTTGTAAAATATTTAGGAGTACAAAATATACATATATAACACTACATTTTACGAGTTTTTAGGCCTCATAAGAATGAGGGAAATTCTCAAATTTTACTATATGTAGATATAGAAAGCACACTACATATATAATATATTTGTATAAGATTGCACTAATTCTGATTCATGGGACATGTACAGCTGAAAATATTTTGATTCTTAGCTTTACATTTAAAATAAAAATTAAATCAAATAATGTAAGCATTCAAATCAACCCATTTAACCGCATAATTATCTTGGCGAGTTATGCATCCCACTGGTGAAGTTTCGAAGTTTTCAATTGTTCAAATTTGATATTCCCTAGAGCCAAGATCTTGAGCTCTATTATTTGAATACATTTTCCGCACCTCATCCAGCCCCTGGAGGTACTCCTCCAGCTAACACAAACTTGCCAGGCATCGTTTAGTCCGTCCAAGGGTATCATTTGATTCGATGAGAGTGCTTTTTGTTGTACTTTCCTTGGCTCTTTGATTTGGGAGCTGTTCCTCGGATACCCATCCTTTTTTTTTTTGTATTGAGCAGGTCGCTCATTAAAGAGGGACGGACTGGGGCTTGGGGGCTGCTGGGCAAACAAAAGGCATAAACATTTAATTCTCACCAAAGCGATTGATGCGGTCGCAGGGGCAGAGCGACCATGTCGATGTGCGTCCGTCTGCCTGTCCGCCTGTCCGTTTGTCTGGGGATACGATCCTTCTTCTTGGCCTGGGTCTCGAGCCTCACGGCCAGTCCTAGTGCCAAATTGCAAATGCAACTTGTTAACCTTGAAACCGAGCGGACGGTTGGAGGAGCGGACAGATAGTCAAGGAGCCTGAACCGCAGACCCGGCACAGTATGAGGCATTTAGTCAGACGTCGTCGTCGTTGCTGTTGGCCGTGTGGTTGTTGTTACCACTGCCGCTGTTGTTGTCCGTCTGCCGATCACTAGTTTGTCTAGCTGCTGCCCCCCGCTCATGTCCTCATGCACTGAGAATAATATCTGAAACGAGTGGTAGTGTGAATAATTCCCTAAACTAAGCAAAAAGTTAATCTTTAAATAGGAAAAAATTAATAAATATAAGCGCTTTAAAGGGAAAGTATACTCTACATTTGGAAATAGATTTAGATTACTATAAACTGGGCTTGTAACCGGCTTACCGAGAGCTTTTCAGCTTATTTCTAGCTTATACCTATTTCTTTATATTTCTTTTCTTTTTATTTCTCACGGTGCACTTAGCATATTGAATAATCTGGCCATAGATGAATGACACTTCATACATGCGTCTTGTCTGTCCCTGGAGCTGCAACTCGCAACTGGCAACCAGCAACTGGCAACTGGCAACTTGCAACTCGCAGCTAGCAACATACAACTTACAACTGGCAACCGGGAACGGAACAGAGGCCAGGAGGCTACCGAGACTGGGGCTCAGGCTGTGGATGAGGCTGCCTCCTGGTGGTGCATATTTCATGCGTAAACTTTGGCTTGGGCATCCGCCACTATTCGTCATTTGTGCCGGGCTATGTCAGTGTTGTGTTTGAAAGAAATTCGTTTAAATTGTCAATTGTCTGGGGTCCTACGGCTCCTGCTCCTGCTCCGGCTCCCCCTCCAGCTGCTGCTACAGCTCCTGCCCCCGGCCGGGAACTGGTTTCCAGCTACTCCTAATGAGGCGCATCAGTGAACTGGCGGAGTGGGGAGAACGAACCCTTTTAGCATTCGGCCGTGATGGTTGGTGGCCCTGGCCCCCACAGCTCTCTGGGTCTGGGGGATCGGGGGCCTGGGTGCGTTTGCATTTAGCTCTACTGCCCGGCTAGGCACATTAAAGTCAAGTCAACTTAGCCACATACGAGCGGCGCGTTTAGTGCCCAGCCACTGCCGGGCAGTGGTTCCCACACCCGATGCCGAGTCCGAATCCGAATCGCTCTCCCCTGGAGCCCCCGCCATCGCAGCACTCCCACTGGAGGGGCCATTTCCACTCTGATTTGGTTTAAGATTCGGATGCGCATCGGATCCTGCTTACTGGGTGTTGCAATGTCATTGCCAGCATTTTATGCACTCGCCGCACTTTACAGCCGAGCCATAAATAAACTTGTATCTTTAAGATAGAAATAGTCGTAAAAAATCAGCAAATGACCCCGAAACCCGCCGGAGCCCTGGATCCCTGAAGCCCCTCGTCTAAGCCGCGTGAGAGCTCTTAACCAGACTGAAGACTCCACGCTCCAGAGGTGCTCCTTGGAGGTGGAATCTTCAAACTGCGGCCATTTGGATCATCTGCAAAACATGTGTAAGATGCAGTATTACATTTTATATTTAGCGCACGACTTTGTGCGCTTTATTTCAGCTCGTTTATAGTTTTGCATACAATGAGGTCGCATTGGAGATTCCGGCGAGATGAGTTTTATGGATGCCCGGGACGAGATCGTGATGGAAGCCCCTTAGACTAGGCAGCGAACAATCGCCGGTCATTAGGAAGTTGGTTTTATGAAACTGCTCAGCACAGTTCTATATCGGGAATGAATATCGGAGGCACCACTGGGGAGATCTCACTTTCGGCATCTCTGGAATGATGAATGGCGATCATAAACCTTTTCCCTGCCCACCTCGACGGGCAATTTAAATTAAAAATTATAGAGTTTCTCCCTCCGTATTCTCGATTTAAATACATTATTCAAAAGAATGTTATTATCGCCTTTAAAAAGCCTCCTAACTGCCGGCCTTTCTTTACACATAAATCATAATTATATACATCTCACTCTCATCGCGGGTTAAGTAAACACGCATTTAGGATGACGAAACATCTCAATGGTCTCCGCCTGCGCTACGTGGGCACATTTCCATCTTCTATCTGCCTTCTAACGCCGCTGGAACACTTTGACCCAATTCATTCCGATTCAATTGAAACATTCTGAAGCATTTAAAGACCGACCATAAAAGGCAGACGAAATGGGTTTTCGTTGGAGCGGACTCGAGACGGTAGTCGGTTCACGAGAGATCATAAAAAATAATTAAGAAGTTGGTACTTGGCTTTTATCCCGGAATGCTCTTTATCACAGGAGGGTTTGGGGATTATGTGAAAGAGCTTGCCTTTTTAAATGTTATTATTGATTTATATTTAATCATAATAATAGACTAGTTTTAAGATAAGGAGTTGTTTTTTTTAATTTTACGACCCAATCAGTAAGTTTTCCCAATAAAAAACAAGTTCCTAAGGCAAATCTTTAGACAGTTTAGCGAGTAGAGTATCCCCTCTTCGAAGTACCAAGTTCCAAAAAAGCTTCCTCTGGTTACCTTCGTATTTTCATTATTTGGTCCGTGGTTATTTAATCAATGGGGGCTCAGTTGCGTGTTCTCTCCACAAAAAAGGGAAGGCGAAGACACTCCAGCGGGCGCTCAACTGCGCAGCCCCAGCAGCCGCATCCGAATCTGAATCCACTCTGGTACATTGATCTTGGCCCATTACGAAATAGTGGAGGGAAACCGTTAAGATCCACGGATAGCGAAAGAAAGAAATCAATGACCCAGAACATTTTTTTGGGTTGCCCACATTCTACTGTTTTGATTACGTCAAATGGGATGCCAGCAGCACTCCTCCGCCTCCTGCTCCTCCGGAATTGAGGCTGCGATCTGGGCGGCTTTCGATCGAATGCATTAACATTCAGCGATTTCACGGGAGGATCGAGGGTCGGGGCCATGGAACGAGACAAAATGTCAATGGGAGAATCTTGTTGCCGGCCTGGCGTCTCATCAGACACACATGCAAATAGCAAATAGCAAATAGCGAGATGCCGATGTCGATGCCGAAGTCCACGTCTCCAGCCACATCCCGGCCGAGCTGAGACAAGGCTGAAATCTGTAGCCCAAGGGGCCCATGTGCCATGCAATTTAGTCAAAGGCCCTAACGGCATTTGAGCCAAATGCGTTTACGTTTACGCATCCGCTATAAACTCGTATGCCGGGTTGCCGTGCCCGCCGCGTCTGCCTCGGTCTCTCCGTCTGCCGGTTCTTAAAGCCGGGACATGGGAGCAGAGTTGCGGCTTTGGCTTTAGTCTTTAGTAATCAAGGAAGTTGTATTAATAGTACTAACATAATATTAACATATATAATATAATAGTTATTAAAATATCTAAAAAGGCTTCAATCAGTTTCAGTCATATTAGGATTAATAAAAACTACCGCATGTTTTTTTTGTATTTATCTTAAGAAACATACATATATGCAAAATCTGGCCTTTTTCTGCCCCTCGAATCCTGTCAACACTGCCTCGCAAAAGGTGTTGGCAGCGAACCCAGAACCAGTTGCCAGAGTTATACTTATGCTTTAAGCAGGAGCATGCGACAAAACTGTGACTCTGGGTTCGCTGGCTGGGCCTGCAACTCCACTTCCTTTGCAACGTGGTTGGAGCTGGGAGCTGGCAATGGTTACTGGGTACTGCTAATTGGACCTGGCCCGGCCTGGGCTGGCCACCCCCCTTGCGGGCGTCACAGTTTGGCGGTGCGTGGCGCACTTAAACGAGGTTAACTGTACTGCAAAGGCATCCCTCTTCTCTGGGCCGCCGCACCAATTTAATTTCAAGTTGCGTCAACGCCAGCGCTCCAGGGCCCCAGATCCAAGAGCCGAGATCCAAGAGCTGAGCTGAGCGGTCAATGCACGCATTACCAGTTGCCAGCTTATCAGGCGGCGATCGCAGAGCTCCCAGCGCACAGCACACGGCGGCTCTCTGCCTCCCAAGAAAAGCCCATCAAATCAGCAACGTGATGCTGCCCTTGGGGCCCTCGGCCTGCACTCTCTATGGCATAAAGCGGTCATAACATTTGCACCACAATAATAGCTGTAATACTAACCGCCGCCGCCGCCCAGCCCCCATTCATTGAAGGATAATGTTACGGTTAATGGCGCGGCCGGGCGAGTAATTTAATTTACTCGTACACTCGCCACATGCCCCCAACAAACGGACAACGATCGCGAATTATTATGGCCAAAAACAAAAGACTAGACGGCGGCACAGACAACACTCCGCAGATGGAGATGGAGATGGAGTCGAAGAAGGAGCCGCAGATGCAGATACAGATAGAGATGGAGATGGAGTTGCAGCGGGAGATCCCTCATACCGCGGGCATCGACGATCATCAGTCGGCCAGACATTGGAGATGGGACAGTGAGGCAGCCAAGATCGAGAGTGGCCCGAGTTGGCCACCTCAAATTATTGGCCTCTATTGCTATAATTTGCCTTGAAACTTTGTAGTAGATGGAGCGTCTGGGTCGGGTCTGATTTTCGTTAGGGCTTCATGAGATCGATAATGCTGATTGAGATTATGTACTTTTAGAGCTGATCTACTAGAGGTTTGAAAACAAATTTATTTGTAATATGTCAATGCTTTTATATTTATTAAACTAGTTTTAAAAAACAATTTACAAAAATACTTACAGATAAACAAGTAATTATAATTACTTGTTGAAACTTTAATGCTTGGAAGTGTATTATAGATATTGCAATTATATTAAACATTTATACATTGTACAAAGTTTATGTAATCTAAAATGATGAAATAAGACTAATAGTCCTTGAATGACTGTTCTAAGGGGAAACCCTTTATGAAGGAATAATAACGAAGTCTTACGGAATATTTTCCGAGTATTTCCAAAATATATTTCAGTCCAATCCTTACACTCACCTTAATCTGAAAATGTAATATATAAATATAAATCCACAAAGCCATCTAAAACCCAAGTTTAATCAATCTCTTTAACTTAATTTAGTTCCTTAAATAAAGTCATGTCCCATTCAACTCCCCCATTTTTCCAAAGTCCACCTCCAGCTGGTCGCTTTGCCCTCAGCCACATTTGATGGCTTGCGATCGTGTTCGCTGGCTAATACACATTATGCCATAAAGCGTTACCGAAACGCCATTAGCACGTCAGGAGGTACGCCTCTGGGAGGCCAGGACGGAAATACTCGCAGAAAGGGAAGACGACGACGATTGTTTGCTGGTAGGTAGCGGGCATCGACAATCGATTGATCAAATAAATTGCAACGATGGACATATCGATAACGATGGATAATGATAATGATAGTGGCGATGTCGATGATGGGCCTGGGCGCGGAATGGGACGGAATGCGAAGTGCTAGATGGGAGACGACTGGCTGATGGCGAGGCCTGTGATGAAATTGTTGGCTTCGATTTTGGCTAATTGCAGGAGTCCATTTGAAATGCCTACTTAGGGCTAATTGGTCCCCTCGGAAGCGCCGCCAAGAAATGTACAAACATTTCACGCTGTGCCTGTCATGGATGTTGTAATTGATGCTGCCGCCTCCAGGCGTCTTTGGATACGAGGTTCCCTGTCCATGTCCCGGTCCCGGTCCAGGTTCTGGATTCTCGGTTCTCGATTCTGGCTCTCCTTCTGCAACATTGTGTGCCATGTCAGGAGATGTCAACCCGCCAGCGATGGCGACTGCGGCTGAGACTGCGACCACGATGCAATGTCCGAGTCCACAAGACCACGACTACGACTACGACTATGACGAGGACGATGACGAGGACGGCAAATCTAACAACTTTGATTGACTTGTGATTTGAAGGCGCGCCTAATTGAAGCGAGGCGGCTGCCGCAGAGAGAAACAGATTCTGGGACTGGGACTGGGACTGGACCCTGCCGCTGGACTTTAGTCTGGGAGGGCACTGCTCGAAAATAGTCTGAAGGGAGCACTTACGAACTTCAGAATATTCATATTGCTACTTATACCTTACTTACTTTATGTGCTTTATAAATCCTTCCTTCAACCTGCTAAGTTTTTTATATGCACATGTATCCCGATCGTTTTACACATTTTCTCGCAGTGCCCCCGGCTAGACAGGAGCTCCTTGTGTTGACTGCTCTGGTAAAATGTTCGTGAGAAATGTCATTAATACGAACGATGTGACTGCCTGGAGATGTGGATGTGAATGTTGCCATCCCATTCCCATTCCATCCTCCCAATCCCGCCCCCTGCTACTCCTTGGCCGCCGCCCTTTGCCACTCTATCCGCACCGCATTGTTGCACTTAATTAATGTGAGGATGAAGAGGCTCCTTCCGTCCGCATCCTCTGGCGGAACACGCCCTCGGCATGCACTGGACAAGACCGGGCCAGCATGGAGGAGCGGAGGAGCACTTGCCATATATGGGGTCAAGTCGTCAGAGGCAGAGGCAAAGGCAGAGGCGTCGTCGTGTCTTGCAATGGGAATTGCTGGCGATAATAGTGGGACGTTTATCTATTCCAAACAGCAACGCCGAGCTGCTGCACCCAAACCCGATCTCGAGCCAATCGCAATCTTAAAGGCGTTAACAAATTATTTGAAACATGCAGCGCCGCGTCGGCATCCAATAATCCTCCCCATGCCTAGATCTCGCTGCTCTGGAAGGGATCCCTATCCCGAACCGATTCCGATTCCGAACCCGAACCCGACTCCGATCCCCCTGCCTCCGCCGCTCTGCGCTCCGAGCAGGCGTTAATAGGCATTGCTATGCCAATAATTTGCAATTATACTTAATTGTAATCGTCATCGTTGATGATGTCCATGTTCCTGTGTGTGGCAATTGAGAGTTGTTATTCGTTTTTGTTTTTCTTTTATTGAGATTGGCTTGCTCGGAGTCGTGTGAGTGTGTTGTGTGTTGTGGTTGTGCTCGGGGCCATTGCTATATGTACAACATTTCGTGTTTGTTTAAGCGATCGCTTTACTTGGCTAGACAAATGTTTATTAAGCCTATTACTTACTGGTATATGAGTGCTCGCAGGGCCAAAACATCTGTATACACAATGCTGACAGTTCCAAGGGAACTCTGATCCCAATCTCTTTTCTATTTCTAGTTTTTGAAATGAATATTTTACAGAATCTGACAACGTGATCTTTACATCGTGGCAAAGGTCGTAGGTATTTATGATCTGCAATTGCCTGTTAACACCTTGTATACAAATGTCAAAAGTCCGCTCTCGTGAGTGGTTTCAAAAGCAGAGCTGGGACAAAGGTTTTTAAGTTTAGAATCTTTAGATAAGTTAACTTTTAAATCACAAACCGAACAGGATAACATTATGTAGGAATCGAAGCCAGCTGCTCTTGAACTTATTGCAATAAAATCGTGTCGCTAAATCTCGAGTGTGGAATGTAACCAGTGTACACGGTCGATATCGCTTAACTAGGACTACTTCACACCGCAGTTCTATTGCATCGTGGCGGGGAATCTATCAAAATTCCCGTCCCGGGTCCAGGTCGAGTCTGATCCTTAACTAACTAGGTCGATGTGGCTTACACTAGATGCACAAGGCGCTTAGCAATTATGACAAAAATATTACACTATGTGAAATGATCGGGGAATATATCAATTCGCTTATTGCTGCTCCTTGGGAGCCGTAACTTAATGTTAGGTGAAAAAATACTCAGTTCCAGTGTTCTCGATGCTCGGTACTTCCTTCGCCTCCTTTATCGCAACGTCCTGCTGAAGGACATCCATCCATCCAGCTTAGTACAGGATGCCGGGATGAACGGCCCCGCTGCGCTGGAAGTACACATTCGGGTTGCTGCTCAACGTGGGCTCCAGCGTCGTATAGAGATTCGTTTCGTCGGGTCGTATAAACATGCCTGGCAATTAATTAGTATTATTATTATTAGTATATTAATTAAGATTCATATGATGTTTAGTCGTTAGTAACTGGGTTTAATTTTGGCTGTAGTATCGTTTGTATGCCAGGGCAGTTACACTTCCTTTTATAACCTTATAAACCATATCATCAATTACCCTTGCATAGAAACGATTTAATATGTATCCCAAAAAGGGTTAATCACTATTACCACTAGTGAGTGTGTGCATTACCTGGCGCATAGCGCAACGTTTTGGCCAATTGCGCCGCTTGTGTCATGGAGGTTAGCGAGTTGCCCAGCTGCTTGAGGGTCAGCGGCGTGAGCGTGGGCGGTGCGGCGTGCGCCTGCTGCTGTGGCGGTGGCTGCGGCGGCAGTGGTGGCAGTGGGGGCGGTGGTGCGGGTGGATAATAGCAGAACGGGTGCGGACTCAGGTGTGCTGGAAAGTAGTGATACATACGCGTATAGCTCGGCGGTGCGGCGGTGACCAGAGCAACCCGATCTGGTGGTCGACGGTGGATACCAGGGATCGGAGGTGTAGGTGCGGGTACGGGTGCGGGTGCGTGTGCGGTGGGAAGTCCCAGAGCCATGTGTAAAGTAACCAAACCATTAACAAAACCAGTCGTGACCCACACACACAGATTGGTAATATTATATAGGATAAATATATATATGTACAGTAATTATTGGTTTTTTTATCAATAAATGTAAATTCATTTAAGTTTCGAAAAGGCACAAATACCGGAAACAAAACCAAAAGAGTCAACCGAAAATAAGTAAATGAAGAAAAAGGTTCCACATGATTGATGAATATAATAACCAAAATGGAGTTGAATAAAAAAATTATGTAATGGCATATGCAAGCGTGTGTGTCGTGAGCGTGTCGAGAATTTTTTGATTATGTTTGACAAAGTTTGGGGGCGAAGATGGAGGAAATGTTACGATAAGAAGGCAGATATGGGGGGATTAGGTGGATGTGGATGTGGATGTAGTTGTCGTTGCAGTGCCGATGACAATGATGACGATGATGATGATGGGTTTTTTTGGGGTTCGTTGTTGATGTTGTAGATGAATGTCGTGTTGGTTGTTGGCGGTTGTTTTTTGTTTGATGTATGTACGAGTATGCATGACGTGACAAATAAGAAGTAAACAAAATAAAATAAAATAATCATAAATATATGTATAAATATTTTGTCGGATATTTTTCATGTGCTGAGAGTGCAGCTTAAAACGAAGTCTTAGCCATATGTTCAGGGATAAATCAGCGGAGATGTCACAACTTCTGCCCAGGGCCAGCCATAATTATCCCGGACCCAAGATCCCAAGACCCCAAACCCAATCCCCAATCCCCGCAGCAGCAGATGTCCCAAATCCGTGGAAATTACCTTGCCATATTTCACACTTTTGCCGGCCAATTTATGGTTTACGGCGATCTTAATGATGTCAAACGATTTCATGTCAATGGGTTAACTCTGCACCCTCAAGCCATGGAGAAAGTCGAACGCGGCACTGTATTTAACTTAAATTTTGCTGCTTTAGCTCCCATTTGTGTATCGTTATTGGGCAAAAAATAACCAAAAAACAAAACCCTAAGCGATTTTCATTGGCATCTTAATAGGTTTGTGTTGGATTTGCAAATAGTTCGTCTGTGGGCTCGTTTCCCCATTTCGCGGTGACCTTCATGAATCCCAAAGGGTTAATAAAACCGAGCCACTGAACTCCCAGGGGTAAATCGTAAAAAGTCAGCGGTATTACCACAGCTGCAATGCTAGACCAGACTCTGTGCAATTTGCCCTCCTTCTTGTACGATTTTATAATAATAAAACCAGTTCAAGTTTATGCATATATTTTTTGCTTTTGCTTTCTGAACCCCCAACTCCACAGAATCCAGTTTCCCTTTTAGATAAGAAGCCGGCCTTAATTGTTCGGCTATTTATAACTTTCATACACTTGTCATAATTAGCAGCCAGTTGGCCGAGCCAAGAGTTTGGGCCTGGACCCGAACCCATATCCATTTGTGGCCGGCCAAAAGCCTAACAAATGTGAGCCAATCAGCCAGGCAGCTGGGGGTTATAACTCACGATTACTATTATTATTATAATATTTTCAACAGCTCCGGCGCGCCGCCAATGAAACGAGTGTGGCAAACTGTGTTAATGACACGAAAAACCGACGAAAAAAAAGAGTATGGAAAGGGGGAAAACGGGGCTGGAAAAGCGGTGGCATTGACGGTGGCGGTGTATCTGCTGCCGCGGGATCTGAACTCTTGACAGTGCTAAATGCAGCAGTTACACACATGCCATGCCATGCCAGCCCGGCCTCAACCTCGGCACCAGCCCCCGCCCCAGTCGCAGCCTTCTGGCCTCTTTTCCTGCTTTTCTAATTAACTCAGAACAAATACTGCAATTAAGCCCGCTTGTTCTTATGCGCCGCAACGCGACTTCTGTTCTGCTTCTCCTGCCGCGAATCTGGAATTATGTGTCAGAAAATGAAAAGGCACGAGTGTATCTGTATCTGCATCTGCATCTGTATTTGAGCCTAGGCTTTTGCATTAAAGAAAAGAAACTAGTTTGCGCGCAACAGCCGCCAGCTGAAGCGTTAAATTTGGCTTAATTCCGTTTTGGCCGAGAATTTCTTTCGCTGTCAGCTCATTTGCCGATTTGGCCATTATGAATTATGTGCGCCAGCATTAAATGGTGGCTTTAACACCCGGCTCTCAAGCCGCTTGCATTTTCTAGCTGTCAGCCGCCAAACGAAACGAGACGAAATGTAACGAAAAACGCTAATTAAGTGCAAATATGTATGACCAGGCCCGAGAGCTCCAACTGTGTGCGTGTTCCGCACTGCCCTGGTGTGGGTAGGTGAGCATGTGTGAGTGCGAGTGTGTGGGGGCGGTCAGAGCCTGTGGAAATTCTCAGTTTCCATGGGGCTAGAGATGGTAGATCGCAGAGGTACGTACGTGACTCTGAATCTTAATTGTCATAATCAGGCGGTAGTTGTTAATATTCATTTGTGGGAGAATATTTTCATGAATTTTAATATCATAAATTCTGAGGGGAAAGAAGGAATCCTGATGCATAAAAAGTGAATCTGAATTGGGGAATGATTATTCAGTTTTTGGGAAAAATTATTACAGCTGGAATATTATAGTAACTAAAAATGAATCTGTCACTGATTTAAGAATAAGAAATATGACTTTAAAGAGATTTTGATACCTGAAAAAAAAGTATTGATGTATATCTTTAAACCCAACCTTTAAGGCAACAAATTAAACTGTATTATATTGAAATACTTGCAAATAACTTATGAATTTTACCCCTACAGCTCTATAGTTTGCTGTTTAATGTCCAACTAATCCGCTAGAATAATCATGAGAATTTTTTAAAGTTTAAAAAACTTCCATTAAGAAGGCAACTATTATCTCTCCGATTCTAAAGTCAACTTAAGTTATGAGTTCCTGTGGCTATTAGAGATATATGTTGCATATGCCCGAAGCATGTTTTCCCGACTGGTTTAAAAATTCTTTTTATAAATTATTCGCCATTTAAACTGTGGCAATTTATTCTTTCTTCATTATTTCCTCACTTTTAATTCACCTTTCCGTGTGCGCTGCTCGCCTCGACCGTTTTTACTTTTCCTCACTTGCATTTAATTATTTCTGCCTCTTTCACCGGTCCGGGGGAAAATTCATTAAAATTGCCCATCTCTAGGGAGGAGAGGAACACAGAGCCAGAGGCAGAGCCACGTTTTGCATTTTGCAGTTTGTCGGCTCGGAGTAGCTGCCCGCCGGCGTCCTCCCTCGGCCCCAGGGGCATCTGCTTCCTTACCCTTACGGAGCCCAGTATCTTCTATCTGGCTGTGGCAACAAGTTAAAGTTAAACCAACTGCCGCACGTTGACTGATTGCTACGTGCAGATTGTCATTGTTCGCCTTTGTTGTGCTGTTGTTGCTAGTTTTTCGTTTTTCTTGTTGTTTTTTTTTCGTTCTATCCACTCTCTGGTCTTTTTGCTGCTACATACTTTGCAGACTTGAGTAATTTCTTCGGCGAGCGTTGCTTTTTCCTATTTTCCTTATTGGCTTCAGCGCCAAAGGTTCTTGTTTCTGCCGTTGTCTGGGCTCTGCGAGAGTGAGTTGCCAGATGTTGTGATATCACGAAGCAGCATTATAACTAATTGGCCACGTTCGTTCTAAGCCAACTCCCCCCTCACTTCCCCCAGCCTCACACACACACTCGTCTAGAGTTCATTGTCATGAACTGCGGCGCGGAGCTTTTCCCATTCCGGGGCGGAAGAAAAGCGTTTTTCACATGGCAGCCACTCTCGGCTGGCAATTTGCATATTTCGGTTAAGGGCGTATGACCTTCAAATTGCTACAATTCAATTTACATTTAAGTTAAGTTGCGTAGAATTGCATAACGAGGCCTATTATGGGTCTGGGAAGCAAGGCGAATTGTTTAGAGTTTCGAGCAGGAAAGAAAGCCCCATTAGTTGGACTTAGCTTAGCTACATAAATATTGATTTATCGATTACTGCCACTTAATGTGAGCCTTAAAAATACAAAAAACAGCCAGTCAAGGCATAAGGAAAAGTCTTTGAAATACGGCCATCGTAAACTCAAAGTCCAACAGTTTTATGGGCTCATAGGCCCAAACTCACTGTGATTTACCTCTTGCAAGCTCGACACTGAACTTATTTAAGACTTAACTTAAATCAATCATTCGCTTAGAGCTGAACCCCAGTGCACCTTTCCCCGGTACTCCCATATTTTGCATCTCTGGGCGGCGACCGCAAGTGCTGTCGAAGAACACGAGTACCGTAAGGCGGTAAGAGCTCGTCGGGCTCTTGGCCAATTTAGCGTAATAATTTCAGCGTGCGAGCATGTGCAGTTGGCACACGGCTCATTGGCTCGCCTCGGAACCGATTTGAGCCCGGCTAAGAGCTGGCAGTTGGTAGCTGGTAGCTGGTAACCGAGAGCCGAGTGCCGAGTGCCTGAGTGGCGAGTACAGAGACCTGGGTTGGCTTTTCCGCTTTCGGTTTCATTGCCGCAATTCGGAACTGGTTATCGATTACGTTGCTGGCTGGCTGCTTCTAGGCAAAACTAAATATCATCGCTCCGGCGTCCAGCATCCAGCATCCACAATCCAGCATCTGTGGCTGCTGCTGCCGCTGCCGCGGCTGTGGCTGTGGCTCTTATTGCAAACCGCTATAATTTTGTGGTAATATACAGTGACGCTCGTTTCAAGCACGTGCTGGCAGCGTTTACCCAACTCATATATTAAGTCCCATACACAGACGCTGGCCGCGGACAGAGGACCGAGGACGGAGGACCGCGGACTCGAGTTGGATACGATACTCAACAACACGTACTTCACAGATTTGTACATTACGCCATCGTCATCATCATGATCATCATCTTGGCCATTATCGTTGTCAAGTTTCCAGCGCCGCAGCGCCGTTCTTTTGTTTTTGCTCTTTGGTTTTTCAATTTCAAGTTCGTTGCCTCAGTCTTTGGTTTTGGCTTCGGTTTGGAAGTGGTCTTAGAACAATTGAGGCTAATCGAATCTTTTTTATGTCATATTTTCGACAGCTGATGCTGGTCGAACCGTTTCAATGGCCGCCCGTGCCCCCAAGGCGAAGTTGGATCTCAAAACAAAGCCAGGCCAGGCCAGAACACAGCAGAGTTCTTATGATTGGAATTGTTGTTTGATGTTCATCTTAGATTGCTTTAAATTTGGGTCTAATAATTGACAGCTCAACCAATCGAACAGAGCAATTTGAGGCAAAATATTTGGTATTGTCTTTTACCTAATAACATATAGTAAACTGTTTAAATGTTGTTGTAAGCTAAAAATTCCATACATTCTATTCCAAAACAATGAACAATTACTTTTAATTGAATTAAATATGGACTTCCATTTCTAAAAACAACAATACTTTAATTTGAATTTTGAAACCAATAAATCTTTTAATTTAATTTGTTAATAATATGCGAGAGCATAATTTATTCATTTCCTCAAAAATAAAATTGGCAAACAAATGACTGAGGCAACGAACTCGCTGTTTTATATTCTGCTTCCAGCCAGAAATCTAATACTTTCCAATTACCATTATACAGCAAGTAATTCTTATAAAGGAATCATTAATTTATTCGTTTTCCATAATATAAATGAGCTTTCTTTGGGCTAAGCCTCATTTGGCCAACTGGTTTATGACAATGAGCCAACCTTTTGGAAGTAGCCATCAATAACACGCGAAACCCCAACCCCCGACCTCTCGGCGCTCGGCCATCGGGCTAAGCTTCAGGTCCTCAAGTGTGCAGAAAATATATAAGAAATAAGAGATACAAAAACAGTCTCTGGACTGTTCACAGTTAAATGACTATGCGACGGCCTCCCTGGGGCGGCTCTTTATTGACAAATCCCCATCGATCGATAAACATGCAAGACAAATAGACAAAAACTTCCGCACGGCTCTCGGGAGTGTAGTGACAAGCTTTAACCTTCCAAGGTCCGCTCCCATCTCGGATCTGGCATCTCGCATCGCGGATCTCGGATCGGCCGAATGATTGATTTTATGTATGTGCGCGCCTGGCATAAAGTCACTCAATAAAATTACAAAAAAATGCGTCGTCGCGCGGAGAACAAAGACCGCTGGCATCTGCCCAGCTGCCCGGGCTGCCCAGATTGATGGGCCCGTCTTACTGACCAACTGGCCAAGTGGCAGCATGGCCAAGTCGAAGATGGGACACTCTGCCGACCGATAAGGTCAATGGATCGCCCTTGTCGCTGGCCCAGAGTCCCCGCACAGATTCCAGTTGCAGTTCCAGCCGGGCCCTAGGGGTTAGGGTATAATGATAAAATCGCGCAGCGGCAGCAGCACAGCGGAAGTATGTGCTCGTATCTATTTTTGTGACTCTGCCTGTCATCGCTCGGCTCGTTGTCGACAGCTGCCCGGGGCTGTTACAACAATGCGACTTCAATTAAAGCAGGCCGGGGTAACCTTGAACTCTCGTCTCGAGCGGTTTGCTCGCGTTCAATCAACGGCATCGGGCTGCTCATATCGGAGCCGTGGACCACGACATCCTTCTGGCCACAGCCACATTCACATCCAACGAAGCCGAGCCCCAAGAGAGGCCCGAGCTGAAGCTGAAGCTGCAGCTGAAGCTGTCAATCTGCGTTCATTCCTCGCCTGCGACTTTGACTTCGAGGCGGCGGCAATCATCGAAAGATGCTGGCCTCTGACTTGGACCCTTCCCTCCGCTATCCCGGCACCGATCCCGGTCCCGGTCTCGATCTCAATCCATTCCGATCTCGATCCCGATCGAGAGCCCTGCCCCTGGCCGCTTTTGGGGCCGGCTCATTCCTCGGCGTCAACGCCGTTAGCTGTCGTTTAGTTTATTGTTGCAAATTGCTCAGTGAATTATGTGCCGAACTGCTTACTGCCAACGACCACACACGCATGTGCCGTCTGTGTTTGTGTTGCTCATTTGAAGGCTTGGCAGGAAATTTGATATAATGGATTTATTCGCTAAATCACTCGATATTTTCTGCATTGTCAGTCTCCTGTTTTTTCTTGGAGCACATAAATTTATGATTTATTATGATTTTGGTTCAAGTGCCTGGCTTTTGCATTGAGATATTTAAGTGGAAACTGAAATTGACACTGCTGTAGCATAAGGTATGTTCTTTAGAGATTATTTACATACTAGTTCGTTTCCTAAGTCATTTGTTTTTCCTATAGTAGAAAATCGTTAAATTATTATTTTCTTGCTAAGAAAATACATTTTATATATTGATTTCTTGAATAATTATAATTTTAAGAACCATGAACACGATTTCCATAGTACGATAACGCGATTTTTTAAATGAAAATAATGATTAACTGACTCTGGAGTTACCTCTCTCCTCATCTTTTTTTGTAATTTTCTGCTGAATCAGACTGCCTGCAAAGAGTCAAACGTTTCTGTACGACTGATCGAGAATAGATTCCATTTCATCTTAGTGGCAAGACATCCCGTGATTTGCCTCTCCTTAAGCTGTCAACTACCCGGCCGGATCAAGTTCGTTGCCCAAGTCATTTGCTCTTCAATCGGGAGAGTAAGAAGCAAAAAAAAAGGGAAATACTTTTGATTTTGCTCTTGCCTCACACTGCCTTATGTAAATTTTTAGCTGCTGCCCACATGCAGCTCCAGTTTTTTCTTTCTTTGCCCTTAATCAAGCTGGAACCCTTGCTGTCGCCGTCGCAGTCGCTGTCGCTGCCTTTGGCTCACTTCACTCAGCCGCAGCCTCAGCCTGGGCCTGGAGTCGAAGAGTCAGCGAGACAACTACACAACCCACACACATGTTCGGGGATCGGATCGGATTGGATCCGATCGGATCGGATCGGGTTTGGTTATGGAGTCTGGAGTCTGGAGTATGGGCATGGGTCTGGGTACGATAATGGCAGCGATTGCAGCTCTCGGTTGATGTTTGCTCCGTTTGCTTGTTAAGCTCTGTGCCAACTTTGATTTCGTTGTACTTTGTGTGTCTCCAGACATTTGTCTTTTGCTCTTAAGGTTCCTGCCTGCCCCTGTTGCTCTTTTCTTGGCTTGTTTTGTTTTTATTTTCGGTTTTCCTAAAGTTTTTTCCTTCGCTGTTACCCCTCACATGCACTTTCAATTGCAGACAGTTTGACGTATATATGTGTGGACCAGAGCCAGAGCACTATATCTCTCATTTATCTATCTATATGCGAACCTACCTATATTTCGTCTGTCGCTGGCTTTCTTCCAAGCGAAGACCGAGTCGGAATTGGAAGTGCAATTGGAATTGGAACTGAAATCGGAATCTAAGGCCCAGTCTCGGCCCGGGCTGCCCACAGGCACTTTGGCTTGTGGGCCGTCGTGGCTCCAGCACCAGATTCGGCTGCAGCTCCAGCTTCGGCTTTAGCTTCAGCTCTAGCTTTGGCTTGGTTTCAGCTGCACCTCGGCTTTGGGTCTGCCTGCCTTGGCTTGGGCCTTTGCCTTTGCTTCTGGCTGTGCCTTCCTGCGTGGCTCACATACTGAGTCGGATTTGGAGCCGTCGTCAAGTAGCTGCCATGTAAAACGCTTCCTACTTGGGCCCAGGGGCGCATTGTTATAATTTGGTAAATTATTGCAAGGCTTATACCCTAGCCAAGACATCGCCTGGGATTTGGCAAGAGGTTCGAACGTGGTTTTATCCAGGTTACCAAAGGCAAAGAATTTAATACGAAGTCTTACCTACATTACAGTGCAAAGTAGTTATGCATTTGCTTTCCTACTTTTCCAATTACCCATATTTATGATACAAGAAGAAATAAGGTAATTACCTATTACCCAATTGCTCAAAACTTTTCAGAGAGCATTTCTGCTTCGTTTTCCACTTGAATTACCCTGACTTTTCCTGTCCCATTTCCATTTGCTATGCTTTTTGTGCTGACTGTAATCATAAGTTTTTGATGTATTTACTTTAATTAAATTACGTAAAGTGTTACATGGCTCAAGCACGCACATTTCGGAGCAGCCCTGCGGACTGGGTGCCCCTCGCTGCCCCGATCCCCCACACATATCTTTCCACTTTGCCACACACATGAAATGAACAACTCAACTTTTGCTTTCATTAGAAAGCTGAAATGGTTTAAAGCCTTTTTGGCTCGTTATTGTCTAGAAAGAAAAACAAAAACTAATAATGACAATAAATAAAAATTCCGAAAATATTGTTTTATCTGTCTTTGTCTGGCGGTTCGTAAATTGCCAAAAATTGCACAGACAGCCGGCTTTGTTTTTATTTGACGCTTTTTGTCGGCCTTTGTGGGCTGCGGCTTTGACTCGTTTCACTTGCTCTTCGTTCGGTTTGAGGCCGGGTCGTGACCGTTTCCACATCGACACCGACAATGACACTTAACAGATGTGAAATTTCAAATAATAAATTTCGGAGCTGTTGATGGCTTTATTTGCATCGCTTAGAAATGATTAAAGCCGAAGCAGCGTCAGCAGTGGCAGAAATTTAATCAAAAGACTTAAGCCACGAACTTGGGACGTTCTCACAACGAAAACGAAAGCCGGGAAGAGCGAGACAGCCAGAAGCAGATAAAGACAGACAGAGAGATAACTGGAGAGATACATAGACGGACAGATCGCCGCATGTGTGCTCTTTTTACACTTGGCTTACACGGCGTCGGGAAAATTAATATGCCAAACAATTACACGGCCTGGCAAAACAATTTTAAGCCCAGTTAATGCTGCACAGTGGTTGGGAATTACGCAAATTCAGCGCGAAAAATGTGCCACAGTCGCCGCAAAGAAATGAAAGCGCACAAATTTGCATACAAACAAATGAAGCGGAGCCAAATGAAAATTGCCATCCATACTAATTGGCAAAGAAATGCAAATGCAAAAGCAATGCGCAATGAAGATAATTGCAGGGGGCTTAGTTTGGAACTAAACTATAAATCCTGAGAGATCAAACTATAATTTAAAAGTGAAATGCTTAACTATAAAAAAAAACCTCTCCACAATACTTTTATTACTTGCAAAGATCGTTAAAGAGTTTCAAGGAATTTCCCTCGCAATATGCGGTATTTAAATTGAATTTAATGTTGATATACCATTTAAATGTACTACAACCCATAAATTTCCAATTGTTATTCCAACCACTGTACCCTGGCTACCGTCTGCTGGAGCTGGAGCCAAAGCCAGAGCTAAAGCTAAAGCTAGAGCTAGAGCTGGAGCTGGAGCTGCCTTGGAAAGTTAAGACTTTTGCTTTTTCTCTTCCCCGGCTTTGCGACTGCTTTTAGAAAGAGCGAACGTATGGATAAACAAAAGTTCAAGGGGTTGCCTGCACATGAGGCAAGAAAGAAAAGAAAGTTATTACAAAATTACCAGAGACGACTGACAGCTGACAAGGGCCGGTGTAGGGTAGGGGCAGGTAGGAATGGAATGGAATTGTTTCCATCTCCATGAGTTGGGTACAATTGCTCCCGGCAGAAATTGTGACAAATCGTACAAATATCATAAGTACAAAGTAATGGGTCAGAGCGGGACTTACCACCTCCGTTGTTGGCACTGGAGCAGTGCTTGGAGCTGAGTCCTTGGCCCGTGTTCGAGGCCGAGTTGGGCAGCCCGCAGCCGCTCATCACGCCGTACTTGATGGGCTTGAAGTGGAAGAAGGACGGCGAGTAGCCGGATCCGGCGCGGCTCAGCGAGCTGAATTGTTCCTCGCGGTCCTCCACGTACAGGCCCTCCTTGCCCATGGCCGCCAGCTGCCTGCCCTTGGGCATGAACATCACCAGGAAGACGGTGGCCGAGGTGGCCACCAGTCCGAAAGCGATGCAGGCGTCCTTGTGCCGCTCGGCCACCGCCAGGCCGCACAGCATCCAGCCCAGCCAGATGGGAATGGCTCCGCCAATAGCCAGGCCAATGTAGGTTGCCTCCCGGTAGTTGTCCCGTATGCCGCGCGACTTGATGGCCAGCACGGCGATGAAGACGATCAGGAAGACGATGTAGATCAGCGAGAAGAGCAGCTCCGAGAACTGGGTCTTGCACAGCGGGATCAGCACCGTGCTGACCGCCGCTATCCGGGTATAGATCTCCGGAGTGCCGTCCAGCGTCGTGTACGATGTGGGATAGAACAGCGCCGAGTAGTTGGTCTGCGAGGCCACCGTGGTGCTGAGGAAGCCGCTGCCCATTACGGGCACACTGGTGGTGTACACCTCCGGCGGCTGGGTGAGTAGCCACTGGCCGCCGATGGCCACCTGGATGAGCAGAGCGAAGAGTAGCAGGAGTCCTTGGTACGGAGCCGGCAGGTAGACTCCCCCGTTCAGACTGATCAGGAAGACGCACTTGACCAGGAGGGCGGCGAAGACCAGGGCGTAGGCCACGCCCACCCCAAAGCGAATCGCTCCGCAACTGAGCAGCGTGGGCTGGGCAGTGATGATTGCTCCCAGACTGGCGCAGGCGAAGAGTCCCAGCAGCAGCATCTGGCCAAGGAAGAGGTGGCGCCGCGACGGCGAGGTGCGCCAGGCCTTGAAGAGCACGAAGATCTCGAAGGCGCCCATCATCAGCATGGTGAGGGTGGCCAGGACGAGCACCGGCACCACCCACGGCTCCTTGCGCAGCCCGGCGAAGGGCAGATGCGTGGACACCACGCTGGGCGGTGTGCTATTGAAGCTGCTGCTGCTGCTGCCCCCCGGATGCACTCTGCCCGAGGAGCTGGTCCCAGCTGATCTCGCCCTGGCCCCCAGACTCCGTGTAGCCGTGGGCGGTGTGGTGGAGCTGCTGCTGGGTTTGCTGGACGAGAGCGTGGGCACCACAAAGAATTCCGTGGACATTTCCAGCCGGGCGGCACTCGACACATTGCCGCCCGGGAAGTTGAGATCCAATTGTTTGGCTGAACGCTGTGATGGAGGAGTTGCAGGAGTTGTACTCGTCGTGGTGGTGCTCGTACTGGTAGTGGTACTGGTAGTGGTTGTGGTGGTGGTGCTGGCATTCCTGCTGCTCGGCTTGAGCACCTGGTAGGCGTTGCGCTCCGACTCCTGGTTGGTCACCAGGCGCACTCGCCGCCAAATGTTGTTCCCATTCACGCTGAGGCTGCGCGACGCCGGCGTGGTGGCGATCAGCTGCAGGACCAGCAGCAGGATCACCAGCAGGTGGCGTCTTCCAGCCATTGGTTGGAGTGCACCCTTAGCCCTTCGCGACCCTTAACCCTCAAACCGTAACGCGCTCAGATGCGGCGCATCTCTCGCAAATCGCACGCGCACAAAATCAACAAACACGCGACGCGATCACTTCGGTTCTTCAGCGAAACTGCCTTCTTTGCTTCTCGGTGCTTGACTCTGGATTCTCGTCTCTCGGTTCTCAGTTATCCACTTGCCTCCACTCGAATCTCGATTCTCGCGCTGAGACGTCCGCTCACTCCGATCGACCAACTGCGACTGGCCGGCGAGCTCTGCAAGTCGCACTTTGGTGCCGCTTTGTCGTTTGAGACAAGTTTGAAGGCGCACAGTGGGCAGCTTGGGATTCATCGTTGCAAATTTAAGAACTTGGAAACCGAGTAAGATGATCCAGTAATTTAGGTGGTTTATGAAAGACAATTATTCAACCTGAATAAAAAGTAGTCAAGGTGCTACGCTTTTGGGATAATTACTTATTGATGTGTTCTTTTGATAACCAAACATAGGTCATCTTTGAAGGAGTATATCTCATAGATAAACCATTGTATTTTATTAAAGTTTGTGTGTTCTAATCCTTGAACTCTTTCTTATATCTTAGAAAATATTGTAAGTATATAAATGTTTGGGCTCTTTCAACACAATTTGTTCTAGAAACTCCATAGTGGGGCAACCATGTCGAGCTAACAACACACTTGTTCGAGTTCGATGTGCGTTTGCTAACTTGGCTCAAAAAGCAGAGCGTTTGGTAATTCTAATAACGGTAAAGTGTGCTCTATTTAAATATTTATTTGTTGGGCAATTGAAATAAATGAGATAAGGGTTAAAGATATACAAGGAGTTATTTAAATATAAATAAATGTATAAGGGCTGTTCAGATAAAAATGTAGGTATATACATAAGTATATTGTAGGTATAGAAGTATATTGATTTTATCTACATTATTAATACTATAAAATTTTTAGGTTTTTGTTAATAAGACAATTTATATAACCTGGACTAAAATTGTTTTCAAATATTGATTTTATAATTTCCTTTCAAATTATTGTACATTTAATGTCCTATTTATATTAAAAACTTTATTTGCTCTAGTTAAGTTTCCAAACAAACTGAAATCCGAAAGTTGTTCAAATTAAAAATCTAAACTTGCATTAATTTGTAAAAAATATATTTAGAATATTTTTCTCCAAATTTTCACATCTAAAGTCAGCTCCAATTCCGCTTTCGGCTTCCTTAGCCACATGCACTCCACATCCGCGACACAGAGAACACTTTCATTCGTTCTGCATACCCGTGTGCTGGGATGGGGATAGCGATACCGATATCGCTTTATGGCCTATTCTGCTCGACTTGGCCTGGCCTGGTCTGGCCCCTCAGGAAAGTGCTGCGAGCCATTAGCCAAGCGCTTTTGCGGTCGCTTTCAGAGCCACTCTCTTCGCAAACGGCGCAACAAAAGGCGAAAATAGCTAACTCTGCGCACAAAAGGCGATTGTAAATCAAAAGAGCGCTAATGATATATCGATATACCGAGTGTTGAGGTGGGAAAGGCAATGTGTTAGCAGCGGCAATAGGAACTCTGCAGCGCTCTGATTCCTTAAGCATTATTGTCTTATTGTCTGCTGGGGCGCGCTTTCGGCGAAAACCACAGTTAGAATTAAGCCCAGTTTAGATCGCCGAATGAGTGGGCAAAAAGGCTTAACAAACGGCTTGCATAATAAAGTTCTTATTGTACTGAGTTTGCTTGAAAGTCACACATAATCTCTAGAGATTGTGGAAAACCAAAGATAACAGTTGAGCAAGAGATTACGACTAAATATGGGATTTATATTAATTTGAATCAATCAGTGGATTAAAATACCTAAAGAGGATTAATCATGGAATTATTTTATATATATATTAAACCACGTATTCTTAATAAAGAAATATTAACTCCTTTATTAATTTGCTTTAAATCATATTTACAATTCCTTAAGTTAAAAAATAAGGTATCTAAGTTATTTTAAACAAGAAATCAAAACTGAAGTTTGAATTTGTTTGAAGTTAGTATACTCTTACAGTTTGCATTTGGCTCAAGGCATCATATAAATCGATCATATAAAATCTATAGAAAGTACAATTTCAAGTCGAAAAACTGTTCTCTAGTTTTTTTAGGTAAGTTTGTGTTGTTGTTAAATTGTTCGACAAATTTATTGACAGCCCCTTTTAAAAATTAAAAAATAGAAAAGAAAAATGTTTTCTTCACTTAAATTACCATAGAAAAACCCACAGGGATATAAAAGTGTTCTTCAAGTAATCCCCCATATCATGCTTAAGCGGTACTCCGTGGGCTGTATTGGTCACTCAGCTCCGTATTTGGCGCGACTCACAATGCGCAGCCATTAGCCGCTACAAATGTTATGTAGATCGTGTCGAATGTAACCCCTTCCCTGCGGTGAGACAGACTCCACCCCTCTGGTGAGAGCCCTCCCCCGATCGGGTTGATTCCCCACCCGCCTCGGAGTTACGGTATCGTTAGTGGCGATCTGAGAGTCCGGTCAGCAGTAAACAGAACAGTCAGAAGGCCGACCGGCAATGCACGCAAAGAAATGATCCAACTTATTCTTATTGATTATATCTTAAAGGATCGTACTGATCACAACATATTTAATGTGTCAATTTGGTACAATAAAATAGTAAACAAAAGGCAATATTATATTCAAACTAAGAAGATTAACTAAGACCCTCCTTCCATGCCAATATTTGTTCTCTGTGTGTCCATCCGCGTTCTGTATTGACATGGAGGCGGGTAAATAACCTTTCTGCTTGCCCCGAAAAAACCCACAAAAAACAAGAGTCGCAGAAACACTTGGTACAAATGAGCGCGTAGTCAAATCTGCGATCCGCGAATTGCCATAACCGAACATAACTCAGACTCCAGCTTCTGCTTTTGCCGGTGATCATGATCTCGGGCGATACGTGCTCTCGTGTACCTGTTTTGTTTATACCCTCGTACCTGTTGCCATTGTAGATTTAATCTTAATACGAATCGGGCAGGGATGATGGTGGCGATGATGACGCCGCATAATTTATGAACTTTTCAATTAGAACTTGTCTCCGGAAAATTAAATTCTCCTCGCGTTGTGCCTAATCCTTGTTTAAGCTAAGCCAGCGATTATTTGCCAAGCTGTCGCTGTCTCGAGTGCCCATTATCTTTCTAATTAAAGCTGTCACTTGGCCGTTGTTGGAGAGAACATGGCTCAGGGTTATGCCCGGTAACAGTGCTTTATGTAATCCTGCGGTCTTAGAGTGATCTTAGCTAATTAAAAGGCATTCTAATATTACGTTTCGCCTTTCTCCCGGCACGCCGGATCGGGTTTCACGACATACCCGAGACACATTGCGTTAATAACCCCTGACTGGGCACAAGATCAAGGCAGCCCTCTGGCTCGTGCGCAGGCCAAAAGTCAATTGGCCAACACCAATGGTAAAAAAGTTGGTAGTAAGGCCGGTTTTCGGGTTCGCTGAAGTTGGTGGATATCAGAACATTTGCAGAAGTGGCACAATACCTGACAATATTATAAGTAATGGTTTCAACTATAAACTAATAAGATATTGCAGCTTAAAAACCAATTAGTTTACACTTGTTTTCGCCTGCAGTCAGTACGAATTTTTAACACAATCATTAGCTTGTGGAAATAACTACTTGTTTTACATAAATTTTCTCTTTGAATGCCTTGGTTCACCAACGTTTTCTCTTGGCTGTAGCGCTCTCATTACTCGGGCTGTGTATCAACTTTCTTTATGGTTAAAAATTATTCAAATTTGGCTGCCTGCCGTTTCGATGGGCCTAGAATATTTTCACGATTTCGCAAGGAGAAAGAGTGGAACTGGCTCTGACCCCATCGCCTGGATGGGCTAATATTACTTTGCCTTGGCGCCGAGGCTCCGAATCCTCCTCGACGAAGTTGATTGATTCCGGGCGATTTGAATGTCTGAGCCGGGACCAGGGACCCCAAACCGGGAACGGGAACCGCCAACCTGGACCCGGATTAGAGCCGATAGATGTGCCGCCCATGGACCTGGGACCAGGGAGCAGGGAGCAGGGAGCAGGGAAATGTGTCAGAGACTGCAGCGCGGAGCTGGACCGTTGCCCGGGGCTCTTCATGAACTTAATTTATTTGCAACAAGACGCGCCGGCGCCGTCTGGGTCAAGTGTCAGCCGGTGGAGCTCTGGACTGCGAATGTTTCCGATCATCACTCCTTGATCGGCCCATTAATTTTCGGTCATTTCAATCGGCGTATATTTTCGGGGATGCATTTTCCAATTTATAATCGAAACCAGTTGGTCAAGTGCGTTGAACTTCTGGCGGATACCGAATATCCCCAGAGACAAAAGCCTCGTGGCGATCTTATTTATTTATCAATATGTAGTGCGGTGCCGGTTCCCTTTCCCTGTCCCTCTTCCCTTGCCGCACCGAGTTCATTGTCGTCCCCAAAAGAGCGAATTCTGATTTATAAGCGGGCCCAGTCCCTCGGCCTGGAATCTGGCCCATACTCCGCCTCGGTCCCTGCGTCCCTTCGCGACGGGGCTGCGCTTTAATCACGTGCGTGCAATGCGCACATGATGATGCGCCCCAATCCGAATCCCCCATGCATGCTCCGCGGGCACCTCGTCCTCATCCTCGCCCTGCCCCGGTACCAATAGCGAGCGATCCCGATGCCGATCCCGACCCCTCCGATGCTCTTGACGATGCCGGGATGCCGCTCCGGCCTCGGCTGTTTCTGTTTCTGGTGTTGCAAACGCTGCCAGGCCAAACACCCGGTGAACATTGCTTAACAGCAATCTCCGCTCTTGGGATTCACAGTGATGTCCATGTTTATAGGTACTAGAACAAGACATTATTTTACTTTTATTATAACACCAAAACAACCTAGAAGACACTTTTAGTCAGGAATCATTCCTAGGATTAAGCCTTACTACAAGAGGAGTATCACTACCCCTCATTCATTCTATAAATATTGTAAATAGAATATAATTTCAATATTTTCTTTCTATATTATTTATATAAACGTTAAGAGGGAGTTTTTAGAATGATATGAAATGTGATCATTATACATTTTTTAATATATTTAATGCCTGCTCTCCCAAGCAGATATCTTGGGCTGTACTTTCCTCTATATGTTTTAGTCCATTATGCAGAATGCATATAAATGTAAGTGCAAGTATCAGAGTTAGTATAAGTGAGTTGCTGTTGTTGCTGCCGTGTTGCTTTGTTGTGCTGTGTGTGCTGTGTGTGGTGTGGTGTTGTGTGTGAGCGCGCATGCGTGAAGCGTCCGTTTTAATCGTTGCCTGGCCATCGAATATTTCTTGGCCACGACGGCGATGACGACGTGGAGAGCTGGCTCGTAAATCCGGCGTATAAAAGCACATAGCTCGCTCCATCGGTCAGGGATCGAGGGATCGCGGAATCGAGGGACACAGGCACCCATTGTGGGCAGCGAGGCGGTGTGGTGTGGTGGGGTCAGCCGCAGACTCGAACTTGGGTTTCGGCCAGCACTGGGCACTGGCACTCCGCCTGCTACTCCTCTTTGTGGGGCTGGGCCAGAAAGGCATAAAGGCCTCTAGATGGTGGCTAACTTGGCTCTCTGCGGCCGTCGTCGTCGTCTGCCTGACCAAAGGCTGATTTACTATGATCCGCTTGAGTTTTATGTGCAGAAAGATAACATTTTTAAGATATTGACACCTTGTTAGGCGTTTGAGAGACAGCTGGTGCCGGCCGATTGCCGAGGGGCCGCAATAAGGAAAAGAACTCTCCGTGGCCACAATCTCCACGGGGAACGCCTCGTGATCGCACCTTCCCCGGATTGGCCCTTTTGCGTGGCTAATTGTGGTTAAAATTAAATGCATTTCCCGTCGACAAATGCATAAACCTTGGCCAGATTATCGGTGCAGCACCAAATCCTCTCAAGCCTGAGAGCTCCCCCATCTCTAGCTACAGCTCCGGCCAGCCAGTCAGTGTGTGTGGGTGTCGCAGGCGGGCTGAGTTAAATTTATGGAATAATACATATCTTTATGGCTTCATTAGCGAAAAGCCTCTCGGAGCCCGCGACTTTTAACCCTCCACCGCCGCCGAGCCCCTCCAGCGGCAGTAGATCCCCATTCGACACGCTGTCTGCGTCCGCAGCAGCGTCAAAGGATCGGCATCGACGTGGTCGTCATCGTCATCGTCGTCGTCTTCATCATGGTCGTTGCCGTTGTCTATGCATCTGTCACTACGGAGAGTGCAGCTCTGGAGTTCTGGCGGCCCTGAGCACTCGAGACTTTGTATGCACACTTCAAAGAGGTTCAGTTCGGGTCGCTTCGATTCGGTTCTGAGAGTGCCATCGTTGTCTGTGGGCTTTTGCAAGAAGAATGCATCCTTGCTCTTGGGTTATGTAATATTTTAAGCATAGGGAATCTGCGAGTACTATTCTTAAAAATCAGACAGTAAGCCTGCATTGAGAATCTTTAATTATCATTATTTGTTCTAAACTAAAAAGAATGAAAATGTTGTTTACTTAAGGTTGATCTTTAAATGTTGATTCCGAATTAAATTAATTTAACTATTTGCAAGCTGCAAAGTGATCTCTGTTTATTCTCAAAAATAGTCGCAGTAGTATAGAAGAGCACCCCGAATTCGGTGATATTTTGGGCGGAAGCCTTCTTCGGCTTTGTTCCTAGCCTTGCAGATTGATTGAGCCTTTTATTAAAGCGCACGTACAACGTATTAAATAAATTGTTAGTTACGTTCCGGAACGGAACCGAGAACCCAGAGCCCATAGCCCAGACCCCAGACCCCAGACTCCCGAACCCAGAACCCAGATCCCAGGACAGAGAGAGGAACGAGCCCGCCCCAGCCTCCGACAGGAGGCCCTTCTGATATTCGTCAGATTCTGTGTGAAGAGCCGTGTGCTCATGGCTGGGAGTATGGTGTCGTATGGCACAACGCCCCCGAAGGTGTTGTTGTGTGCGGGAAAATCTGAAGAACATGGCAGGAATTCCTTTTTATTCGCTTTTCTTACAACGTCATTTTCCCGGCCCAGTGCCTTGTGCCTGCCTGTCGAAGTAGATGTCTATGCATTTTGCTTTATGGTCCAGCCACGTATCAATTATGTGCCAAAGTGCTAATGGCTGTTGACGGCTCTTGGCCAGCCATTGTGGTGGGTGTTTCCACCTAAGAACATTCCTCTTGGACATACTGCACACGTACCCATACATATTCCAGAAAGGGTTCGCCATCTGCCGAGAAAATGAAGCTGCCCTGGGCTCGGCTAAATTAGTTTTTCCCCCTCTCTGAGATGCATGCAATTTCCTTTGGGCAAAAAAATATAGAAAAAAAGTGAAAACCAGTTTTAATTACCCCGGCAAATATCGCGTGCCAATCCCGGAGCATAGCAATTCAATTATGACACAAATCCATCGCATGCCAAGCCGATTCGAAATCAGCATTGAATATCCGAAAATCAGTGAAGCGCAAATTTTGTATCAGAAAAAAATATGGAAAAGGTAGCCCAGAGTAGGGTTTCTTTATAAAATAAATGTAGCTGTACCCCTATAAATATTAAAAGCTTGGCATTTTATTTTCTTCACAGAATTTTTAAGACTTTCCTTAGTTACCTGAGCTGAAAGAGTGGAGCAAAGTGTGCCATTTCCCCGCAATTGTTAGAAAAAACAATAAAAACAGAACACCGCGGCTACTGGAGCTGATCATAACCATCAGGAATTGCCTTGCAGCCAATCAGAGCCAGAATCACACGGAATCACAGCGACTACAACTCGCCGCTGTCCGCATCTCTCTGGCTCGGGTCTTTGGGGTCGGGCCCCGTTATGCCCATCTGCATCCAATTAGACGGAGGCGAAGGCCCAGACGACGAGGCCTTCTCCCGAGCCTTCTAACCAGGAATGGCTACGCTGGCTGGGCTGGCCGGTCCTCGTGGCTCTAGGCCCTCGCTGAGCCCAATTCCGATGGCCTTTTTTGGGGCCAATCGGCTAGTAACTTATACGCTTGTCGTTCACAGTGCATGATTAATGACCAACAAGGGCCGTGGACCGGAGAGCTGCTGGGGAAACGCAGGGGAAAAGTAAGGATGCCAGCATAGCTAGCTCCACACTCCCAGTTGAGGTTCCAGTCTAACCCCTTCAAATGGCAATTGGCACAGTCTTGGGCTTGAGAGAACAGAAGAAAGTCTGCGATATTTGAACCGATCTAGCAATGAGCTACTTCAGTGGCAGACTGTGAGGAAAGTGTTTATCCAGAAGTTTGTGGTTTAAATCTGAGAAATATTTGGTTTTTTTTCCCTAATTAATAAGCGAGTTTTAGCAAACGTTTAAATATTTGTATATAATATAAGTTAAGAGAACTTAAGGTACCCTTATGAGGGTATTATACTTTGAATAAGACTTCCATTAATTCCAAATAAAATATAAACCTAAATCAGTAAGCAAGGAACCATAATAAATGTGATAAAAAGCCACTGTTTTATCCAAAAGAAATGTATTCTGCTAAGGAAAATATATTAAAAAGGCGGACGCAGGCAATTCTCTGCTAAACCAACGTTTAGAAAATTTAATTATTCAACAAATCCTTGATTTCAAATTTTACAGCTCAATTTCATATAATACAAACTCCTCCAGAAACACAAAACCTGCATTTACAACACGAAATTTCAAACATTAATTATTTATTAAGCCAGATTGAAATCTATATCTCGGCAGTTGTAGCGTAGAGACTCAATTACCAGAGGGTAGGGTAGGGAAAACAAGTAAATCGCTGCAATATATGTAAGTTTCACACCTGAATGTAATCGAATTTTTATCATTTTACCTCCGCATTGCATTGTTGCCAGGCGACTCTCGTGGAGGCCGCGGCTGGGAGTTGGAGGTGGACTCGGAGCTGGGCCGATCCGAGCTGAGTTGCTTGCGAGCAGCCAGCAAATTGAAATTTATTGCCGCTGAGCCACTGGAAGTGCCTGGGCCTGAGCTCCCTCCGCGAGCTGCCTCCACTTGAATTGGCAAGATTTTGGGGCCAGACCAAGCTCAGGCCAGGGCAGGGCAGGGCAATGCTAAAGAATGGTGTTGCCGCTTTTCTGTTTATTTTTGGCCAAGCCAACTGGTCGCGTATGTGGGTCGCATTTATTACTGGCAGCCGCAGTCGGCCCGGCTTATTGTTAGATAAGAAGTGTGACGTTGGCCCATTAGAGGCGGCGAACGATGATCGAGCACAGGGAATCTGAGGAGTCGGTTCGGGTATCGGGGAATCTGGAATCGAGGATCGCGAATCGCGAGTCCCAAATCGCACATCGCCTTGATTGTCAGTCAGTCTCGGTTTCAGTTCTCGAGTCTCAAACTCAAACTCAGTCACTTGCCATCAGAGGACGCGGCCAATTGCAGAGCCAACGCCCGCACGACTTCCACTCTTTGACTCTGGCTGGACTTGGTCTTGGACTTGGTCTTGGACTTGGAAGTGGACGTGGTCTAGGAGCTTTTTGGACTTGCCTACCGCCATCGGAGATTTATGGCTTAGATAAGCGCGAAAAGTTACAGATGCTTATGCAGCGGCAGCCACTGCTAGGCGCGTCTCGGGTTCGCTCCACGTTCCTCATTCAGCCCCTGGACGTGGGTGGCTCAAGCAGTTGATAATACCTTTATTTAAATTGCGGTGCTGGGATATATATTGAGTGGATCTGATTCTTAATGTCTCCTTCTGAATGGATAGCATTTTAAATGATATTAACCAAACGAAATTTAAGTTGAGGAGATATTTAAATTGTAGCTCAACATATTTTGGCAAGAATTAATCTTTCAATATATTTGAATTCTTATTACTTTCCATTAAAATACTATTACATATTTTTATTCTGAAGTTGAAGTGTTATTTAGATAAAATAAAATAATATTCAAAATGGTAGTTAGAATAACAATGAAATTTTCCTATAGTAAAACTTAATCTTATCATATTCCTGTAACTCTCCTCGCTGGCAGTGCCTGCAGCACGTTGTTGTCGTCGTCTCGTTAGCGTGGTGCGATTGCTGGCCGCGATTGGAAATTGGCAACTGGCAACCGGCAACTGGCAACTGGCAACTGGCAACAGCCAATGGCCAAGAGCAGAAGCAGCAGCAGCAGCAGCAGCTATGGCCAAAGTCAAGTTCTCTTTTGGTCTAGTCCTAAGGGCCGATCGATAAGGATCATAGTCAGGCTGAGAGGCTATGAGTGAGGAACTGGACCCATCCTTCGGCTGGGAGTCCGGCTAAATTAGTGGATGCCGCTTTTAATTCCTATCGGCCTTATCGCAGCGGCCGCATCTTAAATGAGGTCAATTATCAGCCAAAAGTGCAAGTTGTTGGCCAGTCCCAGTCCCAGTCTCCGTCCAGACCCAGTCCTAGACCAAGTTCCAGTCCAAGTCCAAGGTGGGATTGGCCTGGTCTCCTCTTTCCTCGGCGGCTGACTTGTCTATCTGCTGCCGGTGCCTCATAAAATTGAGTTTCACTTTCAATTGCCGCAGTACGGCGAGAGTAATAGAAACTGCACATTAAACGCAACACGTGCCACGCTTCATGGGAGCAACAACAGCAGCAGCGGCAGCAGCAGCAACAGCAACTGCAACAATCAACAACAACCATCTCCTTCGTTGCACTTTGCAATCAATCACAAAAAGCCTCGCTCCGTCCGTAATTAGCGCAGGGAAAAAGCGCGGCAACATCATCAAATATCGCACAATGAACACTGCTTTGAGAAAAAACAAAGAAAGCATGACGAGGCATCGAGAGTACACTGAGCAATAATCGGTAGTAATTACAAGGGTGCTTTGTGGCCATCATGAAACACATAATCAATATGGAGTTTTATGTTTCATTTGCAAATATATTTTCTTTAATGAACAATTCCTTAAGATTGTGTAGTTTGAAAATATAATTAAACCCAAGGATCCTTATAAGCTTTGAATGTCAAGTTAAATATCTTTGCATTTAAAAATCTATTATTGAAACTCTGTGTATTATTCTGATTATCATTTACAGTCCTTGGCAGTCAACCCATCCAAGAACTGCCCTTATACCCCAGAACTCAGCCCAAAAAGGGCCCCATTCTTCCAGTGTAAATGGAAAATTGTAGCTTTTATTTTCGCGCGCCTGCGCTTGCCGCAGAATAGACTGCAATTTGTGCAAGCAATGGAGCAGCAACTCGGCCAGTTTCATTAAAAATATTTTGGGTTGAATAACAATAGTAATAACGCTAACGTTAAGTGCAACGCAGAGAGTGCCGGGCTTAAAACCGAAAACCATAACAGAAAAAGTGAAATTTCCAGCAGCATCGAAGGCTGCAGCATCAACAGCAGCGGCAGCAATCATCTTTGGAAACTTTGTTCAAATTGCAAATGAGCCGAAGACAAAAGCCCAGGCAGCGACGAGGTAAAAGTCTCCCTGGCGGTAAATACTTCCTCCCGGCCGGATCGGATCTCTCCGAATGCGGATCTCTATCGGAGTTTCCTCAGTGGTCCGCCACTAGGAAGTGGCAGATTTCCATTGTGTGATGGGACGATGCTCTCCTGAGGACCGAAGCAAATCAAAAATCCGACAACCTTAGTCGTAACTTAAGTGAACTTTAAGAACGCTTTCTGGGGGCCAAGTGAGCGTTAAGACCGATTCGCACTCGGGCTCAGAGAGCAACACAAAAAAACCAATTAAGTTTTATGATCCTCTTCCTTTACGTGCCGAGGGCTTTTAACTCCAACCAAGCTGGGTCCCCCTGCTCTGCCTGGGACATCTCATTTGCGGGAATTATTTATGCCGGCCCGGGTTGCCGGGCTCTCGGGTTCTCGGGGGCTCCGGTGCTTTCGTTTCCCCCTCTGGGTATCCACCTCCTACCTGGTCATGCCATTGACAACTTGCACAAATGTTGACCTTTAATTACGACAGCCAACAGCAGCCGACTTGTTCTGGCCGGCCACTGTTTGCATAACTACGCACATAACCACCACGATTCACTCGGCTCGGGTTCGAAAAGCCTTTATATATCCCCACACACACATGCGAACATTTGTGCTTGAAAAAAGGAGGCAGCAGCCAAGAAACGGCAACGACGACAACTACAATTTGTCCAGCTGCAGTGGAAGATATGTCCCGGAGACTGGACACTCGCAGGGAGCGAGGAAGCCAGCAGAGACACACGCACGGCCAGATGAGGATGAGCAGGTCTGGGATCACTGTGAGTGCTGCCCAGTCACTGAATCAAAATAATATAATATAATATTAATTTCCCAACCCAAAGCTCTGAAGTTTTAAGTACCAACTATTGGCGACTGCATTAACAAAGCTTTCTTTCAGATTTTACATTTTGTTTAAGAAACAGATTAATTATTAATAATAATAAACATTAAAATAATCGTTTAATGCCTCATAAAAAAATACTTAATGCTCGTCATATGCCGTGGTCACTGCAGGCAGGAGAGGTATAGAAGCTACTATTAATCCAAATACCTTATTAGTTTTATATGTAGTTTTAAGTTTATGGTTTTGGCAGATGGAAACTATGTAAACTATAGCGTACAGTTTACAGCTTTATTATATGGATTCTACACGAGTTTTCCCACCACAAAATCTCTTGATTCCTTCTCGCCTGGACCGACATCACTGGCATGCAGATGGAGCATCGGGCTTCTGGCTCTGGCTGCGGGCTGGGTGACAAGTGCTTAGTGTCAGCACCCTGGTTAGCATGTGGAGTTGCAGCCCCCCGACTGCCCCACCGACCGACTTCTCGACTCCTCAGCCGTTGACAATTCCGCAGGGGACCGAGGATCGGGGAGCTCGGTTTACACATTAATTATCACTTTTGTTGCTGGTAGCTGCGACTCCTTCGGCCGGGGATGAGTAGGAAATCCCAGCGCTGACATTAGAGGGCGACAGCACTTAGTTCGTTGCCTGAGTCTTTTGTTTTTACCATATATTTTGCCTTTTTTCCCCCTGCGGCTATGCCCTATGCTGTTTGGCCAGGTGATAAATGAGCTGATGAAAGCCCAGCAGGGGAGTGGGCTGGGGGAGCGGAGTGCCCTGATTTATGGCTGCCGGGACCAGCAGAATAATCGATAATAATCGATAGCAACACCCACTTGGAGTGGGAAGCGAACGCTGCCACAGACATACATACCTACATATATGAAAATTAAATTATAAAATGCCTTACAAGTGGGGCGGTGTCCCGGGAATATCCTTTCAATTCTTAACCCACCAGTTCCAAGGCCCACTTCCCAGTCGCCAGTTCCCAGCTCGCAGTTCCAAGTGCCCAGACTGCCATAAAATGGCACAAGTCCAGACAAAAGGACAGCCGCCAGACGAGGGTGGACATGCGATTTCCTTGACATTTAATGCAATCCAACTGCAGACGCCAAAAGGGGCGGCGACCCAGCCTCCTCTGGCATCCTCTCCTGCTGCTGCCACGCCCCACTCGTGTTGCAGCACCGACCAGGATGAGCACTCCGCCTCCCATCCGCCGTGTCCCGTGTCCCTGGTCCATCCACATGCCCATTCCCACACGCTGAGCCAAAGCAAACAGCCCGCGGGCAGATTTTGTCTTTGCGCGCAAGTGCAGCACGTATCAATTATGGTAGGCTACATGCTAACAACAGTAACTACACCAGCACCAGCACCAGCACCAGGACCTGGACCAGCATCAGCATATGCATCAGCAGGAGCATCAGCAACTACAACCATATCGCCATGAACAACGACACTAAAGCTTCAAAGGCTATTCAAGTTTTGGGGGCATCTGTGGTGTGGACATGGCAGTTTAGTCATTCGAGAGATCTTTGGAATAAATCTTAATTTCCGAGGAGGTTGGGAGGAGAGATTAGGCGTTAGATGGAAGTTCCCAAAGATCTATTTTTATACCTTTGTAGGGTATTATAATTTTAGTCAAAAGCTTACAACGCAATAAAGGAGACTATCCGACCCTATACATTAAAATTAATGATTTTTTGGCTATCCTATGATCAATATTCATGAACCAATTGCATGCTTTAAGGGTATAAAATCATTGGTTTCCCGAAGTCAGCTTTCTAGCTTGTTATAACTATATTAATCGAAGGATTCTAATTATAAAAGCTAGCTCTTAGTTCATGTTTCGTTACAAATTGAACATTCAATAATTAAACTCTTTCGTAGACCTCCAAGAAGAGAACTTATAGAGTTAATAGCTCTAGGTTAAAATTATTAAAATATTTTACAATCTTTATCTACAAAAGTGATTTAAAAACTGCATAAATTGCTATAGGGTAAAATGTCATTAGAGCCAAAGTCTTTCCCAAAACAATAACCCAGACTCTCAGGATCCAAATTCAAATGTAATCTCTTTTACAACTTGGGCATTTGACTGCCGCTTCCAATTACTTTGGCCATATTGTGCCGTTCTGGGCCAGGCGCCAAAAGAGCATCCTGTGCTATTTCAACTCCAATCTCCGGGACAGAGACAAACATTCAGAGCGACTCCAAGTGCCCCTTAAGGCACTCAAAGCCAGATCCACATCCACAGCGGGCCGGCCGACCAGAAAGCTGAACCTAATGGGCAGGCAGCGAAACAAAAAGAGAGAAGAAACTACGGCCAGATTCTAGCCAGGCTCCGCCGCAGTCCTCGCATAAAAAATGATTAATTCCTGGCCGGGTAATTTATGTAGACACATAATTCACAGCGGGACACATTTGGCTAGAGAGTTCAGGCCGTGGCCCGAACCGAACCGAACCGACCGAATGCGGTCGCCACTTAAATGCACCACTAAAAATAGCGCAAACACACACCACCGCACGCCGCACACACCACACACTCTAGTCCCCGCGAGTGTCGATCATATACTTATGCTAAAAATAAAAGGCCAGGGCCAGGGCCAGTCCGGGCCAAAGCCAAAGCCAAAACCAAAAGCAAGCCTCGTGGCGACGACGGCATCGTTGCGCACATTTGATTTAAATTGAAGCCACAGCCGGGAAATAAGCCCGGCCAAAGCCAAGATCAGGGCCTGTATGTATGGTCTCTGGCCGCGGAGCTGACAATATCATTAAGTATTTATGACGCCGCTGCTGAGTATGGCCGAAGCTTAAGCCCTAATCAAATCTGGTCGCTCCACTTGCGTGCTTAGCTAGAAAAACTGTCAAGTTCGTTGCCTAAGTCTTTTGTTTTTAGCGACCCGAGTTCCTGAAATTCCTCCTAATTTATATCGGTCTCTCTTCCAAGTGAACGGTCGTGTTTTTTTCTTGCGCTCTCGTTTTGTGTTAATTTTTGCATTAAAACAACCGGGGTTTTATTTAAATCTTCTACCTTGTGATTAATAAAGTTCCCGTTCACTTCGTGTGCATGCAGCTATTCTGTTTTGTGTATTTAATTGTTATTATTTTCACAATTTAGTTTGTGCTGTCGGTGTTTGCTTTGCATTTTTTGCATTCCTCTTTGTGCCTTCTCCGTTTAGTTTGCGCCGTCGCGACAGCTAAACGTTAAGCTCTCTCCCACGCTCACCCGTTTACCCGCTCTCTCGTTCTCCCGCTCTCTCGGTGCAGCTGCACTCTTATCTCTTCTACCTAAAGGTACAGTGGTAAGTCTTTATAATGTCCGCAATTATCTGCTTCGCCAAGACCTGTAAAAAGGCAATTACTACTAATGATCTTACAGTCGGCTGCTGGCTGTGTGACAACATTGTGCATGCCAAGTGCATTGGTGTTGTTGCTCGGACGGTGGACGATGTAAGAAGAAACATCGGTCTGCGTTACTGCTGCGAGGCCTGCCGCGAGGTTGAAAGAGAAATGATGTCTTTTATGCGGCAGACCAAGGGCGGTTTTAAAGACATATTATCGAGTTTTCGTAAAACTCATGATATGCTCTTGGCGCTGGACACTCAATTTAATAGCCTTAAACTATTAAATGAGTCTCCTAGGCGCAAAAGAACCGCAACTGGTCTGCAGCATATAGGCGGATCTCAACAACCAGCGGCGGACTCCCAACAGCGGCCTCTCTCAACACAGCCCTCCACCTCTGAATTCAGTCAAAGAGTTCTGAGATCGAGTGGCAAAAAAGATTCGGCATCCGAATGTGTTGCGGGAGGGATCGCTCCCCCGATAATTTCCGTTTTGTCCCCTGGGGGTCTCAAATACTGACCCCTCAAAGCCCCGTAAATTTACCTGCTCAGGGTATCAGGCCCGGACTACCGGCCGATATCGGCACTGCAGACAATCAGTCTGCAGCGCCGAAAGCCCTTGTAGTAGTACCACCTACGAAACAGATATTTGTTTCGCGGCTCTCCCTGGTCAGACATCGGAAGATGTCATCGCCTTTATTCAAGGCAAAACTAGAGCCGAAAAAATACAAATAAAGGTGGAAAAATTCAAATTTTCTTATGCTAGGAATATTTCATCTTTCAAAATAAATGTCCCGAATGAACTCTTTGAAACAATATGCTCTACCAACTTCTGGCCAGAGTATACTGTCGTCAAAGAGTTTGAAGCTAAGAAAAAGAAACGGCGGCCCGTAGGAATAAGTCTTCCCAGGCCCGACCAGACCACTGCGCCCTCTACGACATCCGCTCCAAAAACTAATCAATTCCCTCTCTATCTCCTATCAGAATGCAAGAGGCCTACGTAGTAAGCTTCCCAAATTGTATTCTGATAGTCTCTCGTTTGCATCCCAGGTTATTGTGTTCACAGAAACCTGGTTAAAGCCGGAGATTCTGAGCTCCGAAGTTTTCCCAGCTGTGTTCACAATATATCGGCTGGATCGGCCTATCAGACGTGGGGGTGGTGTCCTCATAGCGGTTGACTCCACTCTCGCGTCGGAATTAATAACTTTCGAGGAGTTTGATGTTGAATTCCTCTGTGTGAAGCTAACCATCAATGGTAGCTCTATTTTCATTACCTGTTCTTACATTCCTCCTTTGTCCGAACTTCCTATTTATTGGAACCACCTTTCCATATCCAAACGGTTTTCAACCGACTTTCTAATAAGGATCATTTAATAGTTCTTGGTGATTTTAATATCCCAGGGGCTATTTGGTCCTCAAATACTTCCTCTAATGTACTTTTCACCTCCACACAGCATGATTTTATTGCTGGCTTGCTCGACATTTCGCTGTCTCAAGTCAACCATGTACGAAATTCCCTAGAGCGCTTGCTTGATCTCTGTTTTGTCTCAGACCCGGCAAGAGTCAGTTTAGCCAGGGTGGCGCCGTTGACGCTTCCCGAAGATCTCTATCATCCGACTTTCGACGTGACTCTCGACATTGGGACTGACTTACAGAACATATCTGACTGTCCAGCCAGGAAAGTTCTTTGTTTTCGCAAAACGGACTTCGAACGGCTGAATAACTTTATTTTAGATTTTAATTGGTCCGATTTATACATGTGCACTGACATGGCAGCAGCCGTGGATATTTTTTACAGTGCCATAAATTCCTTTTTACTGAATGTGTTCCGTTATACTATCCATCAACATCGAATAAGCCTCCTTGGTTTACTAAAGAGTTGAGTCATCTTAAAAACAAAAAATCTAGGCTGTATACTAAATATAAATGTACCGGTTCTAACTCTGCCCTATCTCTTTATTTATCTGCTCGGTCAAGATTTACCGTGTTGAACGCGCAGTGTTACAACAATTATTTGACTCGTTGTAGGGTCCAGATCTCTCAGGACCCAAAACAGTTTTATAATTTTGTTAACACTAAACGTAAGCCAATTACGCATCCTTCCTCGCTTTCGTTTGAAAATACAACCGTAAAAAATGATCGGGCTATTGCCGATCTGTTTGCGCAGTTTTTTCAAACCACTTACTCAACTTCAACTGACTGTAATCAGACTTATTCCTACATCATGCCCAAATCGAACCTTATCTTCAGTCCTACTTTAGACGAAAGCACTATTCTTTCTGATCTTCATCGCGTTAAGCCCATTTATTCGCCAGGTCCCGACGGTATACCTGGCTGTGTGCTTAGGTATTGTGCCGACGCCCTGTGCAATCCCCTTCTAAAATTGTTTACCTTGTCCCTAGAAACCTCCCACTTTCCCCTTATTTGGAAGGAATCATTTGTTATTCCTCTCCACAAAAAGGTAACAAATCGGTTGCCAGCAACTATAGAGGAATCTCTAAGTTGTCGGCCATTCCAAAACTTTTCGAGAAAATCATTACTCCACATTTGCAGCACCTGTGTAGATCAATTATTTCTCCATGTCAGCATGGTTTTTTAAAGCGTAGATCAACGACAACCAATCTTTTTAGAGTTCACTTCCTTCTTAGTTAGGGGCTTCCATAAGGGCTTTCAGACAGACGTAATCTATACTGATTTCAGTAAAGCATTTGATTCTGTCAACCATTCTCTTCTTGTTCGGAAACTCGATCTAATGGGATTCCCGGTTGATCTTCTTAGTTGGATCTCAAGTTATCTGAATGGCAGAACGCAAAAGGTCCTCTTCAAAAATTCTTTATCTAATGTTCTCAGGGTTGCTTCTGGCGTCCCGCAAGGGAGCCATTTGGGTCCCCCTGTTGTTTACATTATTTATCAACGACCTGCCGAAAGTTCTGACTAACTCCAGAGTACTTATGTACGCGGACGACGTCAAACTTTGCGTGCAATACAAGGACGCTTCCTGCCAGTCTGATTTACAAACAGATCTCAATAACTTCCAAACATGGTGCCGCATAAACTTATTGAACCTAAACGGCTCTAAATGCAAGCTAATGATTTTCTCTCGTGTCACTCCCAAGCTCGCGACTTACACGCTTAACTGCTGCTCTTTGGAAAGAATTAATATAGTTGATGATTTGGGTGTCCGACTGGACCCTAAACTTGACTTTATCGATCATATTTCGTGCATGGTGAATAAAGCCAGAGGTGTGCTTGGTTTCATTAAACGGTGGTCGAAAGAATTCAATGACCCCTATGTTACAAAATCCTTATATATTTCGTTAGTTCGTCCTATCTTAGAATATGGAGCTTGCGTCTGGAGCCCTCAGTATGGGGTTCACAGTACACGCATTGAGTCAGTTCAGAAGAACTTTCTGCTTTTCGCTTTACGCGGTTTGAACTGGGATCCAAACCAGAGGTTACCCTCGTACTCTAGTAGACTTCTCCTAATTAACTTACCTTCTTTAGCTAACCGTAGAACCATGCTTGGCATTACGTTCATTTTTAATCTTATCCACGGTGACGTGGAAAGTGCTGACTTGCTGGGTCAGCTTAACTTTCACGTACCGAGTAGAAATACTAGATCCTATATTCCTTTAGTTTTGAGTCAATGTAGAACGTCTTTTGAATTGCATGAACCCTTTAGAGTCTTATGTGCAAATTATAATGATTTGTACATG